>OY978460.1:20091718-20730943 GCA_963854805.1 Plagodis dolabraria | reverse complement strand
ATTACCTATTTATTTTTGCTAAACGTTTTATTAAAATTATTATAATATAAGGGTCATTCTAAGTTAAGAGGTAATATGTTGTATGAAGTGATGGCATGGCATTTTTTTTAATATATTTACTTAAGTATACAACTTTTTTATGGAAACTTTTATGTTGAAAACGTTTACAAAGTGGCCAGTCAATTCGTTGGTTTTTTCTCGTTTTATAAGTGACCAGGGTAAATACTCAGTACAGGGTAGAGACAAAATGCACAGGGGAGGACACTTTATGGACAGGGAATAGAGATCGACATATTAAAAACAGGGTTATTTTTAAGAATCAACTTTATTTATATTTTTATTTTAATTATGTATTATTTATAATCAGACTTGTCATTTCTTAGCATTCTTACTTTATAAAATTAAAAAATAATTATTAAATTAAATGTTTCTTAAGCGCTAGTACAACACATAAAAAGGTTTTTACTTTTTCTTTCCATCAAACAAAAATATCTATTACTTTAATATAAATAGTCAATATTTAAATAAACAGAAACAAATCTTCTCTGAGTGACAGTATTAAATTTTTCTTGTAAAATAATATTTTCTTAAAACCCGCGTTCAAAGACATCAATAGGTTCATTAAATGCATAAAAAATACGCTGTTTTCTCATTTTTAAGTAAGGGGAGGGTAGTTTTTTAAAACCTAATCCCAGGTGAGGATAGAAATATCGTCATCATTAATTCTGTACTTTTTTCCAGTTTCATCATAGATTTTACAAAATATAACTTGAAGTTCATCATGTTCTTCAACACCTGTGCATATTTCAACATAACAATATTATGTTTTTCCATCATGAAGTTTAACCAGCACAAAGTCCCAGTTGCAGATCAATGTTTTCTTTCCAGATGTTGAGGGCTTGAATCATCTTTGTGCACTTCACTTAGAAAACTATCGCGAGTTTTGTCCATTATGACTAAATAGGCACCCGGCTGGGACTCGCGTTATATTTACCGGATAGATTCCGACCAGGAGTCACGGTTGCGCGAGGCGGCGAGCGCGGGCCTCAGCACGTAACTGACGTAACGATGGCGCTGTCTTTCCCGGCTCAGATGCAGACGAAGGGCTACAATATAGCCCGAAACTGGTCGGAATCTATCCGGTAAATATAACGCGAGTCCCAGCCGGGTGCCTATTTAGTCATCTTTGTGCAGTTTAGTTTTAATACTGGTAGGTACAGAATGCTGTAGTGTTTCTTGAGGCTTCTTACTGTTTTCTTGAGATGTGAAATTGATTTGTGGGTAATCTCCTGAATCCCTAGTTTCGTATATATTATCAACACGTAGATAAAATTTACGATGTGTTTGTGGATAATCCTAAGTACCCAATTGAAAATGACGAGACAGCTCTGAGTCACAGAAGCAGCTCAAACTTTTCAATGTCAGGCAATTAGGTATAAATAAGCAACCGGTAACTTGGTGAACCTTTAGTGCGCCTGAAAAAGTCTTTATATCGTTTTGAACCTAATTTTGCTGTTTTTTAGATATGTCTGTATCCTCTATGGTGAAAATTTTAATATTCGGGCAGGTTTTCTCAAGGGCTTTAGCGAAGTCATCTATTGATGTAATATCGCTGCCACTCGCATAGAAATATCGGTGCCACTCGCAAATAATCTAAAATGTAGAAGTATTCATAAAACAGCATACAAATGTATCTTCCCTGGACTTTAAGTATCTCCCCTGCCATCAAAAGAGCCAGGGGAAATACGCCAGGGGAGATACATTTTCGATTAATATCTAAAATAGCGGTAAAAGTGTTTCTTGTACGTAATTCATAATAAAACATACTAATGTATGCACTATTCATAGTGAATATTTAAGTCTATATTAGTATTTTAACAAATAATTGGCAAATAAAACTAACCAGAGGAAATACTGCCTTCACTCAACACTTCTACACCCAGCGAGCGGCTTGACTGAAATGGCCGTTAAAATAGCTGCGCAATAGGCTTATGCGCCGCTTGCTGCTAGCTTCACGTTACATCCTATGCTTTCAAGGTCACAACTTCCACAAACTACCAAAACAAAACTGATTTTTAAACGAAAACAAAAAGCCAGGGGACGAGACACGAAACACGGAGGACAAATTTCGCCGTTGATATTATTTATGAAAAATTGGAATATAAGTAATTTTACTTATAAGACACTGTGACTGAGTTATTGTTCTGTATAAAACTGACGATGATAAAGTAATTATTGAATTTTAATACATTCATAATAACTGGTTTACAAATAAAGTCGGTTTGGGGACAGACCAGGGGAGAGACATTTTTCTTATATTAGAACTTATTGTGACTAAACTACGTACATTTCTGTAATGAATTTCAGTGAGCATGAAGAAAACATTTAGTTTTAAGTAATAACTAGGTCAATTAGGACGTTAGTATACAAAAAAAATATTTTTTTGCCCTGGCCATGGAAAGTACCTCTTAACTTAGAATGACCCATAATTTATATATAACTATTATAAAACCATTAAAATTCAAACTGCAAGTTACAAATGTTTATTTATGGAATCGTTTTTTGATGCCCTTCAATTTCATAAACTTAAAACTACTCCATGGGTTCGGAAGAAAAAAAAAGATCTCACAGTATGGCATATTAAATTCGCTAGTTTGTTTTTTTATGTCACCTGCACTATCAAGACGAATCTAACGATATCTCATACATTAAAATCGGTTTTTACAAGTTATGTTGGAATAAAGAAACTCACGAACATACACGAACCCTGAAAACGTAACACTCCTTTTTTTTAGGCAGTCGTGTAACAATAAACAAAAGTAAGGCTGCCAGTCTTCCACATTGTTAATTGTAGAAACCCGATTGGTATTCAAGTCGTAAAGAACAATTACGGTAAAGTCAACTGGCCCGTTCAAAACAATGCAGCTTATCGGCGGTTATCGGCTCCAGCCTCGAGGGATCCTGCTTGTTATACCGCTTTCAAGAAATTGGGGATAATCTACTGTGGAAGATGAATGGTTATGGTCCGTGGCTGCAGCAATATGTAATGTAGGGCGATTAATATAAACTCTTTGAAATATATACAATAGTTCCAATTTAAAGATACATATTGGCGACAGAATCTCCTTTTTAATGTTGTACAACTGGCCGTTTCACCAATTTAATTTTAGAACGTAGATTAGTTTATTGTCATTTTGGTTATTGTTTTTTATTTCCTTTCTTGAATTGCGATCTGGACTCGCACGTCTTGTGCCATTTTGTTTTTGATATTAAGTCAGTCTTCAATATATTTTCGTGGAATGTACTCATCTACTAGGGTTTTTATTTTTATTTTTCTAGTTGATTTGTCGGGAAATTAGGTACTGGTCCTTTTTATTCTGTGGTAAGTATGTACTGTGCGGACTTTTTTAATACCCATAAGCTAAGAAATTGTAAAGTAAATTCTCCTTGAGGAAAAATCAACGCCATCTCTTGGGATTTCGTGGTTAAGGAATATTTTTATTTTTCGGTGCGTGCTAGGCCCGTAGGTACGATATAAACCAACATAAAATTAAGGCTCGGAAATTACGAAATAGTGCCAACAAAATATGGAAAATCTCATAAACCAGGTACCGGATGGTACTGCAATTTAAATACACGATACTCAAGGATATAAGTAATACTTTCATCGATTTCAAAACATGTTTCCTAATAATTGGCTCGACAGAAAAAAATGACAAAAACACCTCTGAAAATAGAGAATTCCTACTTTTCCGCCAGATTTTAGTGTATTAAAATTTGTTTTTTTTTTTCTAAAATATTGATTTTTTAAGTACAATAAATTTCATAGATTATTTTTATCCAAAAAAAGCACAGTTAATGCGTACTGAGCCTGTTTACAAAAATCAAAATGTCACATACGCCCTTTCATTCCGAGAAGCGTTAACATCATGTCGCACTATTTACTCCACCGATCTACGTATATTGCTATCATCCTCGCTCATATCGCGGTCAGCCGCGTCGTGCGTCGGATCTGCGTCACTTTTATCGGCGATCTCAATTAAAATAAAAAATGGGTAAAATTAGAAATAAACGCTTTGGGAGTGCAAAAAAGATGTATAAAAATCGTCAAAAACGCATGATGGCCATAATAAGGCAAGCATCTATGGCTTCCTTTCTCCATGTATGTATATTTCTCTTATTAATGAAATTATCATGTGATTGTGAACCCTAACGCAATATAAAAAACACTTCAAACATTTTACAAGACGTAGGTACAACTTTAGCTACCTAAAATAATTATTATAAGCAGCATTCAGAATTTTTCCTAATCAATGTATCGTAATTATTTTAGATGCATCATGATATCATCATCATCATTTATACAGTTTCTGACAATAAGGCACAAAGCTTATGTACATAATTTTCGACTAATCAATCGTCGTTCAAATAGCGCATTGTCAGTAACATCGCTTTGCAATCAAGAGGCACGTGGGTCGAATCTAGCGTAAAGAGATTCTTTTTGGTCAAATTTTAATTTTACGACATAATTCTTACAATAATAATTTTACGTATGTACGTGAAACATTAATAATATAATGTGTCCGACAGTAAGGCATAAACGATATGTGTGTAATTTTCGACACTTTACTCAATGACTATATAGTGTGAAACTACTGAAGTCGAATCGGAAGTTCGAGTACAGTGGATCGAATCTCACATACTTAGATTCTTTTTGGTGACTTTTTTATTTGTATTACTATTTATTTGATACGTATTATATTTACGTATAATTAAGTTTTCTGAGGCGTATTCAATTTACAATTACAATGCTTGCGAATTTATTAGGTATCTCGAGTTTCCATGTTTTCATATAATTAGAGAGTTTAGTATATCTAATGAACGTGAACATTTAATAGGTACTACCTAATCTAGCTACCTGACCACGTTTTTTCGTAGATCTCGGAAAAGTATGTCTTTTACAATGGAAAGGTAAGAAAAACATAACTCTCCTTTTTTCAGGCAGTCGTGTAAAAACATGAACATGTTGAAATTATACCTAGGTACTTACTTGTTCAGGCCACAGCGTAATAATAACAGTAGAACAACATTATCAATTTACTAATAAGCTATGTTGAGTAAACACCGTCCTTCTGTGCACTACTATAGAATAAACGGTCAAATGCGTGTCGGGCCACGAACAATGTAGGGTTCCGTAGTAGCCCGTTATCATATTATAGAATGATTCTGTAGTTCTTTATTCTCCTCCACGTGTTTCACGAAGAATATGATGCGCCCGTCACTTTGATACATAGCTATTAAGTTTCATGTGCCTGTAATTATACTGGTTCTCAAGGACTGCTGCCGGAACACATCGTTAGGTGCTTCGCGACAGATTTTATACTTGAAGGTGGTTGATAGCCAGGCGGGCATTCGCAAAATGCCCTTACACCATGCGGTGAAGCTCAAGCCCGCGGCAGGATTCGAACCATGGACCTGATAAGTATTTTTACTTATAGTAATTATTGTGAGAACCACAAATTTAGTAAATAAATTTTGTGAGTAAGGCATAGGTTGAAAGTACAAGTTATTTACCCATTTAAATAAGTCCTATTCATAGATTGCTGTTTTGTCTGTGTCTTGATATATAAGTGTTTATTCGTAGGACTTGAACTCGCTTTTATTTCTAGTTAACTTTATTCTCGGCGAATATCTTAGCCCGAGTTCAGGAATTCACTGAAAATCAGTTTATGGTTGCACCTTAACAGGTGTGCACATAACTCAAACTAAGTGCTATAAGTTGTATATTGTTTGTAACAAGTTGTATGTCATTTAATATATTTTGTGTACCAATAAATAATTATTCAATTCTATTCTAAAATAGTATATAATGTATATATATGAAAGAAAAATAAAAAGTATACAGCTATAAATGCAAGTAAGCTTATAAGAGGGCTATCATACTATATAACTAGTCTGGCCATATATACTGTAATATAAAAACTTTTCTTGTTTTCAACTAATCAAAAACAATTATTTGGAATTAGGAACGCGTTTATTATTTTAAAAAGTTCTTTCGACTTCGCGCCACTCGCATATTTTTCGTGCTCATTATCAAATTACATTATGGAATGGGGTGTTAAAGAAAATATGATTGCATTGATCGCCTTCCACAAAGTGGGTATGGAGCCGTCGGTCATATTCCAGACACTTCAAAAGCTTAATATCAGCCGTATGTTCGTATATCGTAATATCAACAGATACAACAACACTTCCCATGTCAAAGACCATCTGTCAAAAGATCAGGGCAACCGCGTGCATTCTAACAGGACTACAAAGGCTGTTAATGCTGTTAAAGCCAGAATTGGTCGAAATCGCATTAGGAAGCAAAAATATTATGATAACTCATCAATAATCTTATTGCGAGAAATGAAGATTCCCACTAGGAAAATATCATGTATTATAAAACAAGACCTGAAGTTTGGTCCTTATGGTCGATATACACGATCAAAATGCCCTCCGTCGCAATACGCAGGTGAAGGGCAGTAAAATATTATTTTCACTGATGAAAAAACGATTGAAGAAACCTACAATCAACGAAATGATAAACTGTGCGCTCACAGTTCTAAAAAAGCTGCTCAAGTGGTTGGACAGGTACAACGTGATCGTAATCCTGCGTCAGTGAACATTTGGTGGGGCGTATCTTACCAAGGCGTCATAAAGCTACATCCTGGCCCTCGTCTAGCCTAGTCCTCAATCCACAAAAGCCCACCCACAAGTGTACAAATTAAGGCCAGTTTTAGAGTACATGGCTTGTTCTAAATGACACGCTGACATTGAATCTCTCATAAAATCTCTGAAGCAAGCAGTGGTAAAATTTCTCACGGAAACAGTGCGTTAACCCACAGATTTATGGCCAGACAGGTAAAGGTGGCCGTTTCGAATAGAATATTGCTTTCATTTTTTGCTGAGGCTTTAATGAATATGTACATGTCAGTTTTAGTAATAATACATAACTTCATTGAAAAAATGCATTTTCATTTGTAACTTATAACTTATTTTTACATTTATTTTTAACTAATGGCCGGACTAGGACTAGACTAGTTTAGCAGTTAAATATATTATATAACTTCCAGTCTTGTGTTCGTGGGACCAGAAAATACTTCTTGTGTACGGTACGGCGAGTATGAGGTCTAAATACTTACTGTATTAATTTATTTATACAAGATTACATTTTCATTGCCAGTATTTAGCCTTGAAAAACAACGAACTACTTCATATTAGTCACTTAAAAGGATTTATTCTTAGGATTTTATATTTGGTACAAAATTATCCAACACCCAAGTTCAACGACTATTACTGCTATACCAATAAAGTTATCTAAACCGCTATACTTTTCCTTTAAAGTTCATGGACTGCACTATCGTCATGAATTGTTTCAGTATTTTCAAGCCAGCAGTTTAGCTTTTAGAGGGGGGGGGGGGGACGCCCTGCTGGAACAAAAATTTGCACTTTAAAGTGTAATATTTCGTAAATGGAGCATTTAATCGAAAAACAATCTTAGCAACCCCTAAATAATTTTAAAATACCTATGCAACGATACTACATACGACAGGTTAGACGACAAAAAAGAATTTCATCTCCACTTCACATGTATGGAAGCTATCCTAAAAAAAAATATTTTACAAAATTTTATTTAACCACTTTTTTTTAGCTTATGGTAATGAGAAAAAAGCGCCAAAAACCCTAGAAATATTCAAGACTTAGCACCAAATGCGCTAAAACACCAACACAGTGAGTGAATGATCGGTGTCGGTGGCAGTTTTTTTATGGTGGGACCAGCGCGGCGCGGGGTACGGCCTGTTGTTGTAGATTTTGCAGCGCAGCTCCGGAGTTAACTTGTATGCAGCTTACGAATGAATTTTAAACTCAGATTTGTTTCAATCAATTGCTTATACTTCAATCAATCCGGATTCTCCTGACACAAGTGTCCGGATTTTACCCCGACACTGTTTAAAAACCCCTACCGGACGCCCTCTAAACTAGGGGAAATCCGGGGAAACCCGGTCGGATGGCAGCCCTACTCTCATAGAATGTCTGATTTTATGTCGCACTCCGGTGCATCTTCGAAACATAATCTACCTATACAAGTACATACATCAATTGACGGCACGGGTGTCGTTTACAAACATAAACGTATCTTTCGTAATCTTTGACAAATACAAGTAATAACAGTAATACCACGGTTTTATAATCGCTATGTAATATTGTGGTATTACGTACGAATAGTAATACAATTAGTAATAAAATTTTCAAACAAAAAACTTATCTTTCTCCTTGGGTGATCTCAATAATGGTATTATTTTGTTAGAAGTTTTGTTGTTCCACCCATCTACACAATAGCATCCACGAGATGTATTTATTATTATTAACAAATTGAAACAATAACTGTACCTACCTACTACATTCTTCATGTGATTTTTGTTAGTGAAATCTTAATAGTAGTGACACGATGACTTGTAGTAATGACACGAGCAGGTACCCTTGATTGTTAGCGGAACCAAGACAGGATCTGAATAAACTACGCTACTTGATAACTATAGAATACTTGGAACCGACTCCAACACCCAAAAGTGTGAAATAACTTGTTCAAGTCGGTACCAGGATAGTTCAAAAGTACCTATTATCACAATATTGTGCACGTGGTACTAGTGTTGGACTTCGGCAAGTTAATTCACACTTTTAGGTGATGAAGTCTTCTTTTTGTGACCCTCGCTACTTACGGGATCGATTTTCATTCATTGTCAACGACTTTATCATCAAGATAAGTAAATATTTTCCAGTTATTGGAGTGTATGTCAAAAACGGCTTGACCGATTTTGATGAAATTTAAATGGAACCAAACAACAAGTATCAGCTTTCAAACAATAAAAGATTTTTTTAAATCGATTCACCCAGTCAAATGTTCTGAGGTAACAAACATATAAGAAAAACAGACGATTTAAGAACCTCCTCCTTTTTTGAAGTCAGTTAAAAATACCCAATAGTATAACCCGCTATTTGTATTTTGATCTGGGGTAAAAAAGCTTTTTTTTATTTTCTGTGTAAATTTTACACGATATACTTGTTTTTGTAATAAATAAACCATCTTTTCTGTAACAGCTTACGCCTTGCATCAAAGTAGATACATAGTTCATGTTCATTAAAACTATAGTTCATGTTCATTAAAAATGAACATACACAAAAACTGCAAAAATCAAGCAAGTTGGTAATAATCAAGACTAAACTTGTACTACTGTAGGTATGGTAAATTTATTAACTGTGTCACACTATGATATTTACAGCATACAATCAACTAATAATTGGTATCATGTATGCGTACTAGATGGCGCTTCAGCACACATCACATTCGTGTGTGACAAGATAGTTTCTACTAGTTCTACTAGAGAGCGCTCTAAATTTTTAATCAAATAAAATATTACCGTTGACTTGCGGACGTGGCGCCATGTACACCGCGAAGTTAAGTCGAGGCAGTCAAAAATAATTCCCACGCTAGCTCCGCCCATGCGGCGCAACGATCCCCGCTGCACCGAACGACGCGATGTGCAGCGGCGCACGCGTCTCGCTTAAAAAAACATTTTGTGTACTTCATATTAGATTCGCGAACACAGATACCATTGAGACGATTTCAACTTTTTTATAATCTTATTCACGTGACGAATTTCGATACATAAAGTAACTTTGTATATACTGCAATTGATGTCACGTTTTTATTTTTATCAACATTACTAATATTTCTTAGTAAGAAATTGATTATTTGATTTACTTTTAAAATTATCCTTACGGTCGACAGTAGCTCATAAAACTAAAGCCAACTACTTTTTACAATATGATAATGTCTGCTCGACTTTATTGGCATATATTATTATGTTTGTATTGGTATATATATTATACATATTTAACTGACTTCCCAAAAGAAAGATGGTTCCTAAATTGACTTGTCTATTATAAATAATATATGTTTGACCACACATAACTTTTTTACTGAACCTTACAATCTTGAAGATTATTTTTTGCTAGTACAGTTTAACTCTTAATTGGTTTCATTTTAATTTCATCAACATCGGTCGAACGGTTTGCCAGTTACAGTCAACTTACTAAAAGTAATTTGCCAAAATGCCTTGACAATCGCAGTGCTTCTAGCAACTAATGTAAGTGGCAACTGTGAACATAGATGAAAGTTATTGTTAACCAGTGATAAAATCTATAAATAATATGTGAATAATAATCTCTCTTGAAAAGTCTGTAGTCATCAGTATATCAAATAACCTGTCGACGTCATAAGCACAAAATTGAGATCATATTGAACCGATATCAATGAGTTATTCCAGTCTTTTTAATTTAAAAAAATGTTTTCAAGTTGTTTATTTTTAATTTTCTTTGCTATGTTGTTGTGTCGCAGTTTCTGTGTTTATAGAGAAAACGTATTGCACCAAACCAACATAAAGTGAGACGTGGGTCGGAATATGATGATGGTACATAACAGCCCAAACGGCACGATATATATTGATAAATGGGGTGTTTTTAAATTCTCCGTAGTAACGAAAGTGATTTCTACTGATTAAACTACCTATAAAAATTTTATTACCCCTTGGCATCCGCGTGGACGATAATTTATGAATGAATCAACATTGTTCTCAGTATCTTGGAATGCGATTAATCAGATTACACATCATTAGAATAAAGTAAAATATCATCAAATTGAATGAGCATAATATTATATTATATTCGGTGAATATGGGTACAATTGACCTGAAATAAATGGATTTGATTTGATTAAATATGACCATTCATAATACCATGACTCGTCATACAAATATGAATTATAGTTTTTCATAACTGTGCTACTGTACACGTTCCCATAATAAAATAAAGTAGGTTGTTTTTTTTTATTGCTATCATATAATTTTTAACTGTTAATTACTAATGTTGAAAATATGTTCGTATACATCATTTATTTTTCAGTTACAGTGGTAAACAGAATGGTGTTATTTTACTACCACTCTGCTTTTAGATACCAACTATGGTAAAAATTAGACCAACCAGATATAAGTAGATCTAGCCACTTCTAAACAGCAGGATAAGATTTTTTTTACCAAACTTGCAGAAGAGTGTATATATGCAATTGTAAGGGGTTTAATTATTGGGATATTTAATTAAAAACACACGACTGCAGAAACATTGTAGAGAACATGTTATACAGGCTTCTTTTAATGCAACATAGCAGACAAGTGAGACAGTGAGTGGCACTGGAACAGGTGACTAAATTAGACATTATAATAAAAACAGTGGATTCTTAGATTGTTAGTAAGTGGACTATCATAATACAGATATTCGTGGATAGTCTACAGAGGTTATAGACACATTAAGTTAAGATGTATATGAATTAACAAAAAATCATTTATGAAATAAAAAATATATAGTTTTCCGTTTATACAATTTTAATGAAATGCAAAAGTGTGCGTGAGAAATAACGAGTATCGGAAACGGAAAGTCAAGTTTGCAGTCCCCCCGATCATCACCCCGTGACCACGATCACTGCAAAGTGTTTGAAACGTCATGACAAAAATAATGATAAATATACGCGATTTAAACCGTTTAATGTTGTTTAATTACTATGCGTAACAAACACTAAAACCTAAGACAATATTAAGTTAAGTCTTCTTTTTACGGTGGGAGGAGGTACTGAAGCATTTGCACTTTGATGTTGCAAGTCTCCCTCGACAGCCTCCTCTTGATTTTTCTTTTCATAGAAGTTTCCACATATTCTTGATCCCGGATCATTCTTTTCTTTGAGTGGCGGGGATCGACCAGCTTGGGCAGAAGGCAGTCCATATTGAATGTGACTAGTTTTGTCTCAATTTTTTCCCTCCAAAATTTTTCTTCTTTTTGTAGAATTTCTATTTTTGATTTGTTGTCTCCATACTACACGGCAAATAAGCATTAGTTATATTACAAATGTGCATTTAGCCGAGTTTGATGATACCAATCAGATTTTTGATTGATATATACCTGCAAAAAATATAATTATACATTTTACAGACATTCAGTTACCTGAAGTCTTCAGAAAAGCAACTGTACATATCTGTTTGTCCGACAATCAATTTCGCACAATTTGTTAGAATGTGTAGATAGAATTTGTTAGTTCGTATACGAGTGCCAAGTAAGGATAAATGTCGAGAGAGCAGTTGAATGACACCTGTCAAAAATCCAAAATGGCGATTTTAAGACGGCCACCATACAAACTGCTCCGCCCCTGCTGAAGTTCGGCCTTCAGAAAGGGGGTGTTGGGAATATGAATAAATGAATTTAAATACATATATTCAGATAATTTGCACGTCAGATTTTTTGCACGTCAAGAGTACAACATCGCTCTTTACCATCTATCTAATACCCTAATAACCGAAAAGGGGGCGAAGGCGAGTATAATACATATCAGCGTTGGCATTCCCAAAAGGGTATTGCTTCAGATAGGAGGCCGGGCATAAAATTTAAGTCTTGCTCCGCACAATTATGTCAATGCGTTGTCTTTTGTGTAGGTACTAAGAAAAAATATATTGTTTATACCGACCCTACAGAGGTGTGACAAGTGCAGGGCGATAATAATGTAAAGTGTTATTTTTCAGTGTAAAAAGAAAATTTAAATGTATTTATAACGTTTTTTTTATTTAATTTTACCTGTTGCTCTGCTATGGATAGGTCAAAATAATTTTAAGCCTAATATAGGTAGTATATAAAATATTTCCTTTACAAAATTTCCTGTGAATAAAATGTGCAAATTTAGCAATACTTTATTCAAAGAATTACTCACTTATTTTCATGTAGTGGAAGAACACAGTCTAAACTTATTATATGAGATGGCGACTCCGACAGTTTTCCCTGTCCGAGTGATCTCAGACTTCGACTGATTTGTTATTTTTTTCATGAGAAAGAAGGTGCATTTTATGAGCACAGTCAATTATTCAACTCTATTTATGTATAAATCGATACTTATATGTACATGTCTAAGTGATAAAATTTATATTTATAAGTACCTATGCAGGTGACTTTGTATATAATATCTTGAATATATACCTACTTGCCTGATTCTGAATATTCTTTCATTGATATAAATCTACATCTAGTCTTGAGGGACATAAACAATGTTCGATGTTTTATTGCGATATAGGTACCTACCCACCAAACTAAATGCTTTGATTTGCTACGCTTGTGTTATTATTATTTAGCAACGCTCAACTCCATTTACGGTTGAACGGCAGCTGTACTTTAGAGCCAGATAATTTTACTTTATACCTGTTCGACACCTTCAACCACATCACTTACCATCAGGTGAGACCATAATTATACATATACCAGATATTATTATAGTACCCTACTAATCATACTTAGATTAGTACGACATATAGTTATTTTATAGCTCCATTACAGTACTAAAGGAACCTAGTTGGTATAGAATCTCTTGGTTCGGTAGAGATAGTACCTATGTTTCATGAATAGAATAAACACCAAAACACAAACGATTATTAAATTTGCATAGGTACAATAGGTAAAAAAAACTGAAATATTAATAACGAAAAATACTTACGCTTTTGCCTCTCTCATAATTCTTGCAAAGTCTTTGTATCGACTCTTCTGCATCCTTTTTTATTTTGTTGGTTATCTTTATTTCCCATATTGATATACTCGTACCTACCAAGATACGTATTTATAATGCAGAGGTGATAGCGCGCGAGCGATAGGTCCACGTCCAACGGCGCACAGCGCGGCACTGAAGGACAGCTCTTACGCATTGATTTTATTTCGTAATCGTAAGCTAATAAGGTTGAATATCGAATCTTCCGATTGACCGTAATCCTGCACAGAACTAAAGGTCGTAAGTCTAAAACACAGTTTAATTTTTAATGAGAATACTAATTACTCTAGGTAAATTTTACTTATACAGCGGATAATAAACTACATTTCCTTTCTATGTGTATTTATTATTGATATGTAACTGATGTAGTTTCCCAGAAAAATCCAATAATTTAAAGAAAAGGCTTCATTTAAAAAAATTAAAACTATCGAGTAAATTTCTTTCAAATGTGTTCCTGTCTGGACAACGGATAGAAAAAGGTTTGAAAAATCAAATATTTGAGTTATCGTGTCGATTGCATATTTAAGTTGCTTAAAAAATCTAGTCGAATGAGAGTATTTTTTCCGCAGCCTCGTCTTAATACGCGAGGAGAAGTGGGGACAAAATCTAACATATGTTTTTAGAATTCTGTCCCTTAATATTGCAAAACTGAGAAAAATAAGACGAAATTTTAGTTATTAGAATTCACTACATAGATATATATGTATATCAATATCTTTCTTAAAATGCTTTTCTAAAATATGTGTATGTCATAATATATGTCATAAATGTCATTATAAATATGAATAAAATAAACTTTTCTGAAAGTATTTTAACATGTTTGTTGTTGATTTTCGCAATCAAACGCATGAATCTATCATCTTAAAAAAAATACCTACCAAATTTATTTTGTCGAACTCAAAAGTTCTTACATATTCATTTTAGAAACTAATTTCAATTAAGTCGTTAAAAACAAAAAGTCTATAAAAATACTTTAACAAGCTGCAACGAAAGTAATCCTTGGAGCTATCTCAGAACGCAATAAAACATCCTCGTAATGTCAGAAGCATAAATAGGAAATTATTAAAAGTTTAAATCCGGTGAAGTGCCTGTTGGGCCTAGTTCCGTGCTAAAATGACAACATAATATGTTTTTATGTTTAGTACATGTAGGTATGTTAAACTAGCGGCCCGCCGCTGCTTCGCACGGGAATTTAATTTAAATAAAAAAAAAATATTTTGAAAATATTCTATTGTCTATGTCATCAGAGGTAATGTACGATTCTATCAGTGAAATAATTTTTCAAATCCGTCTTATACTTTCAGAGCCTATTCAATGCAAACAAACAAAAAAATATTTCCTCTTTATAATATTAGTTTAGAACTTTAGACATAAAAAAATATTACCTTATGATAAGCGGTAACCTCTTCCTATAAATTTACTATATATTTAATGTGCCTGTAATTTTACTGGCTCTCAAGGATTGCTGCTGAAACACACTATTAGGTGCTTGGCGATAGATTTTCTACTTGAGGGCGCGCAAAATGCCCTCCCTCCATGTGGGCCGGCGCGGGCGGTCAAACCATGGACCAGCGGCACCGCATTGCAGTCCATGGCGAGTTACCACTCGTCTATCATTACATCAAAATGTCATTGAACATTTAGTTTAGGGTCCACAACCTACATCAAATATTTTTAAATATCAGGTTTATAACGCATTCTGTTGAGCAGCAGATTATCTGATATTATATAATGATAAATACACGCGATTTACTCCGTTGAAAGTTGATTAATTACTAAGCAGATTATCCGTTTATATTCAAATTAATTTATTTACTAATAAGGAATAAGAATTGCAATTCAACGGGGCAATGCTGCCAGCATGCTGGGCACGCTGCCAACTGGAAGTGGGCTGGAGCATTTGGACTGCCTATGAGTCTGCTATGACTTATAGGTTGTCTAAATGATTTTATTGTAGTAGCTGTAGTGTTGTATATAGTTCATAATATTTTGTATAATAAAGGTATACTTTATTTACTAGGATGTTTTCCCGTTTGATAAACGGTACCCTAAAAATAACTCATGGATATAATAAAATGGATGGAACAGACTAGCTATATCAATCAACTAACTACTAACTGAATAACTTCCACCTTCTTTCATATATCTTGTAGAAATAGGTCAAAGTATTCCAGTCGATCACAGGAAGTTATAAACATATGTGTTTATTGAAATATATATAATCGTAACTATCCCATAAAGGAGAATTAACACAGAAATAGATTCAATTAAAAGAATGCGGAAGATATAAAACAGAACAGGGGATTGGCGCGTCCGAAGTTATACAACACATGCGCTTCTAAAGTGGCGCCCTCTTTCAATCTCGCTGAAGTGGTATAAATCTTACAGTGTTTTTAAACTAGTTCGGACATTGATTCCTTATTGTAGAAGCTTAGGTGTTTTGAAAGTTTTTGCCCAAATGAGGCGTGTAATGTAATAAGCTAATAAGTAGATCACTTTATATTCTGTTGGAGCGGATTCGAACCCGCGCTACAGGACTCCGAGAGCATGGATACCGGTTTTCGATAATATCAAAAATCCGATATATCGCCACAAATATCCGATATTGGAAAACCGAATTTTAAATCAAATAATATCGGTTTTTCGATATTTTACTTTTAAAATTACCAACTTAATAAATCGCTTCAACTTTAAACTTTAACAACTTATTTACGTTTAGACATGACTAATAGATATTTGGTGACGATACCACCCATCAGTGTGGAATCCCGAAAAACTTTTTACTCCGCTGCCTACACTTGCAATAACATGATAACAGCAAAGTGCATCCAAGATAATAGAGCAAAATTACTAATTTACGAGAGGATAAATTATAGTCATGTTCGGGATTCAAACCCGCGTCATCCACCTCTTTAGCCGTGGTATGCTCTGACCGACTGAGCAAACATGAAAATGGTTCATAACTCTAATTTTTCCTCTCGTTCCTTAACCATCGTACGGGGATGGACCAAAGCATGCGAAAAATAAAAATATTAATAACAGCAGCGTATGTTTAGCTGTTAGCAGATATATAATAAATAAATAATATTAATATACGTATTATGTCCTGTGGGGTGCCGGGCTATGAATGATGGGAAAAAGACGGTGGTATGAGGCAATACTTTTCACCGTTTGGTGGCCAAACTTTGTTGCCGAGCAGTTCATGGTGAGATCACACCTTATCTCCAGCCTCAACAGGTAGGTTTGGTACGCCCCTTGGATGCGAAGCCGCTATCCATGTCACAAGAAGCTGCTATCCATGCTACACGAAGCTTTGTTATGAGAGCCGGGAGCGATAACGTCCTTCTAAAACTTAACATCAAGAACTCTTTCAACAGTGTCGAGAAGGGCTCGATGCTGTCGGAGGCCAGGGAGTTGACACTGTCTATATTTCCATTTCTTCGCCAGTGTTATGCGGCCCCAAGTAATCTATCTTACGATGGCGTTTGCGTCCGATCCGATTTGCAACAGGACGATCCTTTGGGACGACCTTATTTTCAGTATGGCGATTCATAAGGCCATTAAGTCTCTAGAGTCGCCCTTTAACATCTGGTATTTGGATGATGGAACTATTATTGGTAGTCCAGAAGTAGTCCGGCGGGACGTGAAAGCATTCTTCCTAGGTAAACACCGCCAAGTACGAATTTTACCCCTATACTCCAGAGGCAGCGGAATCGAGTCCCAGTTTCATATCCCTCATTCTCGGGGTTAGGGTTATGGACCGGAAATTCATGTACCTCCTGGATTTGCCGATTTTTCCTGAGGGCGTCGCTGATAGCCTGGATTCGAAGACGCAGACCCTGGCATCACTTGCGAATCACTTTCGGAACCTTCCGGCTCATTCTTCCGTTTCCTTGGTGCTTTTGAGAGCCTGTTTTGGGATGCCCAAGTTGACATATCTCATTCGGACGGCGTCAACTTGGAAGCTCCCAGAGGAGGTCCTTCGGTTTGACAGTGCACTTAAACGTGTTGTCGAGGAGACGCTAAACATTAGTCTTAGCGATGCGCAGTGGTGTCAGGCTAGTCTGCCGATTAAATTCGGCGGTTAAGGCGTGCGGCTACTGCAGGAGTCGGGCCTCATCGCATTTCTAGCTTCCTCCTGCACGCTCTCAGTTGCACTCGTTGCGCTGGACGGAGGCCCCGTCATCATGCCATCAACAATATCATTAAGAGGGCCCTCGTTTCGGCAGAAGTCCCTTGCGTGCTCGAGCCTCCTGGTCTCTCGCGCTCTGATGGAAAGCGGCCGGATGGGCTAACGCTGATCCCATGGCAGAGGGCGCGTCGCCTCATCCGGGATTCTACATGCGTGAACACTTTTGCCGCTTGCCACCTGCTCGCTACCCAGAAAGCCGCCGGCGGAGGTGCAAAGACAGCCGCGTTAGGCAAGCATAATAAATATGATGCCTTGGTATTGGCGTACGAATTCATGCCGTTTTCTGTGGAGGTGATGGGGCCGTGGTGTTCAGAGGCCAAGAAGTTTGTGGCGGAAGAAGGAAGGCCGGAAGGGCGGCGCTTGCGAGATAGGACACAAGATCCACGGTCAGGAGAATACCTTGTACAACGGATTTCCCTCGCAATACAGCGGGAGAATGCGGCTAGCCGCATTAGGCTAGCCTAATGGGCACGTTTGGGCGAGGGAATAATATTGTAACGTAACCTTTTTAGATATATTATAATTTTATCGCCTAAATTGAATAAATGACTGCTGTGCAGTAATAAGTTGGTAGTATAAATAATTACAAAACGTCATACGAGTATTGGATTTATTAAATAATGGCTGACTTTGCGTTTATTTCACTATACAATTTTTTTTACAAAATATCGAAAAAATACCGAAATATCGAAATTCCGATATTTTAAAATTGAATATCGAAACAATACCGGTATTAGAAAATTGATCCGATAGTACATGCTCTCTGCCCGTCTTACGCGAGTTTGAATTCCGCGAGTGGGCAAACATTTTTCTGGGCTATAACAATAATTCGGATTTTATGTTTTTTGTTTTATGGGGCTGGTCTTTATTTTACACAAACTGCAATGCTGCCAGAATTTTAACCGATTTCTGTAAAAAATCGGCCAAGTGCGAGTCAGACTCGCGCACGAAGGGTTCCGTACCATTAACTATACAACATTATAGACTTCATATTTTAACCTTTTTTTTGTTTTAACGTGCGCGAGTCCGACTCGCACTTGGCCATTTTTTTGTATTTGTTGTTATAGCGGCAACAGAAATACATCATTTGTGAAAATTTCAACTGTCTAGCTATCACCGTTCTTGAGATACAGCCTGGTGACAGACGGACGGACAGCGAAGTGTTACACTATTACTCCGCTAATTATGAACTGATTTTAATTGGGTAGAGTAGACCGCGAAAATTGTCCCGTTTTAATTTTATTTAAAAAATTAAAACGTTCCCTTAAAATTCAACCGAGTAGTTTTTAA
The DNA here is from genome assembly GCA_963854805.1 of Plagodis dolabraria. Lineage (NCBI taxonomy): Eukaryota > Metazoa > Arthropoda > Insecta > Lepidoptera > Geometridae > Plagodis > Plagodis dolabraria. The sequence goes on along the minus strand of OY978460.1, from coordinate 20,711,789 downwards.
GTTATAGACAATTAACTGAATAATTAAAATTTTAACAAAATCCGATTTTAAACATAATATACGCAGTATAAGGGATAACTCGAACAGTTCTCGTCAGATCTCACTCGAATATAAATGGGACTACAAGGCAAGCACCATCTTTCAAATGTCAACAAAACATCAAAATCAGTACGTACTGTAAGCTGTTATAAAGTAACACACACCCAAAAATAACAGTCGCGTTAATCAAAATTGAATATATATAAAAATGAAATAAATGATGGCGTAACCTTATAATTTTAATATTGTTAAGTTTGCTATAACGCCTGCTAGGCGAATTACATTACAAAATTACAAATTTACGAGAGAGAAAATTAAAGTCATGTGCGAGATTCGAACCCGCGTCCATCCACCCCTTTAGCCGGGGTATGCTCTAACCAATTGAGCTAACATGACACAATGACTCATAATTTTAATTCTTACAATTCTTTTCCAATAACTGAAAACTGTTTTCCTATCTTGATATTATAGTTAATTATAGTCATTGACAGTGAATGACATTCGACCCCGTATATAGCGAGGGTCACTAAAAAAGGTGAAGAATTTTTTACCCTCAAAATGGAACCAACACTCCAAAGCGTGAAAAACTTTTTAGAAGTCGGTACCATGCGCACAATATTGTGATATAAGTTAGTAATAGTTACTTTTGAACTAACATGGTACTGACTTCAACAAGTTATATGTCGTTTTGGAGTGTTGAAGTCGGTTTCATTTTGAGATATTTTTTTTTTCATTAACCAGCAAAAACACTCACGTTAGGGATCGATCCATATTTTTTTAAATTGTTAATTGTCAAAAAATATTTGATATTCAAATACTGGTATCTATGAAAGGTACGATAATGTATAATTACCGTACCATTCATAGATAATGGACTTCTTCGGGAAAAAAGTTGCAGTCGAGCTACAACCAGAAACAGGATGACGATTTCCGCCTCTAAATATAATTCCGGCGTCATTAAAAATTATATCATGTTGCATAAATGTATCGGACAAACATTTCCGATGTTTGTATATCTGTTAACGAAAAATATTTACAAACGATTTATGACATGTTTCTGTTATTTAATAGTTATTTCTTATGCAAGGCTTAAAAGTTTGTTATTTGGCGCGAGTATACTTGCATGGAAGTGTCCATGGGGTGCCAGGCTAGAATGTCACCCCCCCATCTCTCCGTGGGTGTCGTAAGAGGCAACTTAGGGTAACACACCAGAAGGTAGAATCGGACATTGGAAGCAGTGATGGCTCAGTGACTTTGGACTGCCGCGCAGCGAGCTTGAGCTTCACCGGATGGTGGAAGGGCATTTTGCGAATGCCCACCTGGCTAGCGACCATCCATACAAGTCACTAATTGCACTGCGGCTCGTGACAATACGAGTAGTTGTTAAGGGCATATACTTACCCGCCAGCCAAAGCGTAAACCTATTTATAAACTCAACTTGTTATTTAAAAAAAAATCATGAAAATATAGCGTATTATTAGACCTATCGTTTCCGGTTTAAATCCTTTTTTTTGGACTAATAACTACAAAACTTAGTATATAGCATTCAGTATAGCACGTCGTTTTTAGGAGTTTGAGCGCGTTATTCGAGTGTATTCCGTATTTCCAGATTTATAAAAAAAATATAGTACACATGCATAAAATAACTTCCCATTACAGAAAGTTCATTATATTCCCCATGTTTGTGGTGCAATAGAAATATTAGAAACATGCTTATTTTTCTTGAAAGAGGTGCTTAAAGTTGGGTCTTTCTTTTATCTAAAATTACGAGTTTTTGACCTAGTGTAATTTCAAAACTATATAATATAATGAAAATCTGATACACCACAAACCTATAGATATTAGGATAGTGATAACGTAAGTAATCACTATCATAAAAATCATTGAGTTTTGTTCGCTATTATTAAAATGAGATTGGAACTGCGTTTGTATGGGGGCGTTCGTCTAAAATACCTATACCCTTAAATCTCATGTTCCTGTAATTTTACTGGCTCTCAAGGACTGCTGCCTGAACACACCGTTAGGTGCTCCGCGACAGATTTTCTACTTGAGGGTGGTTTCTTATAATCTGTTGTACTTAAGTAGTATGCTTAAGAAATTGGTAAATAAACAATTATTATTATTATAGCTAGCCAATGAGTACACGCAAAATGCCCTTCTACTATGCGATGAACCTCAGGAATCCGGTGGGATCGAACCGCATGGACTTGCAGCACGGTGATCCATACCACTTACCGCTCAGTGCCACTGCTTCACTTATTTATTCAATTAGAAACTTGCTTTCGGTTAGAAAATTATATATTGTTAATTTAGTCCTAAAAAAACATAAATGCTTCCATTTGATGCTAACATTAAGAATCAATCCAAAATAAGATATAGCACAAACCACAAAATATAAAACAAAATTCACTTTGAAGCAATATAATGCACGATCCGTTAAAGTATTCAATAAAGCTAACAAAGACCTAGATTTATATGCAAAATGGTATATGAATGTATAAAATATATGAACACGTGGGTAGCATCGCTTACTTATGAAGAAACTGAAACGCTACTTGAGATTCAATAAGGTTTAACGCACATACACAGAACACACCACTACACCCCCTCGCACACAAAAAAACACACCCTCATACTTACATAATGTTTTTACAATTCTGTATGCTATGAAAGAGCAGGTACAGAAGGACAGGGAGGAAGCGCAAAGATTAGGAGATACAGGCATTCTTTGTTAAAAAGGAATCTCTGGTCGCTTAATTTGTATATGTATATTTTCTGGTTACTCAAATAATCATTATTATTATTACTTATCTTAACTATGCTATGACTTTCAGAGTAATAGTATTAAGTATTGTTCCAGCGACGGTGGTTACTAGGGTTTCAATTATTCCTTATGTTGTAATTCTGTAAGCTTATTCCGAGTTATTGCTAACACTGCTGAACAAAGGCCTCCCCCATAGATCGCCACAAAGTATGGCTATTAGCCACTTGTAGCCATTGGCTACCCGCTAATTTCACGATATCGTCAGTCCACCTAGTGGGGGGCCTACACGGAAAGAAAAGAAATCTTATAACAAGAATATATTTATTGGTCAAGAATAATATAGTTTCATATATGGCGGAAACTATACGAGTATATTCTTGAAAACAGCATATTTTTGTTTTGGTTTAAATTCTTAAATCAACAATTAGTTCTCTATAATAGAGATGCAAGAGTCTGCATAGAAGAAATAAACAATATCTTTATGCAAGAGGGGCAACTTTCTTGAACTTCAAGACAAACGATTGACTTGAACAGAATTAATATAAGTATTCAACGTAAGCATTTTTAATTGTCTAAGCGATAGACTTGTTTTCAGTATAAATAAGTATTTTCTTTATGCAATAACGTATTTTTTTTCTCTCGAATGCAAAATATCTTAATCAGAAAATATATTAGAAGTAAAAATATGTCTTCAACTAATTTATTAAATAACTTAAGTGGAGATAATTTATTGCTTTCAATGAAGAGTGCACTCTTTTTGTGGTAAAAATATTTATATTCTTAATTTGAATTATCGCAGTATTTCATTCTAAAATGTTATTGATCTGAGTTAAAATAATGTAATGATCTTATCTGAAGTAATTTCGATTCTTCACTGATGAGTAATGATAGTTTTGAATTGAGAATAGGGTGAGTACTTAATTAAAAAATTAAGACTTTTTCATACTAAAACGGGATACATCTTATTTTAAAATAATGTACTATACTTGCTATAAGAATTTTGGATTTGGAGTAAAGAATAATGAGTTCTGAATGGAGAATGGAGCTCCTTAATGTGAGTATTTCAATATTGTTAATTGAAGAACCAGAGGAACGGAGGCCGAAATCGGATAAAATTATGTGATTTAAAAAAAAACGCAATGGATCCCTTGCTGTTTCTTTATTTCTTAATTTTGAGTGCTGCAATTAATATAATATTAGGTATATTTAAGGATTCATTCTACAAATTCATAGACTTTAGAAACACGATTAGGTACCTACCTACCTACCTTACTTAAAGTTTCCTCGATGGAAAATAAAATCAAAGTTATATCTAAAAACCAAATAAACCCTTAGTACGGCGTAAATACTTCACGGAAAGTCCAGCATTTGAATAATAAGAAACAACTTGTTTTCTATAACCCATGCACATTAAATTTTTCGAATACCTAGGCTAAGATTTATTTCAACTCTTTGTACCTAGGTAGGTAGGTATTTGTTTTTATTATGCGAAGGAAACACCTAAATATTCAAAAAAGATTATTGCACACCTGTTTTTTAAATCGCCGTTTATATTAAAGTACTTAGGTATATATAGGAATGAAGTTTAACGTACGCCTAACGAAACACCATAAATCAGTCTTTTTTCCCAAGTATCTTTAAAATATTCATATTTTTCCACAGATTTGGTTATAGTTAGTGTGTATCAAGAAACTGTAACCAATTCTGTGGCACTGTGACGCCCGCGTGCGTTACAAGTACCTACCTACCTACAACAAACAGCAAGCAATTTTTCGCATAGGTAGGTACTACTTACCTACTTGTTATGTTTCGTAGTTTCGCTCTCATTTCGTTAATATAACAGTTATATGAATAATTATTTCTGTTTTGGATATTTCGATATTTTCTCTATGCCTGTAGTTTATTCAAGCTTTTTAAAAAATATTTTTATATATACAAAAATGCACAAAGTTGACCATGACATGTAGGTGTTTTAAACCCATTTATTTTATAAACTAAACCGAAAAACGAAAAAGTAAAATACGTCCAGCAGATTCAAGATCATGTACCTACCTACCTACTATGCTAAATTTCAAGGACTTGGAGTTATTAGTTTCTAAATAATATGACGGAACTACGTTAATTGTATTGAAAGTTTTTTGAGTACATTCCTCAAATGTAAAACTTTCCCTTGAATCAATTTATCAGTTAAAAACTGCATCAAAATTCAAAATACGTTGCGTACCTACCTAGTTTTAAAGATAGACATAGGGACAGACAGCGGGAAGCGACTTTGTTTGATACTATGTACCTACCTACTCAGTGATGGATAATTTAGGTACCTACGTATACAGTCGCCTGCAATAAGAAGTATACACTTCGTAATTTTCAAAATAATGCGATGTCACTAAGTTTAATAATTATTGAAGTAAATATAAACATGAGTAAAATATTCAATTTATTCTTTGATTTTAAGATACTTCTGTGTACATTAAGAGAAACAGAAGATTTTGGCACAATTTTGAATTTTTTACCGTGGTTCTTTCTATATTCTATGACCGTGGTAAAATACCTATCGATTGGTAAATTTGATTCAATGATGATAAAGACTCAATATGACTTTTTGTTTCTGACTCTGAAAATGCGGAAGTCCCTGAAATTGACTGTTAATTATTCTCCCAATTCGCTTGTGGTACGTACCTACTTCAAATAGAAAATACTCTTTGTCCGTCAGTTCAGGGCCTGATTGTGCAAATGCCTCGATGATAATATCATTCTACTCAGATCAAGTAGGTATATACTTATAAAGAAATAATATTTTATTTATTATTTAATTATACGTTTTCACTGCGTCTTGAAGTTTTTAACCGACTTCCAAAAAGGAGGAGGTTCTCAATTCGTCTGTATCTTTTTTTTTATGTTTGTTACCTCAGATCTCTTGACTGGGTGAACCGATTTTGAAAATTTGTTTTTTTGTTTGAAAGCTGATGCTTGTCGTTTGGTCCCATTTTATTTTATCAAAATTGGTCAACCCGTTTTTGAGTTACACTCCAATAACTGAAAAATGTACCTATCTTGATGATATAGTCGTTGAGAATGAATGACAATCGATCCCGTAAGCGGCAAGGGTCACTAATAAGATTTAAAAAAAAATTTACAAAAAATGGAACCGATTTCAAAATCCAAAAGTGTGAAATAACTTGTCGAAGTCGGTACCATGCGCACAATATTGTGATAATAGGTAATTTTGAACCATCATGGTACCGACTTCAACAAGTTATTTCACACTTTTGGGTTTTGAAGTCGGTTCAATTTTTTGTAAAAAATTTTTTCAAACGTATGGTCATGGAGGTATGTATGCACAGAATAGTCAAGCGTTGCCCCTGGCAATACTTATGCTTCTCTCGACGCGACGCAAAGGATAGGCATCTACTAGTTAGGTAGGTAATAGATTAGGTAATATTAGGTATTCTGGTGCCGATGACTACAGTTACCGGACCACTCACTAAACATGGCTAGGCATGCTCTTGTTTGCAGTTTTTTAGTACTTTTGCCGATCTGTGCCGGAAAAGCGATCTAGGCCTTCAGACAAGAATCACGGGTTTCACTCAAGAATAATATTACAAAATTATTCTTAGATCAAGAAACACGAATATTGGTTGAGACGCATGATTACATTTGGTTCCTATAATATATCAGTCACTAACAGGTACCTACTTAACACATCAGAAAGAGCTAAAAGAAACTTTAAAAAAAGTAGTTAAAAGAAACTTAAAAAGGAGTTTCTTTTTTAAGTTTATTTTATATACTCATCAAGACTTGCAATGAAGATATAATATTATATTTAATAGACTAATATTCTATTTAAGAATGGCTTAACCCAACTTGATCTATTTTCTAACTTGAATGCTATAATTTATCTTATTTTGACTTAAAGGTATATTTTAAACGAATCTCATTACTTATTTCACTTAAACAGTAAAGTATTATTAAAATTCATTTTAAGTACCTACTTATCTATTATTGAAACTCTTGTGTCAACGCTACTGCTTTGTTATGTAAAATAAAATTTGGCTTTCTTTTCAATAGGCAAATTTTCAATAGATTTAAAACTTAATCTTCTTTATTTTGAATCATAGGGATTCTTAGGTCAATATCAAAATTTATTTTACCAAAACAATAATAGTGTTGTTTGAACTCATTTGACTATATTAAGATTTTTTATGACAATGCTACTACTTCTCTGGGTTAAATAAAATTTGCCTTTAACCAAACATATACCGTCTTACCACAAAAGACTTAAGCACGCCTTAGACATGTGTTGAACAGATGTTTCAAAAATGTTGTACCACAAAACGGCGCCTAACACGCGTTTAGGCTTAAACATCCCTTAGTCACGTGTTTATATTTAAACAGACGCAAGCCTTGGTTTATCAAGTGTTTAACTCAGTTCTATCATTTTTAATATTGATAATTGCAGTGGATATGGACAACTTATATAGATATAATACATCGTGCACGCGTGAACCCATTTGAGTATTATAGTGGAAACGATACAGATTAACAGATTTTTAAAAAAATAAAATTGTGGATCTATTAAAGGATCACCTACAATGTGATCGTCGGGGTGGATCCTCGTAAGTCCCCAATTACACGTTGCGTGCGCCTCACGGTGCTGGGCTCGTCAATAGGTAAGCACGGAATGTTATGGTTGTATATGTAATTATAAATCTAATAGTATAATATTTATTTAAAATTATAGTTTTTGAAGCCTAATTCATGGCTTTTACTTGACATCTATCTTTAAATTATAATGATTTTTTTAGAGATTTTATATAGACGCAATAAACTTAACACTATTATTTTACAAATTAAAATATTATTATTTTTCCGAAACACCGAATCGATTGATAACTCATAGGAGAACATTATTTTTGTACTCTTTGTTTGTGTTTTTAATCTAATAGCTACACTCAAGCCTTCTGATGTACTGAATATTCATCTATAATGAATGTAAATAATGACTAAAATATATAATTTTGGTGCAAAAGGATACTGGTATTTCAAATAATTTCTACATGTAACAAAACGTTCCCTAAAGTTACAAAACAGGCAGATGAAACGCGCACCGACTTACGCAGTGTTTAGGCAAACACGTGTTAAACATGGTTTTGTGGTAAAAAAATTAAAACGCGTTTAGGCGCTGTTTAACTTTTAGACACTGTCTACCTAAACAGGCGTTGAAACCATGTCTTATGATATTTTTGTGGTAAGACGGATATTTTCTAGATTTAAAGTTTTAGTCTATCTTATTTTGAATCATGGGAATTCTTTAGTGGATGCCACAACTTATCCAACGAAACTATTAAAGTGTTGTTTGAACTCATTTGATTACTTAGTTATGAATATTGTAGACTCTTATATCAATGCTACTACTTCATTACCTTGAATATAATTTGGTTTTAACCAAACGCAAATTTTCTAGATTAAAAACTTTAGGCTTTCTTATTTTGAATCATAGAGATTCTTAGATCAATGCCATAATTTATTTCACTAAAACAATAAAAGTGTTGTTTCAACTCATTTGACAACTTAATAACGAATAATTTAGATTTTTTATGACAATGCTACTACTTCGTTGGGTTAAATAAAATTTGGCTTTAACCAAACATATATTTTCTGGATTTAAAACTTCAGTCTATCTTATTTTGAATCATGGGGATTCTTAAGTGGATGCCATAAATTATTCCACCGAAACTATAAAAGTGTGGTTTGAACTCATTTGATTACTTAGTTATGAATATTATACTCTTATATCAATGCTACTACTTCATTACCTTGAATATAATTTGGCTTTAACCAAACATTTATTTTCTAGATTTAAAACTTAAGGCTTTCTTATTTTGAATCATGGGGATTCTTAAGGCGATTAGAGTCGCCAATGGCCTTGAGCATCTGGACCTAATCGAGCTTACTTTACTCGCGCATCGCCGCATACGTTCCGCGCTCGCTGCACAAATATAACGGTCAAAGAATATGCAGATGCGCGATGCGCTCCGGTAACATGGCACTTTATATTCCTACCGTACGATTCTAGTGAGTATCCGCAATTGCAACTGCGACTGAGATCAGTCGTCAAATGAAAATGTATAGTGTACCTACCTAGGTTGTTCTGGACGTTTTTATTCCTTTTCTTTATTTTCAATGTCATCTGCCGAGTGAAGAAAGTTACTCAGATTTGTCTGATACTCGATATTTAGGCTGTGCTGAGAGTCATTATTCCGAATTTGGAATAATTTTTTCAATGTCATCTGCCAAGTGAAGAAAAATGCTACGGTTTGACTGAAAATTGATATCTAGGTTGTTGTAGACGTTATTATTCCATGTTAAGAATTTGTTTTACGTTGACGTCTGCCAAGTGAAAAATGTACTTCGATTTGGCTGAAAATCGATATCTAGGTTGTTTTCAGTTCGCACACAGACTCTTTAAAAAATCTGCAAATTTTAGTAATATGCTACATAAACGAGTTTTTCAATTAAAATAACCTGTCATTCGTACAACTTTTGCAAGAAGATTTAGCCCTTTTATTAAAACATATTTATATAATCAAGTCCTGAATTTTTCAGTTTATATATCACCATATAGCATCATACATACAAACACGTAAATAACACAAATTTAGTTAAAATATAAATACCACCTGTGTGGATAATTTATAAAAAAAATGTATGAAACTGAACAAGATGTTATTTTATGGATAATTTGTAAGTTAAATTTATGTTTATAACTATTTTGCGTGAAAAATTGTACTGAAGTCAGCTGTGCACTGTACAGCTATCAATTAAGGTCTTAACGATACAAACTTCAACGCCAAAGTGTGAAGACCACCAGCAATACAAGATTTGGAAAAAGTGTTATTGGCTTAAATAAAGATTTATATTATTGTTTATATTATTATTATTATTCTGGACGTTTTTATTCCAAATTTGGAATTTATTTTTCGATGACGTCTGCCTAGTGAGAAAAGTTACTAAGATTTGCTAAAAATCGATATCTAGGTTTTTCGGGGCGTCCTTATTCCAAATTTGGAATTTACTTTCCGATGACGTCTGCCAAGTGAAAAACTACTTCAATTTGGCTGAAAATCGATATCTAGGTTGTGCTAGGCGTCATTATTCTGAATTAAGTTTTTTTTTTAATGGCGTCTGTCAAGGGAAGAAAGTTACTCCGATATCTAGGTTGTGCTGGGCGTCATTATTCTACATTTGGATTTCATTTTTCAATGACGTTTGCTAAGTAAAGATAGATGACGTATCTTTAAAACGCTAAGATATATCGGATAAGAGTAAGAAAATTATAATAATCAATCGTTTATTCAAATCTCCTTATAAATGAGATTATAGCCGACGCGGGTTTACTCGTTTAAAAACGACGATATAAAAGGAAGATTTGTATAATGGCGAAAATACATTGAAAAATAAGAATAGGGGCGACTGTGTCGTACGCAAAAATACAAAATGGCCAACGTTTGTGCTATTGGACATGTCGGCCCTTGAGAAGGAAGTATTTACCTTTAGATTTTCCCGCCCATAGGTGGGAAGCAGTCTTCCACCCGCTACTCGCATCAAACAAACACTACTTTCCGGGTACGAGATATGAGATGAATAATTTCTTGTCTAGGAAATAATAATATGGGCAATTTATCTACAGCTATATTGTAAAGATTGGTTCCATCGTGAAAAGGTAACCGATATACTTTCTCATTTTGAATTTCAGATTTGAATAATTGATTTATAAGTACTTTTCTTTAAACTTTCGTGAACTAAACTCATGTTTCTAAATTACATTAACGAAAACCAAGCGGGGTAGATTTAAATCGCTCCCGCCGCTCCTCAAGACGATGACACCCGCTTCTTCAGTCTACTCGTGACCACGGTCAATGCAACTTGATCGAAACGTCGAGGTTAGTCAAAATATTATTTTGATGTTAATTCGTGCGTCTTTGATAAGTAATCATAATTTTCCTACTCTTATCGTACTGCGGCGATAGGGAACTGCTAATCATCCCACGGCCAGCAGGTAGGTAGGTAAACTCAGGGAGTAGGTTTGAAAAGTTTATTAGGCCAAGCCTTATCAGGTTGCACAGCCGCACAGATCTACTGAAGTTACATAGACCAGAGGGAGACACTGGCCTGATAGTACACGTGATCCAGGTCCCAGATGTGGCGGTCTTGGCGTCAGCTGATAGTTCTGGATCTCGGTAGTGAGTGCTCGAAACACCCGTCCTCGGATTAAATCAGTGAAGTGGAATCCTGGAAGGAAGACACCGGCTTAGTAGCTGATATTCCTCAGCCAACTGTTGCCAAGCCGCGCCGACACGATCGTGGTACTGTTACCAGCGACTCACATTTTAAAACTCACAGTCTAGCGCGGTAGGGCAGCACAGCTGTTTACGTTACATAGGTTTTAGTCAGCACTATGAAATAACAATAATAAATAAGGAACTCACCCTAGAGGGATTCACGCACTTCACAACAAGTTAATAACAATTAAGATCGATAGTACGAATAGAAAAGCGTCCAGGAAAACCAAGATAAGTATCGATTTGTAGCCAAATCAAAGTAACTTTTCCACTTGGCCGACGTCATTGTTAAATAAATTCTTGATTTGGAATTAAGACGTCTAGAACAACCTAGATCGATATCTAGGTTGTTCTAGACGATCGATCTTTTCAGCTAAATCGAAGTTACTTTATCTACTGGGCATACGTCATCGTAAACAAATTCTAAATATGGAATAATAACGTCTAAAACAACCTAGATATACATTTTTAGTCAATTCTGAGTATTTTTCTTCACTTGGCAGACGACATAGATAAAATTATTCCAAATTCGGAATAATGACGCACAGCACAACCTAGATATCGATTTTCAGCAAAATCGGAGGAACTTTTTCACTTGGCAGACGTCATCGGAATATAAATTCCTAATTTGGAATAAGGACGTCCTGAAAAACTTAGATATTGATTTTCAGCCAATTCAGAGTAACTTACTTCCCATGGCAGACGTCATCGAAAAATAAATTCCAAATTCGGAATAAAAACGTCCAGAACTACCTAGATTTTGAATGTTAGCCAAATTGGAGTGACTTTCCTCACCTAGCAGATGTCGAAAAATGTATGCCAAATATTGAACAAAAACGTCCAGAAAAACCAAGATATCGATTTTCAGCAAAATAGGAGTAACTTTTTTCACCTGGCAGACGTCTTCAAAAAATTAATTCTTAATTCAGAATGACGATGTCCAGAACAACCTAGATTTTCAATTTCAGCTCAATCAGAGTTACTTTCTTCACTTGGCAGATGTCATCGAAAAAATAATTTCAAATTTGGAAAAAAGACGTCCAGAAAAACCTTGATATCGATTATTAGCCAAATCGGAGCAACTTTTTTTACTTAGCAGACGTCATCGTAAAATACATTCCAAATTCGGAATAAAGACGTCCAGAACTACCTAGATTTTGAATTTCATCCAAATCGGAGTAACTTTCTTCACTTGGCAGACGTCATTGAAAAATAAATACCAAATTCGGAATAAAGACGTCTAGAACTACCTAGATTTTGAATTTCAGCCAAATCGGAGTAACTTTCTTCAATTGGCAGACGTCATCGAAAAATAAATACCAAATTCGGAATAAAGACGTCTAGAACTACCTAGATTTTGAATTTCAGCCAAATCTAGGTAACTTTTTTCACTTGGCAGACGTCATCAGAATATACATTCCAAATTCGGAATAATGACGCACAGCACAACCTAGATATCGATTTTCAGCCATATCGGACTAACTTTTTTCACTTGGCAGACGTCATCGAAAAATAAATTCCAAATTCGGAATAAAGACGTCTAGAATTACCTAGATTTTGAATTTCATCCAAATCGGAGTAACTTTCTTCACTTGGCAGACGTCATTGAAAAATAAATACCAAATTCGGAATAAAGACGTCTAGAACTACCTAGATTTTGAATTTCAGCCAAATCGGAGTAACTTTCTTCAATTGGCAGACGTCATCGAAAAATAAATACCAAATTCGGAATAAAGACGTCTAGAACTACCTAGATTTTGAATTTCAGCCAAATCTAGGTAACTTTTTTCACTTGGCAGACGTCATCGGAATATACATTCCAAATTCGGAATAATGACGCACAGCACAACCTAGATATCGATTTTCAGCCATATCGGACTAACTTTTTTCACTTGGCAGACGTCATCGAAAAATAAATTCCAAATTTGGAATAAGGGCGTCCAGAAAAACCTATATATCGATTTTCAGTACTGTAACTGTAACAGTCAGTTCGTCCACTGCTGAACACAGCCTCACTTTTTAAGGGGGTATTTGCCATAATCCCCACACTTGGCAGGCGTCTTGGGGATCGTAATGTAAGTTGGCAGTTCTTTAGAAGGCGCTGCTGCCCCCCTTTAAGTAGTTTTCCCTTAGACGCTTCTGACGACACCCACGGGATGATATGGGGAGGTGCAATTCTAACCCGGCACCCCACGTGGCTGCCCACCTTCCAGTAGTTTTCCCTTAATCGCCTCTTACGACACCCACGGGATTATATGGGGAGGTGCAATTCTAACCCGGCACCCCACGGTGCTAATCTCCCTTACCTATCTCTCACTATTTTCGAGATACGTTATCCATCTTCACTTGGCAGACGTTATCTTTATGTAGTATTAATTAACCTATATCAAAACACCTAATACAATTATCAAGAAAAGCTTAGAACTCCAAAAGATGTATGTAGCCCCATACAAACTCTAAATGTAGTAGAGAACCATTTTGTACCCTACAAACTACTAAAGCCGGAAACTATTTACCATAATATAAAAAAATATATTATCTTTAGTTAACCAATTATAACATGAGAGCGTAATAGACATTACTAATTAATTTTGTACATATATTATAAAACTTTTCATTGATCTTATTTATAAGGCCGCCCATTGTAATTTACCCACAACATTGTCAATTTCAAGTTTTGATTCTTTTCATATGTGAGACAATTCGAATAAAATTTGTCTACAAAATACCAATAATAAAGCGTCACCGCGCATACTTCACGTCGCAATCAAGTTGGCCCTCTGCAGCGAGCGAATCATTGCACGCACACAGCTACGAATCTCGCGTGTCAATGCACTAATACAAAGACAAGATCGTTATCAGTCGAAAGCGCGAGCGGAGCTACGAGCGACACAGCCTCCCCGTGCCAACGCTTGCGCAACACTGCCGCCCGCGTCCGCGCAGAGCACCTCGGAACCGCAAGCGTTCTGAATCTGGATAATTCGACATTTTCTTAGGAAAATATCAATGGATTTACAAATGCTATGTTATAATTGTAGTATAACAATCTAGAAATTTAATGGTACAATTTATTTTTCAAATATCGTAGCCGTTTAGAAGGAGTTCGCCATATAAGTCAAGAAATAGTATGTAGTTTGAATTTTTTTTAAGGCAAAAGTAATAGTAATACCGTAAAATCATATGTTGCAAATGTTGTACTTGAATTCATCTATAAAATATATTTTTTTCAAGTCTTCAACTTCAGCGGTTACGGAGGAGTTCGCTTTAGAAAGTACGAATTTGACGTACCCAAGGGCCTTAAGTGAATTCCACAACTTATTCCACCAAAACAATAAAAATGTTATTTGAACTCATTTGAATACTCAGTTATGAACATTTTAAATTTTTATATCAATGCTACTACTTCATTAACTTAAATATATTTTTACTTACATCAAACCTATATTTTCTAGATTTAAAACTTTAGACTTTCTTATTTTGAATCATTGGGATTCTTAGATCAATGCCATAATTTATTTCACCAAAACAATAAAAGTGTTGTTTCAACTCATTTGACTACTTTATAATGAATCATTTAGGTTTTTTAAGGCAAAGTTACTTCGTTGGGTTAAAATAAAATTTGGCTTTAACCAAAAATATATTTTCTATATTTAAAATTTTAGTCTATCTTATTTTGAATCATGGGGATTCTTAAGTGGATGCCACAACTTCTTCCACCGAAACTATCAAACATATATTATCTTAGTTGAAAACTTTATTTGATGAGATATTGAATCATGCGGGTTCTCAAATGAATGCCATAACTGGTTGCACCAATACCACAAAAGAGTCTTCTGAACTCATTTGACGTCTTCATTTTGAACAATTGAGATTCTTACATCAGTGCTACTGAATTTTTACTTTGAACTAAACATATATTCTCTAATTTTAAAACATGACTCTATCTTATTTGGAATCATAGAGTTTCTTAAGTGAATGCTATAACTTATTCCACAAAAACAATACATGTATTGTATGAACTTATTTAACTACTTCATTAAAAAATATTTCGATTCTTACGTCAATGCTTTGTTTCGTTATCTTAAATAAAAATTTGCTTCAACCAATTATGTATTAACTTAGTTAAAAACTTGAGTTTTAGTTATATTGAATCATACTGTTTCTTATGTGAATGCTACAACTAACTCCACCAAAATAATAAATGTCTTGTTTGAACTCATTTGACTTCTTAATTATGAATAATTTAGATTATTCATAATAAATAGGACACTATTATGAAAATCGTGCAAGTACTGTTTAAAGTAACAACCTAAACTTTTCATTACAAGAATATATTCTTTACTCGACACTTTTAATAGTTTTATCCTGAGTAAAGTGTTAAAAGTTTTGGTTCAAATATGTATGGCTCTTGGATATAAATACTATTATATCATATTAAGACAAGCAGATTTCTTTATGTAGAAAAATAAAATATATTTCAAACTACACTCAACATTTCTTGAAATAAAACAAATTGTTTTGATTTGAATAAATATAATAAGAAAAGTATGGTTTCTCGAGGACAATATGGTTTCTGTTGCGCTAAGACATTATTATTCAATCAAGCACATATTTATTTGATTTTAAACAATATTCCTGAGAATAAAAATATTCTTGGCGGAACACTAATTCAGTGAGCATTTTTTTCCGTGTACCAACGCTACGTCTTCCGGTGTAGTATGGCAACCACTCGAGAACCTTTCTTCCCCAACGGTTATCGGTTCGTCGAGCAATGTGGCCCGCCCATTGCCACTTCAACTTGCAAATTCTGAGAGCTATATCGGTGACTTTGGTTCTTTGGCGAATATCCACGTTCCGGTTTTCATTCCATTTTATCGCGCAAAGAAACTACGAGCATAGCTCTCACCATAGCTCGTTGAGTCGCATTGCTAACATACAATACTAAAATTATGATTTGTAAACAACACATATAAAATAAACAAAAATTTCCAAAGGCTAAGTAAAAATAAATGATTGATGTTTACATTTACTATAATAATAGTTTCACCTATCCCTTTGAAGGGGTCAAACTGTGATTCTCGATTAACCTATTACAATCATGATACCTATAATCAACATTCTTTTGTTTAGATAATTTATTATTACTATTAGTCGTTTAGATGATTCGTTACGGCTTACGACAGAAGATGAAATCGCAAAGGCTTCAGGTGTGTCAGCTAAGATCAATCTTTACAACTTAATTATGCATTCAGAAACTTTTGCAGAGGTATTTGTTAAACATTTCATAAGCCAGATTGATTGCTAATCTGCTTAATTAGTTTTGGCAACCGATATTATGAGTATGATAAAATTAAGCAAGACACATGTTTTAAAAATCTATGAGAAGTGTACATATATATATACACCCCAGAGATGTCCATACAATCAAAGTATCTGCATAGTTTAAGCACCAGGGGGGCAATTCTCAGAATCGGGACTCTTATAACTTTATCAAGAATCGATAAATGATAATACGAGTATAGAGGAAAAATAATCGATTATTGATTCGATATGGACATTTGGACTTGAGTCCATAAACTAGTTGTCATAGTAGTTTTCGAAGGTGCTCTCAGGCTTAACCTAGAATTACTGGCTCTCAAGGACAGCTGCTGGAACAGACTGTTAGGTGCTTGGCGACAGATTTTCTACTTGAGGGTGAACGCTAGCTAGTCGGGTATTCGCAAAAATGCCCTTCCACGAAGCTGTGAAGCTCAAGCCCACGGTGGTATTTGAACCATGGACCTGCTGCGCGGCAGTCCTTAGCCAAAGCTATCACTGCTTCAGACTATTAGCTTTGAAGCTACTATGACAAATAGTTTATGTGCTCACTTTATTTTACGGAGCTCTGCGATGTTTCTGCGCCAAGTTGGGTCCCTGAGCATGTATGTTAGATTTTCCATAATAACTTCTGATCGCCTGATCGGATTTTGATCAAATTTGGTAGATAGGTAGCTTGTATATATGGACATAATTTGTAATGTAATGTATGAGTCAAATGTAAATAAAATACATTTACGATTTGACACAATTGTGGCATACCAGGTGCCAATATTAGTAGGATTGCAATAGAAATCGATTTTTCGAAATATTTTGTATAAGTATAGGTACATACACATTTTGTCGTGATTGTGGCTACATTAGGTGGAGCCTATATTAGGGTGCTCATATTTATCTCAAGGTACGAGTACACTGTGCTAAATTTCATCGAGCAACAGTTTGTACCTATATTCAAAAAGTTGGCAAAACGAAACTAAGTTTTTTATAGAAAGCGCCGCGTATACAATGACCTAAAAGGTATATAAATTAGCTAACAAACATAAACCTAATTAAAAAATAAGCCGACTCCCACAACCGAAATATATGAACGCAATTTTGTTTGAATTTCCTGGAAGACATAAGGATTTTTCCAGTTATTTTGTTTTAAAAACCAAACTACTGAACCGGGTTTAAATAAAACTTATATGGACCAACTCTCAGTAACTAAAAATCAAACCATCAACATTAATGAGGACCTCTTCCTTTTGTGCCGTCCGTCGGTTAAAAACTTTCTACGTGATTAATACAAGATTAATGATAACAGAAAGTATTACCTAAAATTGTATTCGTGTGCTAATCAATCATTAACATATAAAACTGACGATGTTTCCTCTGAATTTATTATCGCCAATTAGCTGTCGGCCATGGGCTTCCGCGTCCCAAACCGAACGAGTCAAATAAAAAAATAAATTAAAAAAATAAAGTCTTCACGACAGCGGCTTCCCGTCATCTCAACAGTACCAATCTTCCCGCCATTTCTAGCGACTGTTAAAAAAACAAAATTAAGATTCTTGTTGGTTTATCTAATAGCTTGGTTTCTTTGATTGAAGCCATTGCAACACATGGTAATTTAAAGTCTTTGCGGTAGTTTTTATTAGACCTCCGTAATTATGGTGTTTTTGAAGTGCGTTTGAATTAAATAAAGCTATAAAAATACCTCTGCGACTGTGGACGTTATGTCATATTTATTAAGGAAACGTAACTTCAAAGTGAAGGAATGTTTATTACCATACTAGCATGGTGGTATGCAATTTTATTTCAATTTTAAAATTGAACCTTAGAACTTAGAAGTCACCGTGTGGTTGTTCACACACGGTGACTTACAAACCTTATACGCCACGCAGCCAAACCGGAAGACTTTTTAACGCGTGTCGCTTCTACACGAAGCATCCTCAGGAGGTTTTAACTCTACGATCTGTCACAGAAATGCTGTCATCGCTATTTCGCTACCTCAGTCAGCTACAAAAAAACCTTTCAGATAAATTGATCTTGCAGTAAAATCTAAACTTTTGGTTTTGCAATAGCGATACTTTGAAGCAGTGATGGCTCAGTGGCATTGGCTATGGACTGCCGCGCATCAGGTCCATGGTTCGAATTCCGCCGCGGGCTAGAGCTTTAACGCATGGTGGAAGGGCAATTTGCCTGGCTAGCGACCACCCTCGAGTACAAAATCTGTCGCCAAACACCTAACGGTGTGTTCCGGCAGTCCTTGAGAGCCAGTGAAATTACAGGCACATTAGACTTAACAACTATGTCTCAAAGTGACGGGCGCAGAGCAATTCGTGACTTGTGAAGAAATGCATCTGTTATAAGCAGAGGTTAGTCCGCCTAACATCAGGTGCGCCTCGAGCTTGTTCCGTCACAATAACATAAAAAAAAAATAACAAGAGTTATACGTATCAATTGGCACGCTGGCATGGAACAAAAAAAAATGTTCTGTGATCAATACCCCAATAACGATCAACCACTCATGGAGAACATTAACAATCTGTGAATAATAATTAGTTCAAAAATAACCTGTCCCAAATCTCGAATGCTACCGAAGCGGGAGAAACACGATTTTATTTCAGCCAAGTCACAACAAATACTCCACATACCAAGTCTCAGCACTTACTTAGGCATTCCTCCATAAATAGATCAGACGAAAAATGGACGAATGCAAGGAAAGGTGTTAATGACGCGTCAAACTGACACGCCAAAGGAAACAGGAGTGGTGGCTGCAGAGTCATCAATTAAAGTCAATAATAGTCAAGTTGGACTAATTTGGAGAAAGTACGAGTTAACCTACATGGGCTAAATGAGCTTGAGAATAGCAACAACAAATTATTAGCTAGCTTCCGCCCAGGACATCGCCTCGATGCTGGCATATTGTTTTCAACAACGACTTCAAAAGAGGGGGTGGTGCTCAGTTCGACTGTATATTTTTGTGTGTGTTACCTGATAACTCTTTATGAAATGTACTACATTCGAAAGTTGTATATAAATTATGCGTATTTTTTTTTAATTTTTGTTAAAATTTCAATTACCTCTCGACAGAATCTATTTCCATTGGGACTATAAAATTTTATTTGTGTACAGTGCTAATAAATTATTAATAAGGATATAAACTTACAACTTAGATTAAAAATGGTTAAATCTTGTGTACTCTCTATTTGAATGTATGGGTTCGACAACGCAGAGGAGAAATTGAACGGTTTTGGACTAACGTTTTATAGACGCGAGCTAAATATTTCCAGAGAGAGATGAAATTACTCACGCAGAAGATCATAAAATAAGACTTCAAACTACAATAAAAACGAGGAGAAAAATACCGTATTTTGGTCATGTATGCAGAATCACAAAGTTTCGCTCTGAGGCGTCGTCGCTTCGCCCAATAGTGACTTCCAGGCGAAGGGCTCCAAAACAGTCCGAAACTGGTTGGAATCTGTCCGGTAAATATAAGACGGGTCCTAGCCGTTTCCTAATTAGTTAAGTTAATAGAATCACAAAGTATAATAGAGGTGTATTTTAGAGAAACAATGGAAGGGAAACGAGGTTCCTCAACCTCAACCTCGTTTCCTTTCCAACGTAGAAGACCAAGCTGGTGTAAGAACATAAAAACTTGGACCAGTATTGCAGACGCTGCTGATCTCAGCGCAGCAACACAAAACAGGGAAAAATTAAAACAATGGTCGCTGATCCGTTAGGATATGGTACTAGAAGAAGAAGATAACGCTTATATATTTGTAAAAGTCTTTGATGGTCGCGCGGGTATACTAGCGCGATTCGTACTCTCGTGAAAGAAAGCACCAAAGTGCCTGTGAATCATTGCATATACCAAGCAATATATTATAGGGTTGCGTACAAGAAAACGGGACAGTAAGCCTCGACTGTCCGTCCGTCCGTGCGACATTTAAAGGGTATCTTTGGAACTGTTACAGGTAGCCTGTTGAGATTTTCACAGAATATGTGTTGTTTGCCAACAAATAATAAAAATAATTTCAGAAAGTTAAATAAGATGGATTTCGATCGTACGCTCGAAGAGTGAACACTTCCCGTTGATGGTATCTATAATCTGCAAACAAATTTTGGACCGCTTATGTATTGCGTAACGTCATTGAACTCTAAATTGTTCCTTACTTATAAATTCGCCATCCAACTTCTCCGTGACTGGAATAAATCAACTTGTGACCAGACACAATTCATTGGAAATCTAATTTTAAATAGATTCATTCGCATAATAAAATAATTTTGCATACAGAGCTAACGCATGGCGTTTCTCTACGACTGTTTCTAGCTTAACAGTATTGGGCTATATCTATTGCAGTCTAGCCTGGCTGCAACTACCTCCCTTATTAGAAAATATGTCACTAAGCATCTAACGCTTTGAGCCAGTTTATATTCTAGGTTTAGATGTTCTCCAATATTCGAGCATTGAGATAAGGTCAATGTATTCGAGCAGATTTTTTAAGCCCACTGATTGCTTAGTAGTACTTAATTACCTACTACGAACTCCCGCGCAGAAGGTCCTTGATTTTAATCCACATGAGGCTTGAGCTTTACTGCATGTTAGTCGGGTATTTCGGTGGTAGCCGTCGCCAAGCACCTTAACCATGCAAATTCTTTATTTTTCTGTAAGCAAGGCAATATTTTTTCTAAAAGCTTCATTGTAATTTGGGTAATGTTATGGGACACTGGCAATTCTGCAATATTAGGTATTTATACTCTGTCTCTATCGGGTATACGCGCATAGCTACTCCACCATAGATACTTCCTCCTAGCATATTATAGATACCTACCTACCATATACTTTCACATTACCGCGATCGTTTTCATTTTTGACAGATACACATCACGAAAGTGACAGTTTGCGCAAGTAAACATGACAGCTTCTTATTCTACTGTTATTTTTAAAACAGTTGTGAAAAGTCTAAAAAGCCTTAATTTGATATGCAATAAAGCTCATAATAGAACATTTTATATATTCATATATTGGTTTTGTGATTGAATTCCAAATAGATTCACATTGATATGCAATATCAACAAGATGGGGGACGAGTATGAATGAAATTGCTTATGATGAACAAGCGTGTCGTAATTTAAGTAAATATTTAACTATTGTGGCGTAAGTTCATTATCTCAATTATCTCATGCGCTTGTCCTGCACAAGACTCATGTAAAATGAACTTACTCAGAGATGAGCGACTTATAAACCTTTTATAATGTAATATATTATATCTAAGTCCTGCACAAGACCCATGTAAAATTAATTTACTCAGAGATGAGCGACTTATAAACCTTTTATAATGTAATATATTATATCTAAGTCCTGCACAAGACCCATGTAAAATTAATTTACTCAGAGATGAGCGACTTATAAACCTTTTATAATGTAATATATTATATCTAAGTCCTGCACAAGACCCATGTAAAATTAATTTACTCAGAGATGAGCGACTTATAAACCTTTTATAATGTAATATATTATATCTAAGTCCTGCACAAGACCCATGTAAAATTAATTTACTCAGAGATGAGCGACTTATAAACCTTGTATAATGTAATATATTATATCTACATTAATAAGGTATTTATTCAACAAACAAGATTTTTTTCAATTGGTGTGAATGCCAATTTTTTTTATCACAAACAATCGAAGTTATTGGATCACTAGCGTGGCTTGTTTCGAAAATAGGCGTATTTAATAAAAGTTAGCGAGTTATTATATTGAGCTCATACCATTAAAATAACTAATATCGTATTAAAGTGGCTGCGATTCTGCAAGTATAAGTTACAGTTTTATTCGCATTTCACCCCTCGCAACATAAAATAGATTTATCGGAGAGTTTTTTAACACATAAACCGTCCTTTTCGCGCTAAAAAGCTGTAAAATATTTTTGCCTCAAAAACCACTACCTACATACTAAAACTGTAATGGATAGTACCTATGAACTATCTTTTAACGAAACACTTTCTCAACATAGGTCATAAGGTCTTATCTACCTATTTTACTGGATGAATGACAATATCGAAGCTAGGAGATTTTTTGGCCACGATATTGAGTATACAGATTTGTGATTAGGTTACGGAACAAGCTCGAGGCCCACCTGGTCTTTAAGCGGTAACTTCTGGTTATAACAGATGCATTTCGTCACAAGTGATGAACTGAACTGCTCCCACTTGCACACCTTATAAATAAACATGCAATTTCAACGGTATTCACATCCTTATAACCGGAACAGTAATGACAACATGACTGCATATCGATAGAAATCGGTAAACATATCTTACGGTAAAACTTTATCACTTCATAAAACTGTGCAAAAATCTCGCGCTCGGTTTTGGAATAATATTCACAATTGCAGCGTCAGGTCTTAAGTCATCAGTCAGGTGTTTAAAGTTTTAGAACCTACTTACGTAAAGTTCTAAAATAGTTTTTATATTATATTATACAATGCAAGATAACATTCCAATGAAGGTAAATTCTTCGGCAAACTAACATTAGCATAGACATGTTTTGCATTTGAAATGCATAGATAACTGTACACTCAAATGGAGAGTTCGGTTGGTGGGCAGATCACCAACCCCCCCCCCCCCCCCCCCCAAGAATACCTCATAACATAACGGCTTGAGCAATATTTGTTTTTGTATAGTGGAAGGACATTTTACGAATAGCCTGCCTCGCTAGCTACAACTCTCAAGTAGAAAATCTGTCACCAAGCACCTAACAGTATCTTTTGGCACCTGTCGTTGAGAACCTGGAATTCTAGGTTAGCCTGAACAACACATCTTTGACCACATCATCACTTACCATCAGGTTAGATAGTGAACAAAGGTTGGCCGGTATAAAAAAATATAGGTATAGATGCCCATGTCCAAAATTATTTAAATTAATATGATAACAGCTCTTACTAATGGCTTTGTCTATATACTAATATAAATAAATCTGTCATTCTGAATACATAGTATTTCAGTATCTGCATGCCAAGTTGCCATGCCATAATGTCCATATTAGGTAATAAAGAGTGACACTAACAATAAGTGAGTGGGGACGTTGAGAATTGGAATCCCCACGTCCCCACTCAAGGAGACGTTAGTGGGGACGTTGCGAATAAAGCTTATCAAGCACATCGAACTATTATCACAATCATATTACAGTTTTGTACATATATAGTTTACGAGAAAGCTACATATTCACGAATCGTGATATTGTCGTAGAATAAACATGCACATGTTAGTTGAGATTATGGTGGTGCTACAGTAGAAGCAATAACATATCTGCATTTAATAAACTTTCCTGAACATATACTTGCTATAAACATGACATACACAGCGATAATACTTTTATATTAGTCACTTTAAAAAAATTGTGGGAAAAATCATATTATATATTATGGTCTTAATGTATGGAAAATCTGGTTAGTGAAAGTTTAGAGCAAGGATCAAAGTCTAACTAATGTAGTCCAAATGATAGCTTTTGTAGTTTGGACTTTGAAAGGCAGAATGAAGGACCAGGAGATATGAAAGTGATATGGAGTAAAAATATAGTGATCATGGTTAAAAGGTAGGTAGGTAAATATATTGAGAATGTTTTCTCGCTGCTAGGATAGACGATAAGAGATCAAAAGGCAAGTATGCAAGTGAATGGAATTGTTGAAAGGACAAAATGCCAGATTATTACATTCGCAAAATATTAGAGCACAAAATTCTTGTCTTGATCGGAAACCCACATCCCCCGGATTTGCGCTGAGTGACCTCTAGGCTATCAGAACATGCGCGACTGAGCCGAAGTTGAAGCTAGCACAAGCTTCGATCTAGGTTCGATTCCCGTTCGGGACAAGAATTGTGTGCTTTAATTTGTAAACTAATGATGTTATTTAGTTCATATACATCATGTGAGTAGCGGTAGGTAATTGAGAATGTAATTGAGGTACCTATGTTGTTTGTCACAATTTTAGATTTCATGACTAGGGCCTACTGAAGCCTATTAAATATTTCCAAAAGAGCGACAAGTTGTCTTACTGCTATTTTGTCGTAGGAACTTGTTTAGGGAGGACATAGATGCTGGCTACCGCCTGTGCGGTCGTCCAGCTCCACCGGGTTTTGGGCGAGGGCCTGGCCCTACAATAGCCCGGGAGGGAGAAGTGCCGAAGGCACTTCTCCCGAGACGGGCGTAGAAGGCGAAAAGCGCTTTCTACCTCCGTCTCCTGCGGACGCCGAAAACGTACCGCTATTATAGGAGGGGTTGACAGCGAGCTCAAGGGCACCACTGTGGTTCGGACCTCGGCTTGTCTCGCTGTCGAGAGACATGGGGGGGATCGGAGCAAAATGCCTCTGTGCAACTGCAGTGTTGCACAATTGGGCCCTACTGAATAATACTCTTTGATTATTTGGAGAGCAATTTATCGTGACCTTGTTTTTGCCTCGAGCTCGCCGGCGAGCTCGGTGTTTGATTGTGTGACCTCTAATTACCTCACACCTGGGGATTTTACCTCGACGACTTGCGGATAACGCTAAAGCTGCCAATGTAATGACTGCGATGGGGTCATCCGGGTCGTCTAATACCTGCCGTGGTCGGCGACGGGGGGGTTTGAAAAATGGGATAGAAGAGGCAGTCGAGTAGTTCGATGCCTGGACAACCAATGGGTTCGGGTGGTGGGGCGCTCGATCAAAGTATCGGCGGGCGCAGTCCTTATTGAACTGCGCTAGAGAGGGAAGGTTTAAGTCGCAATGCAACTCGGTGTTCCGGATATACCACGGGGCGCCGGTTGCATTGCGAAGAAAACGGTTTTGGATGACTTGAAGTTTATGAAGGTGGGCCTCACTAGCATGACTAAACACTACTGATGCGTAAGTCATGATGGGGCGGATGCAGGCAGTGTAAAGTGTCTTCTTATTACTAAGAGACATTTTACTCTCTTTGCGAAGTAGGGGACCAAGGCGACCCATTATGAAGGCCGCTCTGTTACGGACGGTTGTTATGTGATCGTTAAAGGTGAGATGACGATCAAGGGTGACTCCGAGGTATTTTGTTCTAGGAACCCAGGGAATGGGTTCGTCGAACAAAATAAGCGGTTTCGGGTAAGGGGAGCGTGTCTTCTCAGTAAAGCACATAGCTGTGCTTTTAGCTGGGTTGACCGCGATGCGCCATTTTCGGAACCAGTCACCGATCTCGGTGATGGCCCGTTGCATGACGAAATAGGACTGTCTGTTGATATGCCACCCAGTGGTGTAAATGGCGGTATCATCCGCATATTGGGCTAAGAATATTTTGGGCTGAGAGCGTGGGATGTCACTGGTATACAGTGCAAAGAGAATAGGTGATAGCACGGAGCCCTGAGGGACTCCGGCTCTGACTGGGTGGGGGGAGGAGAGGGTGCCTTCCACGCGATAGCGAAAGCTTCTGGCTTTAAGGAAGTCTTGTAGGATGAGCACAAGACGTTCTGGCACGCCAAATTGGAATAGCTTGTAGATCAAGCCGTTGTGCCAGACTTTGTCAAAAGCTTTCGCTACGTCGAGGAAGACTGCTAGCGTAGTCTGGGGTTTGGGGTACTTATTGAAGCCCTCAATGATGTGCTCCGTGAGGCGGTGCACCTGTTGGACGCATGAGTGTCCGGGTCTGAAGCCAAACTGCTCATCTGGGATAAGGTGGTGTTCCTTAGCATGGGACTGGAGACGGTTTGCAAGTAACCGCTCGTAAAGTTTGCCTAAGGCACTGAGGAGGCTGATGGGGCGGTAACTGGTGGGGTCAGATGAGCTTTTGCCTGGTTTGTGAATGCCAATGACATTTGCACATTTCCAGGTGTCTGGGAATAAGCAGTGGCTCATAGCAGCATTGAAGATGCTGACTAAGAGATGGATGAGAGGAGGAGAGAGGGTTTTAAGAACCCTGTTGGAGATGCCATCGGCACCGGGGGATTTGCGCGGTCGGAGGGCCTTGATCAGTCTCTCCACCTCAGCGTAAGTCGCTAAGGTGATTGGTGGGAGTTCAGAGGTGACCACAGAGCTTTTACGTTCGACTTCAGCATCCACCGAATCGAGGTGAGCTTGGTCAACGTGATCTACGTTAGGGGAACACTGAGCCTCTAGGCTATCAGCTAGGCACTCAGCTTTGTCTTCGTCAAAGAACGCTGGGACAAGTGGGACTGGTCTGTATAAGGGAGGCATGTCGTTATGGTTACTTCCTTTCAAGCCTCGCGCCAGGTCCCAGTAAGCATGGTGGCTTGGCACGAGGTTTGAAAGTTTATCGCCCCATTGTTGATCACGCAACTCAGACATGCGACTTTGAACCATGCGTTCAAAGTGGCGTTTCTTAGTTTTGTTCTCTTTACTGGGGTAAGAGTCGTAATGTCGGGTCACTGCTTTACTCTCCGTCACCAATCGTCTCACATCCGCTGGAATGACAAGGCGCCGGTCATCCGGCACTATGACCTCCTTTGCGGATGCACCTACTACGGTGGAGAGGTGATTGGTGAACGAGTCGATCGCAAGGGTTATGTCATCTTTTGTCAGGATATCGTCAGGGATCTTGTCTAGGTCCGGTGAACTGATAGCCTTTAGGGCATCGCCTACTTGCTTCCAGTTCACTATCGTCTTAGTGGGGCGGGGGAGGTCAGTCGTTGGGTCGGGACCTAGTCGCAGTATAATGGGTCGGTGGTCAGAGTGAAGCTCGTGAACCACTTCTATGGAGCGTAACCGGAGTGTTACGCCTCTGAATAGTGCCATGTCAAGCAAGTCAGATCGGTGGTTTTCCATATAAGGGTAGTGAGTGGGCTCAGTGGGCGCAATTATGTCAAAGTTAAGTTCTGCGATTAGGTTTTCGAGTGCAATACCTCTGGGATTGTTGACGTTACAATTCCATAGGATGTGCTTACTGTTGAAGTCGCCAATCAGAATGATGGCGCTTCCTAATGAGAATAGGGCTTCTAAGTCAGCTCGGACGATCGGCTTTTTGCAAGCTTGGTAACAGGATGCTATGACTATAGGTTGATGACCAGTCATAGCTAGGAGGCAACAAGATGCTTCCATATTAACAAGAGTCGGGGTAGGTAGGGGAATGCAGTGCAGGGACCTTTTGTAATAGATAAGAGTGCCTCCCCCACGGGAGTTCACTCTATCATCACGTACCGTTCTGTAGTTGGCAAACCTAGGGTTCGCCTTCCCCGGTTTTAGAAAGGTTTCCTGCACGCATATGATATCGATAAGGTGGGTACAACAAAAGTCGTGGACGAGGTCACGTTGTTTGAAGAGGCCGTCAGCGTTAAATGACGCTAACGAGACTGAGTACGGTTTCGTGCGTTCGGTTGTACTACCCATAGTGGTTGTACTGGGGAGGGGCCTGGGGAACGAAGCGCTTAAGGGCGCTAAGTAAATTCGCGTGTTCCAATGTGTATTGGATCACGTCCGCTGGGGATTGAGCGTATTGCATCTTGTGGAATAGCTCTTGTACCTCATTGATGTCAACCGACATAGCCAGATCGCTGACTAGGTTGATTGCCTCTTGAAGAGGGGCAGCCATCAATGGCATAGGTGGAGCTTGTGGCCGGGAAGCGGCGCGGGGAGGCGCGCGAATGGTGTTGGCGACGGGTGCTGGGAGCGCGGGGCGAGCCGGGGCCGGTGCGCGGGCAGGGGCCGCGGCGCGGGCGGGTGCGGGTGCGGGCGCGGGTGCGGGCGCGCGGGCCGGGGCGCGGGCGGTAGCGACGGTCTTAACCATACTGGGTGGTTTAGACCATGCGTTACGGGCTGGGAGCGGCGCGGGTATTACCTGTGAGGCAGGTACTACCGTTAGTTTGGGGCTTACCCGTTGGTAACGGTCGTAAGAGGGACGGGTTGGCCTATGCCTTGCCACCCTGTGGTTCACTCGTGGTGCTTTAGGGCAACCACGGTAATTCGCGGTATGCCCTTGAGCGCCGCATAACACACAGCTGGGTGGGTCCGGCGAATCCCGGGTGCGAGTGCACGCTGCTGTCGCGTGATCGCCTAGGCACTTAACGCACCTAGCGCGAGCGAAGCAGAATCGGGAGGCGTGCCCGTATAGTTGGCAGTTGTGGCACTGCGAGGGACTCCCATTCTTGTATGGGGCTTGGACATCGAGTCCTGAGAGGCCACAGACCTTTTTTAAATTAAAAATGGCCTTGCCTTCAGGAGTACGATCTAGTACTACGAGTACTAGATCGTAGGGACTGCGGTCCTTCCCGCTGTACATGCGGTGAACTGCATGTACGGGGAAGTCTTGTGCCTTCAGGTCGGCACATACCGAATCGGTATGTACCTCCTTGGGCACACCGCGGATGACCACTCGGAGGACTTTCTCCTCTTCGAGCGCATAAGTGTGAAAACTTATGCTCTCGTTGCGGAGGAGTTTTGTTAGCGCTCTGTGGTCGCTAATGGAGGAGACTTGGACTTTAATGCCCTGCTGCGTGGAGCGGGCATTAGTATAATGGATCCCACGATCCGAAACTAAACGGGACAGCATGTCCCATTTGGTTTTGTCCTGAATGAACAGGGGCGGAGGCGGTTTTTCGCGGCGCGCGCTCGCGTCCTGAGGGGACGCGGCAGTGGTGGCCGGAGCGGAGGGAGGAGACGCGGGGCGCGGGGCGGGGGTCGGCTTCTTGCCGGAGGCGGGGGCCTTAGCGGGTGCCTTGGCGGGAGGGGCGGAAGTTGCGCAACTAGCGGCTTTAGGAGCACGCTTGCGCTTTCTATCTACGACGGTATAGCCGTCGTTATCTGAGTCCGAGTCAGTGCGTAAGGCGCGACTCGGATCTACCTCCATCTCCGCTTCGGAGTCCGAAGTGGGCTCTACAACGGCGATGGAGGGACGGGTGCTCGCTGGCCTCCCGATCGGTGAGCGCGAGCGAGACCTCTCACGGGGAGGGGCTGCCACCGTGCGTCTGTTGTCTGGGCCCGGAGCGGGCGAAAGCGGACTGTCCTCTGAGAAGGACCGGGTCAGAGGAGGGACGTTGGCCTCCGGGTTTGAAGTCCCGGAGGGAGCGATGAGAGTGTCCGTGAAGCGGGCATTCTCTTCCTCTTCTAGGAGTTGCATATGTGCAACGTATAGATCGGGGTGGCGGAGGGCGAAGGTCTGAAGGACCTGCACCTCACCGTTAGAGGGACGGGACTGCATCCTGAGGGGAATACTCAGGACGCCCTATCCAGGGTTTGAATTCCCTCACACACCTTGTGAGCTCACTGTGTGAGAGGGAGTGTGTACCTACGGTGTGCCCTAGTTGTGTACCCTCTCCGAGCTTTTTTCTCGGCGGAGAGGGGTGCTCCTAAGCGCTACTCCGGGTTTGACTAGGGGCGACCCCAAGGCCAGAATTCCGGAGCCCAGCTTGCTTCGGCTGACCCGTGAAGCGGGAAAGGCCACGGTGCAAGGTTAAACCAAAACAACAACAGTGGCCGTTGTCACCGTAGGGTGTCACACTGCGACCGCAGCAAATGGCGGATTTGATCGTTCAGACGGGTTTGGCTGACGCTACCCCACGCCTGAACGACGTCGCTTAACAGCACAAAGTGTGTTGTTACGCGACTGTTACTATGTTGTGTCGGATAGTAAAGTGGTGAGATGCGCACCGAAAAGTGCGGTCGAAGCAAGACCACCAGCCCGATATGATGTTGTTCGTCCGAAACAAGGAACTGGGTAGGTGGTAATGCCAGACGTCTTAGAGCGCCTCTGCGCGACGGCACGGCGAGCTCGTAGCTCGCGTTGCTCGGCGTTCGGCGGCTGCTCAGCTTCTGCACACAAAACAAAAACTTCGTCAGGACTGCGTATTCCAAGGCACTGGTCTGCAACTAGCGTCGGAACGATGACCCGAGTGAGACGGCAATAGTGCGGGGACTATTGCGATCTCACTGGGAGATACTGGCGGAGCTGTAGACAGGTGTGCACGGCGTGGCGGCACAGGTCGGAATGTGAGTGTAGTGAGTGTCAGTGTCGTAGGAACTAGGATGATGAGCAAATTGAGGCATAGACGAGACAGATTTAGATAGACCAGATATGGGCTCAAGACTAGATTAAGTACCAATATGGCAAGTTCATACGCTGTCAAAACGGAAGATGCTATCACGAACAACTTTCGTAATGGGAATCGAAAGTTTCCATATCACTAAGCTGTATATTCGTGCTCTATGTGTTCTGTAAACGAGAAGGATTTTAAATGGCAATGTTTTAAAGGTTAGAGTGTCATCGACCTGTATTTATAAAGTATGTGTATTACAATATCTAGATTCTAGAACGTCTTTTCTGGGTAATTAAGGGCTTCTTATACCGCAAATGCTATTTTTAAAATCAATATGAATCAGTCAAAAATTGACGTAAATTTCTGAC
The DNA here is from genome assembly GCA_963854805.1 of Plagodis dolabraria. Lineage (NCBI taxonomy): Eukaryota > Metazoa > Arthropoda > Insecta > Lepidoptera > Geometridae > Plagodis > Plagodis dolabraria. Next base: position 20,680,984 of record OY978460.1, on the reverse strand, counting down.
AAAAATATATGTTTCAGTTAAGGATCTTACAGAGTACAATTCGCTTACATTTACACAATCAGGTGAACTTCGCTCGATAGAAAAAAATACCAAAGTTGCCTCTTTTTAAAATTCATTTTCAATACTGTGCCTAAAATAATAAACTTATTGACCTTATTTTTACACCAATCTTTAGATTAATATTTTTTCTAGTGCAATTCGCTGAGGTGGATGTTGTAGTGTTATTTTCCTATTAATGATGCCTAAACACCTACAAATCCGCGAGCGGCGCAACGCCCGCGGGCTTCGTCAGTCGCGCGGCGCCGCTTACCGACGACGGACCTGTGCCAGTACTCTTCCCACCCGACGCGCGACGTGCAGTGATTTACGAAAATAAACTAAATTCGATCTGGTTAAGTCGTCACTATGGCTAACAAACGCAATAAACGAAAAAAGTCACGCATTACAAAGAAATGCTAAGTAAGTACAGTACTTGCATGTAGGTACGTGTTTATTTATTTCTTATTATTATCTTATTTATTAAGTAGGAACCTATATTGTTCTCTTAAAATATTACCTACTTTACTCTGTACTTAGTATGTAGGTTAGGTTTCTATGCCACAGTATAGTCAAAGCAGTATATGTAAGGAAAGAAATATGGAATTATATACTAGTAACGTTTGAAAGGAGATACTTTGGCATAATGGATGGGACACAGTCTACCAAAATCAGTATAACCATATTATTTTCTATAATACTTAGTAGGTACTAAGGTACTTCTGGCATTTTAGGAAGATTATTAGGCAGATATCACAGTATTTGTTACTTTTATCACAAATATTTGTTCAAATGAAATGTAATGTATTTTTTCCACTTATTTCAGTGCATTGAGATCTTGTACCAAAGAAGATACTTTCACGTCGAATAAATGTACCGATGACCAGAACGCGTAAGTACAATACATACTTATTACCTATACTTACCTGTTTGTTTATAGCTAATCTAACTGCTGTTGTACTCCTTAGCCACAGATTAACCAATAGGAGGAATAATAATTTATACTAATAATAGTTATCATAAGAAACAGGGATATTACGGTATGGGTATTTACAGATACGATTTCGGTAAATACCGTAATGAAATAAGGGTAATTGGTATACTTATATCTGTTAGCATAATTATGGTACGATTACCGAATTCCATTTCGGTATAGGTATTTTTTTGTCAATGAGACCGTAGCGGGCGGGCGGGGGTGCGGTGGTGTGACGGACCGGCACGTTTGTGCATTGCTTCGAGACACGCTGCTCGCCTGCTTTGATAAATAGGTTCAATAGCAAGTACCTATATTATTTGATATGAATGACGGGAAGTGGGAACAATAACAAAATCAGTTTCAAATATGACACGTGTCATGAATGTGATATGACTTTCAGTAAGTGCTCCATGTACTTATGTATATGTATTGTGTATGGCAAGTAGGTACAGATAATAAATATAATTAAAAAATATACATCATAGGTATTTCGGACCTTTTGTAAATATACATATATAGTATTTATTATTTAGGTATAGCCTATCTATAGTAATGATGTGGTTGAAGATGTTGTTCAGGCAAACCTATAATTACTGGCTCTAGAGGACAGCTGCCGGACCTCACCGTTAGGTGCTTGACGGCAGATTTTCTACTTGAGGGTGGTAGCTAGCCAGGCGGGCATTCACAAAATGCCCTACCACCACGCAAAATTACTGGATTTCAAGGATACAGCGAAACATACCGTTAAGTGCTTGGTGACAGATTTTATACTTGGGCGTGGTAGCTAGCTAGGCGGTCATTATGCCTTACCACCATGCTATCTACCATCAAGCTACCACCTTCAAAAAAAATCCGTCGCCAAGCACCTACTAGTGTGTTACGGCAGCAGTTTTTGAGAAACCAGACATTTTAGACCTAATACATCATTCTCGACCACATCATCACCAACAGGTGAAATAGTGGCTGTATGATAATTTGATAAATCCTAAAACTGTAACTCATTAATAAGTGAGTTACAGTGTCCGTTGCAAGAGTAGGTATGCCTACCTATTTAATAATAATGTCGGCTAATGTGAGGCGGCTCTACAACAATTCAAATATCGAAATAATATTCTGCTGAGTAGGTACGTAACATTGTCAGCGGTGGCAGTCACGTGGGGCGAACGCGGGCGGCGGCTCAGGTGCATGGTGGTAGGGCACTTTGCGAATACCCGCCTGGCTAGCTACCACCCTCAAGTTGAAAATCTGTCTTACAAAAATACCGAAACGTATCGGTATTTAGTTGTTACCGTAATCATATGGGTAATCGTAAAGAAAACGGTACTTTTTTTTTATATTTTGGGTGACAAACATGCAGACGGCCCGCCTGGTGGTAAACGTAACCACCGCCTATGGACATCTGCAACACTAGCTGCGCTGCCGATGCGTTGCCTGCCTAGAGAGGAATTTGTAGATATAATTTGTACTACCGTTTCATTTCGGTGACCGTTTATATCTGTTACCCATACATACGGTTATCGTTTTAATCGGTAACCTTTATGAAGCTGTATTTAAATCCCTGATAACAAATACTTCCACAATTAAAATTATTGGCAAACAATACCAATGTATTATATTGAAGTTCGTTAAAAAAAAATTATTACGATTTTAGACTTCCATGTACCAATTTCATTTTTGATTTATACCTTGCATTTATTTTTTAGAGAAATGAATCATGGAAGTGAATCAAATTCTGTTGTGGACCAATATAACATCAGCCTAGCAGCAGGTGAATTTGATGATACTGAGTAAGTTTCGAGAGCGCTCCTTTGTAATTAACTTATGGTCCCGTATGGCTGACCTAAATGACCTCAAATTTTACAAATTATCTAAAGTCACTTATTGTTGCAGAAAATCTAGTCAAGATGACCCTCTCCTCGTAGAGTCTGAAAATCAAGAACACGAGTTTCAACCAGTTTCAGGGAGACGCATCATTGACATCAATTACTTGTTTACTCAATTACAGGAAAAAGCACGTCACAACAATTTATTTGACTGCAAAGCGGGAAATTTTCGGCTAATTAGTGAAAAAAGAATTGGTCTACTGTCCGTATTTAAATTTGAATGCAATATGTGCAAACAGCTTTGCCTTATAAAATCCGAAAATACAGACACAGCAAATATAGACGTAAATATTGCGGCAACCACTGGTATGGTAGCCTCAGGGATTGGTTATTCTCAGTTCGAAGAGCTTTTTTCCTCCATGAATATTCACATATTTTCTACAAAATTTCACAACAAACTGCAGGGACAAGTTTACGATAGTTTTGAAAACACAGCAGCTGAATCCATGAAAGCTGCTGCTGAAGAAGAAAAAGAGTTGGCAATCGCAGAAGGTCGCACCAAAAATGGCATACCAGTGGTTGATGTTTACGTTGACGCTTCTTGGTGTGCTCGATCGTACGGATCCAACTATAAGGCTGCGTCTGGGACTGCAGCAATTATTGGAAGAAGAACCGGCAAAATTATTTTCCTGGCGGTAAAAAATAAATACTGCCTTGTGTGCGCTCGCGCGGAAAGCAAGAATTCTCCACCCAATGAGCACAAATGTTACAAGAATTTTGATGGTTCATCATGTTCTATGGAAGGTGACATAATAACTGAAGGGTTTCAGCAATCAATTCCAATGTATGGCATTATTTATAAAAGAATGATTGCAGATGGAGATTCCTCGACATATGCAAAGGTGCTAAAAGTAGATCCATATAAATCCCACAATATAACAGTGGAAAAAATTGAATGCAGAAATCACATTTTGCGAAATCTGTGCAAAAAAATGCGGAGTCTGGTTACAGAGACAAAATTTCCCCTGGCTTGTAGAAAAACTCTGACGAACCTAAGAATAATTTCCATGAGAAAAGCAATAGTTAGATCAATAAAACACCATAGTACATCAGAAAATACGAAAGATATTGCTATAAAGTTGCTTCACAACGATATCATCAATTCCCTATCACATGCATACGGAGATGACCGAATGTGTCAGGATTACAACTGTGATAAAGAAAATGTTTTTAGTGATGGGTTGAAATCTATTAAAAACTCAACATTTCTTTTCCGACTTAACTTGATCATTTCAAATGTAGCTGCAAAATCACGAAGTTTAGTAGAAAACGTAAATACAAACATTGTCGAATGCTTCAACAATGTCATAGCAAAATTTATAGGAGGTAAACGTATAAATTTTGCCTTGAAACAAGGCTACCAAGGGAGGGTCTCCGCTGCGGTGTTATCGTTTAATGACAAGGCAGCAATATCGCATGTCTTTAAAACGCTGACGAATAAAAATTTGTCAGCAGCCGGCCTAGCAGGAGTGGCGGAAGTTGCGGCAGTAGCGTTGGCGGAAGTTGTGGAAAGGAAAAGAGAAAGAGAGAGGGCCCAGAAAAGAAAAAGCAGTTTGGAACATCCAGCAAAAAAAATCAAGAAAGCGGCAGTATCAAAACAAAATGATTATGGCTCTGCCAGTTCCGATCCAGATATGTCTGAATGTGATCTAGAAATAGCCAAAAAAGAATTTCTTAAAAATTTAGAAACGCTAACTGCTGACAGAGATGGAATCGAGCGAAATACGATATTACAAAGAGACAGTAGTGAGTGGCTAGAAATTCGGAAAAACCTAATTACTGCCTCTAATTTTGGCCCTGTTTGCAAACGACAAGTATCAAAAGATACCGCTCCTTTAGTGAAAAACATATTGTATAAATCAAATATAAGCCATGTTGTATCTATTGCCCATGGTATTGAAAATGAGCAGCTAGCGTTGCAAAAGATACAACAACAAGAAAATGTGTCTATCGAGCCTTGTGGACTGTTTATACATAAAGATTTCCCATTTATTGGTGCGACGCCTGACGGGCTTATTGGAAATGATGTTCTAGTAGAAGTTAAATGTCCTTTTGCGGCGTCAAAACTTGGCTTGACAAAGGCTATAGAAGAAAATAAAATCCAGATATTAAAATTTAATAAAAAGACGCGGACTACAGCAATTAATAAAAACAGTAATTGGTTTTTTCAAGTCCAAGGACAACTGCATGTAACAGGACGACGGCAATGTCTATTTGGTATTTGGGCCGGAGAAAAAGAACCAGTACATATCGAAAGAATCGAAAAAGATGATGAATTTTGGAAATCAAAGATGGAATCAAAGTTATCACACTTTTACCACAAATGTCTGCTGCCAGAAATCGTCAACCCCAGACATACTCGTGGTATGCCCATACGGAATCTGACACTTGAATGCGAATCCACCGAATCCGAAAATAAAGAAAATGAGAATTTTTTATCGCAAAACATGATTAATTTGCAATCAGGTCCTATTCCGTCACCCACGGGGCAGTTCAGTGAGGACCTAGACTATAATCTTAATAAAGATCCAAATGCAACTTTGGATCATAATAAGACCATATCGAATGAAAATGAGTCTGGACCTAGCACTAGAACTCTAAATTATAATGAATTTTAATTAAAAATAAGCATTTTATTTCTCATATGAAATCCACCTGTATGTATAATAAATGAGAATAAATATTGTACATAATTATATGTAATAATTGTATACAATTATGTTATGTATAATGTTTCAATAAATATTGTATATAACAATTATGTACAATATTTATTCATTTGTTGTTTGTATTCTTTAGGTATGTACCACAAACTCTCCTTCAATCATCATTATCACCTCACTAATTCAAAAAGTTTAGTAAGAGTAATTATGTTTACAGTCAATACCTACATAAGTCCAATAAACTTTCGTTTCAATCAAATAAAAGAATATACTAAGGGATTGTAGTCAATAAAATAATCAATATACTAAAAGAATACAGTCAATAAAATCAAACTCACCGTACCTACTGCATTATGTTATACTTTGGCGTTCTCGCCCGCCGACAAAGGTCACCGGAGTTCATATCAAGTCGGCTCCCGCGTAACGCGGATGCAAGTCGACTGAGCGAGTAAAATGCCTAAATCTTCGAAACAAGGTGCCCTTAAGTCCTGTAAATTGAGGTCTCCAGTTTGCTTTCGTCCAATGATCATTATTGGTTTTAATGCTCGCGTGGCCTGTTCGTTAGTACATTTTCTTCTGTGTACTGGGTACCACCAGTAGAAATCTGTAGCTGTACTGTAGAAACCTATCGATGTGGCGTGCTGCAGCGCCTGCCCCACGAAGGCGTTTCCATTCTCGCTACCACGATCTTCAAACACATGACTACAAGAGAATCAATAGTATCACGATCCTGTATATCCTAACTATAAACGATAGACAGGGAGTATTTGAATAAATGTAATGATCGCGGCCATATTGTATTTTTTACATTTATTTTTTTACTTAGTGTTACGTAGTATTATTATATGTTCTATGCTAGTGTCAAGCTGTAGCCTCTGCATATAACAGATGCATTTCGTCAACAAACAAGTTGAAGAACTGTCGCCCATAGGGTTAGGGAAATACCTTTTCTGAGACTAGCTTTTTCTGTCCGCTTAAAGGCAGTGCATCTAGTCACCATCACCTGTCACCTGTCACGATAATATAGACAGGGAAAAAAACAAAGCCCATTAAATTTTTTATCATTTTACTGCACCACTCGACACGCAGTCGTTTCTGGTCTTAAGTTAAATCATGCGGAACCCATCGAGTGGAAAGCTTCCAAACTTTCAAATTCAGAAGATCCATTTGCAAAATATTCGCATTTGGCTCATTCCAATGCCTTATACAGTACGAATTTGCTGAAGATTAATATTTTTGACAGTTTCAATCAGTTGTCATACGGTATCAATATTGGATCAATTTCGGCAGCCCGTCACGTACATCATCATGGAGATGACCACGTCCACCTCTAAATTCTATGAACCATACACAGAGTCGGGACTTCATCACCAAAGGTCAGCTGAAGACTCTTACTCTCTTATAAACTCAGCGAAAATTGAAAGAAAATGTTCACGAGTAAAATTCATTGTTATAGCGACTCACAATATTCACTGGAAGCCACATAAAGAAAACAAATGATTCCAAAATTAAAGAGCGACATGTTTCTAGAGAGTTCCGTTTGTGAATACCATAACTGCTTTTATCTTCTGTTTAGCGTAATTGACCAGTTTCTGACACGTTCACCAATGCTTCACCAAATAAAATGGACTCACCAATCAAAACACTTCTATTTTAAAAATAGAAGTGTTTTCGTCATCATACATGATACCGAGGTAATGTTGGTGAGTGACTATCGATATTTCAGTCTGCAGGTCATCATCCACAAGAGTTATCAATTACCATGCCATCCAAGTATAGGCTTATAGGCATAGTAGATATGCCATCAAAGAAAGAACCATCAATATTGGATAATCCAGTAAATAGTGCTATAGTACATAAAAATATATATATTAAGCGTCATTATTTTTGGAAGTCGGGTTTAGTTATTCAGAATATAATGTCTTACTCGTACCTACTGTAAGTTTAGGTCTAGGATGTGCGACAAGACAAGGCAGGGCAGAAACGAAAGTGCAATTTATGGAGAGCGACGTATAATCATAACAGCTGATAGGCGTGCCGTCCAATAGCTTAGAACACCCACACAGCGTACAGTGTATACTGTAGAAAGATATACTCGAGCAGAACCACGGAATAAAAAGGACCTGAACCAACTATTACTATTACTCGTAATTATTCATGCTTGAAGTGATGCACGGAAGATTGTTGAATGAAAAATGTGCATTGAAGGATAGAAAATCCAAGATTAATAAGGAAAAAACACTTGAGAAAAAATAGTATAGTCTTTATAATACCTATTTGAAACCTCGTTGAAAACCAAGACTTTTTTATGGGATTGTGAGGAAACAAACACGATGCCCACCTGATGTTAAGTGGTCGGCATCGAACCATAGACCTGCGGCAGGGCAGTCCGTATCTATTACCGCTCGACCATCGTTGCTTCATATGACAGAAACACGTAACACGTAAGAGACATATTAGGGCATGCTATGCATAGTGTTAGTAGAATCGCTTACACCTACTATTTATCATCAGTATTCAACTTTTTTTTCAACACCCTTGCTCGTAAAGTGAGCTTTATTATATCTTTCTTAGGGCCATAAGCCAACTGTAACACCCTCGTGCATAATAATATTATACACTAGTGCGTAATAGAATTATCCCTAAAAATTAAGTTAGTATATACCTAACTGCAAATTATATGCGAGTAAACAGAGTATTTTCAATTTAATCGGGTAATACAGATTTGTAACAACAAAGAGGTTTAAGGCTAAGTAGGTATATGTAATCAACTACCATAAATTTGGCGCGCGCAAAAAAAAAAAAACTTGCGCGCTATTTTCCATAATTGTAGTATGTTGTTTGTATCGCATTTGTGCAATATTTCTTTTTTCCTCGCAAGGGTGTTGAAAAAGTGCGTATGAAACCCGTGAGCAACTTGCTCATTATACACTCGGCTGATTTACGCCCTCGGCCTACGGCTCGGGCTGCAACCCTCGTGTATAATGAGCAACATAGCTCACTTGTATCATATTGTAATATTACGATTGTTGTAAAATTAAATAATATATTTCGTTGTAACTTATAATTCCTCGAACAAGATTAGTAGTCCAGTACAGGCAGGTGAAATGAAAATATGTGAGACCATAGATTAGTGAAGAACCACAGACACATAAATTAAAGGGAGTTCTACACAACAACCATTAGGCCTCCTTTGAGCACTATCTTCCCTGCTGATGGCAAGTGAACCTTCTTCAAAAAAAGGACAATCTCTTCACTGCTTGTCATAAAACCTGCTTCAAATTTCAAACATGCATTCATGATTATTATCAATAACCATCTACCTACATTCATTGGCTGCCCTTGACCAAATCATTTTTATCTTAAATTGCATAACCCAATTGAAGAAGCTGAACTGGGAGGCAGAACAATTGATGATGCAGTGTCAAATTATTCACTCCTACATAAAAATTGGGCAATCGGAGATGAAACAAGTTGAATAGGATGAATTTGGAGCAAGTGCGCAAGGGCCACGTGTAATTTGATCTCATGAGTGCTTTTTACGACGATGATTGAAGCAGTGATGACTCAGTGGCATTGGCTATGGACTGCCGCGCAGCAGGGCCATGGTTCGAATCCCGCCGTGGGCTTGAGCTTCACCTCATGGTGGAAGAGCATGTTGCGAATGCCCGCCTGGCTAGCGACCACCCAGTAAGAAGTATAAATGTGTCAATTCAAGTAGAAAATCTGTCGCCAAGCACCTAACGGTGTGTTCCGGTAGGAGTACCTTTGAATTAATGGTACCACGGCAACATACATTTTCCGTGGTAGTATCAAAGGAACTGTAACTGGTACCACGGCAAATAAACGATACTAAGTGCCACTAAGCCTTACTGAACATGTATAAAAAAACCGGCTAAGTGCGAGTAAACTCGCGCATGAAGGGTTCCGTACCATTATCTGTAACCTAATCTTGCAAGTTACAGACACTTTTCGCAGTGTCCGATTGAGCTGGGTAGGTGCGTTCCTATCCTAGTTAGGTACGAACCCTAAATAGTAATGTCACTAGCTTTATTTTTAAATTAAATATACAACTTAATTAATATACGGTGAATATTTCAAGTCTACCTGTTTTCATTATTATTGTTTTTAGCCAATAAACGGTGAAAACATCTTTTATCCTATGGAAGCCCCCTTAATTATTTTTTTTATTTTATTTTAATTTCTTATCTTTAAAGAGAACATAAAACTAATTATTCTTTGAATAGTTAAAGCGTCTTCCTGTCACCGTTATTAGTATCGAGCAAGAAACGGTAAAAAATCAAGTTTATTGTATGTGAGCCCCTCTTAAATATTTATTTTATTTTATTTTTAGTATTTGTTGTTATAGCGGCAATAGAAATACATCGTCTGTGAAAATTTCAACTATCTAGCTATCACCGTTCTTGAGATACAGCCTAGTGACAGACGGACGGACGGACGGATAGCGAAGTCTCAGTAATAGGGTCCCGTCTTTACCCTTCTGGGTACGGAACCCTAAAAATAGAACAAGTGCGAATCGGACTCGCGCACGAAGGGTTCCGTACCATTAGCTACAACATTAGACTTCATATTTTAACCTCGTTTTGTTTTACGTGCGCGAGTCCGACGCACACAGTGAAAACATCTTTTATTCTATGGAAGCCCCATTAATTTTTTTTTTTATTTTATTTTAATTTCTTATCTTTAAAGAGAACATAAAACTAAATATTCTTTGAATAGTTAAAGCGTCTTCCTGTCACCGTTATTAGTATCGAGCAAGAAACGGTAAACAATCAAGTTTATTGTATGTGAGCCCCTCTTAAATATTTATTTTATTTTATTTTTAGTATTTGTTGTTATAGCGGCAACAGAAAAACATCATCTGTAAAAATTTCAACTGTTTAGCTATCACCGTTCTTGAGATACAGCCTGGTGACAGACGGACGGACGGTCAGCGAAGTCTTAGTAATAGGGTCCCGTTTTTACCCTTGGGGTACGGAACGGAACCCTAAAAATGACGTAGCTATTATGTTACATCCTATTATATCTCCGTAATTCTACAACGTTTAGCAAAATAGCTGCAACGTTCTACAATGCAAAAGTAAAGCTAAGTACTGGCCATTATTGGTCATTTAGCGGTTCAAGTCGAGAAAGTGCAGTTAAAACTAATAAGTCTTAAATATAAGTCATGTCTAAGACAATGCGTGGGTCGCTCGAAAGTGAATATTTGATTATATTATCCAGCCAGTTACTACTTCCTATGGTTTTATCTCCGATCTGCATTTCTTGTTCCTTTTATGGTGTTGCTGTTACTTTCCTTATACAAACCTTAGAATGATTGGTAGGTTTGGAGAGCGAGCGGCTTCGTTGTTCGCTTCATACTGTCTGTCAATGTGGTACAGCATTTGATTATGGATATGGATTTTGTCTCATAATAATTTTCAAGCGCTCGTAGCGTAGCTTTTTAAGTTGTTCTTTCTCGATCAACTAAGATATGCAAAGTCGACTGTGGTCATGACTTACATGGATGACAGTGGCATTACTACTGAGCGCTCCCGTGTTTTGGAGGGCACGCTCAGTCCCGGTTGTTGCCATAGAATATCTGTCGTTACAGCTAGGTATAGGTTAGTTGCATAAGGAATTTCGGAATGCCCGCCTAGCGAGCTACCATCATCTCACATTTTAATCAGTGACGGAAGTGGTGATGTATTGGAACTCAAGGTTTTGAATAGTATTATCATTTACGGGATTTGTACCGTGGCGATTTTTATTTTTGAGCTCCCGATATTTTGGCGCAGTTACATGCAACATGATCGCGGGGTTGACTTCGTCAAGTTATGTCACACTTTTGAGTGATGAAGTAGGATCCATTTTTAGGTAAAAATATTTCAGGTGTCGAAAGAGAATGCACGCTGGCTTACGATCGGAAAACCAGTTTCATAGAACAAATGCAGATTGTGCGAGATCTTGCTAAGCTAATTTCACTAGTCTCTTGAACGCACCTGCGAACAGTCTCCGAATAAATCCTTCTTATGAACAATATGTGAGATTAGTATTCTTTTTATAAGAGCATTGTCGCATGCTAAGCGAAAACATAGAAATTATTTCGGATGGAAAAAGATAACTTCCAGCGGGACTTGAACCCGCAACCCCCAGAATACCGTCCTGGTGCATTACCAATTATGCTATGGAAGCGGGTGCTGAATATGTAAGATACTCGTAGGTATATGATTCATATGTCGCCACTCGCCAGCAACGCCTTCTGAAGCCTTTTGTTTGATTGATTGAGATTTTTTTTGCTATATCTTACACTGTGCTCTCCAAGACACCTGCCATGCGTGTGGATTATGAAAAACACTCCCTAAAGGAGGAGAGGTTTATTCAAAAATTAATGTTATCACTATTGATGATGATAATGTTCATATCAGTGACATAGAATTACGGTGTGTTTACAACCAATAAGCATTCAGCAGTCGTTGGTGAAAGCCGCGTGGATCTTCATCAAGTTATTGACTGAATTGTTTTACCCACTCGTATTTTGCCGATTCAAATATTGAGAAGGGGGCAATTGTTATAGAAGGGTAGCATTATATAGCAACATTTTCGGGGTAGCGTGATGAGGGGAGGGTCGAAACCGTCCCATATAAAGCCCAGCTTGCAGCACCTAACAATGTACTCCGACAGCAGTCCTTGAGAAGAGCAAGTATACGAAATTTTCTGAAAATTGGGTCCTCTGAAAGACTGTTCGTCATTTGTGACGAAATGCATCTTATAAGACTATCTTTCCGGCCGCGGTTCCTTTCCCGGAACATCAACCTCTTTTTACGCAGTTGGCTAGAACTATTCTATGTCCTTCCCCGCGTCTTATACTATTTCCATACCATATTTCATCCATATCAGTCTTGTAGTTTTGGCCTGAAAGCGAGACAGACAGACAGATAGAAGCACACACAGACAGATATACTTTCGCATTTATAATATTATTATGGATTACCGCTTAAGATTACGCGGGCCTCGTGCGTGCCATGCCATCACAATCCTATAAAATAAAACATTTTCTCCAATAACAATTCTTAGATTACTAAGCTATTTATACACTTAGGTCGTGTACATTTCCAAGTTTCCGCACAAATCATGAGCTACCGTTTCAGCAATAACTTAAGTTGTGTCATATCGTCAATAACCTCTTGAAGGGACATTATTTACCAGGCGAATGGGCACAAATAACGCATTTGCGTTTCCCTGTCGCTCCATAATTTATTTAGTATTGGTATGGATTTGGACAGGCAACACGGAAGCTTAGTCGGCTTATGTTCTGAACTGTCAATGATTCTCAATTGTTAATTATTTAATAGTGAAGCCATCTCAGAGTTGTAAACCGAAACAATATAAACAGGTAAAATTTGCGGCTCCTTATTTACGTTAATACGAAATTAATAATGGTACAAGTCGAAAGTATATTTATTTGACGGTCTGTATGCATACCTATGTATCTAAATATGATTACAAGCACTATCGCGTGCTAAGCGAAAATCATATCAAACAAATTATTGGAGTACAAAATTTTATGCCCAAGGCGGGAATTGAACCCGCGTCCTCCGATATCGCGTCGGATGCTTAAGCATATATAGAGAGTTAAGTGTTTGAAAAAACACTTCTTTCGATCAGATGAAGTCTAGTAGTCTGGTTGATGGCCGAGCACCGTCCCCTATGACGGTTAAAGTAATACAATTGGAGCACAAAGTTTCGGCAGAAATGGCAATGTCCAGGTGGCTGAGATAAGCATCCGACGCGATATCGGAGGACGCGGGTTCGATTCCCGCCATGGGCATAAAATTTTGTGCTCCAATAATTTGTTTGATATACCTATGTACTTTTAACTTACTTCAAAAAAGGAGGAGATTCTCAATTCGACTGTATTTTTTCTGTGTGTTTTTTTCACAGAGTTTTGATGACTTTTTGCATTCGGAAGCTGGTGCTTGTCCCATTTAAATTTGAGTGAGATCTGATGAGTAGTATTTGGTCTATCTCTTATAATGCGTTTTTTATAGTAGAAGTAGGTTTTTTGTTAAAATTATAATTATTGTATCAAGGTATAAAAAAAATAGATAAAAAGGTAAATAAAAAGGTATAAAAAATACCTAGAGATTTATATCACATTATAAACATATTCGCTTGGACGAAGTCGGGAATGTTGATAATATTGTACTAATTACTCGTATGTAAAGAATCTAGGGCAATGTATAAACATATTTTTAAGTTAAATCTTATTTTTATAATAGAATATATTAAGTATATCTACATCAAATAAAATTACCTATAATTTATAATCATAAACAATAGGGGCAGGTAATGTTTTGAATAGGTAATGCCCCGTGGGGTGCCGGATCAGTACTAATATTATAAATGCGAACTCTGTCTGACTGTCTGTCTGTTACGCTTTCACGCCAAAACTACTGGACCGGTTTGAATGAAATTTGGTATTTAAATAGTTTGAGGGAAAAAACATAGGATAGTTTTTATCCAACTGCGCAAAAAGAAGTTAATGTTTTTGCCCGATAACATTCGCGCGGGCGGAGCCGCGCCCGTAAACTAGTTAGAATATAGTGGGAAGCAGACTCCTGAAGAATTGACAACTTCTACTGCGATATCGAAGACGCCTGGCGGACGCCTGACGGAATGGAATTGAACTATTTTATTAAATCCATAACATTTTAAAATTATTAAAAATATTTTTCTTAGGTGATGAAGGTAACTAAAAATTAATGCTTTCGCAATTTTAACTTTATCTGTAATATAAGACGTTGCGTCGCTCCAAATTTTAAGATTCTAAGTTCACCGAAAGTAGCCCGTATTGATTGCCTTGCGAGTGTCGAAAATTTTCGGCATAAACAGCTAACCTTTTGATTGCGTTGGCTTAGAAGTTTGATTTTTTGCAGCTCCAAGGGACAGTATAGACCTGAGTATTTGATATAAATTTGATATCTCCACGCGTTCCTGAGAAAAGGGTCTGGACAGACAGACAGATGGACAACAAAGTGATCCTTTAAGGGTTCTGTTTTTTTCCTTTTGAGGTACGGAACCCTAAAAACATGAATTTATTAGCTGTAGTGTAGTGTCATATTTTTAGAGCTAGCGCTAAAAGTTTTGTGTATGATAAATTGTATCAAAAAAAAACTTGTAACAATCACGTGATAAATTACCTGAAAGATTTTTTCCGTTTTTAAAAACTTCATTTTATTTATCTATTATGTATATAATAATAAATTCATATTAATTTAAAAAAACTAGCTTGCGATATTGATAGTTCTGTTTCGCTCATGTAAATATAGATAGAGGTCTCTCCGTCCTACGCCCTCAGTCTGTAATTTTTCAAAGGCCACTTCGTTTTAAGGGGGCGCTGCTTAACAATGACGAAAAATACCAATAATTCGAACCAGTGACGAATAATAAAACGAAATTTGAATTAATCAAAGTTCAATCTCAGAGCGTGCTGCGCGTAGCGGCTACGACCTTACTAAAATACGAGTATGTCCGAAATACATAGGTATATTGTAACTAGCTTGGCGTATGTCGGTTATCGCGCAAAAACATTAACCTCTTTTTGCGCAGTTGGATAAAAACTATCCTGTTTTTTCCCGGGTCTCTATCGGTAAACTATATACCAAATTTCATTCAAATCGGTCCAGTAGTTTTGGCGTGAAAGCGTTACAGACAGACAGACAGAGTTACTTTCACATTTATAATATTAGTACTGATATGTTCTCAGCCGCTATACTACGTATGTCCTTAAAGCGCGAAAATTAAAGAAAATAATTTATTTCACATAGACGCAATAGCCCAATTCAAAACATTTCAGCACGGATTTGTTAAGAATATAAATGGTCACATTTTAGTGTGATATGCGAAAAGTAACTATAGTTTTGGAGGACTTCCAAAAAGTTATATGAAAACAGCTGAATTTCAATAACTTTCTTTACCTATTATCAAGCAGCATTCGTTGCCAAAAATGCCTACTAAGTGTATATTTTTTCTGAATCCAATCGAAAGGAATACAAATCGAAACTTGCTCGAAACGTCGAATGTCAAAAATGCTATTTGGCCTCAATTTGTGCGAAAATAAACTCGAAAATGTAATTTAAACACGGGTATAAGAATATCTATTCGCTATATATAAGCAAGAAGATTACCTGCCTTAAAATATCATACTTCATAAAACAGTTGACAATTTACGGAAAGGAATTAGGTACTGTAAACTGACAATCTGTCAAACAATTGCAATTTACTATATCATAAGCAAGGATAGCATAAAAATTACAAATTACAATACACTACGACGAAAGCCTCGTACCATGGTAGGTATACAGTTTATACTGTAAGGGAATCGATGTAAGTAGGCACTAGGCCTCATATTTACGAGCACCGGTCTCCATAAGTAAAAGGCAACAGTTTATCATACAATAGCTTCCATAATAAATATAGGAATTACCTAGGTAGGGAGGTATATACAAGACATGTATACTTTTCCGTCAACCGTACTCCAGCTTTCTCTGGTGAATTTCGAATCAAAACACGGCTTCGTATTATGTTAATCGATATTTATGGTTAGCTATATTGTAAGTTAGTAGCATGTACTGTTCCCGGCTTAAAAATTTAGGATCTGAGACCCTTTTTCGGGTTCCGTACCCAAAGGGTAAAAACTGGACCCTATTACCTACTAAGACTTCGCTGTCCTCAAGAACGGTGATAGCTAGACAGTTTAAATTTCACAGATGATGTATTTCTGTTGCAGCTATAACAAATACAAAAAGTCGGCCAAGTGCGAGTCGGACTCAACAGAATACGACCGTACCCAAAGGGTAAAAACGGGACCCTAATACTGAGACTTCGCTGTCCGTCCGTCCGTTCGTCTGTCACCAGGCTGTATCTCAAGAACGGTGATAGCTAGACAGTTTAAATTTTCACAGATGATGTATTTCTGTTGCCGCTATAACAACAAATACAAAAAATTGGCCAAGTGCGAGTCGGACTCGCTCACGTTAAAACAAAAAAAGGTTAAAATATGTAGTCTAATGTTGCATAACTAATGGTACCTACAGAACCCTTCGTGCGCAAGTCTGACTTGCACTTGGCTGATTTTTTATTTTTATTCTATAATTAGTAATCGTTAATGGTGACGTAAAGTCAAAGTGCGCCCAAACAGCAGCAGAACAATGTGAGTAAGGTATTGCATAATAAAAGGCAGATGAGCAGTTGAGATGGGTGGGTACATTTCACTCATAAGGATCATTTGTAACTTGGCATATAATCAGTACTAGTCAGTACTATAATATTATAAATGCGAAAGTAACTCTTTCTTTCTGTCTGTCTGTTACGCTTTCACGCCAAAACAACTGGACCGATTTGAATGAAATTTGGTATGGAAATAGTTTGAGACCCGGGAAAAAACATAGGATAGTTTTTATCCAACTGCGCAAAAAGAGATTAATGTTTTTGCGCGATAACCGACATACGCGCGGGCGGAGCCGCCCCGGAAAGCTAGTAACTTATATAAGAAACTATACATTACCGCAGAATAAAAATGACCAGAAGAAACCACTTGATAATCTTGTCGGCTTCGCTATTAAGATATGGGTTAGATAAAATACTTTTAAGGTTACCTAAGTTACAGAGTTGCAGTCTTGTAATATGTACATCTTCAGTTCTTTAGCTAAATTATTATTCCCGCAGACACAAGAAGAATATTCTCGATAGGTTATTTTTTTGAAAAATGTGCTTTTTAGCCCACTTCAAAAAAGAGGAGGTTCCCAATTTGTCTGTATTTTTTTGTTTGTTACCTCTGAACTTTCGACTGGGTGAACTGATATTGATAATTCATTTTTTATTTGAAAGCTGATGCTTGTCGTTTGGACTCATTTCAATTTCATCAAAAACGGTCTAGCCGTTTTTCAGTTACACTCCATGATATAGTCGTTGACAATGAATGACAATCGATCCCGTAGTTAGCAAGGGTCACTAAAAAGAGTGAAATTTTTTTTACCAAAAAATAGAACCAACTTCTACACTCAAAAGTGTGAAATAACTCGTCGAAGTCGGTACCATGCGCACAATATTGGAATAAAAAGTACTTTTGGACTATCATGGTACCGACTTCAACAAGTCATTTCACACTTGAGTGTTGAAGTCGGTTCCATTTAATGGTTAATTTTTTTTTACCATTGCAGTTACCTTAGAACTTTGATAAATATCAACACCAAACTTTTTTGTTTAATAGTTTATGAGCATATCTAAATGTTCTATACTAGTGCATTCATTTCTAGCAATTTTTTTCGTAGTAGGTAAATCTACGAGCGATTGGCGCTCGTCCTACTCTACCTCCCTGCCAGCCAGTAGCAGTGTGACCAGATTTAGCAGAATTCTGCGATTTTAGCATAATTTGATCTCCAATTTAGGGTCTAGCAGATTGTGTCGCAGATCTAAAAATATAGTAGATTTTGGCAGAATTTTATACAATATCCGCAGAAATTTAGCAAGATGAAGAAGAGTTAGCAATTTATGTAGTGTTGCTAGAAATATTTAGTAATTTTACAATTCATAAATAATGTACGAAAGATTTCTGCTTTCTGTTCTGGCAGTTTTCCTTTAAATACAATTTAGGAGAATTCCCAGAATTTTTTGATCGAACTTTGTATTGAACTAAAAACTTGTCTACCTCTTAATAACCTATTTGAGCAAGTGCTATGTCTTGACCTACAAAACGTTGTGTACAAAGATTTTAGAAGTTTGATCATAACTGGTTCTCATTTTCCAAATTTGGTATACAAATCTAACATACAAGCAATTTACTCCGAAAATATTGACCTTAAATTCGATAAAGTAGTGGCAGATCTTGTAAAATCGGGAGAAGTTCAGCTGACCTCACACTAATGAACACTAAATTATAACTTACCTGCGGGACAAATTTAAAAAATCAACATGTTGCTGTAATTCTGAATGTAGATGCAAGAAAATAACAGGGTGGATGTATTTTTAATTAAATTTGTTTTGATTTTTTTTACGCCGTCAAAAAATATAAAAGACTCTCAAAGTTCGATGGTTCTGTATATTAAAATCGACACCACAGAAAATTAGAAGTACATATGTACCATATAGAGTTATTGTTAATTCGTGTTACTCAATCATAAATATTTTAGAAAATATATGTTTTTTTTTGTACATACTCGTATCATTCATTTAATTGGGACTTCATTCAGTAGCAATGTTTTCAATCAAAGATAAACTTAGCAGACTTTAGCAGAATCAAAAATAAACTTAGCAGACTTTAGCAGAATTTAGGGGAGCAGCTAGCATAATGTCCAATTTAAATCTGGTCACACTGGCCAGTAGGTAGTCACTAGTCACTTAGTCAGTACGCCCGCGACCACTGTCAACAACGGTACTGTGCTCGTTTCTTTCGCGCACAAACTATTGACGGTTTTAGAGAAACGAGAAAAAAAAAATGGGAAATCGTAGTGTGAAAAAGGTAAAGAAAAGGCAACGCTTACTTCAGCTGAGGCAGCTTATGTCAAACGTAAGAAATCAGTAAGTACATATTAGTACAAAAAAGGTACATTTTTAAAATTAATAAGTCATGTTATTGTCAATATAGAAGTCGAAATGAACAAAAAAAATATTTTCAAAGAAATCAAACCGAATTCAACACTCAAAAGCATGAAATAACTTGTTGAAGTCGGTGCCATGATAGTTTAAAAGTACCCAGGTACCTATTATCACGATATTGTGCGGTAAATCATTCCACACTATTTAGAGTATTTAGTGTGGAATGATTTCAGTGAGTGATTTCGGAGTCTGTTTCATTGCAAAATTACAAAGAAGATTGGCAAAGTTCCACGTGTTTTGGGTACCTAGTACCTACCCTACTTAAAAGGACCCACGGAAAACAAAACCTAGCTAATTAGGTAGGATGTAGTCTTTAGTATGACTAAGAAAATACGAAATCGTATCACATTTTTATAAGTTGGGGTTAAGTTATCAATCTTTGTAGGTAAGTACCTAATTTTATAGGTTAGGAATAACATTACTTAGGTTACCAAGTATATTATAGTACATTACTGCAGCGGCCAGCAAAGGGGGCATCGAAGGACGAACGTGTAAATGTGGGCCGAGGCGAAGCCGAGGCACACATACGTAAGTCCATCAAGGAATAAAAGAAGAATCATCAAAAGCGGTTCACATTCCAAAGTAATGAAGACAAACATATAAAAAAACGTGTCGAATTGAGAACCTCCTCCTTTTCTAGAAGTCGGTTAAATAATACAACTATTATATAAACTGATAAATAAATTACGTTAGTATGTATACAAAGATTTAAATTACACAAATACTTGTACTAATTTGATACTTCCCCGTTACCAAGGTACATTTGAAAAACAAAAATGAACCATTTTTTTATGTAACTTATACCCACTAACTGTGGTGTACTCTGTGGCATAGTCCCAGACTTGTCTGGAATGCCGTCCGATCTAGGCTTTGCATTCAGCACTGTCTGGTATTCTGTGACGCTCGTTTGCATAATACCTACCAGAGGGATACCAATATATATATATATATATATACTAGCGGCCCGCCCCGGCTTCGCACGGGTACTTGCGACTGTAAATTAACATGTAAGCTATCCTTTCTTTCAAATCAAATCAAATAGCTCAAATAGATCAAATAGCACACGGTGTGCAAATCAAATTTAAAATTGGTTCAGTAGTTTCGGAGTCTATCGCGGACGAACAACGTGACACGTATTTTTTATATATATATATATAAAGATTATAATTTTATTATTAACTTATAATTTATTACCTAATATCTATATTGTTACAATTAAAACCTTTGGATCACTTTCTCATCTGTTGATAAGTGATGAAGAGGTTGAATATGGTACTAGACTAGTCAACAAAAGGTCTAGGCTACTGTCTAGACCTGTTTTACTTAGGTAACTACTACTAAACCTACATACCTACATGATTCACACATTATTAAATACCCAGATTTACCTATAACAATAATACTAGTTCTGACCTGCTTTCATTTGAAGAAAATATTAACTTACTTATCATATTTTTTTACTGACGGTATGCCTTTATTAAAAAAATACTTACGTATGCTATCCTAATGAAACGAAGACTGTTCAATTGAGAATTTAATTATTTCATTAGGATGGCATACGTAGTTCCTGAGATATTCGGGTTTATGTGACTGACTCGTTAGTTTTAGAACCGAGTGCATGTGCCGGCATTTTGATCACGCGTCGCATCGATCAAGTGCTCAGGTAAGTTTTGAAAATACGATGAGCTCCCGGTCCCCACGGACCCATCATCTCTACACCAAACGACTCAAATATGTAACTCATACCGAGGTTAGCATATTTGCGCCGCTTGAGTTGCTCCGCCGAAGTAGCCGCAGCGCCAGCCCTCACGCGTTGGTTTCAGAAAAATGTGACGGCGCTAAAGTGTCTACGCAAGTAGCGTCCCACACTAGGGGCCGTCCTAACTTCCACGGAACCAGAGTCATGCCGTCAGGACTTTTACCATCGTCACGCATTGGACCATTCGGTTCGAGAATAGCTGCAAAATTGGCGCTAGTAAAAGCCCGGCGAATGATATCGTTAATGCTGGCGTGGCGGGAAATTCGACCAGCACTTCGAGAGCAGGAGAAAAACTTATTTTAGAGTTTATCATAGATTATTATAGTATACTAAAAAAATGTCGGCAAATGTAAAAATTGTTTCGCTGGAAACTATATTGCGTTGAAATACACAGGCGCAGCCACGGGACAACTACTGGTAGTAATTAACAAATAAATCATCACAAGTCCGACTTTACAATTTCACCAAGATTTCATTAATATTTTCAATTAATTGAATTTGTAATTGATGACACAGTTTCAATTAATTTTGTCCATACATTTAATTACTTCGTTACCAGCGAAGTGAAACTCAATTTATTTGGAATTTGTCCAATCTCTAATAAACATCTATGAAATGGGTTGCATTTTGTACTCAACAAAACGTTAAGGGTAAAAAAACTTTAAAAAAAATGTTTGTTAAGTAAAAAAAGTTTTTTTTATGCTATCGTAATAGACCAAGCACGAGACTCGCCTGGCGGTAACCTCTGTCTATTACAAATGCAGTTCGTCACAAGTGCTAAACTGCACTGCGCCCGACAAACAGTTGTGAAGTCTCATGTGCCTGTGATTTCACCGGTCACAAATACCATTCAGACCGGGACACAGTAATGCTTGCATAACTGCTTGGCGGCAGAAATAGGTATGGTGGTAGTATTTCCCCGGACGAACTCGCAAAAAGTTTTACTGTTATACTAAAGGTGTTTTTTTATTACAATGTGGCATGCGGCGCAAGTATGCTAATCTCGTAATCCATACTAATATTATAAATGCGAAAGTAACTGTCTGTCTCGCTTTCACGACAAAACTGCTGCACCAATTTGGATGAAATTGGGTATGGAAATAGTTTGAGACCCGGGGAAGGTCATAGGATAGTTTTTATACAACTGCGCAAAAAGAGGTTAATGTTTTTGCGTGATTACCTACTGAATTGATTTTACAATTGAGGCTACATAATATGAGTCGTTTGGTGTGGAGACTTTGTGGGAGCCTTATTTTATATTCCAAATTTATTACAGCCCTTGGTAGATGCGACGAGTGGTCAAAATGCGGGCACTTACCTACTTAGTTCAATGAAATGAAATAAAAATATATAATTTTGACTAATACATGGATAAATTGTGAACCTGGTCCCCAAACTAGGCTCGTGACCCGTGCTGTAGAAGCCAGGAAGGACTCTTTCATTGATTTCGCCGAAAGGAGGTCTTAAGGCTTACCCTTAAGACCGCTTTCCTGTGAGGCAATTATAATTTCACAGGAAAGCAGTTCTTACATACATATGAAAATCTAAATAAATCAGCTAATTAGAATGCTTTGCAAATTTGTTACATGTTAGCCACTCTATGTGATCCCGTTGGAATACGTCGATTTACCGATAACTCTGTAAATTTAATTTTTCCAATAGACTAGGATTCTGTAAAAGAAAAATACGGTTTAATTCTCTTTAAACTTAATGCATAGAAAAAAACTGTTGCTAGTAGATATGGCATACTTAATGTACGACTAGCACTTATTTATTTATTAGTTTTTATTTATTACTGTCCGCGATGGTATAGTCATGGGATAAGGAGAGCTAGGAGATAAATCTAAAGCTATGACAAGCTGTGACGTCGGCACGTATGAATATAACGACGCAAGCTATTTCTGCAATTAATACCTGTTCTCAGAATCATGTGTATATTGCTTAGTTTAAATGCGTCAATGGGATATAGAGATAAGAAATTTATGGAAGGAGATGCCCGTATAAGCAAGTAAGATCTTTGGATCTTAAAGCTTATAGTAATTAAACAACTTTAAACGGTTACGGGGTGACTCAGTCACGATCACTGTAAAGTGTTTGAAAGGTCGGGACAAAAATAATGATATATATATACGCGATTAAAACCGTTTAAAGTTGTTTAATAACAATCGCGAAAACCTTAATTACAACAACCGCTTAATTACATTAATATTTAGAAACATAACTCTCCCTCAGTAAAGATCAAGAGAACCCTTATCATATTATCTACTTTGAAAAGAACACTGCACAGGTAAAGACGTGTGGACTTATAAAGGGAGGGTTTTTGGGATTAAACATTTATCTTTTATATATATATATAAATATTGCTGTTAATGAAACAAATATCTGTACGAGATATTTTGTCTTATAAATTATTATACACTTTGTATCATAATATTCGACATAAAATTGAAATTATCTACAAATATATTTTTTTATGTTATTGTGACGGAACAAGCTAGAGGCCCACCTGATGTTAAGCGGACTGACGTCTGCCTGTCGTCACAAGTCACGAATTGTACTGCGCCCGTCACCTTTAGACATAGTGTGCCTGTAATTTCACTGGCTCTCAAGGACTGCTGCCGGAACACACCGTTAGGTGCTTGGCGACAGATTTTCTACTTGAGAGTGTGCAAATAAAACAGACAAAACAAAAAACGAAAAACAAAATGAGTCGAAGTAGAATTAATAAACATTTAAGTACGTATACAAAACTGGTCAGTTAATACAACGTAATTGTGTATTACAAAAGACAAAAAAGGACTGACAGACAGGAAACCTCAATGACGATACCGACAATAAAAAGTAGATTAACTCTCTTCCCATAGATCGGTGACCATGGAATTGAAAATGGAAAGCAATGAGCCCCACCATGGTATGTGATTATGATATTAGATCGAATAAAGGCCCGGCCACACAGATCGGTAGGAACAGGTTGCGACTGAGGATCTCACGGTGAGATGAGAAGTACCCTCGCCGAAGATGGAACTGGTCGATGGTTGCGTTGTGACTACTCGACACAATTCGTGGAAGTTCTTATTGTAGAGTTTGAATCCCGACCCCGTTATGCAGCAATATTTAATATACTGTGTTTTTTTTATAGCTGATAGTTCCCCTTTCACCACAATCTCACCTGATGGTAACTGATGATGTGATCGAAGATGTTAATAGGCTTAACCTAGAATGACTGGCTCTCAAGGACAGCTAAGTGTTTCTGATTGGCAGACAGGATAGTGCCTCTGTTTTACAATATTGTTATACTTTGTAAATTATGTCGATGAAACGATTATCGCCTAATAAATATGCATAAGTAATTACATAACTGAATCTTATACCTATATCTGTATCCCTCGTCTTTGTTGTTATAATTGCGGTCACCGATTGCAAGCCGTCTCTCGCTCATTTCACGTCAGTAGGTAGAAAATCTGAAAAGTAATTAGCATACCTTTAGAAATTTGAAAGGTTAAAACCACATTGCATGGTAGCGTGTAATATATCAAAAGTAGTGCCTCTGGCTGCACTCTAATAATCTGCAATGAAAAAAAAATTAAAATCAATGAAAAAATATCTGAAGTTTTAAAATTGTTAATTAGAACTAGAACTCATCAAGGATTTTCACACATAAATTTCTTTTCGCTAAAAATGTGACCAATAATATTCAAATCCGTGATGAGAATTAAAATCGGACTATTGCGTATGTGTGAAAAGTTATATTTAATCTAATTTAGATTAAATAAAACTTTTCATTATTTAGATCAAAATTGATATCATTCAATAACATTATTTTCCGTTAAAAGCTCCAGATTTGATCTCAATTGCTCTCTAAGTACCACAAAATCACGTATTTAATACATAGTATCGATGAAAAACACTCCAAAATCAGTTTTATATCAACGAGCTAGACTTGGGTAGGTAGGAGTGATCGCCTACTACGACAGTTGCAGCCGACTCCACCATGCATTGCCCACGCGCATGTCAATTAAAAAAAAAGTTATCTCTTCAACCGCTTTTTAAGTAAAGGGGCAAAGAGTATATATACATATATATAATTAAGTATATATACGCAAGGTGTTAAGTCCCTTTAGCAAGAGTGTTGGTGCCACTGCTGGTCTCAGATATTCAGCCATGAAGCAAAAACTATGTTTAGGCGTGGAGGGCATTACAGCAAGTGAAATTATTCGCCTCGGCACTTCGAAACATAAAATATCTCTTCCACATACAAATGACATGGACAAATAATAAAAAATAAATAATAAAAAAACAATAAAATGGAACCGACTCCAACGCTGATGAATACCATTAGGTCATCCAAATAACTGAATGCATTTTTCAATTATTTGACTATAACCTATCAACTACTTACATGATTTTGATGAAATTATATGAAACCACCTAAAAGGTACACCCTTTTAATTAAAAAAGGGAATTATCAAAATCGGACTAATCTGTAAAAAGTATTCCTCATACTTATATAAAAAAGCGTCGACTTGATAACCGCCTCCTTTTTTGACAAGATTATAATAATAAAAAAATATAATAAAATTAAAAAAACAATATAGGTATACAAATAAATCAGGTGGCAATAAAGACAAAGAATTTTTTAAGCTATATTAGCTATATACGAAATGAGCACATGTGGCGCAAAAACGAAGATGTTTCACCCTCTCACCAGATATCAATAATATTTCGTACAATCTTTATTCTCTTGTCTCTTCATCACACTGCCTTTTTAAACAAACATAATACCATATCCACCACCTACGCCACTGGCCTGATCTCCTTTAAGTGTTACATCATAATCAAGCACCTACGAAGAAGCATTACATACATATTCATGCGGTCTTGTTTAGACCGGTAGTGAGCATAATTGTTCTTTGTTAAAGTTTGTGTGTTGTGCATTGTTGTTTTTGTTCACTGCTGACGTGGGAATGATACTCCGGTGTGGTTTGGTTAGTACAGCTGTTCTGTTATGCGTTTTGTACCTTTGATAAAGGGCACCGTTAAGATTGAAGTACTTACCAACAGTTATTTCTGGATCAGAACGCTACGACAAGAACAAATAATTTTTCAATCGTGAAGCTGTCTAAAGTATCAAAATGGATTCCGAACTTCTGGAAGTTTGCGTTAGTATCAATCTATAGATTTGCCAAAGTATGAACTACTAGCATTAAATCGGAATGTCCTGTTGCAAACTTTAATTATTATTTTTTCGTGTGGCATTTGTGACGTCAAAGGAAAATTAGGCTGACTTGTGACTAGATATATTTTTATATAAATTTAATGTTTCCTTTAAAACATTTTTTTAAATATATATTATTATTAGAATAAATTAAGTATACCACCAAAACTGTCAGGGATCACCATAATTATAATTAAACGTGGATTTCCGCAAAGTAACGCCTGAATCTGGTAATTCTCTTAATTTATTATATTTATTTTGTAACGATGACGGGTAACCTTTTATTTTGGCCTTGATTCCTTATCTTAGACCCTTATAGGCCATATTCTTAAATAATATGTTAATATAATAACCTAATATTTCATTTATTAAATACATCTAAACGCATAGGAAGTTATTAAAAAAAATGAACAGTTATACGAACACAAAAATAAATAATATTAAAAACTAATTTTACAAAATATTTCGTTTTGACCCCCAACGTACATTAGTTGTAACTATTTATACTTTAGTAATACCACAATTTTTATACCTTTATGGTCATCACTCAAAAGGTTAAAAAATTAGCCTCGTGTGGAAATACAGTCCCAATAATTTTCTAATACTTCACTCCAAAAAAAAAAAAATTTAATCGCACTATACTGTCCAAACAAGCTGTTCTAAAACGATTAGGAATCCATCTCAATTCGGTCCGTGTCGGGGCATCGAACTCGCTATATTTAGATCCACAAGGCCACTATTGTCTTGCGACAAAACGACGACGTAATTTACTAGTAATACTGACTAATAGGGGTATTTAATTTCTGTTGACAATAGATTTAGGACAGTTAGGCACGGATTCTTTGAAGGTATAGTAACCTTATTGGCGTGGTGAGGTTTTTTTACAGCCTTTAACCTATATCTCACCTTTGCGCTATGGTCAAGAGATTATAAGTTTTCGAGGCCAGAAAACCAGCTAACTAGCAGCTCTCTAGGACCTAGGATAGCTGCCAGAACACATACCTGTAGTGCAAGACAACAGATTTTGTAATTTTTTTGCGAAATGTATGTTGTTGGATGGTCACATAATATAAACGGCGCGGGCTAGCGCGAGCCGAGCATCCACGGACGACGGATCGCCGTCCGTGTAGACTCGGCTCGTCTTAGCCCGGACACGGGTTATTCCTTTTGTCCCCCACTTCTTCGAGCCTGTGGTGATAAACGACGCGTGATAGCGCAGACCGCGCCATCCGCCCGCGACGTCCGCGGATGTGGTTTTTGTGACCTGTATCTTTATGATTTCATATAAACGGTTCCTTTTCATATAGTTGAATAAAGTCCATAATCATTTAATTCACGTATATGTGTTTCAATAGAAAATTAAACTCCAAATGGGCACCATGCTACCGTGCAAAGGCAAAACACTGTAAGTCAAGTTACAGTGTTTTGGTTTAACAGGGCCCAATCGTATTTTTTTAATGTGTTCTATGCTTCTGTAAAGAAAAAAATCTACTAACACTTACCGATACTGATATAATACAACTTAATAGACACTGTATTCTACAAAGCTTTACGGTTTGAAACTCCAAAACACGGCAATCAAACATACCGTGTTTTACCAAATCGAACGATGCGCGCAAAAATTATACAGTGTTAACTAAACCAACGTTTCTAGACACGCGCTCTGCGGTCACCACAAGGTAGCCCGCGTTTGGCTGGAGATCAGTTATTAATGGTTAGTAAGGATATCGCGTGATTGAGGGAATGCGCGGGCGCGCGGGTCGGTGTTTGGAAATAAGAGATATAACGCGCAGCCATTGCGCAGCAATTAGGGAGTTCATATCACTTAGGGCTAATTAAATAGTTGCATTGTATTATATGTCAAAGATTCATAATTATATAACTATTCAATATACAAAATCTTAGTCACTGAATTCCGAATAGGTGAAGTCTCAATGTTTGTGAAGAATGATTATAATAGAGAATATGAAAAAGTTAACTATCTAAAAAGAAAAAAATATTTTGAGTTGGATATAAATTCTGGTCAAGTTGATATTTAACTACCATTTCAAGAGAAACCGGATTAAAAGGAATAAGTGAGCTTAACAAAAGGAACTTTTATTGCTTTGTAAATCTATTCCACAACTTAAGAAACTTAAGTTCAGTAAGAGATCAAACGCAAAGTTCTTAATAAAAAAATTCATGGTGTTTTGATTTTTATTTTCTTTACCACCAATTTATTTTTAATCAGTAATAGAAAACTTAATTAATTAATCACACTTATATTACGGATCCAAAGATATATGTGTATGTTTGTCCAGCCGAAATGGCTAAAAGTATTTAAACTTGGAATGGACACAGCTTATATTATGGAGAAAGGCATTGCTCACTTTCATCATCATTACCACCATTTTTCATCACAACGCTGGTAATAACATAGAGTGCTCGCTGTAAGTATTATGAATTGATGATATAATACAGTAAATCACTCAATGATTAGTACAGTATTACCACATACAGTGTTTTGCCACAACAATTGCTACATAACAGAAGAACTTTGACATGGCAAAACACTTTTCTGCTTATATTTTACTTACTATTGAAAATACTACAGAAAATACCATATGGCTAGATAGATATTTAAAATACTTTGAATTCTGTACCAAAAAAAATTCTCTAAAGTTATCACGAAAAAGAATAATCAAATAAAATCAAAAAAAGTTTTAATGATCCTTTTCTCAAAATGCATTATTTGGACTAACAGTGCATTGCCTTTGCACGGTCGCATGGCTCTGCACCGTCTGGAGGCTCGGCTCGTCAGAGGTCATACACGGCGCGAGCTAGCGCGAGCCGCGCCGCAGGCCACGCGCGCGCCTTTGATCCGTGTCGAAAAACCGACGCACGATGGATCACGCGGACGGCGCGCGGCGGACGGCGGGCGCGCGCCGCGAGCCGCGCCGGGGTGCTAAACGGCGCGTGATATGGCGGACGACGAGTCGTCCGTCGTCCGGCTCGCGCTAGCCCGCGCCGTCTATCACCAGCTTTAGCCTTAAACCTCTTTGTTGTTACAAATCTGTATTACCCGGTTAAATTGAAAATACTCTATTTACTCGCATATAATTTGCAGTTAGGTGCTAACTTAATTTTGTAGGGATAATTCTATTACACACGAGAGGGTGTAATAGTTCGGTTTATGGCCCTAAGAACGATATAATAAAGCTTACTTTACGAGCACGGGTTTTAAAAATAAAATTATGACTGCGGTACCCTGACAGGGTGAATGTATTTACTTAACTAAACTATATGTAAGACCTTTAAAAGATAGTAAATTTGAGCAGAATAAAAAATATGAATAAAATTTAAATAAAAATACTTCTTAAACGGCCGGTTATTAAAGATAATCAAAAAAGGAAATTCGGTCACCAATAACTACAATTCATCTATTACAATATCAATTCAAATGTTACTGTTGCCGTTTAGTACCTACTTCAAGAGTTTACATATAAAACTTCGTCAAAAGTGCTAAAAGCTCTCAGTAAAATTGTCATCTTGCTTGCTACTTTGAACCATTTCACGCTAGGAAGACATGAATCAGTCTTGTTAAGACCAGCCTTGTCTACAACTACAGAAGTGTAATGAAAACGTATATCTGAATGCAAGTAAGTAGTGCTTTATGTAAAGGGCAGGACGCTATTTTCAGCCTGTTACGTCAGCAAGTCGCATTGCCTGAACTCCTAATGAATGAGTCATAGTTTAGTGACTTGAGTGGTCTTTTAGAACGGAGTTTATTTCGTTGCTTTGAGGAGATTATTTTCGAAATTGCTGTGTTTGAACTGATGAAGGTTCTTTTAGATCACTTTCGACTCATCTTGTTCTATAATTAAATTATATAGATACACAGTTAAAACTTTTGAAGCGAAGTTTTTTAGCCGTTCTGAACCGATCAGCAAAGTTAAGCAACGTCCGCCTCGGTCATGATTTGGATGGGTGACCGCTGGTGGCATTACTACTGAGCGCTTCCGTGCTTCGGAGGGCAAATTAAGCCGTCGGTCTCGGTTGTTATTTTAGGATGACAGTCATTATTAGCATGGTGGTAGGGCATTTTGGCTAGCTACCACCCTCATGTAGAAAATCTGTCGCCAAGCATCTAACGGTGTTGACTTGAGAGCCAGTAATTCTAGGTTAGCCTGAACAACATCTTCGACCAAATCACTTGCCATCAGGTGATATAGTGTTCAAAGGCAAACCTATCAAGCATTAAAAAAAAAGTTATTTTAGCTTCTTAGATATTTCTGTGAGCAGGAATGAACATGATCTGGCGACTTTAGAGAACATTCTTAAGTTTTCGATTGAATGCGCTCACGTCTGTCTTTCAAGCAACATTCACTACTGTAACAGTACTTAGCTGATGTTTTCTTACTTTACAGATTTAAATCAATCTGCGTGTAAACAACCAGATGATTACGCCATTTTAAATTACTACAAATACTACAGCTTCTAAAACTAAAACATGCAATTGTGTAACCCAAAGCTCAATTCTCCTACTACAATACGGCTACTACAATCTGGCAGAGTGCCAGCATACTGGCTGCATGTCTTTCTGCATTGCAATGCTAAAAATGTCGTGGCATTTAGTTTATTTCCACCTGGATGAGCAAGGTGATATAAGTATCACCTTAATTACACAGTGACTAAATGGAAATTTAGTTTCCAGAATAGAATATAATTGATTTATTACAGAAAACTTAAAAAGTTTAAATTGCAGATAAATCATATCTAGGTGGTCAAGTTTTTTGCCACAAATCGTATCTACATAATCAAATCAAATCCTTAATTAGGTCGTGTTTCCATGGTTTGAATCCCACCGCTGGCTTCAGCTGGTGGAAGGGCATTTTGCGAATGCCCGCCTGGCTAGTGACCACCCTCAAGTAGAAAATTTGTCGCCAAGCACCTAACGGTGTGTTCCGGCAGCAGTTCTTGAGAGCCAGTGAAATTACAGGTGTCATTACCATGTGTCAAGGTGACGGGCGCAGTGCAATTCGTTACTTGTGACGAAATGCATCTGTTAAAGACAGAGGTAAGTCCGCTTATCATCAGGTGGGCCTCGAGGTTGTTCCATCCCCATAACATAAAAAAAATCAAGGGGCATGTAATAGGGTCCCGATTTTGTAGTTCGTAACTCTAAAATCGTACCAATGTGAGCGTTCAATTACCAACCGCTTCGATTTACGCTTTAAAGTTACATGGGAAAATAAAAATTGTGCTCGCCACTCAAAGAACTCAAAGAAACTAGTCAAACCAATATTCTGCCTGTGAAAGCAATACCAGTATTCAAAACCATAGGCTTAAGTAATCAAGTCCACGATGCGTTAAATGAGTCACTCGACCACCATTGCGTGACAGCTGAACCGAAGAAGCCGTCTGCACTCTTCAACCATGGTTCAGTGGTCAGGAGTTACGCGTGACAGGAGAAAGCATATCTACTATACCTTGGTTTGGTTTGAAGTTGAGAGATTGTTACGTACAAAGAATAGAATGTAGTTATTTTGTTTGTGGTAGGTACATTTTTTACGATGATTTACACCGCTATACATTATGTTAATAGGTATGCTTCGATCACTCGCTATTGTAATACTTGAAATTTATCAAAAAAAAAGAGATTCGTCTTCTAATAAGCTTGAAAAAACATCAAATTCCTACCTTAACATCATAAAATCGTAACCTACCCTTATTTTACTCGTATGGAGTATATATGTTATAGGCAATCTGTATAATCCGGCATTGTATAGAATGCCTAGGCATTATATACATTGCCAAAAACGTTCAGGCAATGTGTATAATACGATTCATTTTATACATTGCCTAGGTATTGTATAAAATGCCAGAAGCGCATCAGGCAATGTGTATAACGAACGACCACGGGAAGGAGACGCGTGCGCGGGGTGCGGGACTACCTCGTAAACAAGTTGCAACTTGTTCGGTGCGTTAGTACACAACACTCCTTTGTTCTATGCAAACGTATTTTATTAGTTTATGCATTGGTTCTAAACTAAATTATTAAGTGTGATCATTGATTGTGTTCGTGTGTGTGATTATTTAATGGAAAATGGCTACAGATCAGCGGTACTTACAAATGAAAGAAAGGTTTTACTCAGGACTGCGTACTAAAAGAGAATCGGCTTCTACAAAAAATCGAGTGTTCATTGATGATTTACGTTACACACAATTGTTGAAGGAAATAAGTATAGCAAAAACGTTAGACAAGAAAACTCCGCGTGATTATTGGTTGCTGAAACATTACGATGTGATCACTCTTGGACAAACCCGTAAGTTGATCTTTCCTGTAAATGCTCCGAACGCTGTTATCAAGTACTATGTCTCTGATGATGAATTATTTCAAGTGATTCACGATGCACACAAGGATATTGGTCATGGAGGACGAGACCGGATGTTAAAAGAACTTAGCCAGCGTTACAAAAATATAACCCGACATGATATTGAGCTATACTTGCAGCTTTGTGAACCGTGCCAGCAAAAACAAAAAGGAATAAAAAAGGGAATTGTCGTGAAGCCCATACTGTCATCTGAGTTTAATTCCCGGTGTCAAGTTGATTTAATTGACTTTCAGTCACACCCTGATCAAGAATATAAGTTTATAATGGTTTACCAAGATCACCTGACCAAATTTGTCATCCTCAGAGCACTCAAAACAAAACGTGCAGAAGAAGTAGCATACAATTTACTAGACATTTTCACATTGATTGGTGCACCAGCAATACTGCAATCCGACAATGGAAGAGAGTTTTCAAACCAAATAGTTAGTAACCTAAAAACATACTGGCCGACTTTAAAAATAGTCCATGGTAAGCCTAGACACTCCCAGAGCCAGGGTAGTGTAGAAAGAGCAAACCAGGATGTCGAAAATATGTTAACAACTT
Organism: Plagodis dolabraria; assembly: GCA_963854805.1. Taxonomy (NCBI): domain Eukaryota; kingdom Metazoa; phylum Arthropoda; class Insecta; order Lepidoptera; family Geometridae; genus Plagodis; species Plagodis dolabraria. The sequence goes on along the minus strand of OY978460.1, from coordinate 20,647,876 downwards.
GGCTTCAAGATAATAATACTGATCGCTGGAGTGACGGACTACGATTTGTTCAGCTTATGAAAAATAGGGCTTTTCACCAAGGTATAAAAAGAACACCATACGAAGCTCTATTCGGTTCAAAAATCAAGGTTGGCATTTCTTTGCCGTTTGATGATGCTAATGTAGAGACCGAAGAGCAACTTGAAAAAGTAATTAATTTAGCACAGAGTAATCCTGTTGAGTCTGAAAATGAAAGAAATGAACAGATTGAAAACCATCCTTTGGAAATACATGTCGTTATACAAGAAAATCACGAAATCCACACAGAAACTTTAAGTGCCAAGAACAAACATGCGAATTTTGAAAACGTCGATGCTGAACCTGACAATGTTCCAAATCAACCTTCCCCCCAATCACCTTCGTCCGTACTCAAATGCTGTGTTTGCTCTGGAGAGACCACCGGTGCTCATTCGTGTAGAACATGCAAAAGTCCTATACATACTATTTGTGCTGCCCCAGAAACAAACGTACCAGAAGGCTATGGATCTAAAGTGATTTGCCCTTTATGCATGAAAACAGCATTAACTTTAGAAAACCGCAACAGTTCAAAAGATAATTTAGAGGAACAAGCCAAGAAAATGCTCAAAACTTCAGGAAAGAAATTTCCTCCTGTGATACCTGGTACCACGGTTAGGATTCCTGTTCCAGAAGTCGACAGAGGTCGTGGTGACGCCCGTAATATACTTGCAGTTGTCTTGAAAAAGACAGAAGATGAGCTTTATCAACTTGGCACAAAGCAAGGTATCATAAAAACACTGTTTTCTAGACAACAATTTACTGTTTGTCAACAGAAATTAATAAGCGTGGAAGATGTCGCTAATCAGGATACAACAGTGCGCTCCGTTGCTACTTTGCAATCGACTGGAACAGGTCAGGGTTTTTTCAAATGTACTTGCAAAGTAAACTGTGAAACCAAAAAGTGTTCATGCTTTAAGAATAAATTGCTGTGTACTTCAAAGTGTCACAATAGTTCATCTTGTAAGAATAAGTAACTGCTTTTAATATACTTACCTACTTACAAGATGTTTTACTATTGAAACTTTGTATCTTAAAAAAAAATATGTGTTAAAGGAAGAGTTTGATAAGACAATTTGACTTTTTAGAATTTATTATTGTAAGAAATAATATGATTACTCCACATGTAGAATGAAGATACTTAGGAAAATGATAGTTTTTGTTATTAAGTAACTACAAGTAGACTGACAACTAGACTGAAATTTTAATTTTAGTTTGTTCAAAGATGTTACCTAAGATTTTATTTCATTTCAAATTATAATTATGTTATTAGAAGATTCTTAATTTCTATTTATTCAGAGTAATGTTTGAGTTAAATTAAAGTTTAAGGTTACTAGATATTTCTTTTTGTTATTAATTAGGTACCTGCAAGGTTACTAGATTACAATTTTGAAGATGTTACCTAAGATTTTATTTCCTTTCAAATTATAATTATGATACCAATAGATGATTTAAAGTACTTACCAATATAAAAACTGGTTGTTTTTTTTTATGTGAAATCGATTATGAAAAATCGATTACATAAATTACCTATGCTTCAACCGGCATTCTATACAATGCCTAGGTATTCTATACATTTCCTAGGTAAAGTGTAAAATAGTTGAACTATTGAATATAATTTTATACATTGCCTGAACGACTCCGGCATTCTATACATTTCCTAGGTATTGTATAGAATGCCTGCATTATACAGATTGCCTATAACATATACAATATGTACTTAGTAACAATAAACTGGATAAAACAAGGACATAATTGTAAAAAAAAAACCGAAAAATGGAAATTACTTCAACACTCAAATGTGTGAAATAACTTGTTGAAGTCGGTACCATTATAGTTCTAAAGTACCTGTTATCACAATACTGTGCGCATAGTACCAACTTCGACAAGTTATTTCACACTTTTGAGTGTTGAAGCCGATACCATTTTACGGAAGAAAAAAAATTCCCTGTTTGTCTCTTGACAATCGATCCCGTAGGAAGTTACGGGATCGATTGTCATTCATTGGCAAATATTGATACTATCAAGATAGGAAAAAACTTTTTAGTTATTGGAGTGTAACTCAAAAACGGCTTCACCAATTTTGATGAAATTTAAACGGGACACGACAAGCTTTCAAATAAAAAGAAACATCAAAATCAGTTCACCCCGTAAAAAGATAAGTACCAAACATAAAAAACGGACGAATTGAAGAACCTCATTCTTTTTTTGAAGTTGGTTAGAAAAGCGCTAAGCTTTGGGTTGGGGCTACGACTTTGTGTACATCCATATACCTACTATTGATAACCAATGCACATGATTTCATAATATAAATACTGTCTTAAACATTATAGGTACATTAACAAATCCTAAAAATTCACAAAAAGACAACATTATGCAAAAATTAAGTTTAAAAATATATTTTGTTGAGAATCATACTTAGGTTCATATTTTGTTTTCTGTCATAATCATGTACCTACAGTAGTTATTCCACTTAGCAACAAAACCAAAAAATCTCACCATAGTTGTTAAATAAGGCATTTCACAATCAGTGTAAGTTATCATAAAATAATTGAGTATCTATCTATCTATTGACCGGAAACCTAAGTGTAAGTAAATTATAGAGGTGGCTAGTAATACATTTTCTCTGTCAATGCCACGCCATATACAAAGAACAAACGGTGCCATAACTCAGAAGCACCGAAAGGGGATAAATCAAGACTTGTGTCAACGATGACTGTTGTTTTTTATCTATAATGATCTTCTAGCGGTCACATCCGTCAATGGATATCCGCTCATTTCAACATAAAACAGTTAAAAGGAATTATGCACTTAGCAACGCCACCGACAAGATGTTTTGAGCTTTGAAGATTGCTGTCCCTGAAAGTTTGAAAGTAGGTACAGTAAGTAAGGTCCTTAGATGATATGCTGTGTTCAGTCAACGGATAGCAATTCCTTACATTCCTACTTAGGTATGTTAGTACATATTTTATTTCTGCCTACCCTTATCCCATTCATTAATGGTCGGCACAATGACTTCAATCGGTCTAAGAACGAAAAGGACTATACAAGAATATATTGGCAGGACAACACAAAGGCAGTTGTGAAAGGCATAGTAAATTTTGGCTTTAGTTTTATGATTGGCCGCCTGTCTGAATCCCGCTTCTTGGAATGCTCTTGTATATAAAACAAACAACTGTTGAAATAATACTTGTATAAGCGCGGCTACAACGTGGTAGTTACGGCAATTGCTCCGTCCCAAATTTAAAAAAAATTAAGTAAAGTAAATTTTTAGTACTAAAATAATTTAACTAACCATTGATGATCTTCTTCGATTTTAAAATCATATGTCCCAATTAAAGAATTACGTCTATCTATCGAATGATATGGTTTTGAAGACATTTGATATTCTCGTTTAGGTGGAGATGCGAATTTGGTATTTCGTTTAAGCAGTTTTGGCGATACCAATAATGAATATGTTGGAAGTTTGTCTACGATTCAACGATTCAAAGTATTTTTTTTTCGTTTTTGAATAACCTTCTGTTACGTAGTATTACTATATGTTCTATACTTCTTTGAAAGAATATTGCTTTTAAAAGGGACTGAATTTCATTTGAGGATTCTAAGGGACCCCCTATGTGCAGCAACACCTCCATACGCATGGTGGTAGGGCATTATGCAAATGCCCACCTGGCTAGCTACCACCCTCAAGTAGAAAATCTGTCGCCAAGCACCTAACAGTGTGTTCCGGCAGCTGTCCTTGAGAGTCAGTAATTCTAGGTTAGCTTGAACAACATCTTCGACCACATCATCACTTACCATCAGGTGAGATAGTGGTCAAAGGCTAACATATCGAGCAAAAAAAAAAATCACATAGAAGAGAGGGTGATATGCTGCTGAAATAACAATAACAATTAATAAAAATCATCCCATGGGTGCTTCGATAAAATATACCCTAGATGCAACTTTTCGTATTGACAGAACGCATATAAACGGCTCAAGTTCTCCTATACCTTTCTGTCTATTGAGATACACATAAAAACCTTAAAATTACACAAGAACGTAGTAAATCTATTTAAGTTATTTAACAATATTCAACCTTGTTTCAGTTGTATAAGGTTTAATTTTCAATTACTTCGTAATAAACTAATAGCACTTTTACTCTGCGCCATTGAAGAGAGCTCGTAAAATTTTATTACTCTTTGCTATGATAGAACATAAAATACAATGGAGTCGCTTACTCCTAATCTCGTACTAAAAATATTATTTAGTAATTAGTTTTTTTGGTGACATTTATAATTGGAATTTTAACTATCCGTATTAGTCAACTAGCTTATATACCCTGGTTTTGCCCGGGTTGAAAAGGTGTGTAGTAGATTATATGCGGATGTTGGGAGATAGAAAAGGGATCTGTTATAATGAAATCAGAATATTAATTATTCGGCTTTAATTTTCATTAACATTTATTTATTTATTCCACACAGAACAAAAAGCAATTAAAAACAAATAATATAACAATATAATGTATCAGACCTGAATTGCAGTTCAGATACCTGCGTGTTACAGCAAAATGTATAAAGTAAACGTGTTTGAGTAATTATGAATGTTAATACAATGTTAATGTTATACATTGTATATGTAATACAATATTTAATATTTATAAACTACCTTTACATACTATGTTCATATCATACATTCTGAAAATCATCTGTAATAATAAGAGTGCACGCTAAACCTCGTGCATTCAGGATTGTGCAGGTGGCTCGGACATTTCGATATTAAATTATTAACATACAACATCAATTAAAAACAGGAACACTAGAACTTGAAAAAGGTTTTGTGGTGTTTTTCCAATCAGTAAGCCAAGTCACTGTTACACGTATTAGTACATAAAACATACAAAGATATGCACACACACACATAAAAATATTGTATATATGTTTGTAAGCAGTAATCCATATTATAAGTGAATATATTGCAGTTCTAATAATATTTCATACACACATGTCAAATTGATAACCTCCTTTTTTGAAGTTGGAAAATGTTAAATAAATGCCTGTGTACAGTCTGAGAAAATAAAAGATTATTATGACGACTCCGATAGACTTGTTCTGAATTAGGGCTCACTTGTTCTTGTCTTGCATGGGATGTTATTATGCGTGCGAAAGAGACAACTGCGTGACAGGAGTAACGGAATTTAATTTGTTGATGTATTAATTTGGAGGTGATAATTAAATAATTATGAATGTTTATCACTTAAAATACGGTATATATGTATAATACTTACTGAAAATAGGAAATCCCATGTATTTTTCGCTTTGTAAGTGTATTATTTTTGCAACTATTCACAGAGCACTTCGGCATTGTTTCATTCGACGATCAGCGCGTCACTGACGGCAAAACTGTGCTTCAGATCATTATAATTTTTTTTTTTTTTTTAGGGAGGACATAGATGCTGGCTACCGCCTGTGCGGTCGTCCAGCTCCACCGGGTTTTGGGCGAGGGCCTGGCCCTACAATAGCCCGGGAGGGAGAAGTGCCGAAGGCACTTCTCCCGAGACGGGCGTAGAAGGCGAAAAGCGCTTTCTACCTCCGTCTCCTGCGGACGCCGAAAACGTACCGCTATTATAGGAGGGGTTGACAGCGAGCTCAAGGGCACCACTGTGGTTCGGACCTCGGCTTGTCTCGCTGTCGAGAGACATGGGGGGGATCGGAGCAAAATGCCTCTGTGCAACTGCAGTGTTGCACAATTGGGCCCTACTGAATAATACTCTTTGACTATTTGGAGAGCAATTTATCGTGACCTTGTTTTTGCCTCGAGCTCGCCGGCGAGCTCGGTGTTTGATTGTGTGACCTCTAATTACCTCACACCTGGGGATTTTACCTCGACGACTTGCGGATAACGCTAAAGCTGCCAATGTAATGACTGCGATGGGGTCATCCGGGTCGTCTAATACCTGCCGTGGTCGGCGACGGGGGGGTTTGAAAAATGGGATAGAAGAGGCGGTCGAGTAGTTCGATGCCTGGACAACCAATGGGTTCGAGTGGTGGGGCGCTCGATCAAAGTATCGGCGGGCGCAGTCCTTATTGAACTGCGCTAAAGAGGGAAGGTTTAGGTCGCAGTGCAACTCGGTGTTCCGGATATACCACGGAGCGCCGGTTGCACTACGAAGAAAACGGTTTTGAATGACTTGAAGCTTATGGAGATGGGCCTCACTAGCATGACTAAACACTACTGATGCGTAAGTCATGATGGGGCGGATGCAGGCAGTGTAAAGTGTCTTCTTATTTCTAAGAGACATTTTACTCTCTTTGCGAATCAGGGGACCAAGGCGACCCATTACAAAGGCCGCTCTGTTACGGACGGTTGTTATATGATCGCTAAAGGTGAGATTCCGATCAAGGGTGACTCCGAGATATTTTGTTTTACTAACCCAGGGGATGGGTTGGTCGAACAAAGTTATAGGTTGCGGGTAACGGGGGCGGCCCTTCTCAGTAAAGTACATAGCTGCACTTTTAACTGGGTTGACCGCGATGCGCCATTTACGGAACCAGTCACCGATCTCGGTGATGGCCCGTTGGAGGGCGGGAATGGACTTTCTACTGATATGCCACCCAGTGGTATAAATAGCGGTGTCATCCGCGTATTGGGCTAATAGGACGTTAGGCTGAGAGCGTGGGATGTCGCTGGTATACAGCGCGAAAAGAATGGGTGATAGCACGGAGCCCTGAGGGACTCCGGCTCTGACTGGGTGGGGGGAGGAGAGGGTGCCTTCCACGCGATAGCGAAAGCTTCTGGCTTTAAGGAAGTCTTGTAGGATGAGCACAAGACGTTCTGGCACGCCAAATTGGTATAGCTTGTAAATCAAGCCATTGTGCCAGACTTTGTCAAAAGCTTTCGCTACGTCGAGGAAGACTGCTAGCGTTGTCTGGGGTTTGGGGTACTTGTTAAAGCCCTCAATGATGTGCTCCGTGAGGCGGTGCACCTGTTGGACGCATGAGTGTCCGGGCCTGAAGCCAAACTGCTCATCTGGGATAAGGTGGTGTTCCTTAGCATGGGACTGGAGACGGTTTGCAAGTAACCGCTCGTAAAGTTTGCCTAAGGCACTGAGGAGGCTGATGGGGCGGTAACTGGTGGGGTCAGATGAGCTTTTGCCTGGTTTGTGAATGCCAATGACATTTGCACATTTCCAGGTGTCTGGGAATAAGCAGTGGCTCATAGCAGCATTGAAGATGCTGACTAGGAGATGGATGAGAGGAGGAGAGAGGGTTTTAAGAACCCTGTTGGAGATGCCATCGGCACCGGGGGATTTGCGCGGTCGGAGGGCCTTGATCAGTCTCGCCACCTCAGCGTAAGTCGCTAAGGTGATTGGTGGGAGTTCAGAGGTGACCACAGAGCTTTTACGTTCGACTTCAGCATCCACCGAATCGAGGTGAGCTTGGTCAACGTGATCTACGTTAGGGGAACACTGAGCCTCTAGGCTATCAGCTAGGCACTCAGCTTTGTCTTCGTCAAAGAACGCTGGGACTAGTGGGACTGGTCTGTATAAGGGAGGCATGTCGTTGTAGTTACTTCCTTTCATACCTCGCGCCAAGTCCCAATAAGCCTGGTGGCTTGGCACGAGGTTTGAAAGTTTGTCACCCCATTGTTGATCACGCAACTCAGACATGCTTCAAATCATTATAAGCACAGTTTTGTTTGGTTAACTTTGGAGCGTTCGCGCAGAATCTAGGGTATATTTTATCGAAGCATGGGTGTCGTAAGTGGCGACTAAGGGAAAAATACTGGACGGTGGGCAGCAGCGCCTTCTAAAGAACTGCTAATTTACACTGCTATCCCCAAGACGCCTGCCAAGCGTGGGGATTATGGCAAAAACCCCCTTAATAGAGGAGGCTGTGTTCAGTAGTGGACGATCCGGCTGTTACAGTTACACCACGGGAGCCACCAACACGTTTGCCCTCCTTTCCCATAAAAAATCTATATCATCACAATTATCAGTAGTATCAGTACCTAGTAGGTACTATTATTTATTCAGTAGTAGCTCGTGGCGGGAACAGGACTGCATTAAAATTCAAAAGTAATATTTCAGAGTTTTTACAGCCGTTCACTAAGGCTCCATAGAACCAGCCCGTTCTAATCAAAGCGCCAGAGCTGGCGTCGCGCCAGAAGCCAGTTTATTTCAGTATCTCCTTTTATGTGTTTTATTAATTTGCCGCAAAGCTATTTCTTGTTAACTAATACCTATCTCCGAAAATAAATACGAAAGCATTCTTTGAGATCTGTTAGATTTTAACTTAGATGTTTTGAATAGTCCACGTAAAAAGGTCAATATACAGTTTTTGAATAGGTCCCATTTGTTTTGTGGGATATAATAAGTAAAATATAACATAGACTTTGAAGTGCTAGTGGAACTAGAGCCAAATCGTTCGAATTAAGCAAGCAATATTCTCTGCGTTTGTGGTCACTATTTGGATGGGTGACCGTTCCTGGCAATTCGAAGCAATGATGGCTATGGACTGCCGTGCCACAGGTTTATTCGATCCCTACCGCCAGCTTGAGCTTCACTGCATGGTGGAAGAGCATATTGCGAATGCTCGCCTGGCTGCTACCACTCTCAAGTAGAAAATCTGTCGCCAAGCACGTAACTGTGTGTTCCGGCTGCAGTCCTTGAGAGTCAGAAAAATTACATGCACATTTTTTTTTTTTTTTTTTTTATGCCTAATATGTTAGCCTTTGACCACTATCTCACCTGATGGTAAGTGATGATGTGGTCGAAGATGTTGTACAGGCTAACCTAGAATTACTGGCTCTCAAGGACTGCTGCCGGAACACACCGTTAGGTGCTTGGCGACAGATTTTCTACTTGAGGGTGGTCACTAGCCATTCGGGCATTCACAAAATGCCCTTCCACCATGCGGTGAAGCTCAAGCCCGCGGCGAGATTCGAACCATGGACCTGCTGCACGGCAGTCCATAGCCAATGCCACTGAGCTATCACTGCTTCAAAATATAAAATAAATGGGACCAAACGGCAAGCATCACCTTTCTAACAAAAAATGATTTTCAAAATCGGTTCACCCAGTCAAGAGTACTGAAGTAACAAACATAAAAAAAAAAAAAGACGAATTGAGAACCTCCTCCTTTTTTGGAAGTGGGTTAAAAATATCGCGAGTTTTATCCAAATTATTTATTCGGAACTGGCAAGGCTTGCGTGATATAGGTATGGTAGTAGGCATTTTGCGAATTGCCTGGCTAGCTACCACCCTCAAGTAGAAAATCTGTCACCAAGCACCTAACGGTGTGTTCTGGCAGCTGTTCTTGAAAGCCAGTAATTCTCTAGGTTAGCCTGAACATCACCTTCGACCACATCATCACTTACCATCAGCGGTCAAAGGCTAACCTATCAGGCATAAAAAAAAACTAGCTAGACTAGCCTATTTACAACAGAAAAAACTATCTGTAATAATTAATAACTAAGTAGGTATTATAGGTAGATAGGTGTGTCATATTTCACGTGATTCTTTCTTGACGAAATATGCTCCAAATTTGCCGATACGTCCTCACGAATATTCATAACTAGACCTTTAAAACGGTTAATTAATGATTTATTTTTTTGTATAATAACAGTTCATCAAGTACTTTATCCGACTTTGGGCCCCCAAACACGATTAAACAAATTTGCCTCGATAGAAAAAAATCGCGTAAACTTTCCTAAAAATCACCGACTATGTAATGAATCAACTTCATCCGGTTTCTATCGAACATATATTTACCGAAAAAATATGCGTGTAATCCTAACAAACATTCACATACTTCTTTGGATTTTTTTTTTGAAAAAGCGTAAGATTATTTAAAGAAAATAAAGTGAAATAAATATTGAGAATATTTGAAACCGCGTACGCTGAATATGCAGGCTGTCTCATGGCCACGGTTATATTATCTACTAGCATTCCGGGCGCGGCTCCGCCCGCGCGTATGTTGGTTATCGCGCGAAAACATTAACCTCTTTTTGCGCAGTCGGATAAAAACTATCCTATGTTTTTTCCCGGGTCTCAAACTATCTCCATACCAAATTTCATTCAAATCGGTCCAGTAGTTTTGGCGTGAAAGCGTAACAGACAGACAGACAGACAGAGTTACTTTCGCATTTATAATATTAGTACTGATAACATTAGCGTGCCATGGCTCCCGACCCCCCGCCAGTCGCCCGGCGTGCGTTGTCGACTGTCGAGAGCAGAAGTGTACAAATATTTTCGATCCTCCAGCGCGCCCAAACGATCGACTACATTGAGTTCGTAAAGTTTTTTGTGGTCTATGCACTAGATTATATGAAGAGAGATTGTTGTTAAAAATACGTTAGCTACCAGTCTATTGTAGTCAGTTCACTAGTGTAAACATGGGAAATAAAAGTAATAAGAAGAAAAAACAAGAGAATCTTAGTATCGAACTTTAATTAATTAACTATTACTGTGTACCTATTATTATTACTGTCATTCATTGTCTTTGCGTGTACCCACCAACAAACTTTTGCCTAGTGTATCTACCTACCTACATACATACTGAGATTTTTTTTACCTGCAACTCTCTGTCTACATAACTATCTGTAGACCCTGTAGTTATTTAATTTGGCGTAGTATATTATAACAACACAGGTAGGTAGGTATTTCATGATTATGAAAATAAGACGAACATAATAACTGTTGCAATTCTTGGTGACGTAAAATGATACGACGAGTTTTGTCCGATTGGACGCATGTGGGTATTAGGATTTTCATACATTTTATTTAGACATTTAAACATACTCATCAACTCATCATGTATAGGTAGCGATGGATTTAGATTATAGAAAAAATTGGTTCCTAGGTACGAAGTAGGTTTTAAAAAAATATGACTGCGCTGGTGATAACCAAAGAGGAAATATCCTCAAAAATAAAAAAATGCGCTGCAACTTGTCAGTCGGCAGAAAAATTTGAACACACAAGAGTATGGACTTTTTATAAACAAAGAGTTTCCATTCAATGGTGCTACACCAGATGGAGTTGTGAGATATGACTCAATAGTACCTAGAAGTGAAATGTCCTGTGGGAGCTAGTAGATTTAAGACGAAACCGCGGCATGCCACTGATATGCTCAGAGATGTAAAGATTTATGGTATATCTTACACTCTCCTGTATTTTGATTTGAGGATGCTAATAAAAAGTATTTGGACACACCGGCTATTTATCGATACCGGTATTTGACAAAAGAATTGCTGGTTGTGTATTACATAATGGTATTATCGCCAATCCATCCTTATATTTAAAAAAATCAGTATGGGTGTTGTGCCCATACTGATTTTTTGTATGGGTACAATTAAATATGTTTGCCATTACAAACAATACCTACTAGGTATTATATCAAGTTACCGGCACGTGTGCAGGTGGCTAAACTGGCTAGACCTCTCGCGCCTCGCGGTGTTCTGCCTCTGCTTCACCCCCTCAAAACCTGTGCAACGTCGCTATCAGAAATGATATATTTATACAATAAAACGCTTTCGCCTTGAAACGTTTAACGTTTTATAAATATAAAAAATAGGGGTACTAGATACTTACAAGAAAGGTTGTAGCCGACGCAGGTTTACCCGATTAAAACGACGATATAAAAGGAGGATTGGTAGTATTTTGGCGAAAATACATTGAAAAATAAGCCTTTATAAAATTACTATAAGTGACGTGAGGTGCACAATGTTGCCGCGAAAAAGCTTAGGGACGACTGTGTCATACGCAAAAATACAAAATGGCGAACATTAGTGCACCCCACGCCACTTGCCTAGCCACTCTGACATCTGGGCTGGCTTATGATATTTATTCAATTGCATAGGGAGTAAAATCGTATATGTTAAATATAAATAAAGGCTTCGCCATCCTTAGAATCCTTTATTTACTTTTAAAAACATTATAACACACACAGTTAAGAGGATTGTATGGTGCGTACTTCTCCATACAAAAAGAAAAAGCTCTTTTCTACCTCTTAATTTTATTTTTGTGTTCATTGTTGTGTTTATGATTTATGTTGAACATATCATTGACTAGGCTTGTACGTTTTATTTATTCCAGTTTTCTAAATAACTTTAAAGTTAGAAGCATATTCTGCTTTCTTTAAAACTTTAAAGTTTCTTTTAACTTTATAGTTATTTAGAAAACTGGAATAAATAAAACGTACAAGCCTAGTCAATGATATGTTCAATACATGAACACAAAAATCACTGAAATCGGGGAATATTAAGAGGAAGAAAAGGGTTTTTCTTTTTGTATGGAGAAGTACGCGCTATATAATCCTCTTAAGGGTCGCCTACAAAGGTCAATGCGAAGAGCGTGGCTAATCATCGCTGATCGAAGGCTTGGATAGACCATCAAACCACTATTTCACATATATTAACTAAACCTCATACTTCTCTCTATACAGGGTGTAACCGTTATCGTTGATGCGATTTTACTCAAGAACGCGCTTGTTAGAAATCGCTTTTTTTTTCAGAAACTTTAAAATCTGTAATGTTATCGAAAGTACAATAATATAAGAGCATAATGTTGTCTTAGGTTTTCGTGATTATTACACGTAGGAATTAAACAACTTTAAACGGTTTAAATCGCGTATATTTACGTGAAAGTGGATGACAGTCACCCCGTGACCACGATCAGTGCAAAGTGTTTGAAACGTCGCGTCGCCGTCGTCGGGTTAAATTTAATTATGAATATATGCGATTTAAACCGTTTAAAGTTGTTTCATTACTAAATATAACAACAATTTAGCTAGAATTTATCTATGCTTGGTTTTAATATACGTTTTTTATTCCGTGGGGTTTAGAGCTATTCATTCACGAACCACATGACAAGTACCAGCTTTCGAATATAAAAAAAAACATTGAAATGGGACGGCGTACCCATTTTGGTGTTTTTTTTTATATTAGTAAAGAGTTATGAAGTATGTATCGCACCAAAAAAATCAGTCGAATTGAGAACCTCCTTCTTTTTGGATTTCTTAAAAATAAGATAAGATGTTTATAAAAGCAAACCTTAAATTCAATGAAGCATAAAGCGTAGGTTTCAATTTAAAATTTAATAAATTGACTTACTTACTAATCACTAAACAGTCAGCTAAATGAATTTCTTTTCCAATTTTATTTTTCAATCTAATTCGCACTCCTTCAACGCAAATTAGAGCTGGTTTGGCATCAAAGGAGAACTGTTAAAAGAGCAAATCAATTTGACAAAAATCTTACTAGTATAATATTTATTTATATTAATTATCTAAATAATTTATTTTTATTAATCTAAACCCACAACATCGTTTCAAATCATTCATTCAATTACTAGCACTTCAAAATTAGCGGCGACTCCTTGGCAGCTTTCCCAGCAATCATCATAACCATTTTGAACTGCAAATTGTAGTTTATCACCGATCATCCCATTACCACCATTACTGGTGGTTGGGGGTCCCACATTCCCACAAAGCGTTATAGTCCCTTTCCTAAGCTTTCGGCAGTTAATGTTCACTTTGTCTTCATCGGTACTTGAAGTAAGTATTTGAACACAGTAAACTGGTGTACAAACTTTTGGAGCCCTTTTTCTTTAGTTTGTGGTGTTAGTTTGCTTGTGTTAAGTAGTTATAATGTGAAGTATACCTCAGTGGAGTACGTATAGTTATTATGGAAAGTGGTAAAACTGGAAAGTGGATATTGTGGAATGAAATCCTTAGAATATATTAGTTTGATATTCCCACTTTTCTCGTGCGTACTGCGAAAGAGTGGAACTACTTACCATGGTCTGTTTTTCCCGATGAATACAACATGGATATCTTTAAATCGAGAGTAAATAGGTTTCTTTTAGGTAAGCGTACCAAATCAATGCTTAATATGAAGCAGGGTGTTGTCATACGCGAGCCTATATTGAAGAAAAGAAAATAGTGCATCGGGTGAACAGGAGCCAAGAAGACAATGGTCTTCTTTGCAGTAAACTAACTAAAACTTTGTAAAATTAGGTTTGATATGTCAAACGAACATTCCCTATTTTGTCGGCGTCATAGTATATTTAATTTGCTCTTAAAATACCACTTGTATATGAGATTTCGAAATAAAATCTAAAGCTTAACCCCTGTCTTCTAGTCCAGCGCCCGACGATGTCCGCGAGTGATACTTGACATATTTGCAAAGCCTCGGGCAATCGGTCAGTGTGAAATCTCGCAAATCGCCCATCGAGACGGTCACGACGACTCCCAGCCCGAGGTCTGCTGGTCACAATTTGAATACAGCTTTCTATGACAGCCCTTTGTTACCATGACTCAGATGAAGAATCGATGTTATTCTTGTAGATACTTCAAGCATAGGATGAGTATCAGCTAAGTCAAGCAACGTCCGCCGCGGTCATGACTTGGTGACATGGGTGACCGCTAGTGACGTTACTACCGGACGCTTCTGTGCTTCGGAGGGGACATTAAGGGTATATTTTAGACGAACGCCCACATACAAAACGCAGCTCCAATCTCATTTTAATAATAGCGAATAAAACTCAATGATTTTTTACCTTCGTAATCACTACCTTAATATCTAGGTTTCTGGTGCATCAGATTTTCATTAAATTATACTGTTTTGAAATGACACTAGCTCAAAAACTCGTAATTTTAGATAAAAGAAAGACCCAGCTTTAAGCATCTCTTTCAAGAAAAATAAGCATGTTTTTAATATTTCTATTGCACCACAAACAAGGGGAATATAATGAACTTTCTATAATGGGAAGTTATTTATACATGTGTACTATACTTTTTAAATAAAACTGGAGCTACGAATAACTGGCTCAAACTCCTAAAAACGAGTGCTATATACTAAACACTATATAATAAAAATTTAATTATTAGTCCAAAAGAAAAAGGATCTAAGCCAGAAACGATAGGTCTAATAATACACTATATTTACATGCGAGTTTTTTATAATAACAAGTTGAGTTTATATAAAAGTTCACGCTTTGGCTGGCGGGTATATGTCCTTAAGACCATCGGTCCCGGTTGTTGTGTTAGGATGGTAGTCGTTACAGCATGGTGATATAGGGCATTTTGCGCCCGTCTGGCAAGCTACGACCCTCAAGTAGGAAATCTGTCGCTAAACACCTAACGGTGTGTTCCCGCAGCTGTCCTAGAGAGCCAGTAATTCTAGGTTAGCCTGAACAACTTCTTCTACCACATCATCAGGTGATATAGTAATCAAAAGCTAGTCTAAATCTATAAATAAAAATACTACACCATGTTAGTAGTATTGACCGGAGTCCATATCGACCATTTATATTGTTATTTAAATTATTCTCGATGCGCATGAGTTAATAATGGTCTTGTCTTCTTCCACAAAAATCTTATTCGTAACACAATACAAAAATTCCGATTTGAAGTACAATATTATTACGGGTATTACCTTGACATTCCTAGCCAATACTAAGCTATCCCGTGATACCGTACTATAACTTCTTTCAAAAATTCCTTAACATCTTTCCCATACTTCACAAGTTTACAAGCAATTACGGCAATTGTCAATAAATGGTTATAAGGCACTCTAAAAGGGTTCCAACTAACAGCAGTTCAATTTCACATAACTGTACAGTTGTCGACCATAACCTTTAATAAGCCGGTAGAGCCGACTTGCGGACAGTCAGACATCTTGTACCTACTTTCGAAGTGTTGTGAAGTTATGGACGATTTATTAAGCTTTCGCCGATCATAACAATTTCTTAGTGGGTCTAAAGGCGCGTCTGCTTCAAATGTTTTTCAAAAACACGTATTGCTTATATCTATGTTCAAAACCTAAAACAGTTTCATGCTTTCCGTGCTGCGAGCGGTAAGAAGCTTCATCTTTCCGTGGCTAGGTGGAAAGCATCACACGTTCCGCGAGGTTACATTACACCGCATACTCCAGAAGAAATATAGAAGGGTAACAAAACAACATCATTGCGAGTTAAGTTTTTGAAAACGCACTTCGTTCCATGAGATTGTTCCGCTTTGTCTTCGAAATAACTACCTACAGCCGCGCGGTACGTAAACATGCTATAGGGCTGCCCGCCTCCAGCATTTTAATTACATTTGCCTACTTTGTGAATTGAATAGGAAGTGTTCAATAAAAGTGCGTATTTTTTTTATTGGTCGATTTAAGTAAAAAAACATCTCTATTTATTTATGTTGATGTTTGTATGACAAATCGGTCTCATAAATTGCCTTTATTAGTACATAGCAGCAGCAGAAATACGAGTACTTAATCTGAGAAAATTTCAACTATCTACTAAATATAGTAAATAATCCTAGAAAAAAATAAGTATGACCGTCTGCCTGTCACTGACAGACGGTAAATTTTTTTTTCTAGTATTATTTATACATACAGTAGGTATAATAAACAACTAGGTATTATTAATAATAAAATACCACGACATTACTTTGTACCTTTGTAGTAGGTATACAAACTAACAAAACAAAACACACATGCCCCGCCCCCGAGGTTACAAGCGTACCTACATTAATACAGATATCTTTTTTTTCGGGAGATAAAAGGAAATAGGTACTCATCCATTAAACAGACACACATTACGTACCTACATACTAGTAGTAAGTAGTATCATTTTGTGTTATTTAGGAAGTAAAATTATTTTATAGCCTTACCTTTCAGTTTCCAGGTAATCTAAAAAAGTTATCTCTGAATGCGTTATTGACGAATTCATGCAACCAAAAACAGCACAATATATCATATTCGTCATATTAAATATGTACATGAACTTATTTTTAGTGAAAATATCGTGCGTTTATTGTTAAGACGCGGTTGTGGAAAAATTATTCTGATTTGGCTAGTTTTTTAAGCAACCCAAATATGCAATCGACACGATTACCTTAAATATTTGATTTTTCAAAACCTTTTTCTATCCGTTGTTCAGATAGAAACACAATTGAAAGAAATTTACTCGATAGTTTTATTATTATAAATAGGTTAAGCCTTTTTTTTAATTATTGGATTTTTCTTGCAAACTACATCAGTCACATATCAATAATAAATACCCATAGAAAGGAAATGTAGTTTGTTATCCGCTGTATAAGTAAAATTGACCTCGAGTAATTATTATTCTCATAATAAATTAAATTGTGTTTTAGACTTACGACCTTTAGTTCTGTGCAGGATTACGGTCAATCGCAAGTTTCGATATTGAACCTTATGGCTAACGATTATGAAATAAAATCAATGCGTAAGAGCTCAGAAGTCTCAGAAGTAGAACTGTCCTTCAGTGCCGCGCTGTGCGCCGTTCAACGTGGACATATCGCTCGCGCGCTATCACCTGTGCATTATAAATACGTATCTTGGACGGTATATCAATCAATATGGGAAATAAAGATAACCGAAAAATTAACAAAAAAAGGAAGCAGAAGAATCGATACAAAAACTCTGCAAGAAATATGAGAGAGGCAAAAGCGTAAGTATTTTTCCTTATTTATATTTTAGTTTTTTTTTTTACTATTGTATTATCAATGCAAATTTTATATTCATTTGTATTTTGGTGTTTATTGTATTAATGGAACATAGTACTCTCTACCGAACTAAGAGATTCTATACCTACTAGGTTCCTGTAGTACTGTAATGGAGCTATAATATCTATAGGTATTGCTGTCGTACTAATCTAAGTATGATTAGTAGGGTACTATAGGTATATATGGTCTCACCTGATGGAACGGCTGCCGTTCTATCATAAATGGAGTTGAGTATTACTAAATAACAATAACACAAACGTAGCAAATCAAAGCTTCTGGATATGTTAGATAGGTAAGTAGGTACATCGCAATAAAACATCGAATATTGTTATTTCCCTCAAGACTAGATGTGGATTTCTTCAATGAAAGAATATTCAGAATCAGGCCAGTAGGTACATATTCCAGAGATTATCTACAAAGTTACCTTTTTTTACTTTTATCACTTAGACATGTATAAGTAAGTATAGAGTTATACAAACATAGAGGTGAATAATGACTGTGCTTATAAAATGCACTTTCTTTCTCAGGAAAAAAATAACAAATCAGTCGAAGTCGCCATCTCACTTAATAAGTTTAGACTGTGTTCTTCCACTACTTGAAAATATGTGAGTAATTCTTTGAAAAATATTGCTAAATTTGCTCATTTTATTCACAGGATTTTTTTTTATACTATATTAGGCTAAAAAATATTTTGCCCTATCCATAGCAGAGCAGCAGCTTAAGTGTAAAATTAAATAAATATAAAACGTATAAATGTATAAATACATCTATATTTTCTTTTTAGACAACGCATTCTCATAATTGTGCGGAGTTAGACTTAAATTTTATAGCTAGCCGCCTATCTGAAGCAAAACCTGTTTGGGAATGCCATCGTTGATTTGTATTATACTCGCCTCCGCCCCCTTTTCGGTAATAATAAAAATAAAATAGGGTATTAGATAAATGGTAAAGAGCGATGTTGTACTCTTGATGAAAACTAAGCCGATTCAATTATTTTTTGTTATATACATTTTAAGAAAGAGCATCAGTGGGCTTCTATTCTTTAATTTTTATGTCTTTATTGATTTTTAAATTTGTCTGGTATTTCGCTGATCATGGCGATAAAACTGTGCATTTTAGTGGAATCCATTGTCCAATATTCTTTAGTAACAATTTGTTGTTGAAAAATAGGAAATGACAAGGGCGGGTATATTGAAGCGCTCGTAGCGAGTTTGCTTTGCCATTCTGAAACTATCAGCAAAGTTAAGCAACGTCCGCCTCGGTCAGGAGTTGGATGGGTGACCGCTGGTGACATTCCTACTGAGCGCTTCCGTGCTTCGGAGGGCACGTTAAGCCGTCGGTCGCAGTTGTTGTCTGAGGATGGCAGTCGTTATAGCATGGTGGTAGGGCATTTTGCGAATGCCCGCCTGGCTAGCTACCACCCTCAAGTAGAAAATCTGTCGCCAAACACCTAGCAGTGTGTTTCGACAGCTGTCCTTGAGAGCTAGTAATTCTAGGTTAGCCTGAACAACATCTCCGACCGCATCATCACTTACCATCAGGTGAGATAGGGGTCAAAGGCTAACCTATCAGGCTTTAAAAAAAAATAGCAGACGTAGATTAAAAAAAACGATTGCTCTAGGGACATCATCCAAAAATAGAGTAGTAATAATAATAATAATAATTTATATGCCAGAAAAATATTAAATGTGTTACAATAAATTTATTTTTAACTAGCTTTCCGGGCGCGGCTCCGCCCGCGCGTATGTCGGTTATTGCGCGAAAACATGAACCTCTTTTTGCGCAGTCGGATAAAAACTATCCTATGTTTTTTCCCGGGTCTCAAACTATCTCCATACCAAATTTCATTCAAATCGGTCCAGTAGTTTTGGCGTGAAAGCGTAACAGACAGACAGACAGAGTTACTTTCGCATTTATAATATTAGTACTGACTAAGATCATTGTATTCACAAATTGAGACCACAACAACACAAACTTACTGTAACTTACTGCGGTCTCAAACTAGGCAAAGCCTGTATCTTGAAAATAAATATAATAGAGTATCATCAAATACAAATTTAATATCGTGATGGAACAAGCTCCAGACCCACCTCATTTTTAACCGAGTTTCAAAAAAGGAGGAGGTTCTCAATTCGTCTGTTTTTTTTAAATTTTTTTTTATGTTTGTTACCTCAGAACTCTTGACTGGGTGAACCGATTTTGAAAATCCTTTTTTTTTGTTTGAAAGATGATGCTTGTCTTTTGGTCCCATTTCAAATTTCATACCGACTTCAACAAGTTATTTCACACTTTTGGGTGTAGAAGTCGATTCCATTTTTAAAAAAAAATTCACCAGTAACCTCTGCCTACAATACAACAGCTAAGTTCATCACAAATGGCGATATGCACTACGCCCATTACTCTGAAACATACAGGTGTTAAAGTCACATGTGCCTGTAATTTCCGGGGGTGCCGATGAAATTACTCTTTAAACTGGATTACAGTAAAGCGAACATTATCTACTGCTTGGCGGTAGACATCTGTACGTGGTGACTATACAAACTCTCACAAAGACAAACTATTAAAAGCATGGAGAATCTCACGTCGCCGCCACCGCGCCGCCAGTCGTATGTTCCACAAACACTAGCCGTATAAAGTCGGCAATACCGTAGCAAGTACAACACTGATTGCTGTATACGAGAGTTTACGATACTGCTACAAAGCTTTACGATATATAACTTAAGTGCAGCAAGATAGCCTAGGTCTTTATCGAAAACGCTAGGGAGATTAAGATGGGATTTGCTATAGAGATCTTAATTATGATAAAGATTACAACTTTTGAAGCTATTGGAAAGTTATTTATGGCGTACCTATTACAAATTCGTGCAGTACCTACTGAAGAGATGAAGATCGGTTTGGACTTGACTTTGGTATATAAGTACTGGTAAGCAGGTACTTACGTTTAATAATACATTTACATAAGTATATACCTATATGTATAGGTAGGTAAGTACCTCGCTCGATAAAATCAATTTACTTAGGTAAAATGAAGGTCTTAAACAGCCGTTACGTTGCTCAAATGCTTTTAAGTATATTGTCGTTTTTGGGGTGTGGTATAAAGTTGTTGTTTTGTTTACAATGTAAGTAACCGCCAGAATTCATATAACGTTAAGGGTCCGTTTCAGAATGTCCTAATAAAGTTTCGGGTTGCTATGCAACACATAAAATAACTGAATGATAAAAATGACAGTTAATATGCAGCGCATTTCAAGCTTTAACCGATGGATAGGCTAAATCGATGACTGTGAAACGCAAAGATAGTGTTTTATTTATAATATGTTCTGGGTAGTGAAACTGGAACTTACTCGTACATTCTGAAACAGGCCCTAAATCTTGTTAACTTGAACTTTCAGGCGTTTCTAGCCTCTTCCTCTGCAACACTATGGACCCGGTACCCGCACGGTGAATCCATGGAATGCTAAGTAATTCGTCTCATATGGTTTATGTCTCGTGTAATAGGCGTAGTTTAGTTCATCACGTACTGCATCTGTTATAGGACAGGTTACCGCTTTACAGCAGATGGACCTCGTGCGCCATCAAAATCCCATAAAATAATAAAATTACGTGGGTGTCAAGAATCAAGATAACTCTGGCGACCTCTTTTATACTGACCGATATCTTTAATATTATGTATCGAGGTAAAAAACAGTGCGGCCTAAATCCCACCAATGAAGACGTAATAAAATGTTAAGATCTATGTTGAGATGCTCATTATTAATTTACATATCGAACGGGTCAATTCACCTCTAGAAACGTTGTTCTAAAGTGTGTCATGCCCTACGCAACCTAATAAAATATCCATAACGAATAATGCCCTGTAACGGCATAACACATTTTAAGATGCGTGTTACGGAAGTCGTAAATCCCAGCTAATATACTTCACAATTCGATACATCAATAGCATGAAAAATTAATAACCAATATCTCACGTCCAAGTGTGAAACGATTCCCATCAACCAAAGGGCATATAACTGTTAAAAATAACCGTTGAAAACGAATAAACCGATGTCGCTGATAATCAATGGATTCGAAATTTGAGTTGCATAGAAATATTTTATGTGGAATGCAAGTAAATTTCAATTAGCATAAGAACCGAGTAACTGTCGAGCTGAATACATAATGCAGCACTAGTTAAATTTTGAGGTGTATTCTGAACCAGTAGACCTAGCAGTAGGGACGTGAAAAAATCGCTTTAGGGCCCTTAGTGTCCTCAAAAGACTATCGGACTTGAAATTCGCCCTTAAAAAAATCGGCCAAGTGCGAGTAGGACTAGCGCACGAAGGGTTTTTTGTTTTTTTTAATTGCTGATAGGTAAGCCTTTGACCACAATCTCACCTGATGGTAAGTGATGATGTGGTCGAAGGTGTTAACAGGCTTAACCTAGAAATACTGGCTCTCAAGGACAGCTGCCGGAACACACCGTTAGGTGCTTGGCGACAGATTTTCTACTTGAGGGTGGTCGCTAGCCAGGCGGGTATTCGCAAAAATGCCCTTCCACCATGCGGTGAAGCTCAAGCCCGCGGCGGGATTCGAACCATGGACCTGCTGCGCGGCAGTCCATAGCCAAAGTCACTGAGCCATCACTGCTTCAAATATTTAACTCATTAACGTACTTGCTGGCAACGCGTTGCTAATTTTGAGACGATATGGCAAATTCACTTACATTCAGCGGCTTATATCAGCCAAAAAGAATTAGTTATATGATATACTTACCACGACATCTTCATGGTGAGTTTTTCATAGCCAAGTTTTCCTGATACATAACATAGCTATAAAATTTTGAAATATGGATATCCTGCGTATCCAGACTCATACACATACTCTAGTATGCATTTAAATCTCCCGAGGGTCTCGAGTTAAACTACTATTCTGGTTTTACTCTGAAAGAAGACAACTATTTAAACAAGAAAAAAATAATTGTTTTTATTTTCTTGTAAATAAATCTACAATATAAACTTATTTAATGTTGATGGTTGCAAGATAGTTGACCGAGCGAGAACTTAGTTCGAGCGAAGCGTCTCTGCTATAGCTTACACAAAAATGCTTTCGTATGTTCGGTTGTTCTCCTCTACAGGTCGCATTTCTCAACTGATTCTCCCGAAATTTTGTGAGCTGGTTTGATAAGTCCATAAACATTTTTGTCGATTCAGATTTTTTAATTTAAGTAATATGACGGAGATTTGAGATATGTTATGTCATTATATGATGTTGAAAGTATGGACGCCTGCGCTAAATTTAATGGCAATTTACCTGATACGCACGTCAGTTTATTTAATTTTATTGTAAGCTATACAAGGGCAGACTCGCGAGGTTTACAGCTCGGAGAGCCACTAGGTTACAATATGAACAATATTATAAATCGCGTAGGCATGGATCGCTTATACAATGCGCGTTTTTCATGGCCCGCGCTTAAGCAAGACCGATTCAATTATTAAGAGCCGGCTTCCCGTTATCATTGTCATTTATGTTAACAACGGTTTGTTAAGGTTACGTTACTTTTTACGGTAGTTACTCGCTACGTACCTACACAATGTTAGTGCGCTTTGTGTGTGATTGTGTATGAATGGGATGTTACATCAGGTTCTGGAGCGAGGCGAATGGGTGGCTCGATCGGCTTCAATGGAGAAACCGATGCGAACGTGTTGTCAATTATCAGGCAAACCGTATTGTCGGCTTGTAAGTATAAATGTTAGTTACTTTATTAGTTTTATCAACATCACCGGTGGAGTAAGATTTTGTTTCGATATTCAAAGCATTGATGCTGCTTCTTATGAGGACATTGAACGTGTAACGTATTATCTCGATGTATGAGGATCGGTATTTTTCTTCGATACCTTCGAACAATCGTATTAGATAGATAGAAAACACTTTATTGTTACAACACTTTTAAAATATTAAAGTTAACATATTGAATAATAATATCATAGTGTTACATTGGCCTTACCACTAAAATTGATCTCTACCAGATAACCTTAGGATGGAGTTAAACAAACAAAACGGATTATAAGTATTCCTGCAACCAGGGTTGCCATTACAAAATTTTAAGTTACCGTGTTCTGGAATCTAGATTGCCGTGTTTTGGAATAAAAACTACAAAATTGCCGTGCAATTTTTTTTATTTTAAATCTACACGTTAAATTAAAGATGACATAAAAACATTATTCTTCACAGTCATCATGCAAATTTCTTATCGTAACCAAAATTGCTTCTTCCGCTTAATTCAGTTTATATATATATTTCTCCTTCATATTATCTATTATTTGTCTATGGTGTGGAATGGTTAATACGTTAAAGACAAAACCGGCTCAATTTTCGCAATTGAATTCAGATTGCGTTAAAACTTTTGACCAAAATTTAACCTTATTCATTTGCGATACTTCTAATTTGGAATTACTTAATTACATAGATAATTATCGAAGCGTTCGCGCTCGTAGCGAATTTTGCTTAGCCATTCTGAACCGATCAGCAAAGTTAAGCAACGTCTGCCTCGGTCATGACTTGGATGG
Source organism: Plagodis dolabraria (assembly GCA_963854805.1). Lineage (NCBI taxonomy): Eukaryota > Metazoa > Arthropoda > Insecta > Lepidoptera > Geometridae > Plagodis > Plagodis dolabraria. The sequence goes on along the minus strand of OY978460.1, from coordinate 20,623,776 downwards.
GTGACCGCTGGTGACATTACTACTGAGCGCTTCCGTGCTTCGGAGGGCTCGTTAAGCCGTCGGTCCCGGTTGTTTTCTTAGGATGGCAGTCTTTATAGCATGGTGGTAGGGCATTTTTCGAATGCCCGCCTTGCTAGCTACCACCCTCAAGTAGAAAATCTGTCGCCAAGCACCTAACGGTGAGTTCCGGCAGCTGTCCTTGAGAGCCAATAAATTTGGGTTAGCCTGAACAAATTCTTCGAGCACATCATTCCTTACCATCAGGTGAGATAGTGGTCAAAGGCTAACCTATCAAGCATAAAAAAAATATATGCATACTTTGTATTTGACTAGTCATAAATGTGGGGAATGCATCCCGGCTCACTGATTACTTCTTCTGGCATTAGATATTTTAATATAGGTAATAAATATTATATAAATAGCGACGCGATTGCTATACAACTGCGATTAGGAGCTAGAATTAGCAGACTACCGAATTTGACATTAACAGCAGTTCGATCGCAGAAGCATCGCAGTAGTGTGGCGTTTGGTCAATAGCTAAGAGAATTGGGGCCCTGGTTGTTGTCTTAGGATGCAATCGTTATAGCATGGTGGTTGCAATTTGCGAATGCCCATTCGTGGTACCATGCTAGACTAGCTAACCACCTTCAAATAGAACATTTGTCGCCAAGCACCTAACGATGTGTTCCGGCAGCTGTCCTTGAGAGCCAGTAGGTTATTCTAGTTAAGCTTGAGCAACATCTTTGACCACATTATCACATATCTACCAACAGGTGAGATAGTAGTCAAAGGTAGGTATATCAGCAATCTAAACAAGTAGGTATATAAATTAATTAAAAAAGTAAAAAACCCGACTCAAATTATTTATTTTCGTCAAACGTTTTATCATTCCATTGCTCATCAGTACTATAACAGTACTAATCAGTACTAATATTATAAATGCGAAAGTAACTCTGTCTGTCTGTCTGTTACGCTTTCACGCCAAAACTACTGGACCGATTTGAATGAAATTTGGTATGGAAATAGTTTAAGACCCGGGAAAAAACATAGGATAGTATTTATCCACATGCGCAAAAAGAGGTTAATGTTTTTGCGCGATAACCGACATACGCGCGGGCGGAGCCGCACCCTGAAAGCTATAGTCTATTTTTTTTAACAAACGAGTACTGAAAATTGTACTGCGTTGCTATTGGCCAACGTAATCAACATAAAGTACGAACTCTGTAGTTACATGTAGGTACATTCAGTAGAGTATTCGACTACCTGCGCGTCGATAAGTATTGCTTGTAACGAATCAATTCTAAAGTTTCAACTATTGAATTAGGGTAAGCAAAACAAAGATAGTTTTGAAAAAAATGTTGTAGATAAGTTAACAAATCGCCTCGTCATACATTTGCCAACGTATCACTGTGAGCTCAATCCAATTGAACTAGTTTGGTGAGACCAAGTGAAGGGCTATGGCAGGAAATAACAAGTTATAAAATTTATGAAGTCTGAACTCTTTTGTTACAAGGAGTAGCTAGCTGAGACATGACCACCATTTTTATATCCGATAAAAATAGTGGTCATGTCTCAATCATGTGATAACCAAGATTGAAATAAAAATGTACGGAATCGACAATCATGTACAAAATATGTTAGAGCAATTTATTTGATGAGTTCATCAGAAGATGACGATAATTTAAGAACAAAGGCATTGACCAATGACGGCAATGACCCATCTCACTCTGTCAATATCGGAAATGTGCGAGAGACATACTCAGTACTCGTTTGTTAAAAAAAACAGACTATAGTAAATAATAAACTGCAAGTCATATACGTTTGTGGAATCCCTTTTTAAAGCCCTTCATTTTGATACCCCACTCGATGGGTTTGGAAGAAAGAACATTTTTTTACATGACATCTAAAATCTGCCAGTTAGTTTTTTTTAAATAGGTACTACCCAGTGTCACTTGCGCTATCAAGACGAATCTGACGATATCCCATAGATTAAAATCAAGAAATTATGGTGGAATAAAGAAACTCACAAACATACATACGTGAACCCTGAAAACATAACACTTTTATGCCTGATGTTAGCCTTTGACCACTATCTCACCTGATGGTAAGTGATGATGTGGTCGAAGATGTTGTTCAGGCTAACCTAGAATTGAACACTTTGGGCAGTCGTGTAAAAAACCTGGTTTTCACTCATTTTTTAAGTAAAAATCCGGGATTATGCACGTACATAACCCAGATAAATCCGACTATTGTTCGACCGCATCCAGTGGTCTTTTTCAGGGAGTTTTCGGGACGTTCACGGTGACGTCTCCTATGCTCGGAGTGATATTTTATATTCATCTTAATGTTGAGATCGATCTTAAGATGAAAAGTATCTCATCGTTCATCTCATTCTCAGTTTTGACGTTTAATGTATGGAACATCTGTCAAAAACCTTAATCTTGACATAACTTTGAGATGCATTTATTAATACGAGCCTAAAACTTTAGGATCTGGTTGAAACTAGTCGGACTGATCTGATCTATCCACATGAGAACCTAATCCCCAATCATCATCATGTGTGTCATCAACCCTTTCTGGGTTGGTAGGGGCATCGAGCATTATGCTCATGGCCTCTGCTGGACCTCGTGGGGCCTCTACCCCACGGTATCTTTTCACTGCGCAGGCTTCTTAATGGCAGTCCTAATCCCCAATTTTATCTTTATATCCTGTACTTGCGACCGCTTTACCCGAAGGTGAGCAAGCGGGCATATTGTGCCGTACGCAAAGCAGCAAAATTCAAATATTAGTAATCGAATATTTTGAGCGCTTAATTTACTATCACAGGAAAGATCTAAAAATTCTTGAATAAATTACAAAAATAGGATAATCTGTTCTCTTTTCAGGTAATGTACAACATTTTTAAATATTACTTTAATTATTTTGTAGTGACCAATCTCCCGCACCTTGTTTTACGAATAACAAGTACACATAGCCAACTTCAGAGCTCTATCACTCTCAATATACTTTAAAGTATATATATATATATATATATATAGATCAGGCATATAATACTGTAGACACATAGTGTACCAGAATATCGATTATTTATCATAATTATAGAAAGAAAAATAATCATCAAGATGATTATTTTTCTTGCAAGCACCAGTTTCCACGAATTATATCAGCAGTTTGACACGATTTATTCCGTTAAATAAAGTGTAATTCCAAACAGATTTTTTTATCAAAAGAAACTACATTCTTCAATTAATTGTGATATTAACTCTGTTTTGTTAAGCACGAAAAAATATTTAACATAACTCTAAATTATCATAAATTGAAGTGCACAAGCGCGAGGCCGAGGCTATCAGATCAGTAATTCAGTACGGCGCGAGCGCCCATCCACGTAGGACCTGTGATCGTTTTGCCGCGCACCGACGTCCCGTACGCAAGACGCGTAGACACAAGTTTATAGTGCGACCACAGCGTTTTGATCATGTAAGTTTTTTTAAGTAACAAGCTAGAGTTTATTTTTGTTATCCATAATATAAGTATTGTTGTTTTGTTAACTAACTATACTTTTGTGTTATTCGTTTTAGCAATGGGACGAAAGGCTCCTGTTTACCATTGTGTTAAAAAAAGGAAACGTCACAATTATGCAGCCATATATAAAGCAATAGAAGCAAGGTTCGTAGACATAATATATGTAAACAGAATCATGTTATAGGGTCGAATCATAATTAACATAATGTTATCTTTATACGCCTTCAGTAAAAAAAAAACATTTTTTACGGTCCAAATCTTTTTTTTTTATAAATTATCATAAATACAATGTAACATGTAAGTGAAAAGTAATATATGTGATGACGTCATAAACTACATCTGAATGTTTTTTTGTTCTTTGTATACTAAAAATATATTTTAATACATATAACTAAGAAGAATTTTGTGATATACTGACTGACGGAACAGCAACATAAGTGAACACAGCGAAAGTTCGGCTGTAAATTAAATTACCTTAAAATAGAAAAAGAGAAAAAAGTAGGTCTTATATCTAAATTTAATTTGAGGTGTTTGTTTTGTGGATCAAGCTTTATATTGAAAACAAACACCCCGCGGAACAATCTAGTCTCGAGAATGCTGGAGCGGTATCAGGTGCAATTATTACTGGAATTGGTCTTTCAAACCTAAATGAAATAACTGCATCGATAGGTTTACCAATTATGTCATTTCGGCTTTATAGTAAAACAAATGATGCTATTTCTGATAAGTATATGGAAGGCTGCAGCCGAAAAAACAATGGTTACTGCTGCCGAACAGGAAATTGAATCGGCAAAATCACGTGGAGATATTAATAATGCCGGTATTCCAATGATACCGGTCGAAGCGGATGCTTGTTGGGGTAAACGTTCCTATAAAAATAATTATTTGACTTTTTCGGGTGTTGCGGCCATTATAGGAGAGCATAGTGGCAAAGTGCTACATATTGGGGTTCGCAATAAATATTGTGTCATTTGCGCCCGAGCGAATAAAAAATATCAACCCGCTAGAACTCACAAGTGCACAAAAAATCATACGGGGTCGTCTCGTCTACAAGCATGGAGCAAGCTATATTGGTGGAAGGTTTTAAGAATTCTATTAAAGACCGGAATCTAATATATAAAACTTTAATAGCAGATGGGGACTCTAGTACTTATACAAATATCTTAGAGAGTCGCCCTTATCCCGATGTTACCTATCCGTTAGCCTGAACAACATCTTCGACCACATCATCACTTACCATCAGGTGAGATAGTGGTCAAAGGCTAACCTATAAAGCATAGAAAAAAAAAATTGAGTGCACAAATCATCTGCTAAGAAATTATAATGGAAAGAATTTACAACTTCAAAATGATACAGCCATTCCTCTATGTGAACGCAAACTTTTGAATATGTACCGTTTAAAAATACTAAGAACTGCTGTTCGTTCAGCTGTGAAGCACAGACAACAGAACACCGATTCAGATTCAACTAAAATTGAAAATCTTCAAAAAGACATAATTAATAGTCCCCGTCACATCTTTGGGGACCATTCACAATGTGACAGTTATTACTGTACAGAGAAAGAAAAACTGAACAGAATTTGATCCCACTTATACCAACACTGATTCTAAAGTTAAAAAAAACGCATCTCAATTCGCTTTTAATTCTAGAAGTCTATTACATTGCTACACAAATAATCGTGCTGAGCAATTCAACAGCATTGTAGCTAAAATAGTAGGCGGAAAAAGAGTTAATTTTTCTCTCAAGGACTCTTACACTACCCGATGCTATGCTGCAGTAGTAGCGTTTAATACAGGAAAGCCACAATACACATTGTATAAATCAGTTTGTCATATTAGTCCTGGAAAATCTCTGAAGTTGTTGGAAGATAAGAGACGTGCTAAAAATGCTCGAGAAGTATTGGTTCGTAAAAGCAGTGCTCGTAAAAAATGGATAAAACGTGGATGGTCATTATGGCAGTCAGTGTGAACTATATATATGGATATGGATACTGAAGGCTATGAACGAGGAAAAGAGCTATTTTCGGAAAATTTTAAAGAACAAGCTTCTAGACGCCATGAAATTGAGAGAGCTACTGTCTTACAAGCCGAAAGTGCTTTGTGGCTTGAGCTTAGAAGATGTATACTCACAGCATCTACCTTTGGGAAAGTTTGTAAAAGACGAGCAAATCAAAACTCTGCTCCTTTGGTGAAATCCATTCTCTATACATACAAATTGGATAACATTGCTTCAGTAAAACACGGCAGAGATAATGAACCAAAGGCTTTGCAACAGCTCAGCGTACAAGAAAACACGGTAATAGCAAAGTGTGGACTTTTCATTGATGTGGCATACTGTTTTTTAGGAACGACACCTGACGGATTGTACAATGAAGGTTTAGTTGAAATGCCCTAACTCCGTTTTCGGCTTAGATCCCGATACTGCCATACGAGAAAAGAAACTCAAATGTTTCAAATGGAATAAATCACAAGTAGAAATCAACCAAAATCATGATTGGTACTATGAGTTTCAAGGCCAGTTGCACATTGCTAGAAAAAATAAATGTTTATTTGCTGTGTGGACTGGACCTGATTTTCCTCTAAAAGTAGTAAGGATAAATAAAGATGATGTTTTCTGGCAAGTAAAACGCTTCCGAAATTGGTGCGATTTTACAATGATTGCCTAATCCCAGAAATCATAGATCCTAGAAAAACAAGATCAATGACGTTACGTCAAATATTTATATAGTTTTACGCCGCTAAATTTTTTAATTATTTAAGTTTACTGTTACAATAAATGATGATTGAAACATTCTATTTTTTATTCAACAAGGATGAAATTTATATACAAGATAGGCATTAACAATGCAGGTAGACTCTTTATTGTACATACCTACTTCTGTTCTATAACATTAGTAAGTAATCGACAAGAAATTGATTATTTACTTATGCCAATCACACAATATTTTAAATCACATCTTATATATCTTTATTAATGAGCGCAAGTATCAAAATAAGTTACTCACAGTCACGCTATTCCGTCACTTCTTGCGCTTGTGTAAGCGATGCGCTAGCATTCACCTGAATAAGCTTGATTTTGTGAAATGGCTCCTATAGCGATCCTAGCCGGAAAACGCCTCATAAGAACTAACTTTTCTCAAAGAAAATCCCAGTTATTAAGTTGAAAAAAAATACATGTTACTTTTAAGCATATCCTTGAGTGGAATCATAAATCTGATCCACATAAAAAATAACTTCACTCGAACAAAAAAAAATTCAAAGTCACCTCTATTATGAATTTAAAAACGATTTTCCTCTTCATTTTTACCAATCTTTATTTTCAATCAATTTTACATGCATTACTTAAAAATCAGTAAAATGGAATCATAAATAACAATGTTATAAAGATATCATGTTCATTTTATATGATTTTTTAACATGAATTCACGGTATCAGAGCTCGTTCATTTCATTTGACCGCCAGTGGCGCCAGTACGCTCGCCGAGCTCGTCGATGTATGACGAGTGCCTTTTTTTCGATCTACGCAGCGCCACAAAGAACTAGACCAAAATGGGTAACAAACAAAACAAAAGAAAAAGATGTTCTAGTCTGGCATTTAGGAAATCGTACGAGTCCAGGAGCAAACGGCGGTAAGTACCTATTTCTGCTTTCAGATTAAGTACTACGTATTCTACTTATCGATTGTCATGAACAGTTTTTGGCCAGGTCATTCTATTAATTTCTTTAAATTAGTTATTCATTGTGTTTTCTAACGTGTTGATCCATTGTAGCCTGAAAGAAATGTATTATTATTATTATTATGTGCTTGTATGTGAATTTACGAAGTAAATACCTTAGTCTAGTATACCTAGGTTTATGTGTAAACATCAAATTTTATATTTTTGAGTAAAATGTATACGTGTTGAATAACATTAAAGAATTATCTATGTATATATAATCAATTCGGTTAATTCACGTATGTGTCCCAAGAAGACTTTAGAACAGTACAGATTTTTCCAATCTTGTTGTTATGTCTCATTTAATAGAAAATGAGTCCTTTTCCACCTCCGAGCCCAATTCCAGGCTGAGAACTTGCGGCAGTGTAGTCTGAAAACTTAAGTACACACCTGCAGATGTCAAATATATAAATCCTTTAATTTTCTTTTATATCTAGGACGTCTAAGTATTTTATCTATCTTGCTAATGATAATGATAATTTATTTGCAAGAAATATGGTACAATAAAGGTCTTAGTTGGTAATAAGTTAATAATAATTTTTCTAGCATACCTACCTCAACAATCTGACATGCAAATATGTTTTGTTCTTAATTGCTTACATCAAATATTAAATTAAACATGTCCATCAACATCACAATAAATAGCAAATCGAGAACATGATCGGTATTAATTTCCAATATCACTCTTTATAATCGTAACAAAAAATGTATTGTATTGTATTTATATTGAAATGGTATTAATAATATAAAAATTATATAAAAGTTCTATAGTCTATGTCAATTACACTATAACAATCTACGTCAATAATACTATGAAATTCGAAATATCATACGTTTCATTTAAAATATTCAACAACTAAAATATTCAGATAAAATTTTGCATCAAAATATCCAGTCAGATTATAAAAACAACCACATAGCAACAATTTACGTAACTCGCGTTCAAAGCGCTGTCATTAGACAAATTGTGCATTTTAGAAAGGTATAAAATTGCACTTTAGAACAAGCTATGACTTCCATTATTTTATATATGGTTCTCCGATTCCTTCTTTAGATTTTTGTCACAGCAAAACACAATAGCTTAAAGTTTTCTCGATACAATAAATAAATTAAAACTGTACCTTTTTAAATTTTAATAGAATATATTTGGATAACTACTGTGCGTATCAAAATGGGACTTACATAATATGGTAGGTAATGAGATTGCCTACATTTTTGTCTAAGGTTTTCTTGATACGACTCATAAATATAATACAAGATCCATTTATACCAAAATACTCTACGCGTCAGCAGCTAAAGCTAATCAGTACTACCGTGACCACTGTCAACGTAGGACGTGTGTTTGACTTTCGCAACAGAGATTCGTACAAACATCAGCCATTTTTTAATCAAAGTACTATTATTATGATAAGAAAACTGTGTTAACGTATTTTTCAAGTGAAATAGATTACTACCATGGGTAACCACAGTAAAAAAGTTGTGAAAAAGAGAGAATGGTTACGAGTTCAAAGAGAAAAACTGAAAAAAATAAGAGAACAAAGCCGGTAAGTACCTACATAAAATTACCTATCTAGGTATAATATAATTCATAATCTCGAAAAGGTCTTGCGAGTTGTTGCCAATAAGTGTGAAATTATTGTATGGTCTTATGGAGGTATTTATATTTCTTATAGGTATTTTTATTTATACTCTGTCTTTTCATGAACATTTTTATTTATCTATATCTAGATATCTAACTACAACAGTTGAATAAGCCTAAGCTATACCTTTCTTACCGGTAAGAATCTGCTTTGACGATTTAGCAACACGTAACGGGAACCAGTAGGAGGCTGTGAGAGTGAGAGATTCGTTATTTTTATCATTCATAACATGATCAGCCTCACAAGAAGATTTTTACGATAGTAAGTAATGTATTGTTTTAATTCTTTTTGAATTGGTTACATTTGGTACGTGCCTATAAACGTAATTGTTAATATTTTTGAGTTTTTTTAGGGGTAAAATATGGATTTATGTGCATTGGTGTTTGATAACTTTAAAGATAACACGAGCAGTTACCACGCGAATATCATGATCATGAAGCATTATTAGTTACCAAAATTTTGTTACAAGCGCGATAAGTGTTAAAATTTTCAATTAGCCGATACAGTATGGATTTCTGAAGGTGGATATGTGATTTGTTTTGCACAAAGCGTTCCTTCAAAATTTCATACCTTTCGGCTATAAGGGAGAATTTTTTTTTAATGAAAAATGTAACGACTTCAACTCTCAAGTGTGAAATAACTTGTTGAAGTCGGTGCCACGATAGTTCAAAAGTACCTATTATCACAATTGTGCATTTGTTTGTTTTTTGTGCGCATGGGACCGACTTCGACAAGTTATTTCACACTTTTGAGTGATGAAGTCGGTTCCATTTTTCGGAAAAACATTTTTTCACCCTTTTTATTGTCCTTTGTTACTTACGGGATCGATTGTCATTCATTGCCAATGATTATATCATTGACTATATCATCAAGATAGGAAAAAACATTTCTGTTATTAGAGTGTAACTCAAAAAGGCTTGATTTTGATGAGATTTAAATGAGCTCACTCGACAAGCATTAAAAAAGAAACATCAAAATCGGTTCACCCAGTATAAAGTACTGCGAGGTAACAAACATGAAAAGGACGAATAGAGAACCTCCTATTTTTTTTTAATATGTTAAAAATCAGTGTTATTCCATTAGACATTCTATCATATAAGGACGCGTTTGCAATTCTGACATAAATAAAACATTTTCTTTGTAGATTTTGCGACAAACCAAAACCAAATCTAGCAAAACTAACGATTGCCACAGACAGATTAGTTCTTTATCTGCAATATGTTTTAAAAATATTATAAAAAAAGTATGATTTTTAGTACTTACTTATTATAAAAATGATTTCTCATCGTTTCTTCACACAAACTTTACGAAAAGTGGTCTTTTTAGAGTCATTTTTCTGATTTTATTTACCTAAATTTGTTTGTTTAAAAAAAGTTTAATCAACTCAAATTTAATTAAAATAGACGAAAATACGAGTAGCCTTAGAAAAAAAATTCAAGTCTTGTCAACATTTTTACAAGTTTCGCTAAATTGTGCCTGAATCTTAAAGGGTGGCATGAAGAGTAATTTTATTTGGTCACAATGTACATTGATTATTCTGTTATGGCTGTCGTGTTGAATGCAGTACAGCTAATGTGATCATCGGGGTACGTTCCTGCAAGACCTTCGGCAAATATAGGTTTATATAGGTCGATCTAGACTCCTGGAACAACGTCTAGAAAATATAGTCAAAATGAGTTTGATATTTTAAGGTTGTAAAATATTTTTATTCGGAAATCGGGCTCATTACGTAGTTAAACAATAAAATATTAGTAATCAGTAATCACTTATATTTGACTTGTACAAAATTTATCATATAAAATGTAAAAACTGTCACATTTACAGCCAACTAAAATTAAGCCAATTCTAAAAGTAGTAAAATTTTTGCTACGCAGAACATAATTAGTTCTGTCAGGTCGTCCAGAACAGGTACGATAGAATCCTGTCAAGATCAAATTAAGCTCGAGTGCTGGAGGCGTGTATCCGCGGTTAGAGCAAAATTTGCTTTGCCGAAGGAATGCGGGTACGTATATTCGGCCTACAGCGACCGTTTCACCGGTGACCGATAATATGACCGCTCTAACTTTATGGCTCATGTAGATACTTCACCTACTTTCTAGAAAACACTGTCTTAAACATTAGTTTATTGTTATTGCTTGCAAAGCCTGCTGATTGTTTACCATTCTTAAGTTCCTTTATAATACTTCAGTCGCGACTCACGAGGGCTCTACTATATATCTTTTGTTTGTGCTCATCCCAGGAACTTTTCGATTCATCCGCTCACACCGAGCATAAACAAAAACTTTATGGGTATAAGAAGTGAAAGATATTATTTACAGCTTTAATAACTACTTATATGATTAAGCAGCTGTGGAAGCCTTTTCAATATCTGTTATTGAAGAAGAGTAATGGTAGGGTAGTTACATAATATTAAAAATATACATAAATTCCAGATTCCTTACTAGTTTAGTACAATGACACAGAATAAATAGTTAGAATGCCTATAAGTATCAAATTTGACTTTTTTTTTGATAGAATAATCAACAGCCAGGACATCGACCGTTGACAAAGCCTCATCCACTAGGGGCATTACCATAATTCGCACGCTTTGCAGGTATCTTGGGAAACGCAGTGTATGAAGGCCCTGGTATTTTGCCGACCGGTAGGTATTTTTCCCTTTGTCGCCTGTTACTACTCCCGCCCCACGGGAACATATGGAGGGGATCCAACTCTAACCTACTACTCAACTCTATAGGGAGCTGCTTCATGTGGGGTATACGCTCGGGTACAAGTTATTCTCCCAGTTTAAATTTACTATGATAGTGATAAAATGATATTCATATCATGTGCTAAAATTTTTCCTCCATTACACATGTTACACTTAGATATACATGTTATACTTTCGTAATTTAATCCGCGGGGCATGCGTATTTGCAAATATAAAAATACTAAAACTATGTAGGTACTTTCAATAAACTTCTAATTCTAAATTTGGTAAGTTTCTTAAAAAATAACAAAATTAAAGTTTGATACTAATTTCGTTTCCGACCCAGAGAAAGACCTGTGACGTACTAAATGATAGGATTCACACTGTGACGTGTAAATGAAAGACAGCAGTGAAACACTGGCTCCGATATGCCCTATACACGTACGGTACCCTAAAATTGGTAGATACACTATGAACATTATTGAATACCTTCATCATTTATAGTGGGCATCAGAGTGTAAACTATTTAGAACCCGAAACAGGTTCAAAAAGGCTCAAGAAACCCCATTTCGTGGAATATTTGAGCCTTTGACCTGTTTCGGGTACCTGTTCATAGTCACTAATTACAATCATTTAAAACATGAAAACTACCTAAACGTCCTCATCAAAAGAAATCTTCTGTACTGAGAAACACAAATGAATGATAATGTTTACCCAACTGAGTAACACGTGTTTGGTAACTGCTTAACATCTAAAGAGGGCAACTTCAAACAAGACTAGAGGAGAAACAAAACGCATTGTTGTCACTGCTGAAAACGAAACTGAACAGCTGTTCAAATTGAAACGAACGTGTGGTTTGCCATTTAGTTAGGCATATATTTCGTTGAATTCATTAATTGTTTGGTTTGCATAAATTCTGCGGAGTTCGGTGACCTTTGTGACAAATTATAAAGCAGTACCATACAGAAAAGTACTAATACTTTTCTCTGTACCATAGAGAAAAGTACTAATACTTTTCTCTATGGCAGTACGTATCATATTGGTTTCAAAACTTTCAAAGAGTTTATACGTCTTATAACATCAGTAAGGACTTCCAACATATATTGAATCGAATGTTCGGAGCAAAAGTTACCTTTATGACCATTATCGTCATTTTCTGAAGAAGGTTAAGCCTACTTATGTAGGGTATGATATTATAAATAAATGCGTCTGTGAATGTGTATGTGTGTGTTATTAAAAGATTTCCCATCGTTTGACACAGTGACTGAATACCAAAATTTGTAGGTGTGCTAGTAATTATTGCTTTTTTTTATTATGCCCTAAAGCTCCTTAAACATTTGAAACAGCGAAAATACCGAATTTACGTAGAACAAACTGAATTCACCAGACAAATTCGACAACGGCACTGACAACTGTTGCTGTTGATTTCCTTTTGTTCATAATTTGCTAAAACCCTTCCGATATTGAGAGGCATTGAAGCCAACTCAACAACAATACCTATGTTTTAAATTGTGACCTTATCTCAAACACAAAAAATACAAGATTAAATTTAAGTAAGTAGGTTGGTGGGTAAGACGGTATATACTCGTACATAGTTCATTAAGTCTGTGAAACAAGAATAAATTGCATGCATGCCGTGCTTGTATCGTTTCTACAAATAGTACAAAATCTGATCAATGCCTACCATAGATATTATAGCTAATGATGGGCATTATACCTTACCAGAATGGATAGAATTGTTTATCTAACCTACTTAATTAACCCTCATTTTACACCTCACGATTTCGGCTTGAGAACGGCTAATATTGTAGGCTAATGATTTTTAGTTTGAATTCCTTAGAAAATCATACATAGTATAATAATTATAGTACCTAAGTAGGTGCGTATAACTCCGTATGAAACACTACCTTACCTATGGCATTGAATAAAAACCTATAGACAGTCGTTATCTTTAGTGTGCAAGTGAGATGTTATTATTAGGACCCGGCAGATTAGTTATATACGAACACCACTGCTCTAAAAGCTTACTAGAATTCACCTATATACATACCTACGCACACGTATATGCAGTTTGTAATGACAAGGAAAGAACGTTCAAATATTATGCGTCATATCTGTTGTTAGAAAGAGATAAATAAGCAATTCGTGTTACCACCGAACCGCCACGAGACGTTCCGATTAGTGGTGGATAATATAGCATCTAGCGCCATAGCATAGCGGGTTATTGCCTTGTAGCGCATACAGCGCGCTATGTATATATTCTCTTCGCGCTATAAATATAACGTTTAGCATCAAGCGTCCACTAACGTGGCTGGGTAGGCCTATAACGCGGATACGCGCAAAGCGTGTTAACGCGACCGAAAGCGCGCGATGACTGAAGCTTGGCGCTATCACGCTATGCCGCTATGCTGTGTAGCCTGTGTAGCGGCATAGCGCCAAGCTTCAGTCATCGCGCGCTTTCGGTCGCGTTAACACGCTTTGCGCATATCCGCGTTATACTGTTGCGCCTGACGCTATTGTGACGACACCTAGCATATGCATCTAGCGCGAGCGCCTTGTTTCGTTATAACGATAGCGTATAATAAAGTGCGCTATTCGAATATAGTTTATAGTCTCTAGCGCGTTGGTGCTGTATAGCGGATTTGAACAATACTAGTTCCGATCACTATTATGCTGCGATCTCTTTCACTCTCTCACACCAAACGATACACATATCTCGCTCATCCATTTCATTGAATTCGTTCCTAAGATAAAACAAAATAACGATATTTTCTATTTCAACAATAAAAGCAAGTAATTACGCGTGAAATGAAACAGTTTTCTTATCTCTCACAGTGCCTGTATAATTGGTGCAGAGTCTAAAGACACAAGGAAGGTGTATTGTCCACAGATTATTCCGAAAAAACACGATTAGCGGCGATGTATTCACCGGACGCTCGGAAGTGCTAGACTGGTAGTGACTCAGGCGATTACCCTGAATTCGTCTAGTAAATATGCAGGGCAAACAACTGATATACAGGTAAAAAAATCTTAGATCTAACCTACTTAATTAACCCTCATTTTACACCTCGCGATTTCGGCTTGAGAACGGCTAATATTGTAGGCTAATGATTTTTAGTTTGAATTCCTTAGAAAATCATACATTGTATAATAATTATAGTACCTAAGTAGGTGCGTATAACTCCGTATGAAACACTACCTTACCTATGGCATTGAATAAAAACCCATAGACAGTCGTTATCTTTAGTGTGCAAGTGAGATGTTATTATTAGGACCCGGCGCCATCTTTGATTAGTTTCATTAAACCTATGGAGAGTAGAGGTAAGGAGAATCATGAATAAGTATATATGCATACATGAAAAAGTGTCCATCCAAATGCATTAGGGTGGCGCCACATTAGCATCAGGGTATTATTCTTTAAGTTTTTATTCTGTGTTTAAGGTTATATTTAAGTACTACATTACTTTCTAATACGCAAGTAGTGGTAGTAATTTTGAATAAGTACATAACAACTTCAATATTATTATTTTTGTTAACTTCGCATACTTCAATACGTTTACAATTGCATTCTTCAACATTCATGCCCTTTGTCTACACCAGGCCCATTCTGGAAGGTTTTTGAACTATTATTTATAGCTTACATCTGGATTTTTTTTAAAGTTTTCTAAAATATAAGAGGACTCTCCTTACCTCTACCCTTCATAATTAAACCGAGTTATACCTACCCTCTTTTTCTATGGTTATACTTAGTGTCTACTCATCTATTCTTATAATAAAACTGTAACAGGTCCAATTCTGTACATGGCAGATATTTTGAAAAAAAAAATGTACAGTACTCTGTAGCTGATACTGATGCCGAAACAGTATTTTTTTTTATTTTTGTCTGTCTGTCTGTCTGTCTGTATCCCGGCCGCGCATCACTCCAAAAATACGGGATGGATTTCAATGAAACTTAACATGATTTGAGTTCATACTACAAGGTAGGATAATTTAGCTTTTTATCCCGAAATTCAGTATGGTTCCCTTGGGAGAGGGGATGAAAGTCAAAATATACACAAAGTTGTAATTTATTAACGCGTAGTCCGATTTCATACGTTCTTTTTAGGGTTTCGTACCCAAAGGGTAAAAACGGTCTGTCCGGCTGTCCGTCCGTCTGTCCATCCATCCGTCCGTCCGTCCGTCTGTCACCAGGCTGTATCTCAAGAACGGTGATAGCTAGACAATTGAAATTTTCACAGATGATGTATTTATGTTGCTGCTATAACAACAAATACAAAAATTTGGCCAAGTGCGAGTCGGACTCTTAAAACAAAAAACCGGCCAAGTGCGAATGGGACTCGCGCACGAAGGTTCCGTACCATTATCTGAAATTTCATTGTATGGGTGCCCCCTTAATTATTTATTCTAATTTAATTAATTATATTTAAAGAAAACATAGAACCAAATATTCTGTGAAAAGTTAAAGCGTTTACCAGTCACCGTTATTAGTATCGAGCAAGACACGGTAAAAAAATCAAGGTCGTTGTATGGGGGCCCCCCTTAAATATTTATTTTATTTTTAGTATTTGTTGTTATAGCGGCTATAGAAATACATCATCTGTGAAAATTTAATCTGTCTAGCTATCACCGTTCTTGAGAAACAGCCTGGTGACAGGCGGATGGACGGACGGACGGACGGACGGACAGCGAAGTCTTAGTAATAGGGTCCCGTTATTACCCTTTGGGTACGGAACCCTAAAAGGGTTGAAATATGAAGTCTAATGTTGTATAGCTAATGGTACGGAACCCTTCGTGCGCGAGTGCGACTCGCACTTGGTCGATTTTTTTAATTAGAATAGTGGTGCTTTAAAAATTATCACGTAAATATTTCAAAGTCATCGGGTTTGCAGTTCAGAAATTAAAGACCAAATAACTTGACACCCAAATTGTACAGAAACCTTTGAACGTACGGCTCATCTTAAGCTGGCGGTCGCACTTTATCGTATAGGTATGACTTTGACTTTGCTGATACTGATGCAAAAACAGTTTTTTTTTTTTCTGGCTGTCTGTCTGTATCCTGGCCGCGCATCACTCCAAAACTACTGAATGGATTTGAATAAAACTTAGCACGATTCGAGTTCATACTACGACGAAGGACATAGGATACTTTTATCCCGAAATTCAGTGCGGTTCTCTTGGGAAAGGGGATGAAAGTTAAAATGTGCACTTAGTTGTAATTTATTAACACGTAGTCCGAATTCAATAATTCTTGTTTTGTTATAATAGTGGTAATTTAATTATTTTCCCGTAAATATTTCAAAGTCCTCAGTTTTGCAGTTAAGAAATTACAAATATCACAAACTAAATATTTCGTTTTAAATAACTTGAACCACGGAGTGTTGAGAAACCCTTGAACGTACGGCTCATCTTAAGCCCACGGGAAGCCCGACACCCCACGGACAGACCGGCATCCCACGGGCAGCCCGGCACCCCACGGGGAGCACGGCACCCTTATTTAGTTTTGCAAGCTTGCTACGATAAAACTCTAAAATGTTTCATTCACCACAATCAGTTTTTTTGACTACATATCTTTCTTTTGCCGGATACATTTCGGAGACTGCGCAATGGTAGTGCACAATGTTGTCTTAGGTTTTCGCGATTGTTACACTTAGTAATTAAACAATTTTAAACGGTTTAAATCACGTATATTTATCATTATTTTTGTCCCGACGACGCGACGTTTCAAACACTTTGTAGTTATCTTAGTCACGCACGGGGTGACTGTCGGGACAAAAATAACGATAAATATACGTGATTTAATCCGTTTTAAGTTGGAAGTCAACAAGTTTAGTAGATTAATATACAAGGGTCGAAGAGAATTGATAACTTTCACCCGCGTTCAGCTCTCTACTTTTCATTTCGAATTTAAAGAAAGTAAAAAGAAGTAGCTTTTCTAAAAATTATTCATTGAAAAAGTAACATACTTACTGAAAAATTATTGAGAGGTTAGAACTTTTGGTGAAATTTTACGTAAAATTATGTTTGGAATATTTACGGGCGGCTAAAGCCCGAATAGGAATCTTTCTGCTTTTCACTACTAATCTATGGAATAACGATATAAAATAGTATGTTTTTTAATATTATTTATTTTGAAAAAAATAACGATAAATATACGTGATTTAATCCGTTTAAAGTTGGAAGTGAACAAGTTTGGTAGATTAATATACAAGGGTCGAAAGGAATTGATAACTTTCACCCGCGTTCAGCTCTCTACTTTTCATTTCGAATTTAAAGAAAGTAATAAGAAGTAGCTTTTCTAAAAATTATGCATTGAAAAAATAACATACTTACTGAAAAATAATTAGAGGTTAGAACTTTTTGTGAAATTTTACGTAAAATTATGTTTGGAATATTTACGGGCGGCTATAGCCCGAATAGGAATCTCTCTGCTTTTCACTACTAATCTATGGAATAACGATATAAACAGTATGTTTTTTAATATTATTTATTTTGATTTTAATAACATGAGCAGTATTTAAAATTAATGCGGCTATAGTCCAAGTAGGAATCCATGACTTACATACGTGTTAAACACTCTACTTTTCATTTAAAATATGAGGAGGGTAAAAAAATTTAGATTTTCTAAATATTTACTAAAAATAATAAACATGAGTAGAAGATACAAAGATAAACTAGGAGTTAGAACAATGAAATTTAGGGAAATTACCTATATACCCTGCCAAACATTGTTGTTATTAATTGTTTTATAACAACTTAACATATAATAAAATCTTAGACATATAATTTTGTGTACACCAATGGTTACCATGGTTACAAGTCATTCAAGCCCAAGAAAAGGAAGCATTTACTATGAGTTTTTCCCGGCCTTAGGTGGGAAGGAGCGTATCCTACCCGCTACTCAGATCAAACAAACACTACTTTCCAAGAATGAGAAATAAAAAAAATATTTTCGATCTACCGTCAAACAAACCGCCGCACACTGGGCCAGAATGCCAATTTACGATGACAAAAATAAAGTGTAGATTTTTATTGAATTTTTGATGTTGTGATTATGTATTTGAATTATTAAAAGTTAGAAATGCAATTTTAAAATGATTTAATGACAAAAATAATACCTTATTAGTTAGATAAAGTAAGAAAATTATTTATGGTAATATGATTTTTTTATTTAATAATTGAACTAAAAAAACACAGTTATTTGTGCATATATATATATATATGCACAAATAACTAATACTACATAACAAATAACACATTCACCGTTTTTCCATCTAGCATTGTAAATATAAGAATATGTTTAAAAAGTATTGTTGTCTTCTAGAACAATGGTTGTAGGCCGCAATTGCCTTATTTGCTGCTCAATATCTGAATATCCCTGTTTAGTATATTGCACGTCGTATATCTTTTTTTATTTTAAAATGATATTGGACGGCAGTATCTGGTTGAAGAGTAGTGTAAGTAAATTTTCCAATAATTTTTTTTGTTCCCTTCTTTTATTTCTGATAACTCCAAGTGCACAAATGTACATCATATTATGTTTGAATCAGCGTACATTTAATGATTTGAAAAGTTTTGCTTATAAATACTGTGACCTCCACTGCCGTCTAAACCCCACTTGTAATAGACTTCCAGTGTGTTGTTATTGTCATCCATATTGTTCAAAATTACTACTGAATGTACGTGTCAGAATGAAACAGACTCTGAATGGTGTGGTACAAAAGATCTGGTAACGGTACTACAGCTCCATTCTCGGTAATAATTTTAAATTCTGCGGATAGCACTTTAGTTTGGCAATCACATGATAAATATAGGAATATATATCAGCACCTCTTTTCTTTGCATCCATCCGCATTATTTTTTTATCAGTTTTTGGTTATATCTACGTCCACTATAAGGCCTAAAGCTTCTTCCGCACCATAATATGGCACATAATTTACAGAAGACGAAGAATGAGCTTTTTCAATTCTTCTCAAACTTCGTGGAGTCGAATTTACGGCAAGTTTTAAAACTTGAGCCACTTTTCTTTTGCTAGATTTCACCAGACTCGATTCAGTCGCTAAACAAAGCTTTTCAGGAGTAATATCAGTAACGAGAGGCTTAATGTCTCTATTTCCGCTGGGTTATGAACTGGTTTCATACAATTTACTTGGTCCTGCTCTCTTCCCTGGAGATATAGGTTAGTTGGTTAGTTGTAGAATGTATATCTAGGAGCATACATTTTTCGGTGATCCTATTGCCATGTTTTTCTACGAACTGGTCGAAATTTACATTCTCAACATTTAGCTAAAAGCTTCATGACAAACACTTTAATTACATTTTTCAATTGTTTTGTCAATGGGTTAATGTCAAAGGGTTATTTGTATTAAACATGTCCAATAAGTATTGTAATAAACGATCAACACACTTGAATGACGAAAAACCAAAAAAACCTTCGTGTTTTAGCACTAAAAACAGTTCATTCCTGTAGAGCTTCCTCTGCTGTGAACCGGGGTCAACGTGACTATAGCTGAAAAAAGGGTCTATATTTAACAAAGGGGCAACTACGGGGACGGGATTTTTGTTTATTTAGAATCTTCATGGGTTGTTGTGTTTAAAAAACTATAAAATACAGCGGAACTATGCAGAACTTTTTTTGAATGTCTACCAAATGAAGTCAAACTAAGTTTTTTATGTTTTAAAATAGTCTTTCACGCAAAAAAATATAATTTCGCAAAATACGAAAAAATAAATTTACTAACACCCACTATTAAAAGTACATACATGACGCTTTGCTCTCCATATTAAAAAAAAATCACTTTTAAGCACTAAGACATAAAACAAGCGTAGTTGCTCCGTCGAGTTTTCGAGGGCCGCTGACTCAGGTTTGCCGTGCGAGAAAAGGGGACGCAAAACGCGTTTGGTCATGTTTCTGTGGTGCTTTTATGAATACGTCTTTTATATGATCGTATTGTTTGTTTATTAAGGAAGCGAAACAGAGTACTTTTGGAAAGTTAGAAGACATTCCGAAATTCTATTTTTGTCATCGTAAATTGGCATTCTGGCCCAGTGTGCGCCGTTTTAAAATCGAAATTCTAAAGAAACGCACAAGGTACTTTGCTTTAACATTTATGGTGCGAACCGGGAAAGAACTCTCTGAGTTACTTAACTACTGTCTTCTGGAACATACAACCCGGGAGTTTTGAAATCCAAAGTAAAAAGCTCCATTCTGAGCTATGGTTTACTATAAGAGTGCTTCACCGTAGACCAGTGTTGCTTAATATGGGATAAACAGTGCACAAATGTGAATAATTAGTCTGCAGGTACGGCAACCGCGAACGAAGTCGCGGGTACAGCTAGTACTTTAATATAGTTACCTATGCGAACAACTGTATCTCAAACTGCTTCGCAAAGACGACGAGAAAACATCGTTTTGATTTAGCATAAGCTCAGTTCTAATGGAACATTGTGTGATAACTAACACTGATAAGTGATAACATAACTATGTAAATTGTGATTTGGGAATAATAATTATAGGCAGAGATACATTTTCCCTTACCTCCCTCTAGATCCTGGATTCGATTCCCGGTTCAAACAACGTTGTTAAGATAAATTCATAGTAGTAGCACAGACAGAATAAAGACAGTAGCAGTCTGCACTCTTCGTATACAAGTAATTACGTTACTGAAACTAAATATAAACATAACTACACCATTAGCAACGCCAGTTAAGGCTAGGATATTCGAAATCAACCTATTATTGATTCACCCGTAAACAATGAAATATTCATTATTTTGATCTGAAAAAAATATATGTTGTAGTTCAATATGCTTGCTAAATTATTTTGTGGTTCAAACCACGATAATTACAACTTCACTCGATCATAAAAAATCACGAAAAGAGAGAAATTTTGATCGTTTTTTAGGTCATACGTATAATATATTAATCTTTTACTATAAAAAAATATGTCAAAAAACTTAAATTATTGTTGTATCTATTTTTGAGCCACAGTGTAATAATATGTAACAGAAGGTGGGTATTGTAAATAACTTTACACGATTCAGTTGCAGTCCCAATAGCCGTGTGACTTCCATCAACGCATCGTTGAAATATATTTAAAATCGAATCGAAAAAGGTCAATGTAACTTTACACCTGTAATGAAAACTATTTACCCCATAAAGATCTATCAAGTCACAGTATTCACGGCACACAAACATGCAACGTGTCCCCACGTGCCTGAAATCATAACAAGAAGTTTACATCACATTAATTAGGTGATAATCATTCGGTATCATAATGAAATACCATAAACCCCCTAAGTATATGGCTTTAAATCATTGATAAGAAACTGTGTTTGATCAGTTAGATACGAATAAGGGTGCGTTTTACGTACTTACATAAATACAATGTATTTATTCACTATCTATAGATTGTTAATAAATAATTAATTGTTAATAGGTTCAGGTGTTACTTTGTGGAAATCCATCTTTAAAAATATTTATAAAAGGATAAGAATATATAGTAGGCAGAACACAGAAAAGAGAAACCAATTGATATCCCTATGAGATATTTTTAAGTGTTTTATCAAAGACCAACGTATTAATTTGAGGTTTCTTTAAAATTATTTTAAAATATTTGTTATTATTAACAGTATGTTGTGTTTATATATCACAATGATTACATATTTCACTTTATGGATTGCTTGATTCAAGAGCTGCTTAGAAAAGGTACAATCTGTCCTTACTAATATGATGGTTTCGTGATTAAACTTTTTTTCTAAAACGGGTAGATAACAACTCTGTTTAGATAAAGTATAAGTACTTAATTAAGTAACAATTTGGTTATGTTAGTTAGTCGCGAAAGGTACCTATGCTGACGCAATGACGAAAGGAAATTTATAAAACAAGTATATTATAAGTAGTGACATTGTAGATTGAAGCAGATGGAAAGGGAACGCCTTTTTTTTACCGACTTTCAAAAAAGGAGGAGGTTCTCAATTCGTCTGTTTTTTTATGTTTGTTACTTCAGAACTTTTGACTGGGTGAACAGATTTTGCAATTTATTTTTTGATTGAAAGCTGATGCTTTTCGTTTGGTCCCATTTAAATTTCGGCTAATCGGCTTCAACACTCAAAAGTGTCAAATAACTTGTCGAAGTCGGTACCATGCGCACAATATTGTGATAATAGGTACTTTTGAACTATCATGGTACCGACTTCAACAAGTTATTTCACACTTTTCGAGAGTTGAAATCGGTTCTATTTGATCGTAAAAATTTTTACTACTATAATGATGCTCTTTTTACGTAAGTACCTACTTACCCACCTAACATGCATTTAGATAATCTAATCTTAATAATTAGTGTAGGTACTGTGTGATATCTGAGTGTGAGATGAATAAGTTAAAATGCTTCGATAAAATATTATTATATATTTTATCGAAGTTAAAATGTTATCTATCAGGCGTTCGGATAGCCTACTGTTAGCAATATAAAGCGAGCATCGAGGCAGCGATACGTAATTGTGAAATACTTACGTTCGTTTGATCCCATGCTGTATCTTTATTTCTTAATTTTGGGTTATGCAATTACTATATAATATATATGATAGTTAAGGATTCATTCTATACTTCATATAAGAAACACGATTACTTAAAGTCTCATCGATAGACAAGTCCAAAGTTATATCTAAAAAACTAAATAAACCCTTAATACGGCGTAAATACTTAACGGAAAGTCATCAGTTTTTGAATAATAATAAAACAACTTGTTTGCTATAACGTATACACATTACAATTTTCAAATAGGCGTTTGTTTTTATAATACGAAGGAAATTACAAAATTCACGCACGTTTCGCCCATTTTAGCCAGAGCCGCCAATGCCGCAAGACGCCTCCCCCTCCCTGGCCGCTTTAGTACTGCTTCGGCCGTCGGATGGGGAATTCGTGTCGCTTGGGCTCACGCACGGTATTAAAGTATATTTGAGTTAAGGAACGATTTTGTTTATTTACTATGGGGAACAAAGTGAACAAAACAAAGATGCGAAGGGGTTGGCGTAAAATTAATGGTAAACGCTTGCAAGAAACATTAAAGTAAGTAAAACTCATTATGGTTGTTCCTATATTTTCACGATTACCCAAAAAAGGAGTGTTATGTCTTCAGAGTTCATGTATATAGTTTGTAAGTTTCTTTATTCCACCATAACTTCTAAATGGCTTAACCGATTGTGCCTACCTAATGTATGAGATATCATTAAATTTGTCGTAAATGTCGTAATAGCGCAAATGATACTAAGTTAAAAAAAAAACGGATTTTAGACGCTATTTATTTATTTACTATTGTGAGAGAAATATTTATTTTCTTTCAAACCTTTTGAGTGGAGTATCGAAAGGAAGGGCTTGAAAACGATTCCATAAATGTGTTAAACTTGCACTATTTATTGCAATCGAATGATAAAACGCTGAACTAAAATAAATAATTTTTAATGTATTTATTTTTTTAAATATGATTACAAGCACAACCGCGTGCGAAGCGAAAATCATATTTTACAAATTATTGGAGTACAAAATGTTTTGCGCCGGGTGGGAATTGAGCCCGCACCGTCCCCTATGACGGTTAAAGAAATACAATTGGACCACGAAATTTCGGCAGAAATAGGGTGGCCGAGCGGTTTAGGCATCCGGCGCGAAATCGGAGGACGCGGGTTCAATTACCGACCGGGGCAAAACATTTTGTACTCCAATAATTTGTAAACAAATATATAATTTAAGTATACTTGTTTCATACATTTTTTCAAGTAAGTCTCCATCACTAATGCAAATGTCCGGGATTGCTACGGGTGTAGTAGGTACCTACTATTACTAAATAGATTATTTATTAGGTGTCACTCAAAAACCTACGAGGGGATGTAAATTACACTGCAAAAAAAAATTACCAACATCGAATATTCTTGGCGATTATGCGTGGTCACAAAACAAGAGGGTGCCGGATAATTGGAATGTTCTGATTACTGGATTATATAGAGAAAAAATCATAATAATTAAAATAAAGCATTTCATAAAGAGAATATAATGAATGTAAGTACCTACATTTAAAATCTGAAATAAATATAAGTATGTTTTTGTTACATTCTTCCTCCTTATTGTGTAACCGTTCAATTACGATAGGACAAAATTTTCTCGATGGAAAAAAAATACCGCACTAAGTTTGATTTGCGGTACTTTTACCAGCCAAATATAATTTTAAACAGGTATAATATTTCAATGAATCTATGACTGATACAATTTTGTAGGTAATTCTATTTAAAATTGAATTGAACAATAGAAGCCAGACGCATTGACCCTTTTATCTGTAGTGGAATTTGCTAAAATCTGTAAGGTTAAAGGAATCAAATCAGAACCTACTTACCTCAGTTAATA
The DNA here is from genome assembly GCA_963854805.1 of Plagodis dolabraria. Taxonomy (NCBI): domain Eukaryota; kingdom Metazoa; phylum Arthropoda; class Insecta; order Lepidoptera; family Geometridae; genus Plagodis; species Plagodis dolabraria. The sequence goes on along the minus strand of OY978460.1, from coordinate 20,598,822 downwards.
AAACGGTTATATGTTCTTATTAAAATAAAAAATATTTAAAACAAACAATATATTATCAAATCAATACATAAACTGGCAACGAACGATCAAATAATTACATTATAATTTTCATTGATCAGTCATGCATATTTTTGTTAAATTTCACCAGTAAATTATCATCAATCTCTAGGTTAAGCAAAAAAAAGGACACCAATCAGTTGCTTTGTATGCAAAAGACCTTCAATAGTGTTCGTATTATTCGTATTATCAAGTCCATTGAGATATTTTTGAAAGGCACAAAAATGATGTAAACAATTCTTAACAAACAAATATAAATTAATTAATAAAGTAAACAAACCCGATTACAAATTATTTATTTTCGACAAGCGTTTTATCGCCTGCGGGGTGAAGGGCTAAAATGTCAACCCCACATTAATATGCTTTTTCTTATGCTTGATAGGTTGACCTTTAACCACTATCTCACCTGATGGTAAGTGATGACACACCGTTAGGTGCTTGGCGACAGATTTTCTACTTGAGGGTGGTAGTTAGCCAGGCGGGCATCCGCAAAATTCCCTACTACCATGCTATAACGACTGCCATCCTAAGAAAACAACCGGGACCGAGCGACGGCTTAACGTGCCCTCCGAAGCACAGAAGCGCTCACTAATAATGTCCCCAGCGGTCACCCATCCAACTCTTGACCGCGCCGGACGTTGCTTAGATTTGCTGATCGGTTCAGGATGGCTAATCAAACGTCGCTACGAGCGCTTCAAAATTTATGCTAATGAAAAGAACACACTTTGTATCAATAGTACACTGAAATATTCAATTAGTCTATAACAATTCAATGTAAGCATTACGTACTTTTTTATTCTGTGGCATTATTAAAATAATTATATGTGACAACAATACTAAGTTTTTTGTATAAACTGGTTATTTTTTGTTTGGGAACTTTAAGGCTTTAAGACTCGCCAAACGCGTCTCTTTAACTTGACATGCTGAAGAACCTACGGATTCTACCGACATGAAAAAAATATCATCAATAAGATAATTCTGTACCTGTTCATTTCAATTGCATAAAATATGAATTTACTTGCTACATTGTGAAGAAAAAAATATTTTACGAACGTCTTTTTCGTTCCCATAGCCTGCAATGCCGTGTTACGGAAGATTGCGACATTAAATATGTTAACACTGTTAGATAGGAAATTTATAAATATGCACATTCATTTTTGCCCCATATTTTTAGAACCAAAACAAAGTCTGTTGAGTAATATTTTGCGTTATTTATTAGCACGCCGGCATAGCATGTGAACGGCACCACCCGCGAGATCCTAAGCGGGGGAAGGGTCAGTCAGTCGCCGCCGGTACTATACAGCGAGTGGACGTAGGTACTTGTGTTCCCAAGAAACATTTATGCAATTTTATTACTATTTGTACGTAAATTGTCAATTAAACTGTGAATGAATTGGCAAAGACTTAGTAGAAGAATAGTTTTTAGAGTCATTTATTAGTTCTTATTGACATTATCGTTAGTGAAAATATTTAGAATAGTAACAGATTTTGTAGTACAGAAGGTCTAATCTGCTCCGAAGATGGGAGGTATCAGTAAGGCTAATAAACGTAAAAAAAAGATTGGACGCCAACTGGCCGAGTGGTAAGTACCTGCCTTTCCACATTATTATATTTTACTATATTACCTCATTATACCAACATTGCATTTTTTTAGCCGTTCTTTTTGTTTTGTAAGCCGGAGTGACTAACCTTACCATCAGGGTTTTTAGGCGGACTAAGAGGGCTAAAATACAGTAATATCACTCTAATCACATTTATTATATAAATGCGAAGGTTGGTTCCTCATTCACGATGAAATAGTTGAACGGCCGACGGTAAAAAACTGTGTAGGTCTTCAACTTTAATATACATATACATATATATACTTCAAATTGAGAACTTCCTCCTTTTTTAAGTCGGTTAAAAATGGGATCTCAGAGTGGTTGAATCAGCATGAGGCTGTTGGAAGTCAGTACCATTTTTGTTGCTGAAATAAATAGTTCTAATAATAATAGTTATAATTATAATAAGAATAAGAATATTTATATATGTTACTTTTTTAGGAATCGAAACCATCGAAATGATCTAAGTTCAAACAGTAGCAATCAGCCAACTACAGATATGAGTTCAGAACTACGAAGGTGAGTTAAAATAAAAATGTTTAAGTTATATAAATAAAACAAGAACAATTATAATAATATATTACTAAAACTTAATCTTTATTTTTTCTACACATGCCTAGACAAAAAACCAGACCATCTATCAAGAAAAGCCTTGCCTTCTAATTTTTAAGATTCTCTGATGCCCTGATCTGATGGCGTCAGAGATCTCAATTTTCCCCAGCAATTACTTAACATTCGGGAATGGTTTTTACGTATTTCGGTTACCATGTCATTGACATCATTTTGTCATCAATTGGTTAACTTTCATAATAACAGAGAAAAAATATCAAAAACTGCTCTTAACAAACATAGATTTGCATTTTACAGGAAACCTAGATCGACTTAAGCCTCTAAAATCTCTGTATTGATGAGTCTTAACACAACAATGTGGTAATTAAGTTTTTGAAAATTTGCCATACCTTTTATTTTAAACGACATACTGTTTTGGCGCATACGGCCTTTTAGCACAAGCTATGTCACGTGCGAATTGCTACGTGACTCTGTCCTCCGCCGCCTCAGTGACAGTCCGCTATTGGCCATTGTCAGAAACGGGTGTGTGTTAAACGAACGTTAAACTCAAATTTCGCGCGCCATCCATAGCTGACATAATATTATATCTTGCAAGTGTCATATATTGTCGAAAATGGGAAAAAAAGCTGTTGTGAAATCTAAACGAAAGAGGAAAGCTTATTTATTCAATTGAAAAATGTATGAACATGGTTAAAAAATCGGTGTCCATTTATCAGTCTGTCTGCCTTTCCATCTGTCCGTCCGTCCTGACGTTGATGTAGGCAATATCTCACAGTAAACGAAAAATTCGAAATCCATAAATTTCTAGTTACCTACTTCGATTAAAATTCTGGAAAAAATGAAGGACACATCTCTTTCAATTTATACGACACGCACGTGGCCGGTATTTTTTCGGAATAATTGTCTGGCCCGTTAGTAATTTTATTTTATTTGTTCTTGTAGGTATGCGGTATAAGTACCTATACCTAGGAACATAAACTTCATATTATGATAGTTATGTCGAAGGAAACTATCATCAGAACAGAGTAGAGCCATGGAGTCGTCTCTGGATTTAGGTGAAAATGAAACAATATCAGTCAACTCGACTTAAGTACGGTATTATAATTATTATTACCAACGGGATATTTACCGTGTTTTTGCTTAGTTTTGAGCTCTTGATATTTCGGCACTGTTGCAAGCGCCATGATCACGAGTACACTGAAGTCTATGCGTGTGGACGGTAGGCACTAAGAGCAAACGAACCGGTCTACCCTCTTTCTAGTACGTTTTTTCGGCAAGGCGATGCTATTATTGTCATTGTCACTCACACCACTATTTAAATTTCGACATGCAAAACTAACGATATCAGGTCGTGAACTATTTGTAACATTTCTTTGGCTCTTGCATAGGTTAACCACTGGATTCCATGTTCTCGTCAGTTGAAACCCATCTTCCCTATCGAAATTTCGATACTTCGTTATTTCGATCGCTTCAATTACCATTCTTGGTATGTAGTGACGTTTTAATTTCTTGATCCATTCTCCCATTAGAATGCGCAGTGAACCTTTATTAAATTGTAAGGGCAGACTCGCGTCGCGAGGTCTTCAGCTCGGAGAGCCACTAGTAATATTAGGTGTTAAAGTATTAAATGGCCGATCTGTACTGAAAAATTGAAATTTTTTTGTATTTTAATTTAACATATTTATTTAATCAAAATTATTACCATTATTATCAATGCATTGGAGTCTCTACGAGACTTCTTTGTTCCAGCGCACGTCCGAAAAAATTGCGAATCGCGTTATGAAGCGCGGTGCGCTTGAATGCTGACCAGCATTTGAGTGTTGTTAGAAACGAAAATATCAGCCCGACCTCACATGCGTGGGATAAGGGTCGAAGATGTCAAATACTCCACTAAATTTTGTGATTTACTAACAGGCTTACTTCAATTTAGAATAGATAGGATAATTATAAAATAACAGCCTCGTGTGTGTCGGACTCGCGCACGAAGGGTTCCGTACCATTAGCTATACAACATTACACTTCATAATAAGTATAACCTTTTTTTGTTTTAACGTGCGCGATTCCGACTCGCACTTGGCCAACTTTTTGTATTTGTTGTTATAGCGGCAAAAGAAATACATCATCTGTGAGAATTTCAACTGTCTAGCTTTCACCGTTCTTGAGATACAGCCTGGTGACGGACGGACGGACGGAGAGCGAAGTCTCAGTAATTGGGTCCCGTTTTTACCCTTTGGGTACGGAACCCTAAAAAAGGGTGTGGCTGTGTTATGGACACGGCTGTTTTGTTGTACGTGAATACGTCTCAAAATGGCGGGCTCCCCCCCCTACACCGCGCGCGATGTGCTACAGTCATTTTAATGAATTCTTTGATTCTTTAGCTATCCAGTGGTGAAATTGAAATTTGGATGGGGTTGATAGATATGTAGCTGCAAGTTGCAACACTAAACTGTACTTATGTAATACGCAATTTAAAAAACGACTGTTATCATTCGTTTTAAGCTGTCGGTCCTGGTTGTTGTCTTACGGTGGCAGTCGTTATAGAATGGTGGTAGGGCATTTTGCGAATGCCCGCCTGGCTAGCTACCACCCTCAAGTAGAAAATCTGTCGCCAAGCACCTAACGGTGTGTTCCGGCAGCTGTCCTTGAGAGCCAGTAATTCTAGGTTAGCCTGAACCACATCTTCGACCACATAATCACTTACCATCAGGTGAGATAGTGGTCAAAGGCTAACCAATCAGGCATAAAAAAAAGTAAGCTGCAATATACGATCATCTTAAGACTGAATGTTAGCAGCATTCCTACCTACCTATCTAAATTTTTTTCAATATTCCCTTGCTGTTTTTATAAATGGTAATGGAATGGTAGAGCAAGTGGGAAGAAAATTAAGCTCTGTCTACTTAACCATAGAGTAATAAAATGAACAGCTTGCTGCTTGACAGTTTGGAACCGGTTCCAGAACTTGTTTTGATGCGATGTTATGGAAGGGCCATTATATTTTTTAAGCCAAATTCAAATGGGGTGAATATTTTGTTAACTGTAGGTTTCTACCTCAGTAATTTTATTTTTATTTATTTTATTTTATCGGAAAACTTACAGCATAATTATTACAAGCAAATTAACATTAATCATAGGAGATTTCTTTAACATGAGAAATTGAAGTGAACTAAATAATCATTAGTAATTTGTAGCATATTTGAGTACATAATGTTACCAAAATAAGATCAATTCCAAAACAAGTTTTGTAGGAAAATAAAAAATTACTAGTAATGCAACGCGACGCGACGCGCCGCGCCGCGCTGCAAAATAAATTTATTTATAAATAATGCACGAGTTTGTGGCACAGTCCAAGGAATTGTGACTGACTGTTAACTCAATTCGAGCCGCGCGGGGTGAAGAGCACGTTATCTTATCGATCCGAGTGTCCTTTGTGGACTAGCCAATTAGAACGTAGATTTTCTTGAATGGTCCATATTATGAATTGTTCTATAATTTTGTCGCAATGTTCATAGTTTCCGTAGTGTAGCGGTTATCACGTGTGCTTCACACGCACAAGGCCCCCGGTTCGATCCCGGGCGGAAACAGTGCTTTTTGTATGTGGATACATTTTTTGTGTTACATACTCGTAAACCTACTCTAAAAATAGCGTATTTGAGCAAAAATTTAGCAGCCGTTTTGATCATATACTCTCAATAATTATGCAAACTAAAAGCGATGCCACTTGGTATGAAGTAAGTCGTCGAAAGACAAATTTTGAACATATTTTTTTTAGAAAAAGTGTTCGATTTACAGATATGAATATAAAATACATAATATTATAGATGATAAAAAAAAAATCCTGATCCAAAAAACACGATTCCAGTTTATCTTGATTGCAAAAAATCATGAATACAGCTCAAAATTTTGCTTACTAATACCGTTTTGTGATTATCTGTAAGTTTTTAATTTGAAATAAAATTTGATTTGATAAGATTTTCTATTAGAATCGTATCAAATCAAATTATACTTCTAATTATTAAGTAGCAACCATGCGATTAAATACCTGAAAGACATTATCCGTTTTTAAAAAGCTCAGTTTAATATGAATATAATAAAAAAAAAAACGTTATTTTGTATCGCTCCTCAGTCTGACATTATCAAAGACTCCCCTTATTTATTTATTAGATTCACCTTAAGCTTTATGGTAATAGGTACTGCGTGACCTGATATTATTTAGTACGACAAAACTATTCTGCGGTACATTAAAACAAATGAGATATATAGGTACATATTCCTTCCTTCTAGGCCGGCATTGGACAACGAATACTCGAGAACTCTGGTGTTATGGAATAAAAATGGGAAACGGTATAAATCTAGATAATGACACGGAAGAACGCTGACAATGTAAAGTTCTTAGCTGTACACTTAGAAAAGGCGAGTAATTAAAGTTAGAAAGTGGTAGTAGGTACGCTACATCGGATAATTTCTAAATGGGCTATTACTGTGGGGTCAGTGACCCCCGATAGTGACTCGAGATAAGTAAACTATATCGTGAATTCAGTGTTATTTATGGCGATTCCGTCGAAGGATATGGTCAAAGAAACTTGTAAAATCATCGCTGCGAAATTGGGATGATCACAACAGTGTAAAAAAATCTTAGGATCACAATCATTGGAATTAGAGGTGCATTATCGTCTTCGATCAACATTCTTACAAGTGTTATCTTACAAGATAAAGTGTTAGGGAGCGAGTATCAACATAATTATAAAAATGTGTTTTGACTTGAATATACGTCGTTAAAATTGCTTCCATAGGGACGCATATGACGCAATTCATAAAATCGAATGATAACAAAATCGGGGATACAGTTTCGTGTTGCAGCTACATATCTATCACCCCTATCCAAATTTAAATAACACCACTGAATAGCTAAAGAATCAAAGAATTTATTACGCTCAGTAAAGGACTAACACATCGCACGTGGCGGAGGGGGGAGCCCGCCATTTGAGACATATTATTATTCACGTACAATAAACGGCCGTGTTCATAACACAGCCACCACACCCCTTTTTTTCTTGTGTAATTGGCGACCATTCTAAAATGATAACCCACTCGCGTAGTTTGATTATGTTCATATGTTGTTTCATTCCGGTCTTCCATGAAAACAAAGTGAAAAAGTCAAAAAACATTACTATGCAGCTGTCAGAAAACGATTACATAGCAGAAAAAGATGCTATGGTCATACATGGGCATATAACATATACCTACCTAATAATATTTACTAATGTAACGGGTCAAAAATAGTACTATGCGATGAAATGCGTAAAAAATGCTGACTAAATTAGTTTTTTTATTTTATTTAAGTATTCTTAAAACCTGGAAACACAAAAAATAAAAAAATGTGTAAAACACACAATATTTTTCTGAGCACAAGTTTTGTAATTTAAATTACAAACCTTTTGGTATTACAAGATGATTCTTACATTGATATTTAGGTAACAACTATTTCTACTAGTCCTAAAACCAGTTTTTTTTATTGATGGTGTAGTTTTCTTGTAATAAATAATTCTTTCGACCTTTTAGGTGTTCATCACAACACAACTCAATTACACAGTCTGTCTCTTTCGTAAGCATACGACACCCATCGCACGCTTTTCCTTTCTATCCTGCAGTCAGTTTGCTCTGGCGTTTCTGCGAAGCGGTTTGTTCGTGCCACCGCGCTCCAAAATATTTACTTGGGTTTCTGTGGAAAATATCCTTCTGTGTAAATAATATCGATTTTAATCACAAACATATTGTGATTGTGATGCGTAAACAGAAATAAGATCAGAACAAGATGGGAAAACATAGAATAAAAAAATTTAATAAAACACAATACAAAAAATATTTGAAAGAGACAGCTAGTGCAATGAGAGCGAGGAAGTAAGTACCTATACCTATTTATATATTTTTTATTTTCGTACATGTCCTACACTACAACATAAATGATACGATACGATAACTAGGTATATTTTATGGAAACCAAAAACAAATTACCTGTCTTTGGTTTCCATAAATATAGTTATCGTATCGTTTATTTGTAGAACGACTACCTACCTACCTCTGACAAAATAGAAGAAAAGACGGAGGCTCGTAAAACATCAGACTGAAGCCACGCTTTTATACATGTTTGCGATAGAAGTGTTGCCATATTAAAGCAAAAATAACTAAATTGTAGGATTTATGGTAGAAAAATTTTTGGTGATATAAATATACAGCCAAATCTGTTCCTAAGAATACTTCGCAATAACATAATATTTAATATTTCGCATAATATTTTTTATCGTTTTCGCGATTATTTTTTAAGATATTCTAGACTTTACGTTCTCTAGGACAATAAGTAGTTGAAAAGAAAACTACTCGCCACGTAGCTGGATGTATGTTACTGTAGGTGTGTGTAGGTTTAACACTTATAATATGTAATTAAAGAATATGTCAAAGTTAATATTGCAAAACTTGGATGTTACACTTACAATAGTAGTGAAGTGTGTTTGAAAATTAAACGAATGACCTAGTTAAGATTTGTGAATATTTTTTTTGTTGCGAACATAACTAGTAAATACTATTGAAAATGCTTGAATAAAAGTAATTAAAAAAAACGAAACCGACTATGATAGTATTAACTAAATAGGGAGAAATAACCTCAATAATTAGTTAATTTACGTACCTACTAAAGTAGACGTCCAGTTAATAAAAAAAAACGAAACCGACTATGATAGTATTAACTAAATAGGGAGAAATAACCTCAATAATTAGTTAATTTACGTACCTACTAAAGTAGACGTCCAGTATTGATTCACTTCGTGTTTTAATATGTTATGTTTCGTTTTTTGTTCATTAATCCTAACTGCGGATATTCAATCATCTAATAAGGAGTGCTTATACTCCATATTGGAAATCTGAAATGGTTAACAACAATAACACAACAAGTATCACGGGAGTGTTTTAAAAAATACTGCTAATTAACCATTTTCGTGTGAAAGTTTTGGTAGCCTAGTCGATATTTCTAACTTTGAGACCTAGAATTTCATTATTTACCATAGAAACAGATTACCTACCTATTCTAAAAACATCAAAGGAAAATTGGTTTGAGCATTCTGTGATGATAAAATAACCGTTGCTGTCATTTGAAGGACTTTTTCCCAAAATATTTTTGGTTTCTGTTAAACTTTGAGAAATTGTAAATAAAATAAAAAAACCAACAATACTCGTTAAATGGTTTTCTATTTATCTACGGCATCTGACGGGATCATATTTTTGAAGCGCTCGTAGCGAAGTTTGCTTAACCATTCTGAATCGATCAGCAAAGTTAAGCAACGTCCGCCGCGGTCATGAGTTGGATGGGTGACCGCTGGTGACATTACTACTGAGCGCTTCCGTGCTTCGGAGGGCACGTTAAGCCGTCGGTCCCGGTTGTTGTCTTAGGATGGCAGTCGTTACAGCATGGTGGTAGGGCACTTTGCGAATGCCCGCCTGGCTAGCTATCAAGTTGAAAATCTGTCGCCAAGCACCTAACGGTGTGTTCCGGCAGCTGTCCTTGAGAGCCAGTAATTCTAGGTTAGCCTGAACAACATCTTCGACCACATCATCACTTACCATCAGGTGAGATAGTGGTCAAAGGCTAACCTATCAAGCATGAAAAAAAACATATTATGCGTGTCCTGACACGCTCTTGGACGATTATTGTCTTCGTAAGTCATCAAAATGTAGGCTTTTGCCCAACAGTGGGACAATTATATAGTACCTACCTTATGTTATAAATTTTATCAACCTGCAAACTTTTATAAGAAGTATCAAATTTCTTGATCGAACTATCTAATTACTATAGTTGCAGTGATAACAAAGATATTGCACTATAACCATAATACATTAAATTTAACTAAAACATGATTAGTTACAAAACTCTTTACAAGTTATTTCCACCATAAGATAAGATAATCCCTAGATTTTCCTAATAAACATACGCGTGTTTAGATATAAAGTATATTATGTTACTGCTTCACGAACCGACTATTAAAAACTGCACACTTTTGGAAACAACCAGAATGTATATCTGGCAACACTTTACGATCGCACTGATTACATTTTGGTTCGAAGTTATAACCTAAATTGCGTAATATAATATTAAAGAAAGTACATTAAATTCAATACTTACGTGTGAAAAGTCAGTCCAGATAACTCTTTCTTCACTGAATATGTACTGTTTTTGCGGTGTTTTAATACGCAAGTGGGTATTTTTAGTTTATTTATTCCATTGTGTGACGTGTTTAATGTTCGACGGTCTATCGTATTCGTGAATGAGGTCAAAATTGGCCGAATTTGGATACGTTTGTGTGAGTGAGTTGTGTCTTACATAAAATTGGCCGAATTTGATTTCTCTTTCGCTTTCTTATTCATTTCTCTGAGCTACCTACCTATAATAAAAGTTAGGTACAAAGGGCGGTCTTATTGCAAGAAGGATGATCCATGTCTCTTATAAATAACACACAGTAGTAGGTACGTAATATAAACAAAAAATCCTCCACCAGTTTATTCCTTGAATACTCGTTCTGGTGCAAATGGTTTGGTGTTAGTTTCATGAAGATTCGGATGCAAAACGTACTTATGGGTAATCCGACCTTACTTATTACTAAATTCTTGAGAGAAAACAAAACGATTCATCCATTGGGCTTGAGCCCGCTGAAGGACTAGCGAGCGTGAACGCACCTGTATCGTGGCCGCCAAGGCCGGCCGGTTGGCACTCTATAGCTGGCCACCGAAACAAAGACGACACGAGGTCGTTGACCTTTCCGCCCGAACGAAGTGGGGCGACGACTTTGGTAGTGGACTTATCACAAATTGACTATATACCATAAGAACAATGATATTATATGTAAAAGGAGGGAGATATGTTATATCGCCCACTCAAATGGCCCCATCTAAACGACCCCCGGGACGGTCTCGTATGACTCGTATCTGATCTGACCGCACTCATTCAGCGAGAGACAGTCCAAACGCGCGTGCGTCTGTTTGAGACGCAAATAATTTAAAAAAATGCCGTGTTGCGCGTTCAATGCTGTGGTAATAATTATAGGACAGTAAACAAAATAAAAGGAATAAAGTATCACCTATAAGTCTGCATAAATTGTCATTTTCTTTTAGTATTTTAAATATTTTTTGTATTAAGTACTTGAAAACAAGGGCTTAAAATTATAGAAAAGGATAGTGAAACTGCATACGTATTGCGCAGGACTAGGATGGAGAGCGCGGTTATGTCGTGATCGTGATGTGTTTCGTGTCATAGATGAATAGAGTAGATGTGACATTCCATCTGTGATTGAGTACCTACTTGACTAAATTAATATTCAGTAAGATAGAAAATATTCATTTGAAAGTAAATTAATTAAAGTAATAAGTTTACACATGATATATATATACATAAATAATTATTAAAACTGAAAGCTGTGTTTTTATTACTAAGTTTAATTTATAAAGGTCCTCTATCCATATTATTAAATGAATACATTTACACAAAATGAATAATCAATTTCGATGCGCTGTATTTTTCACAAAAAAATTTGTAAACATCAACTTTTCACTAAGTAACCAATTAAAAAACCATTAACATTCGATAATTATTAAGCTTGTGATGGTAAAAATAAATAATTTTAAATACATTTTACACAATATATAAGTAGGCATCAATCCTCCGAATCACTTAATCCTGCCTGTCGCATCTATAGAAATAATAATCTTTGTTCCGACATCCTTGCGCGCTATCCCTGTTGCTCTCATAGAATGTCCGATTTTATATCTCACTCCGGCGCATCTTCGAAGCATAATCTATCTATACAAGTACATACATCAATTTATGGCACGTTGTTTTAATACGTATAAACGTATCTTTCGTAATCTTTGCATAAGAATAAATAATAACAGAGTAGACCCGAAACTTCCGCTCCGAAAGGGCTATATTTATGTCTCTATTATTAGCCTACACGTTAAACGGGATACTCAGTCGGGCTGTCACGGCGACATCACCGAATGCGCATAATGCCTGATTGCGCGTTACAATGGTGACAAGTAAATGTCGTGTGTTTGTTGGTTGTACAAACAATTTAAAACGATGCCACAATTCTAGAAAGAAAATCTGCCACTCTCGGATTAGCAAGTTTTACGTGTCCGGGCTTCATAATCTGTAATATTATCAAGTTCAATAATGCAAAATTATTGTATATGTTAGTTAGGAAAAGATATTTTTTTTATTTTTTTTTATGTATTTTTACCTAAAAAAGTGTTAATAACACACTCTCCATACAAACGCTCTTTCATGATTATGGTTTCGTTAAAAAGTTTTTCCCAGATACTTTGAACTATGTAACATGTATCTTGTACATTATATTACGCTTCTATTGAAGTAAATTTTCAAAAATGTTTGTCTTGATATCAATATAATCTTCTAAAAATCAAATTTTTTGCACAAATTCTACCTGAACTTTGGCCCATTATTATGTACTGATTAAATGTAATATTATAAAATCCATTTAAATAGAATCCTCGCAAATTTATTGGAGATTCTAAATATTGTAATTTTTTTTACTAACTTGCAAGGCGTATTCAAAACGACGTATATCCTGAAGTAAGTTTTCTGAAATTTCCGTGTGCTTATTTTGGTTCAATGGTATCGTGTTCTCACCTTACTTGAGTCAACGAGCGGTATGAGGTACGCGGGTGACGAGTCGTGCTAGTTGTGGGGCGCGGGGTGAGACGGAGGGGTTCATTGAATGGTTTTCGCCGCTAAGGCACGCACACTCGCTTCAGTCTATACCTACTATGTTTGCGGTGTGGACTGTAGAATTTGACTTCCGAGCGCTCACGGTGGCTTAGCGTATTTACCTATTTAATTTTTATTTGATCTAGCTATTTATACCGGACATTGATTTTGCTTTCGATAGGACTAGTGATAAGTGCTTTATAAAACGAACCTGGCTTATTGAATACGGACATTGATAAAGACTTTCCAGGAGTGATTTGTGATTTGACGGAGATCGACTTTACCTATCTACCTTGTTTTGGGTAGCAACTAAATTGACAACGAAGTAGTACCTAGGCAAGGTACCTACTCGTGTTATAAAATGGGTAAGTTGTATAGATTTTATTTTACGTATATAAGCAAATTAGGTAAGTAGGTAGGTGCCTGTACCTTGCTACTTCTCATTGGTTAGTTGAGGTGGTTAATTAGGTACCTAAGTAGCCTACAATACTACAAACTAAACGAATAGTACATATTTACCTTTGCAACTAATCCCACGATTTACTTACATCAGTAGTTATGCACTTAGCATACTAAGTGTTTTTTGACTAAAGAAATCCTTTAGTGTGTTACCGACCGTCTCGCGGTCAGAGAGTTGAAAATCTTAGCTCGCGGTCGATTTTTTTTTTCCTGTCTGTGTAGGTTTCGCGCTTCTCGCGTTCGAATGGTAGGTAGGATCAGTTCGCCAGTTTTCGACCAATTAGTGGAGTTGCCAAATTCGGCAAGCAAAAAGTAAGGGATTTATGGTCATTTATTTTTTGAAAAATTTAGAGTGTACTTTGTATATACCTACCATAAATGACATGGGAAATCAACAAACGACAACTTAAAACATATCGTGAAAGTTGCGGCACTCTGCTATTTTTTTACACAATTTGACGCGTCCACACTCGGTCGTTGTAAACCACACACTGATTTGGCTTTCTTAAATATATCACCCACACAAGTCACTTAGTTTATGTGTGCATATGTTCATATGATATTCTGGTTTCTGTAAGAACTACGTTTATCGGTGTCTCGGTTAATCTATTTAGCGTAATTTTACAACAATGAACCATCAAGACAGGCACTGGTCGGCTAACTGGCGCATTCACCCTATGTAGGTATAATATAATCATTGTAACAGTGATGTAGTTTTTTTGACTGATAAAATTGTATTGGTTATTAGCGATAAACATCAGTAGGTAACTACTGTAACTAGGTATGATCTGTAATAAAAAAAACTATAGTTATTGCATAAATAGGTCCTTACTTGGCATTGATAGGTACCTATTATGTATTAACAGTAGCAGTCCGGAGACTGGAACTGTGTTCAACCAAAGGCATTAGGCTCACCACTCAATAGGGACCTGTGCAAATGGGACCAAAATAAATGTTTGGCGAAAGGGTGCTTACGTGGACACCTGTCTACCTACCCATTCAAGGAATGACATTATATGGTACTCACAGGTGCATGTACCTACCTACCTACATTATATACTTATCTATCTATAACGAGCCTAGTAGGTAGGTATATAATATACTATATATATACCCACAAAACTGTTATGACTGATATTTAGATTACATAATAATTAGGTATGTAGAGACCTACCTAAATAATTAATATATTAGTATCCCTATGTTTGCACTTCGCAACTCAAGGTGGTAGGTTACTATTGTTTATTATGTTAGATATTAAATCACGGGGTTGTTTACAGATAACTCCAAGCTAGATCAACGAAAAGGTAGAAAGACACGTTTACGTCTTTCAGCTCGACGAAAAAAAAGGAGATGGCCCACGAAACAAGAAACACAGCCGTAAGTAGGTACCCACCTAGTACCGACCTAATTAATTACAATATTTTAATTTCTTCAATAGAACTAGCTTCTAACACAAAAGTGTGATATAACTTCTATTTGAGCTCAACATTGTGTTGATGGTACTGACTTCGATAAAATATTTCCCAATTTCCTAAGTGGTTTAGTTAGATAGTAACTCGGCTCGGTTTTAAAAGCTCTCTTTTCAGTGTGTGTACCTATATGCATCATGAGATATAATTATGTATTGTTATGTTACATATCGTAACAATCGATAAAATATTACGTCTCAAGGATTTTGTATTGCTCTTAGGTTCGACTTGAACATTAGTCGTGATTACGTTAATGGAGTAGGTACTTATGTAGGTATACTTGCTTACTTATGACTCGAAAACGACAAAACCGAAGTAATGAAGTTTAATTATGACCAACTTGGACTATGGTAGGTAGGTATACTCTAACGAACTAAAAAAAACACCAAGATCGGGTGACCCCATATTTTTTTTACCAATAAATGGAACCGACTTCAATACTGAAAAGTGTGAAATAACTTGTTGAAGTCGGTACCATATTAGTTCAAAAGTACATATTATCACAATATTGTGTGCAACGTACCGACTTTGACAAGTTATTTCACACTTTTGAGTGTTGAAGTCGGTTTCATTTATTGGTAAAAAAAAATATGAGGTCGCCCGATCAAGGTGTTTTTTTTAAGTCCGTTAGAGCAAGTATACCTACCTACCATAATTCGTCCCATAAATTCAACATAACTTCACTCAATTGTGATGAATTACAGTAAGCAAGCAAGCAGTCATTTCTAAGAAAATATCAAACGACATAGATAAATGCATTCATATTGTACCAAGATTCAAAACCACCTGGGCATAGCGAGGCCTTTTCGCAGCAACCCTTGAACTCGTACCTAACTAGTTTGTTAACAATTTTGTTTTTAGTAAATTTGTCAACCTCGACATTTTAAATGTTTACTTATATATTTTTAATTTTAGGTTACGTTAGTAACCGTAGTTACAGTTTATGGCCAGTGTTCGACTGCTTCATACTGATTAATACTTATTTACATAAATCCTGACCAAGTGCGAGTTGGACCCTAAAGTTCCTACCAAAATACTAAAAGTTAAGTACCTACTAAAGCTCTCAAAAATAATCTTCATTATTTTATCTTTTGAATTAATGAATTTCCAATTTATTTTTATTTTAATCGCCGCAAGATGTCTTTTCTCTTCATACTCATATCATTGAAGTATATTTAATTATACAGCTTTCACTTAAATCAGTCTTACAAACCTTGACCATGAATGTAAATATTATGTTTGTTAAATTATAAATTCTCATTTGATTTACAATCATAAAGATTCTGCGTTTAAACATTTAATAATATTATGTTTAAATGCACATGGGGTGTACCTACAGTCATTTAATTTATTATCACCCAATTCATACAAAATTTTCCACAGACCCATTTATAAGGTCCACAGTCTCATTTATAAAGTAATTTAATGGACATACTGAGAGATATGAATTGTGTGTAAGATGATTAGTATAATGCCAACGATAAAATGTATAAAGGACGGATGGGAAGACGATCTAATATAAGGCGCATGCTATTGTGTGAAAGCTGTGTAATTAAATATATGTTAATAGGAATAATCTTGAGCCGATTACAAATAATTGATTGGGACTGGGCAGAAATATTAAATTATGATGATTAACAGCTTCTTCTATTTGGAATTAAAGCTAGTCTTTTTCATCGATTTTATTGAGGGTGTCTCTAATTGTTGTTTACTTATTCGTCGTGTCCAAATATTCACAATGATATTTTTTTGGGATTACACATTTTTTTCAGGTCATCGTATATACCTAGGATTAGAAATTGGAAGCCTCTTTGTATAAAGACATGGCATATTATCTATGTTCCTTTGGCTCATTTAATTACTATTTCTCTCGGATGCAGATTGATTTCCGTTGTCTATAGTTATTTTTTGTCTATTTACCTCTAATAGCACTTCTTGTCTCAATGTTTTTTTTTTCCTTTTAAATACTTTGGAAGCAGTCCTTTCGAGAGTTATTGTGGTTAGTATCACCATAGATAAATGAACTTTATTAATTCTCTATGGTATCACCAATCTGTATATTATTCTCAAATTATTATTTTTGTACTAAGTGCTTTAATACTTTTCGTAAATGTCAACGATAAATATAAATATTAATTTAGTTTCTACTTGTTATGTTATAAGCATACTACGGTAAAAATCATTTTACAAAGTTGGCTTTAATAGAGATACGTTATACCTACCTGCAATACGAGAATAATTCTTAAAAAATCATTCATGAAGTAAGTAAGGGACGTGTTATTTAAGTTATCTGATTTGAGATTTAAAGTAAAAGTCTAAATTATTATATTTTTTTAAATTTAATGAATTAAATTACCTTTTTTTTCACAAATCGTTTCACGCAGTCCTAAAATGTGTACTATAAGGAACTTTTATTAACGTTAGAGAAATTTTATGTACCTATACCAATCGATAGAGCGTCAAATTCTGAATGAAATCATTATAACTCATTTTAGCAAAAATGTCACTTATGTTAATTGATACTTCTGGTATCGATGTGTTGGTTGGTATATAGGTACCTACTTACTTACTACTTACTATAGGGGTGTACCGAGTTGTTCTCAATAGTATGGTAGTTAAAGTTGCAAATTAAAACGTTACGAATACTAAATTACCTAGGTATAATTAAAAAAAACACTTGAAGTTATGGGTCGATATCACGTTTCGTTCGTATTACGCGTCCGAGCCCATAACTCATATGTCTTTTATTTTTATTTAAAAACTATGTATATGGGACTGTTACAGCCCAATCAAGCTTTAATAGCACCCAACATGAAAAAGCTATATAGTTATTTATAAAAAGTAGCTGAAGAAAAATATGCTAAAATATCATTCCACTCCGTGTCCAAACAATCCATCAGCTAATTCAATAATTTTTTATGTGAAATATTTTTATTTAATACGGAATAAATACTTCTTTTTGGATAAATGAATAGTCAAATAATATATTATTGAGGTTTTTATATTTAGAAAGCGACTACAAGTTAATGATAATCAAAGTTTAAATTTTGTCAAACAAAAAAGTTCATTCCTATCCGAGCTATCGAATATCAACATATCTCTCAAGTAAAGCCCTGGACAATGACTAGGTGATTCCTCGCAAGTTCAGCAACAAACCAGGCGTCACTACAGCTCAGAGCGGAAAGACGCCTGTGGCTACGTTAAAAATAATTAAGAATCTTGTGTCACCGGAAGGAGTTTGTCATAGATTCACTGTCATTGCCATCCACTGATTTTTAAGGTAAGTAATTTTTTTTCAAGTTTCATAAATACCTCATTTTGATCAATATCATTTAACTGTTCTAAATAATAATTTGTAAATTTTTGGTACATACGTATCGTAAACAATTAGAGATCAAATGTGTAAAACTCATTCATCTCCAATTCATTATCTTCCATTTTACAAAAAAAAATACTGGATAGTAATGACAACGATTGGAGAGGAATGAAATGAAGTAATAAAGACAGTTTTTGTAACATTTACTAGGTATAATAAGTTATCTAAGATAGGTACCAATTTATAATATACCGTACATAGTTTATTTCTTTTAGAATATTTTGAAGTTTTCAAATTTGGATTTTTAATTCACATATATAATAAGAAAAAATAGCCAAAGTTACCAAGAATATACGTCAAAACTATGCAGAAATCAAGAACAACTCTGAGCTTTCTGAAATCCAAAAAGAAAAAGATAGGAATAGGTATTTCATGAAAAAAGAGACAAAAAGATATGTAGCATTAGAGACAGTGCAAGATCACAAAGTGACAAAATATGGAGAAAGAATACGCAAACTACGTAAAGAAAAAAACAGAAGCAGATATTTCTGATGACAAATATTTTAATTAAAAATTCACCCGATATAGCGAGAACGAAATTGAATGCCTCAAAACCTGAAAGAATAAGTCAGCAATATTGGCCATGGACTTAGACATTATACCCCTGCTTATATTGCAAAAAAGCTAGCCCCATCGCTGTCCAAAGTTCACACATTGTCTGATTCTCCTTCAAGCCAATATCCTGTTGGATGTTGTTGTTATCCTGGAGCACCAAATGGTGTATGGGTAATCCATAAGAGAACCGCAGATAACCACGTCACATTTAGGAGCGATGTCGGCTCTTTCAAAGATTTTATAGATTAGATTCGTGAAAAGGTACATAGTGTCGAAATTATTGTAATTTGAGAGGAAGATATCACTCGAAACAAATTTCCTGCTCACGTTCTAGACTGCAAAGATACCACCAAAGTTCAACAACCTGTATGGTCTTCTTTATTTCCGTACAGAGTAGCTCACAGGTGCCTCAGCAATTTCAATTGCTAAAACAGCAACTTAACTTGTGAACACAAAAATCATTTAGGGGTGCTTGACATTGGGTTTGGGCAGACCACTGCTATTAGCAACTTGGATATCGACTTAAATGAACATTTATTTAATTATATACCTCGCTGTTTGACTCGGCTATCAAATCAACAGTAAAATAAACTTGGAACTGGATTTGGGAGAAGATTGTTTGGAAGACACTGTGATAAACAGATTTATCGATCGAGAGGATGAACATCTGACTACATTAGAAATAGATTCAGACACTATATTTAACAACATCGAAGAGAACATGCTCTTAAGTGACTTTGATGGTATTCTGTTCTTGATCTTGAGCCGAACTACGAGTACATATAAGTGGTAAAATTTATCTACGAATAATTTTAAAAAGCTCTCATAAAAATGTGATACTAAGCCTATTATGGATGATATGCATGTAATTTTATTATTAGTTAGAATTAGTACATACTATTTGCCATATTTTAATTTTGGAATAAATTGAAGAGATTCTCTTAAAAATTTGATACATTTGATTTTGTTGTCATTGCAATTTTTTTGTTTCATAAAAACATTTTAACGTTTTTTGAAGGAAAAAGATCCTACATTATTATTTAACTAAGTAATTAAAACATGTTGAACTGTTCAAAAATTTTTTTGTTTTACTGTTTCATTAGTTTCTGTTAAATGAAGCGTTTTGAGTTCAATGTTTTATATTTCTTCATTATTTATAAAGGGTTTCGTTTAAATACTTTAGTCATCATTTTTGTTTTCACTTATTCTTAACTTTTTGCTAAAAAATATTTGTCAATTTTACGTTTGTCTTGAGACGTTTTATATTTTTTTGTGATTACTGAACTATATTGGGTAGTTTAAATAATTTTAACCCAGTTATAATTGATTCTTGTGCTCATATTTGAATAAAACAATGTAAAATGTTAAAAGTGATAAAATAAACAGTATGATTTGTACATTTAATTCATTCATGAACACTAAACCTTGCGATGTTTTATATGTTAAATATTAACTAAATTTCATAACTTTCCACACGTTTTCATTTACTTCTAAGCTAATATCATTTCGCTCCTAGTAAAATTCATTACGCTCCAGTCGATTTTCATTACCATCCATGGGTTCATTACTTTCCTTAATTTTATTAAAAAAGTTTTTGACTTATGAAGGTGCCTTTCACAAATTACTATTCCGAATACGGAGCTAATTTTATATATGCATTAAAAACGTCAAAAATCACTAAAAAATAAAAATATCATAAAAGTTTAAAATCTGCACGACCCGTGATAATGACCCTTATAGTAACATCGAATAAAAAAATATTTCGTTGTCTATCACTCAACCATCACCCTTTCTTTGAAACTAGTTATCCGGGCGCGGCTCCGCCCGCGCGTATGTCGGTTATCGCGCAAAAACATTAACCTCTTTTTGCGCAGTTGGATAAAAACTATGCAATGTTTTTTCCCGGGTCTCAAACTATTTCCCTACCAAATTTCATTCAAATCGGTCCAGTAGTTTTGGCGTGAAAGCGTAACAGACAGACAGTTACTTTCGCATTTATAATATTAGTACTGATTAGTGTTTTTATGTTAGTTATATAACTATTATATAAGTTCTTAAACATATATAACGACATTCAGGGGACCATATAACCTCGGACGCTATATCCGATAGTTGTTATAAGCAATATATACAAGTAGTCATATGTATATTGAGAATTTTCAATAGTGTATATTTTCTGAAAAAAACTGGCAGTACCAACAGTTTAATTTTACAAAGAATTGTACTCGAAAAGAACTTAGACAGTGTCTGTATATTTAGTTCTTTTTTTTTTTAAGAACGACACAGGCACTTTACGTTATTGTCCATCCTATACTATACGAATACGATACGAGGCCATGGCCGCTTGGTTGAGGTGAGGTTCAGGCACCTTTACCTGCTTTTTTTTTTGGGTACAGAATGGGCTGGAATGTTTTTTGCCGTTGCGACAAATGCTGTCAATACAACCCCAGCGGGCTTTCGGAGGTCGGCTCATGGTGTTTTCTAGCAATATTGCAGTACCTACCTATTTTGTTTTAGAAAACTCCTCATGTACAAAAAATATAAAAAAAAATTAGAAACTAAAGGTGTAAAGGTAGTTTATACTTATTGGTGATTATTTTATTTTATTAATACATAGTTTATAAAGCGAGAAAGTATTTTTAAGAACTTATAAATTAATATTTATTAAAATGACAGACTAATCGGCATTCAGTTATTTAAAGGTCAGTAATTAAAATATATTGTTTATCACTTTTGGTAACGCTTTATCGTGCGCGTATTTTAGGTTATTAATTTATTACACTAAAATCTCAGTACCTTGGTCATTTTCGATATTCGATTAAAAAAGAAAAACGCATTTTTTATTGCTTTTTATAGCTAATGATCTGTAATATACCTACCTAGCTAACGAAAAACGTGAACGATTCTCAAATTAAATCTCGGACGATGCTGATATTTTCATTGACAGGTACAACAAAGTATAATTTATAAATTATACATTTTGGTGGGTAGGTATCAGTGTCAGATATTCTGCTACGAAGCTGCACTATGTAAATACTACATACTGCGTTTAAGCCTCAAGGGCTCTGTTGCAAGTGAAATAATCTGCGTAAACAAAACACCTCGGAATGATAAGCGCAATAATATAATAATACTAAACTACAACAATAAATTCGATGCACACCCTAATCCGCGTCTTCTAATGGACTGACTAAGTAAAGAATCATATTTTACACCGTTATATAACATACATTTTATTTCATATTCTTTTATTTTCAATTCAGTAAGTCATCCACAACACACCGCGTCAGTCCTATATTGATGTGACGCAATGATATACATAAAAGAAGGATGTGACGCTAATATCGCGGACTGTACGAAGCACGGATTTAGGAAGGGAGTACTCCCTTCCTAAATCCGTGGTACGAAGTAAAAGTGGCGCTAATTCAATATAACAAGTAAAAGTATTAGACATATTTTTGTGTGGACTGATCTGAAAATGGGTAAAAGTGATTGAGGAAAATACGAAATAATGCTCACATGATTCAGAAGACCGCATAAAAAAGACACCACATGGTACTGCATATTATACCCAGGATACTAAGGGTATACGTAATATTTTCATAGATCTCAAAACATGTTTGTTAAGACTTGGTTCGATACAAAAAATACCAAAAACACCTCTTAAAATAAAGGTTTTCGACTTTTCCCCCCAAATTTCATTGTACTTATGATTTGTTTTTTTATCAAACATATTCATTTCTTAAGTACCATAAATACCATAGACTTATTTTTATAAAAAACGCACGGTAAATGCGTAATTGGGCTCTCTCTAACAATTCTAACATGTCGTATACGACCTTTCATTCCGAGAAGCTTTTAACATCATGTTGGACTATTTTCTCCAGCGATCTCCGCATATTGCTATCATTCTCGCTCATATCGCGGTCAGCCGCATTGAGCGTTAGACCTATGTTACTTTTCTCAGTGAACTCGATTAAATAAAAAATGGGTAAAACTGTACATAATCGCAAACGTAGTGTAAGAAAGATATTGAAAAATCGTCAAAAACGCATGATGGACATATTGAGGTAAGCGCCTAAGACTTTGTTTCTCACTTATATATACTTACCGTCATTTATTTTTCTTATTCAAATGAACATATTATATTATTGTGAATTCTATCGCAATACATAGTATACGTATTACGTAAGTATAACTTGAACTATGAACTTAATTATTTTCCTACTTATTTACCTAGAAATGTCATACATAACATAATATATTCCGTGCGCTATATTATATAATACTAGGTATCTATATAGCTTACCGGCCACGGCTCCGCCCGCGCGTATTTCGGTTATTGCGCAAAACCACTAACCTCTTTTTGCGTATTTGGATAAAAAGTATCCTATGTCCTTCCCTGGGTCTCAAACTATTTCCATGCCAAATTTCATCCAAATCAGTCCAGTAGTTTTCAAGTTTATCCGTTGCATACAAAAATACAAATCTTTCCTCTTTATAATATTAGTTAGATTATTCCGTGAAATATATGCAGAGTTTCTGACAGTATGTTACTCATTTCATTACGCTAGGGTGTCCCAGAACTCAACGTCAAGCGGGCACGGGGTGTGAGGGGGGGTCACAACAGTGCCGGGAAAAATTAAAAAAAAAACCCTATTAGTTATTTAAATTTTAACTGACAAATTTAATAAATTACTAATAGGGATTTTTTTTTCATTTTTCCCGGGACTGGTGTGACCCCTCCTCACACCCCGTGCCCGCTTGACGTTGAGTTCTGGGCTTCTGGGACACCCTGTATATGTTAAGAGAAAGGTTATGTCTATAATTTTTTACTTTCTGTCAGTGTCGCGCTATCCAGTGTTTTCGTACTTATTTTTTTTACAAATGTTATACATAACATAACAATATATTATTATTATATATTCCGTGAATCATGAAAGAAATATATGCAGTTTCTGACAGAATGTCTTGCTATATATGTTGAGATAAAGGTTATGTCTGTAATTTTCGACCTTCTGTTCGGGGTCTGTAAAGGGCATAATATTTCCTTTCGTCGCGCCCCGGACTTGTGGTGGTGGTAGAACCGGGCGGCTGAGGAGCGTGAATCGAATCTCAATTTTTAATACTGCGATTCTTTTTGGTCCAATTTTAATTTTTGTATTCAATGTATTTGCCACATATTATATATACGTACAATTCAGTTTACTGAAGCGTATTCAATTAATTATTTTAATGCTTGTAAATTATTACGTTGATTTTCTATTTTTTCGTATCTTTACTATATCGATTATACCTACGACTACCTAATCATTTTTTTCTGTAGATCGGGGAAAAGTATATCTCTTACCCTGGATGGAAAGTATACTTACCTAATTATTACTTTGAAGAAAATATCGCTGAGGCCCCGACGCAATAACAGTAGAAATTACTTACATTACCATACAAAGCTGAGATAGGTATCATATTGTCGTGCAGTAAACACTTGTCCACTAATGTAGAAAACACACAAACTTTCAAGAAAAGGTTTTTATTTTATTTCTCCCTGTCTCGGGTTATGGACTCGCGCTTGACAAGTCATATTCAAGAAAAGTTATTGAAATTACATATACCTACATAGTAATTGTCTTGTGTTACATATAGGTTTGTAATAAAAAGGTGACAATTAACGTTAGGTGCAATTGTGATTGAAACTCTGAAGACTAGAAAACTCCTTGGTGAGCGCAGTAGAATATAACGTATTATGTATGTACCGGTATATTTTAGACGAACGCGCCCCATACAAACGTATGTAGTTCCAATCTCATTTTAATAATAGCGAATAAAACTCAATAATTTTTTACCTACTTAATCACGATCCTAATATGTAGGTTTGTAGTGCATCACATTTTCATTAAATTATACAGTATTGAAATAACACTGGCTCAAAACTTATAATTTTAGATAAAAGAAGGATATATACTATAAGCACCTCTTTTAAGAAAAAAAAATACCTGAAAATGGAAACGACTTCGAAACTCAAATGTGTGAAATAACTTGTTGCAGTCGGTACCATGATGGTCCAAAAGTACCTATTATCACAATATTGTGCGCATGGTACCGACTTCGACAAGTTATTTCAAACATCTGAGTGTTGAAGTCAGTTGCATATTTTGGTAAAAAATCGATGTCATCACTGTCTATGACTATATTATCATCAAGAACTCTAAAACGGCTTGGCCGATTTTGATACAATTTAGCTTTCAAATAAAGTAAGAATCATAAAAATCCACAGAAATGAAAACGCAATTTTATATCTCTATGTCGAAATCGGTTCATCCAGTAAAAGTGCTGAGGCAACAAACATTAAAAAAAAACAGACGAATTGAGTAACCTCCTCCTTTTATTGAATTAAAATAACCATACTTTTAAGATTTCTATTGCACCACAAACATGGGAAATATAATGAACTTTCTATAGTGGGAAGTTATTTATACATGTGTACTATATTAATATAGGAATAAATCTGGAACTACGAAATACAGAAATTACGCTCAAATAACGCGCTCAATCTCCTAAAAACGAGTGCCGTCTCGCCTATCGGTCGCGTCGCGGCCCGCGGGGCATGCTGAGGCGCAAGAGGCGGGGGACACGCGAGGCCACTCTGCCCGGGCGCGACGGGAATCACGTGCCATGGCCAAACTAGGTATACAGATTGCGGATATAGGTGAAAAATACACAGCTGGCTGTTTGTTGAGCCTTAATCTTAAAATATTTGTTACCTTTGTACCTACTTTGTTTGTAGTGGATCTACCTGGAAACTTCCTTGATTTTTCTATTACCTACAATAGGTCCGTCAGAAATAAAATGGGTGAGTGTGTTTTAGTAAATATCCATAAATTAGATAATAATGTTGATATCTTCTTTTTTCTATTTGTTTTGAGGTGAAAATTAGGCAGGTATTTCTACCTTTTGCGTTCATTGAACTACTAAGTACCTACTACGGCATTTGGTGTTAGATTAGATCAGAAATCAGACTAGATAGGTATACTTCCTATGCCAAGTAAGGTAAGAAAATACTTAATAGAATAATTATATGTTTTTCAGATATAAATAATAGACACAGTAACAAAAAGAGACTCTGGGCGAGTGCTAAAAGGATAAAAACAGGATTCAAGAAAGTAAAGAACATGAATGATGGAAAAGGGTGAGCGCAGACAACATACCTACCAAATCGATGATGAAAAAAAGTGCTCATACATAATTGATAATAGGCATCCAATTATTAGCTGCAGAAAGTAGGTTTTCCAACAAAGCCACAGAAAATGCCTACACCAAAAATTCGTTGTTTGCCGAGTTGTTGTGTATACCTAGATATCTGCTGCACAAAAGAGCTTTTGTTCTGCTCTTCTGTGATTTGCCATATCACACAAAGACGTAGTTATACCTACTTAGTTTCGCCTTAAAGGTGTAGTAGTTGTGTTGCATACTTTTATTGCATAAATTTGTAGGTAGTTTGTGCATTGGAACCCTATAAAATGGGGTTCGTGGCTTAGGCCCACAGAGGTCGACGCACCTGTGGCTGACGCCCCCGATTGTAATAAATTTAGTATATATTTTTTTTGTGCTATTTTCACTAAGTACAGTAAACAACAAAAGTCTTTCTTTACCAAATTATCATACGTACAAAGAAGATCATACGTACCATGCATACGTGACGCAGTTATTAAAAGGGAAAAATTTAAATAGAAAACGGGAAAATAAAAGATTTAAAAAAAAACTTTTAGTTTCCCGTATTTAAGTTAGTAGTCACTTATTTGCTAATAATGTAGCTTTCTATCGGTAAAAAAACCTTTTGAGTTTATTCATTAAAACAAATATACAAAAATAACAATAATCAAAACTTTTCTATGTAAGTAATTATTAGTTTTCTTTTCGAAAATCGTTGGTAAATTTTGTTAGTAAATAATACATTACCATGTAAAATCTTATCTTCCATCTTTAATCAACACGTCTAGTAACTGAGCCGAAAGAACACTACAAGTAAGAATGACAATATAATTGCAAAGTTCACTGAACAATACGAAAAAAAAAATGCGTTTTGTTAATTTTTATTAAAGGTAATAGATGTGTTCTATAATGTACATATATTAGTTTTTAAAGTTAAATTTTTTAAAGAAAACTATACATTTCAAATGTTATCTTTTTACTTTTGAGAATGATTGTCATAATAAGGTTAAATAATATTCTCTTGATATAGAACAATACAGGTGAACAAAACTATGATTGAGATTACTATTTTTTTTACAAACTTGTATTTGACATAAATAAATAATGAGAAATAACTAAGACTTTTATTTTTTTAAAGATACTTTCAAATTAAAGCATATCTACTTTATAAGTATCATTATGATATAATATATTGCATAAATCTAGTTAGGTACCGTAAAATGCTGCAACTTTGCCTGGATTTTGAAGTTTTTTGTTCGCATGTCTGAACCTATTTATTATTATGACTTTTAATGAGTTTAAGACGGAAAACAGACCTTATATCAAGCCAAGTAAAACCCACATCTCTTTGAATCATGCTGTTTTTCGGAATTACAAGCACTCAAATCCGTAGGCAAAGTTGTGGGTGAAAGACGCAACTTTGCCTAGAAGAATATCCCAATAAATAAAACCGTTATCACTTTCAGTTTTATTTTTCCGGTTGCTTATGACACTGTGGTGGTCCCGGCAGTCAGATTATTGCCATAAAGATATTAACTATTTTTTCAATGCTAATAGGCAAAGTTGTAGCAGGTACCACAAACTTTCCATAGAAAATATCGTTGACTGTAGGGTTGTGTCAAACAAAACCATTATTTTATTAAAACTTTTAAATACTTGTTTTCAAAAATTAAACTGATTGCTACCTACGAGTATAAAATAACATCGC
The DNA here is from genome assembly GCA_963854805.1 of Plagodis dolabraria. Classification (NCBI taxonomy): domain Eukaryota; kingdom Metazoa; phylum Arthropoda; class Insecta; order Lepidoptera; family Geometridae; genus Plagodis; species Plagodis dolabraria. The sequence continues at coordinate 20,571,047 of OY978460.1, read as the reverse complement.
AAATGCAATGCTTTTTTGGCAATAATGTCTCATAGTTACAAATAACAAACAATAAATTTTCATAACATGGCTTTGCCAGAAAATATTAATATTTTCGATTACGGTATTGACTTAGTTATCCTAATACAAAATCTTTAAATAAAATTAAAATATCTAAAATTATGTGAGTAACAATACTAACTTAAGTACAGGTCTTATCACTCTAAAAAATAAATGATATTCAAATGTGGACTTCTTCCTCAGTTGACAACTCTGTAGGTCGACCAAATGATTTGTTGTGAATATTTTTAGATTTGTTGACAATAGTCCGACGCGGTATCCCAAACTGTTTTTCCGCTTCATAAGAAGAAATTTATTTCGCACGAGATCTGCGGCAACTTCCAACATTTCCTTTGAGTAATTTGAATAATTGCGAGCTCCTGGTTTTCTCCTGCTTTGTTTTTTCTTGTTTCCCATTTTTCATATAACTGCAAAAAAAAAGACTTAGTAAAATACAACACAATTCAAAATCACGCCTGTATTCACGAATGGTTAGGCCTCCACCTCTGTGTATGATATACCCACATTACATCAGTTATGTTTTTTTAAGTCCTATGTAACAAGAGGCGAGCCTATTGCTACCTTCTTAGTTGCAAAATTTTCGACAGAGGGGCGTGGTTGTAGGTCTAATTGTCATATACCGGGCACAATTTTGGATTTTTGATCAGCCATTAAATCATTTTTGATTTGTATTCTGTTTGATTGTCGGTATAAAAATATAGATTCAAGGAAATCATATTAAAAAACAATAATTAATAAAATTTGACAAGAGACAACCCTAGACCCAGGCAAAGTTGTGTCACTCTACTTTCCAAAACAGTGCACAACATTGCCTACTAAGTTATTTTGATGAAATGGTGTCCTATTCATAGAAATATCAAACAATACGTAAAATAGACAGTATTTTCTTACCTTGGAACGTTTTCTCTGCTTGAAAACAACTTTTCTCTAGTTGAAACTGCAAAAGTTACAGGTCACTAAAAACGTTCATACACGCGCGGCGGTGTTTGTCGCACAACTGACAGCGTAGCAATGAAGTTACGATTGTAAAAAAATAAATATATGGTGCCCTAATAATGTTATGTTACTACCAAATGGTAGAAAATATAAAAAAACTAAGGGAATGTGAAATATCATAATCGAAACAAAATAGGTAAAGTTGGGTTTACTTGGCAAAGTTGCAGCATTTTACGGTATATAGTTAATAGTTTTGTATAACATTTTTATGCCTGCCAGTACATTTGAATAAAAGTTGCTTTGATTTAAATTAAATTGACCGTGGGCTTCGACCACAGGTGCGTCGACCACTGTGGGCCTAAGCCACGAACCCATAAAATGGTGCATATGACGTGCGCGTTGGTAGATAGGTAGGTACCTACTTACTTGGTTTCTGTTGGTAATCATAATGATTATTGAGAAGCCGATTGTTTATTTTTATCTTAAAATGAAAGTTGTGAATACGTTTTTTATACAAACCGTTTACGTTACAATAATACATTGAATACATATTATTCTACGTTATAGGTTACTTTAACGTGCATGATTCGAAAATACGATTGTAAATATTTCCCTCGATAGAAAAAAAACGCAAAAAGGCTCTAAAATTTCCTTAATCACCTTCTTTATGCATATAATAAGTCCAATTAATTAATAAAGTGTACTTATGTATAATCAACTGGTTGTTTGTTTTTTGCACTGTAATAACCTTTTGTTTATTACTAATTTTTTTACAAGTTGTCGCTTACGTTATTTAATTCTATGCGACTTAAGAAGTTCTATTTCACTCGCTCGCATACGATACGAGATCTCTTCGTCCTATGTCCTCAGTCCGGGCGAGAACGTAATGCTAGGTGGACCTGCGTTGCGGTTATCGGCTATAATTTAGAACGTTCGCGAGCGCGTGTGGACAATAATATTGATAAAAATGGGAAACAAAGGTGTCAGATATACTCGTTCCAACAAGGGGAAGTACCGGAGAAAATGTCTGCATATGAACGAAGTTCTAAGGTAAGAGAGTGCTACTATGTTATAATATGTGTTACAACCTTTTTACCTGTAATATTCTTTATATTTTTATAACCTATATCTACCTACGTAGTTCTATTTCACTCGCTCCTATACGATACGAGATCTCCTCGTCCTATGTCCTCAGTCCGGGGGAAAACGTGATGCTAGGTGGACCTGCGTTGCGGTAATCACCTAAAATTTTGAACGTTCGCGAGCGTTCTTGACAATAATATTGTCAAAAATGGGAAACAAAGGTTTCAGATATATTCGTTCCAACAAGGGGAAGTACCGGAGAAACTGTCTGCATATGAACGAAGTTATAAGGTAAGAGAGTGCTACTATATTAGGTACTAACTACGCTTATAAAAAAAATTAAAAGTTCCGTCAACATTTTTACATGTACAGTATGCTCGAATAACAATGGGTGTTTAAATTTGGTCTGGATTTTTTGATGAAAAAAAATTATTTTATGAAAAATTTCTAAAGATATGACAGTCCACGCTCGGCCGCCTTCGAGAGTAGACAATGTGTCGCTCGTTAGCAGCAGCTCGTATACGAACACAAAATATTAGAAGATACTTAAAATTACCATCTTGATACTTTTTGCATGCTGTACGGGCATCTTACGTAGGTAAGATTTTATAAATACAGTTTTATTTTATTTGAAGTAAGGCAATGAAATATCATGTTTGAATATTTTGTAAAATTGAATTCCAAGATGGTGTCGGTTAAATTTGTTTTTTTATCATTATAGGTGTCATTTTCATGATTTTCTGTGGGTACCTAATAACGAATCTGGGCTCAGAATCCATGATGGCGCCGACAGAATTTCCTTTTTTATCGTTACGGGTGCTATTTTTTTCGGTTTAACTAATTACGAATCTGAGGTCTAAATAAACATAAGTACAATACATTTTTTACCAATGTTGTTGATTTAGATGTCAAAGCTTTTTCGGGAAAAGCTCCCGTAAAAACCTTTGTGCCCTAGACGTAATGCAGAACGGGCAAGACGATTTGTATATCTGAGTAGGCATCTATAATTTTCAGTTTTCGATAAGTATAAAAATACTTAGTTTGTATGTAGCTGTGTACCTCTGTATATTTGAAGGTTTAAAATAATTATTATGAGCAAATAAAAGGTACCCTTACCTTACTTTGTTTGTCCAACATGCTTTTTAACGCCTAATGCACATACATGTTTTTATATAATTTTTACCCAGTTTTCCTGTTATATGTTCGTAAAATTTGTGCAAAAAAATTACATCGTTACTATCTAGTAGCGATGGGAAAATCTTGCATTGTTAGAGGTATGTTTGGCATATTTTTCCATCGAGACTATTATATTATTTTGTGTTTTAAAATTGGTGGACTTATTCTTTATACCCTCAAGTAACATGCGTTTAAATTTTATTACGGTACAATAAGCGATATTATTATAACTTGGGTTACGATAGTAAGATTTCGGCCGAGTTCTGCCACTTTTAATTGTGATTACATATGTCCTGGCCGGTCACTTCATATCCATAAACGCCGCGCGGTAGGCTGTTCACTCCCATTTGAGACACCCTATTATTTGAGATTTTAAGTCCAGTATAAAGGATAATACCGATTGATCTCGTCATTATCTAGGCTTGTATGAATCCGAAATTAAAAAATATATTTAAATTGAAAGTTATGAACCTCGAAAACTTTATATGAAAATGTTTCGAGGCTCATAACTCTCAACTTAATTGTCTTATTAAAATTTCGGCATCATACGAGGCTACATAATAACGAAATCCATCGCTACCTTTTATGCTTTGTGACCTTAATCTTAAAATTAATTGACCTTAATCTTTACATATGGGAGTGTTCACCATACGACGTTTGTAAGGAGAAATGAATCAACCAACCGTTTATTTCAGAAAAATCCATATTGTGTTCATGTTAATAGATACTTACTTGAATAATTATTAAAATAAAATAAATAAATACAATTAATTATGTCATACTAAGAGTCCCTTAATATTAAATTTAACATTAAATTTCTGCACGACCAACATCATATGTAGTATGTTCCAGTGACGCACTACGGGACAATGTATTTTATCTAAAATCATATTTAGGAGACTGTTGGTGCTGTCTCGCACGTGTTGCATCAAGGAGGCCACCCTTTTCCTGACTATTACTCTGAAGCAATCTGTGTTCGTTTCTATAAACATCCCCGATACACTACAGTAGCGTGGCAGCCCCAACAGCATCCTAAGCCCGTTATTATACTGGACGCGCAGGGAATAGGGTGATTTTAACCGCTCTTGTACACCTTGCAAACCTACGGGCCAGCATGTTACACCTCACAACTAATGCCCTACGCTCTCGCTCTATATCTAGGTCATCAGTGAGATCCTCAGTGACCCAATGCCCCAGGTATTTAACTTTCGTGACACTACTTAGTGGTACTTCTCCAAGTCTCACCGAAGGGACAGACCTGGGTGTTTTGTTCCCTGCCTTAAATACTAGCAGTTCACTCTTTTTAGAGTTATACCTGAGGCCGTGGTTCACCGCATATCTCTCACAAATACCCAGAAGAACCTCAAGTGCCTGGCCAGTTCACCCCCGAAATAAAGCGGTAACTGTGTGAGAGTTTCACTTCTTCAAATATTTATTCGTAGATTGTTCCATTTCCTCCAGACTGGTGTCGCAAAAGGCGACGAAAGGAAATTAAGCACCCAATGTGCAGTACGCCACTATTCACGTAGATAGAATTGAGCTGTAAATGCTGCAGAAATAAGATTCACAAACTACTTCATGCGGTGCCTATTTTTCGAGCCTTTTCACTTGCCAATTTGTTTCAAGTGAATTAAAATTGTTTAAGAGCAAGGATTCGATTAACGGCTAAAAGTTCGTATATCTGCGTTTTTTCAAGTCAATATCGTGACAGTGCAAGCAGTAAATTCTATGAAAAATACGATTTTGGAAAGGTCTAATTCTATATTAGTGCACACCAGTGAAAAAAATTATAATTTGTAAACAGTTTTTCTAAACGAAAGCAATTTATACAAGATGTTTTCCGGAAATCTGTCGCAGAGCTGTTTTTCAGAGAGTGTCGCCTTTTGCGACACCAGTCTGGAGGATATGGAACAATCTACGAATAAATATTTGAAGAAGTGAAACTCTCACACAGTTACCGCTTTATTTCGGGGGTGAACTGGCAGGGCACTTGAGGTTCTTCTGGGTATTTGTGATGAACAAATACCCCGGGTACATAACCCGGGTACATTTACCATCATGATGGGAAATGTACCCGGGAAGCGTAAGTCGGGTAGACGCAAAATGTCTTGGCTCCGTAATATCAGGGAGTGGACGGGGATTAAGACCGTCGAGCGCCAGATTGGCGCTTGATAAGGAACAATTTAAGAAGCTGACTGCCAACCTTCATTGATGGAGAGGCACTTAAAGAAGAAGAAGGGTATTTGTGATGAAGAGTTTATTATGAAGAGTATGAAGCCTCAAAGTGCACTACAAAGCTATATTACAAATATATTATTTATTATGTGTCAAAAATAAAATACTGTCGTGGCATAAAAACGAGTTAATCGGTCCACTTTAACAATTTTTTTTTACCTAGTTCCCGAAAGTATTTGTAATTGGCAGTCTTATTTTATAGAACAACAGTTATTTCTTAATATTTCAATATTTTTTCCTGCACGTTTTAGGGACTGTGTAATTTAAGCCGATTTTTTCAAATAAACCTTTATAATCTTGCGCGCATCCATTGTTCGATTAGTACCCGCCGGACCTTCCCAACGAGAGGACGCGTCGCTTGCTCGCTTCCCCTCCCCCGCATCCCGCGCGTACCGTTTTGTGTCTGCAGGCGTTACGGTTCGCTGACCTTAGCTGCAAGCGCTTAGCTTAGCTCAAATTGATACTTGGTAAGTAATATTGGTGATGAATTTGTTTTGTGTGAATAGCTGAGGTAGTAATGAATAGATTCAGGTGTTACTTTGCGGAAATCCATATTTAATAATAACAAATACTTTTAACAGTATGTTAAAAAAACATTAAATAATATTTAAATAAAACACTTAAAAAAGCATAAAATTATATATCTGTCGGAATTGTCACTAGATATATAATTTTATGCTTGTGTTTTATTTAATGTTTTTTTTAAGATACTTTTAAAAGTATTTGTTATTATTAAGCTGAGGTAGTTTTGATAATATTTAATTTCGTATGTATATTATTCATCCATTTAATGATTATTACCTGATGGTGGCACTTACTGTCTTAATTTATTTTCTTTCAGACATGGGTACTAAACGCAAAAAGTTCTCATCTAGTAAGAACAATAAATCTTTGGCTTGCGCTAGGGAAGCAAAAAGGTTAGTTAATATGATGATATCATGATATGTTATGATGGTAAGGGTCTAGTATCATGCAACGCGAAAAGGGGGGGGGGGGGTGGTTATCCCCCTCCCCCATGATACCCCTCTCGAAACAGGGTAATGAGTCATTGCAAAGACATAATCAAAGACGAAGAACGAAAAATATATAACTTTTGAGGTTAAGTATGAAAATTTTTGATGACAAGTTAAATGCTCTAAAATTCTTCTGGCGCATCGCCGGCCGCTGCCGTGTTACGCTCGCTTCGCTCGCTGAGCGCGCGTGTTGTGGTTAAAAGGCATCTAACACTCCTCCTCGCTTCACTCGTCGTCGTACCTAAATATCACTTTGCACTAGACTAGTGTGGTTTGGATGGATATTATGTTTAATATTATTTCACAATATATAATTATTGTGACAGATTTTCAGTTATCTTAGCGCGTCATTTATTTGGATATCTACTTATATTTGCCAGAAGATATGCCCATTTTTTTTAAGACTAAAAAGAAGTCATTGTTTGACGGAAGTCAGTCAGCCAGAAGCTAAACAATCAAGTTATTCTAATGATGCACCAAAATGTAATGATTCAAATGAAGTAAAGTTAAATGAGCCCAATGATGGTAGTGTTAGTACATATAATATTAAAAATATATCTTAGTGATATAATTAAACATAATGGATTTTAAAATTAAACTTGTATTCGTTATGATTCAAATTTTTGTAACAAAGAATTAAATAATTTTAAATTTGAATTTTGAATTTGATTCTAGAAAATGTTTTCGTCGCTTACAGAAGGTCTGACAGAGGAATATCAAACTCAAACTCTGATAATAATTAGAATGTCTGAATTTACCTGAATGAAACAAAAGACATGAAACATGTATTAATACAGATCGGAAGTATGAGTAGAAGTTTTTTATTATTAATATCCAATCAAAATAAAAAAAAAACAACTTTGTAAGCACTCCGGAGTTAAGAGTATTAAGGTTACCAATATGTATGTGTGATTTCAATTGTGTAGAATCAAATGCATCAACCAGCTCACCATTCCGGATGGTAGGCCGAAGGATTGTTGATTTTAATCAGTTTTGATAGATTGAAAGCCTTATCAGATCACAACCCAGGCTTAGGGTGTACACTAAGTAATATACAAATTATAAAAGAGCTTAGCAAGTAATATGTGCAACCAAAAATTTGAAATTAATTCATGTGACAATTTACCGGATGATATGAGTTTAACTCATGCTGCTTTGACTGGTGCAATGTTAATTGGCTGTGGACAGACTAACTTAAATGAGTTGTTTACTGCAATGGACCTACCAAATTTAAACCCTAAAACCTACAAGAAGTGCCACAGTGGCGTCTCAAACTGGTGGGCAGCTGCTGCGGAAACTAGTATTAGAGAGGCGGCTAAGGAAGAAACTGAACCAGCAATTGAAAACGGAGATATTATAGATGGGATTCCTGCGATCACAGTTGTGGCTGACGCGTGTTGATCTAAAAGATCATATAGAACTAATTATGCCGCTGCATCAGGCGCTGCTGCGATTATTGGGCTAAAAACAGGTAAAGTTTTATTTATGATGGTAAAAAATAAGTACTGCATAATATGCGCCAGATCCGTAGAGTAGTTTAGTGTAGTCAAAACTACTCTATAAAGGCTGTATATAAACCGTTATCTCAATTAGCACACCATGTGAGAACAGCAAAAGATGTTATTCCATATCAAACACCTGGTGTCTACAAGATTGACTGCAGCTGTGGTAGCTCATATATAGAACAGACTAAACGCACTATTGCAGAAAGGGTCAAAGAGCATATCGCAGCTGTGAAGAATCGGGACACGCATAAATCTGCAATAGCTGAGCACTTACTGGAGTCAGGACCTAACCACTGGATCGAGCTACATGACCCAAAAATTCTCCCCACTGAACGGCATTATTACTCTAGAATTGTACGTGAAGCGGTTGAAATTAAGAAGTACAAAAATTTCAATCGGGAAAATGGATTTAAATTGTCTATATCGTGGAATCCTGTGATAAGAAAGTGCTCGAGTCGTAATTTGCCGTCGCGTGCTAAGATTTTTTTACCTGTAGATAGGTTGTATGCCCTCCATATTTACTAGACGAATTCAGGGTAATTACCAGAGTCACTGCCAGTCTTGCACTTCCGAGCGTCCGGTGAATACATCGCCGCTAATCGTGTTTTTTAGGAATAATCTGTGGACAATATGCCTATATTGTGTCTTTAGACTCTGCACTAATTATACAAGCACTGTGAGAGATAAGAAAACTGTTTCATTTCACGCGTAATTATTGCTTTTATTGATGAATTAGAAAATATCGACATTTTGTTTTAACTAAGGAACTATTTTCAATGAAATGGATGAGCGAGATATGTGTATCGTTTGGTGTGAGAGAGTGAAAGAGATCGCAGTGTAATGGTGATCGGAACGTCTCGTGGCGGTTCGGTAGTTACACGAATTGCTTATTTATCTCTTTCTTACAACAGATATGACGCATAATATTTGAACGTTCTTTCCTTGTCATTACAAACTGCATATACATGTGCTTAGGTATGTAGATAGGTAAATTCTAGTAAGCTTTTAGCGCAGTGGTGTTCGGATATAACTACTCTAATATTTCAACTCTCTGGTCGCGTGCAAGTTCCGATATTGTTAGTGTAGTGTGTCGAGGTGACAGTGATTAAGACATTAACGAAAACCAAAATCGCTCCCGCCGCTCCTCAAGACGATGACACCGCTTCTTCAGTCTACTCGTGACCACGGTCAATGCAACTTGATCGAAACGTCGAGGTTAGTCAAAATATTATTTTGATATTAATTCGTGCGTGGATAGACCCGTCAGTAATTTAGAAACATGAGCTCCACATTAGGTGATAAACCTATAATTTATAATTTTATTGTTTTTATTTCTAATTTTGTAAAAAAAGTAATTATGTACATACGAATTAATTTAGCCAAAGAAACATTTGCTTGTTTGCGGTGTGGACAGGAAGAATACCGTCTGAATCTGAAATCAACCCGAATCACAAGAGACGACGTATTCTGGTCAACAAAAATGGAGCCGAGATTATTGAGTTTTTATGAAACTTGTCTTTCGCCAGAGCTCATTGACCCCAGGAAAAGTTCCATGTCAATAAATAAGAGACACCAGTTTTTAATGTATTTGCAAAAACGTTGTGTTTTATTACATATTATAGGTACTTGATACGCCCCGCGAGTTAACACGCGCCTTAAAAACCTAAAAGTAATAATAATAATTATATGTTATTCTAGAATATAAGCAATAACAGCACTAACTTTTTACTAGTTTTTACGTTAATCGCCATCAAAGTTTTATACGGTAAGATTCTGTCTCTTACTATGGAATTTGTTGAGAGTTCACGCGGCCTGAACTAATGTTAACTTGGTCGGCTATTGCTCGTAAACTAGTAGTTTAGATCGTCATTATAATCTTGTTTGTAATTTCGTACATATAGGTACAAATAGGACCATGAAGCAATGATAGCTCAGTGGTTTTGGCTATGGACTGCCGCGCAGCAGGTCCATGGTTCGAATCCCGCCGCTGACTTGAGCTTCACCGCATGGTGGAAGGGCATTTTTGCGAATGCCTGCCTGGCTAGCGACCACCCTCAAGTGGAAAATCTGTCGCCAAGCACCTAACGGTGTGTTCCGGCAGCTTTCCTTGAGAGCCAGTAATTCTAGGTTAAGCCTGGTAACACCTTCGACCACATCGTCACTTACCATCAGGTGAGATTGTGGTCAAAGGCTAAGCCTACCAGCAATAAAAAAAAAAAATGAGTTTTTATAGTTTTGGGCTTCGTGAGTTAGAAGGGACATGCAACTCAAAAAAAAAAAACGTTAGCTTATTGCTGAATATTTCGTTAACGGAATTTATACCCCAATTGATGGGGTATCTTTTTAGATATGAGACCAACTCGTAATATTTTTACCAACATGTGCCAAATTTCAATCTTCTAGTGCTAATAGTGTCTCAATAAAATGGCTGTAACATACAGACAGACGGCGAAACGCACATGGCAAAACTTAACTAAGGTTTCCTTATTTATGATAAAAAATGTGTCAAAACAACGTAAGTTTTCATAATAAAGTTTCCTTGTTTTACTACGGAAACCTAAATAAGACTTCCTTATTGTTTGGTGCAGCCCTTACTTGACCGTTATTTAATAAAATATCCTTAATATTATCTCAGACTTTAAGCTATAGACATGCCAAGTTTTATTAGTACTGCCAGCGTTTGAAGGGATAGACAGACATACGAAAACAAAATGATTTGGTTTCTATATAGATAAAATATAACGCAACCATTATTTAAAAATATATTCAATACTACAGATTTGGCCTGTAAACAGTTTTATTATAGTAAATAATTATATTCACAACATGAACCCGATTCAAAATTCAAATAAATAAATAAAAGTATCAATTTTTTTCGCATCATAGCCCTCTTGCTTGCACACAGAGATACCTACTATCGTAGTGTGCGTCAGAGCTGAGCCGTTCGCCGCGTAATATAGATCGCGTAGAATTTGACTTGCGGTAAAACGAACGGACGTTCTTTAAGTTAGCGCTCTCTGAGTCAGCAGAACGGATATAAAATAATTGAAATATTAAATTGACCTATATATAGGAAGAATTGACCTATATATAGGTCAGTTTATTTCAAAATGTAATCAAAAACAAGATTTAAAACCTTTAAACTATCTACTCCTAATAAAACTGAACTGTTACGCAACGTATTTTGTTCGCAAATATGATATCATTCATCAGTCCTGCTACGGAGACGTTGCATGCCCGCACGGCGCACCGCGGTCGCGGTCGTTGTGTGCGTCTCGCACCGAGTGCGACGTTGCCATTCATGAAGCTCAACATAAACACCACACCGATCATGTGGATTTATCAGCGCGCGTGTATAAGTATCTTTATATGTAACAATTACGTGTCACGTTGTTTGTCCGCGATGGACTCCTAAACTGCTGAACCACTTTTAAATTTGATTTGCACACCGTGTGCAATTTGATCCTAATTGAAAGATAGGATATTATTTTATTATTAAATAATTTATTTTCCATACAGGGGAAAGATGGGGAACTTTCAAATTTTATTTTTAATCATAATATATGCTTATATGCTATAATATATGCTATCTTACTGATTTTCAGCTTGGTGGGAATTTATGTAGCTTTACTCTTATTTTTTGGTCTAATTTGACCAGACTATTAGCTCCAAACGATTCTAACAGATGGCGATATCTGTTGACTGGATTGAGTATGTATTAAATAGATGGCGCTATGTTAAAAATAGAAACGTTTCATATAGGCTACAATTTAATAGCATAACCACCCCATGTTGGTGAGGAACATAAATTTAACCCGCCATGTACTGCGCACAAGGAAAAGTGCTGTCACCTACCCACTTCGCCGGCGTAGTATATTATTGTATTGTACCATGGCCGGAACCTTCATTATCGCTTCTCGCTGGCGATTCAGATGATTGAAAATTATATTTTAATTGTTTACTACAATGAACAAGAACCTTAGCCACAGCAACGCGTGGCCGGGTCTGCTAGTAATAATATACTACATACACTAATGTTATAAAGAGGAAATATATGTATTTTTGTATGTAACGAATATATTTAAAAACAACTGGACCGATTTGAAAAATTCTTTCACCATTAGAATCCTACATTATCCCTGATGAACATAGGCTATAGAATATTTCAATACCCGTGCAAAGCCGGGGCGGGCCGCTAGCAATACATAATTTGTAATCTTTATCTTTATATATAAAAATTAAGTGTCACGTTGTTTGTCCGAACATAAAGAAACTAATGAACCAATGTGATCCAAATTGAAAGATAGGATAGCTTACATCTCAATTTATGGTCGTAATTACCCGTGCGAAGCCGGGGGCGGGTCGCTAGTAAGTATATATAATGTATATTTACTAGCGACCCGCCCCGGCTGACTATAAATTAAGATGTAAGCTATCCTATCTTTAAATTTGGATCAATTTACACACGGTTTGCAAATCAAATTTATAGTCAGTTTAGTAGTTTAGGAGTGGCGGACAAACAACGTGACACGCAGTGAAACGCGCACTTTTGGAATCTTCTTTTACAGAAACTGTTCAAAAAAGTGCGAAAAAAATATATCATATTCTTGAATTCTTCATTGAGTGAATTAGTTGATTAGTTTTTATTAAAACTTATTAGTTCTTCTGTAATAAATTGTAATCGGCGACCCTTTTTAGACTGTTTTTTATTGATTTAAGAGGCATAGTTGAAGTAATTGCAACGTTTCTTTTAAAAAAAAATAGCTAATACTATACTCTAATGAACTACTTACTAACTTGTGTTGAAAACATTTTTATGAAGTTTTGACACAAAATTGCGTGATCGATCGTGAGAAATCTCAACGAATCGAAAATCAGTCTGCCCGCAGCGCTCGGGCCATTTGAACGTGGGATCTGTGCCGTTCGTTACGCCATCATTTTTGTGCATTTATTTTACGAAATATACAATTTTGTTTTACCATACGTTAATTTGCAAGTCATAAATTATTGAAACTCTAGTAAAAAAATATTGGGTAAGTACTTTTCTTTATATTGATTTATGAAATCTTTATAATAACTATTTTGAGCGAGTTGATTAAAGTTCAGACACGGCATTGTTAATTTCTATTTTTGTAGGTATCTAGATTTCTTACCCTTATTTCATTTTGTTATTTATAAGCTACTGTACAATTAAACGAGAACTTATTCCTAATGCACTTAACACACTTTCCGCGACGACCAACTACTACTTTCTAGTTATTGAGATATCCAATTATTCAAATAAAGGGAAGCTATATCTTTTTTATCACTTTGACTTAAACTATGTGAACTATCAATATAATATTATTTTATTATAATTATATATTATAATAAGTGGGGTTCCTTAATAAAAGTGACTAAGAACCCCGGTACGATTCTCCCCGTATTAATGGCAGCAGTCGAATGAGACTTGTCAAAAACCAAAATGACGGATTCAAGATGGCAGGCTAAATTCAAGATGCTCTGATCCGGCTGAAAATTAATACCTGGGTTGCTTAGGGCGTCGTTATTCCGAATTTAGAAATTATTTCTTATGATGTAATTTTTCAAGATGGCCGCCATACATAGATGTTTTGAAACCATTTTAGTAGCGGTAGGGTGAATCTTATATGGCGGTTTCATTACGGTTATCTTTTGTATTGAGCATTGCATTTGGATTATACTTCTATAATTTTTTTGAACTTTTATTACATTATTATTTGCACCTATGTTATTTCATACTGCATAAAAATTAATGACACATTGCCTGATAAACTTGTTAGCATATAATTACATAACTAATAATTAAAAAGTAATGGTTACATAAGAAACGTGTTTGTTATTTTTTTTTAGATTTGTAATACAATGGGAAATAAACGAAAGTATAAAGGACTTCAAAAACATCCATTAAAAAAAAGGAAGAAAATGGGTGAACATTTAGCTGCGATTAATAAGTAAGTACCTAGTAGCTACCTAAGTTTTCTATTAAGCTCAGTTTTGTTTTAGATTAAATATCGTTGTTATTATGACTAATTGTTTTATTATTTGGTAATGGCACAGCGGCAGCGGTTATATATTTCTGCGCCGTGCAATCGAGACCTTGGTTCGAATCAAGTGGACCTGTGTTCCACCGAATTATGGTATGGTATATTGTAGTCTAAGAGCCCGTGAACCCCAGACCTTCGTTATTTTATAAAAGATGAAAGTTTGTCAGCGCATGCTCCCAACACAGGTAAGAACGAAGGCCACTTATGAAGTTTGGGTTGCCCTGGCTTTGGCAGGTAAACAGTACTAAAGGTGTGTAATATACAAATCTAGTTTCATCAAATAATCAAGAGAAATTTTTTGATATTACCTTTAGAATATTATTAAAAATCATATTATTCATTGCCAGACACTTAACATCGTGGCAACCCCTTGCCAGACACCCTTAATGTTCAGGACATAATAATTTTACTTACGTTATAGTGTAATAGCTGATTTTTATACATGATACTTATATAATGAGTAGATGATGTTTTTTTAGTAGCCAGACATTTTGATAGTTCCAACCCCCTGCCAGACAAGCATCTAGGATCGAGCGCGAGGTAGAATATATATTTGGGTGCGAGTGAGATGGCGAGTTAGGTCTATTGCGATCCTTGAACGCGCAGCTGCCATTTCTACTGCGCATGTATTGTTTAGTGCTCAGTATATGTTTACATCAACAAAAATAATATAATACATTATCTTGAAGCTTTATTTATTTAATATTCTTTATTTATTATTAACATAGGATATCCTTATTAAAGGCACGGTTCTATTCTTTAAAGATGGCAACTTCATCGGAACCAGAACCTGTACGTTTGGTAGGTACGGGTATGGATGTAGTCGCCATTTAAAACGAACATTGTATATCTAAAAAGAAATATTTTATACAACTATTAGAGGCCCGCGCCGGCTTCGCACGGGTAATTGCGACTTTCAATTGAGATGTAAGCTATCCTATCTTTCAATTTTAATCAAATTGCACACGGTGTGCAAGTCAAATTAAAAATCGGTTCTGTAGTTCAGGAGTCCATCGCGGACAAACAACGTGAAACGTAATTTTTATATATATAAAGATAAAGATTAATTACTTTTATATACCTAAAGTATTAAATTCGACAAAATATTATTCTTTTGACATAATCGTCAAAAGCATTATAATTTGTCGAATTTAATACGTATACAATGACAATTGAAGGTACAGAGACTATGCTCAATATATTCAGGTTTACCTGAAATTCACAGATGACATCATCGCTTTCATCGTGTTTTGGGGTAATCAAAGGTAAACACACTGATTATGGCGAAAACTCAGAAAAACCTGACATGGATGATGAAACATTTCAAAAAAGCAAATCCCTGTTTTTGGGAGAACCTAAAAGAAAACTGTCTTATTAGAAATAAAATTGAAAAAGAAACAATTTTGCAACGTGATGCTACGAAATGGCTTGATGTGTGAGGCTACAAAATGCTGACTGCTTCCAATTTTGGCAAAGTAATATTAAGACGTCAAAAACTGCTTACGGGTCCACTAGTCAAATCATATCATAAGTGAGAAAAATCTTGTTAACGTAGGTACCATCAATCCGTCACGGTATTGCCAATGAAAAGGTTGCCTTACAACAATTAGAGATACAAGAAAAAATCCGACTAAAACCATGTAGTAGTCCACATTTATAGATAAGACCCATTTTTAGGTGCAACTCCAGATGGTGTTACAGAAGATGAAGCCATGATTATAGAAATCAAGTGCCCTATTACTGCATTCAAAATAGGCTTTGAAAATGCAGTGATACAGAAAAAATCAAGTTTTGGTTCATGGATCTACCAAATCCAACGTCACAAAAAAAAAAGTGTGTTTGGTGTGTGGAGTGGAGAAAAATATCCTCTGAAAGTTGAATACATTTCGCTAGATGATGATTTTTGAGAAAAAACGAAACCAAAAATAATTTATTTTTACAATGAATGTTTGCTACCAGAAATAATAGACTCTCGTGTTACGAGGAATATGCCTCTTAGAGAACAACTGCAAGTCTCAAGTACTACAGAAAATAAAATAAAAACAGTATGTCAGAGGCAGACAGACAGCCAAAAATGCCTGAATGTATTAAAAAAAATAAACAGATTAAAACTAGACAGGCAGAGAAAATGTTTATTAAAACATATGCAGAAAAAGAAAATAAAGTAGACAAAGGGTGTAGTAAAGAGACACCACAAAAAAAAAACAATACTACAACAGAAAACAGCATAAGACGAAGCACAGAAAGTGCTCCGTTGACGTCTTGTAGTAACACAAACTGTGAACGAGTTCTTGAGTTCAGTGAGTCATAAATCTCGTAAATAAACTTTAAAATTGCATAATGACTTTCTATAACTGAAATTATACCTATGCATAAAATTTATTCACCTATAGAATTATAGAAATATGATAAGAGTAAAATTGTAAGTTTCTGTTTTAGAGTTGGTAAGTATATTACAGTAAGCCCAAACACAAATTATTTGACAGTTTTTTTTAAACAAGGTTATTTAAAATTAAATACACATTCTCACCATTTTCCCTTCAGTCTACACATTTCTTTCTGCTTGCCAAAATACTGACACACTTATTTCGCTTTTTTACATGAGCTAACGCTCATGTAAAAAAAGCATACATAATTATAATAATAATATTATTTTAAAAAACGTTTAACATGTTGTAGCAGTAAGGAATACATGATGTATACATAGAACTATGAATAAGAACAACAAAACACATAATATGTAGGTACAATGTAAGTCCTACAGGTACTAATATGCTCCGACGTTATCCGCACCAACCCGGTGGTTGGTTGAATGTCTTTTCTGTAGTAGTACTGTTGTATGTGTAGTTTCTACACATACAAGCTACCCTTCGTACCGCTTCATGAAGTCAAACTACTTTTTTGAGCACAATACTGACATAATACTTTTGAACTAACACGGTACCAACTTTGACAAGTAATTTCACACTTATCAGGAACAGAAGTCGGTTCCATTTTTGTTTTTAAAATATTATCTACAATCTTAAATTTTAAGCTCGTTTTATGGATCTTATAATCTCTGCTAAACACCAAACAATTAAGACTTTTACTTGCAAATTATGTTGATATGGAAGATAGGCACCTTTCTAACAAAATTTCAAGAAGATCGGATCAGGCAATCGAGATTTATCGACGGGGAAATATACACTGCTCAGACCTCCACCGAGGCCACGCTTCGCTTAGTCTATTAAATATTTCTCTAATTACAAGTGATGATATTTTTTACCTTATAGGTTAGCAGTAACTGCAGATAAAATGTTGTTATGTACACTTCTGTTCTGCCGCTTCTAATAGCTCACGAAACTACAATTTTAGCGATGCTATCCGTGGTACGGCGACTGGTGCCGCCGTGCGAATGAATATTTTTATGAGTTAAAAGTTAACGCCTATTTCTTTTAGCTCCGCCCGAATTAGAAATTATTTTGATTACTGTCTTGGCCTTAAGCCGTCGGTCCTGGTTGTTATCTTAGGATGGCAGTAGCCATAGCATGGTGGTAGGGCATTTTTCGAATGCCCGCCTGGCTAGCTACCAACCTCAAGTAGAAACCGAACGGTGTGTTCCGGCAGTTGTCATTGAGAGCCAGTAATTATAGGTTAGCCTGAACAACAACTTCGACCACATCATCACTTACCATCAGGTGAGATAGTTGTCAAAGGCTAACCTATCATGCATAAAAAAAAGTTTTGTTCGCGTTTTCACTGTCCGGGGCGCGGCGAGGCCCGCGGCGCCTTGATATTGATTGCACCGGGCGGTCCCTGTCCGAATCGTCTTTTATTGAGCGTTTGCTGTAGATACCTAAGACGTATGTTACGTAGGTAGGTGTCTATCGACTTAGAAAATATCGAAATATGACGTATGCGTCTTAGGCATATATGTCCACTGGATAAATAAATTTAGTTTTCTTCTTTTGCAGAAGAAGAAGATTGGCACTAGCAGAAGGAGGGGCATCAGACGTAACTATTGAGTAAGTCCTACATATTTATTTCATGAGCTATTATAAAAACTGATGAAATGCCTTCGACCACCATCGAAATGATTTTGTGTCGAAGTGTCAGTATCTGTGACAGGCTAGATTGGGGAATGGTCCTCAAGGAGAGCTGTTCTGTCAGTTGATGAAATGTCGCCTCTTCGCATTAGAAGTGTACAATCTCAAAAATGCACGAAATTGAGTTAAGTATACAGAAATGTTAAGAATCGCAAATACTTTATCAAAAAGTGACAAATGCACATTGTTCGACAAATGTTAGTTTTAAATTGGTAGAAATGAAAATTTGTTTTGCATCTAAATAGTACCTATTTAAAAATTCATTGCCTATTCTTTCATCATATAGGAAAAAAGCATGGAAAAAGAACGCTATGAAGGTCACCAAATTAAAAGCCAAAATTTACGTATAATTTAAAAACAAATGATGTTGTATATTTTTTCTTTCACGTTACACTACAATAGAGATGCGAATGAAATTGCGACTGCGTTTTTAATTATATTGTATCTACACGTATGTGTGCAAGACTTAGTCTTCAAAAGTTTAAATATAATTTTATAAAGGCATTAATTATAAATAATTTATGACTACTAATTATTGTTTATATTATTTTAGAATTTACAGAAAATAATATTATTAACTTATTTACATATATACTACATGAAAAACATATGTAATGCTGATGGTCGTGGTGTTGTATAAATCAATATCTGCATCTGTCAAGTTGTAAAACGAAGCGATTGCACGCACAATAAATACATTCTGCCTATAATTAATGTGAACTAACGGAACAGATCAAATTTTGGGTTTTCTCAATACAGCTGCGTTAATGCGTAATCCTATGAGTTCAAGGAGCTCAGAACAGTCCACCGTGTCATTTGCAATGCTCAGAAGATATGATTAACTGGATATATTCTTTCGTTCATAGAAAGGCAAGCAATGAAACTTCCGACTAAGTAGACTTACTTTAGACTAAGTACTGCTAAGTAATCCGGTACAATTTTGCACAAAACTGTAGATAACACATAAAGTCCGTGTAAATAACATCTATTTGAGAGGGTTCGGATATAAAACGAGACAGGAACTCTGTGCACAATAAGAGATTTGATGTAGTTGATCTGCCCCATAAAAAATCATGCAGCTGAGGTGCAAGATCATGCTTGAGTGCGCTGTACAATTGGGTATAGACATTTTTTTCAATTATCTTAGCAAACAGACATAATTTAGAGATAGGCCTATAATTATCTATATTATTTTTTGGTCCTTTTTTGTGTAAGGGCTAAAGCCGACTTCCGTTTATGAGGTACAACCCGTTCCGATAAAGAGCGGCTATACAATAGACAGAGGGGTAAAACTAAGCTCTTTGCACACTTAACTATTAATATAGCGGGGGTGTTATCAGGTCCCGCTGATTTATTTAAATCTAAGGACATGAAAAGTCCAAGAACCTCCGCTGGAAGCACTTCAATCATGCCAATATCAGCAGAGGACGCAGTAAAGTCTTGAGGTTGATTAATCTCTATACAATCCCGATGGATTGTATCAGCAGTTCGAATCTCGCCGCTGGCTTGAGTTTCACCGCATGGTGGAAGGGCATTTTTGCGAATGCCCGCCTGGCTAGCGACCACCCTCAGGTAGAAAAATCTGTCGCCAAGCACCTAACGGTGTGTTCCGGCAGCTGTCCTTGAGAGCCAGTCATTCTAGGTTACTTAAGCCTGTTAACACCTTCTACCACATCATCACTTACCATCACGTGAGATAGTGGTCAAAGGCTTACATATCAGCAAAAAAAATAATTGCAATAACACATGCTCTGCTCTCACTCAATTTTTGCAAAATTACTTGACGAGAGGAAAAATAAAGGGGCCTGTAGCTATAGGGGTGGACGACGCGGGTTCGAATCCCGCACATGACTATAGTTTTTCCTCTCGTAAGTTTGTAATTTTGAAATATTTTATCTTTTTTAGGACAAGCAGTTTGGGGCAGCGTGCTGAAGAAGCAGGACAATCAAGCGCAGTCGAGTAAGTACCTTTCAAGAAAGAACATTTTATCTACCACCATAGAATGTATATGTATAATAGTACTACCTACCAGTCTTATTCGCTATGGTTGCATGCAATATTTGGTATGGTTGAAATATCATTAAGAATTAGCTAGTAACAGTAGCCACTTAGATAGGTTTGTAAAATGACATTTTATTAATAATGTCATTGCGTTTGTGGGGTTGTCGAAGTATATAATAGAGAAAAGCAATATGTATATATATGTAGCTACGAGTATGCACGAGGTTATAGGTTTGTTGGTATGTATTTATTATTGTATACTTACACGTGTACTAAAAATACGGCTGTATTGATTTCGTAAAGATAAGTCTGTACGAAATCAATAATGCAGTATTTTTTGTATTTGTTGATTGAGTGGTAATGTAGGGCCCATAATATACCTACACCTATGTATCTAGTTTACTTTTTTAGAACAATCCTGTAAGTAACTTAAATCTAACCAGATAAATTCGACGCCTTTCCATTTCTTTAATGTTCTACATTAAAAATATCTACTCAATCACATGCCACTGCTCAGCGTTTCTATAGGCATGGTAGAATCAAATGGTTTATATATATGGCAGGTAAATCTAAGATATGATTTTTTCAGAACATCAAACCTGACATTGAAACTAGAACTTGATGAGCCTCAAGAAACTTTAATATTCGTCACTGAACCAGACTGCGATGGTCCAGGGGCAGACTGCGGTGGTACAGAACCAGACTACGATGCCTTCAGTAATGAACTTATGGGTCTACACGACACCAATGTAAGCATTCTCTTTTGAGTTTTTCAATCTGTTTTGGGATTAGGTTAGGCTCCTTGGTAGATAAAATAAATCCTTTTACTGAGTAGGTATGCACTAACCAACCACTTGTTAGGCAATTCTACGTTTTTTGTGATTGTGGTGGAACAAGCGCGAGGCCCACTTTACGTTAAGTGGACTAACCTCTACTTATAACAGATGCATTTCGTCACAAGTAACGAATCGCACTGCGACCGTCACACTTAGACATAGAGTTGTTAAATCTCATGTGCCCGTAATTTTACTGGCTCTCAAGGACTGCTGCTCGAACAGACTGTTAGATGATTGGCGACAGATTTTCTACTTGAGGGTGGTAGCTAAATGCCCTTCCACCATGCTGTGAAGCTAAAGCCGGCGCTGGACCTGCGGCACGTTTTATTGTACCTTTTATTACCTACTAGCTTTCCGGGCGCGGCTCCGCCCGAGCGTATGTCGGTTATCGCTCAAAAACATTAACCTCTTTTGCGCAGTTGGATAAAAACTATCCTATGTTTTTTCCCGGGTCTCAAACTATTTCCATACCAAATTTCATTCAAATCGGTCCTGTATTTTTGGCGTGAAAGCATAACAAACAGACAGACAGGGTTACTTTCGCATTTATAATATTAGTACTGATAAGAGCTCGGCCATCATTGCTTTAAATTTATACCAAATTAGCAGGTAGCGCTTACTGTGTATATGATTATGATTAAGTTGATCCAGTGAATCATACATGACCAATCCGATCATCTTAGAGAGACTACACAGACAATTACCTGGGCCGGCGGCGCAGGTACCTCCCCGAAGAGTGGTGCAGAAAATTTACTCTATTCCACTGTTTGCATAGCGAGATTTTAAGGCCTAAACTAAATTTATCTTATTGTAAGGGACTCTGAATAGCTCTTATATAGATTTTCTAAGGCGCTGCGATTCGACAAATAGAACAAAATAAATTAACCAAACCACGAATTCAATTAACATATATTTCTTCAGTGCACTGTTTATAATCTAAAATATAATCGACGAATTGTAACGAAGGATCTGTACATGGGGTATATGCATGGCAGTGTAGGTATGTTGCCCCGTAAGCTGGGTCACCACGGGGAAACAGAACGAAATATTTCCCCACCGTGATCCTCTTTATCAGCTTAGCGGCACGGGGGTTGCGCTGGGCAGCATTCAGTATTGAACTTATGGGTCTACACGAAACCAATGTCTTTTGAATTTTCCAATCTCTAGGTTCCTTTGTAGACTATGGAATCCTTTTACTAAGTGTACATCGTCCAATCACTTGTTAGATAATTCGCCTTGTTTTTTTTTGTGTAATTGTGGTGGAACAAGCGAGAGGCACACGTGATGTTAAGGTTTATACAGTCGCCAATGGCCTTGAGCATCTGGGCCTAATCGAGCTTACTTTACCAGCGCATCGCCGCAGTTAATCAACAAACGTTCGGCGCTCGCTGCACAAATATAACGGTCAAAGAATATGCAGATGCGCGATACGCTCCGGTAACGTGGCACTTTATATGCCTACCATACGATTCTAATGAGTATCCGCAGTTGCAACTGCGACTGAGATCAGTACTAAAATTCATACCTACCTAGGTTTTTCTAGACGTCTTTATTCCTGGAATTAATATTTCGACGACGTCATCCAAGTGAATAAAGTTACTCCGATTTGGCTGAAATTCAAAATCTAGGTTGTTCTGGAAGTTTTATTCAGAATTTGGAATTATTTTTCGATGGCGTCTGCCAAGTGAATAAAGTTACTCCTCACTTATTTCTAAATGAAGTCTTTATTCCTGGAATTAATATTTCGACGTCGTCTACCCAGTGAAGAAAGTTACTTCGATTTGGCTGAAAATCAATATCTAGGTATTTCTGGACGTCCTTATTTCGAATTTGGAATTTATTTTTCGATGTGGTCTGCCAAGTGAAGAAAGTTACTCTGATTTGGCTGAAATTCAAAATCTAGGTTGTTCTGGAGGTCCTTATTCCAAATTTGGAATTAATTTTTCGATGACGCCTGCTAAGTGAAAAAAGTTAGTCCGATTTAGCTAAAATTCAAAATCTAGGTTGTTCTGTACGTCCTTATTCCAAATTTGGAATTTATTTTTCGATGTCGTCTGCCAAGTAAAGAAAGTTAGTCCGATTTGGCTGAAAATCGACATCTAGGATGTCCTGGGCGTCATGATTCCGGATTTGCATTTAGTTTTCAATGTCGTCTGCAAAGTAAAGAAACACTCCGACTTGGCTAAAAATCGATATCTGTAGGTAGTTCTCAGTTGTCACACAGACTCTTTAAAAAATCTGCTGATTTTAGTGAATTACTACATAAACGAGTTTTCCAATTAAAATTACCTGTTATTCGTACAACTTTTGCAAGAAGATTTAGCCCTTTAATTGAAACATATTTATATAATAAAGTCCTGAATCAGTGCGATATAAAACATAGTTCAGTGTTTGAAGCCAAAAGCATCATTGTTAATTGGTTGTTCACGTTTAACTATGATGGGACTGAAAAAGTTTAATCGATTACTTCTTAAATCAGTACTAATATTATAAATGTGAAAATTACTCTGTCTGTCTGTCTGTCTATCTGTTACGCTTTTACGCCAAAATTCCTGGACCGATTTGAATGAAATTTGGTATGGAAATAGTTTGAGACCCGGGAAAAAACTAGGATAGTTCTTATCCAACTGCGCAAAAAGAGGTTAATGTTTTTTGCGCGATAACCGACATACGCGCGGGCAGAGCCGCGCCCGGAAAGCTAGTTTATTGATAATTTTTAGAAGTAACCTTTTTATATAATGTTATGTATTCATACTTTATATATTAATAATATACATATTTATTTATAATATCTATATATGATCATATTAACTTACATTTTACATACATTCAGTTTATATATATATATATATATATATATATGCATATATATGATATTTTCATTAAAAAATTTGCTTTTGATATAGTGATATATAAAGCATCAAACATACAAACACGTAAAAAACACAAATTTAGTTAAAATATAAATACATACTTACCTGTGTGTATAAT
Source organism: Plagodis dolabraria (assembly GCA_963854805.1). Classification (NCBI taxonomy): domain Eukaryota; kingdom Metazoa; phylum Arthropoda; class Insecta; order Lepidoptera; family Geometridae; genus Plagodis; species Plagodis dolabraria. The sequence goes on along the minus strand of OY978460.1, from coordinate 20,547,061 downwards.
TTATAAAAAAAGTGTATGAAACTAATGTTATTTTATGGATAATTTGTAAGTTTAATTTATGTTTATAACTATTTTGCGTGAAAAATTGTACTGAAGTCATCTGTGCACTAACCCTATTACTGTACAGCTTTCAATTAAGGTCTACAACGTCTAAGTGTGAAGACCACCAGCAATACAAGATTTGGAATAAGTGTTATTGGCTTAAATAAACATTTTTATTATTATATTATTGTTTAAATTATTATTATTATTCTGGAAGTTTTTATTCCAAATTTGGAATTTATTTTTAGATAACGTCTGCCTAGTGAAAAAAGTTTCTAAGGTTTGGCTAAAAATCGATATCTAGGTTTTTCTGGACGTCGTTATTCCAAATTTGGAAATTACTTCTCGATGATGTCTGCCAAGTGAAAAACGTTACTTCGATTTGGCTGAAAATCGATATCTAGGTTGTTCTAGACGTCCTTATTCCGAATTAGGATTTAATTTTTCGAAAACGTCTGCCAAGTGAAATATGTTACTCCGATTTGGCTGAAAAATTGATTTCTGTAGGTCATTATTCTACATTTGGATTTAATTTTTCAAGACGTTTGCCAAGTAAAGATAGATGACGTATCTTTAAAACGCTAAGATATATCGGACAAGAGTAAGAAAATTATGATAATCAATCGTTTATGCAAATCTCCTTATAAATGAGGTTATCCTCAAAAATAGTAGATTGTTATACAAGGGTTGAAACGAATCAATCCCCTTACGAGGTATTTAGACATGAGAAGGAAGCATTTACTATGAGATTTTCCCACCCTTAGGCGGGAAGCAGAGTCTTCCACCCGCTACTCGCATCAAACAAACACTACTTTCCGAGTATGTGATATGAGAATGATAATTTCTTGTAGGTCTAGGCAATAATAATATGGGCAATTTATCTAAAGCTATTTTGTAAAGATTGGTTCCATCGTGAAAAGGTAACCGAGATACTTTCTCATTTATTAGGAGATTTGAATAATTGATTGATAAGTAATCATAATTTTTCTACTCTTATCCTACTGCGGCGTTAAGGAGCTGCTAAGCACCCCACGGCCAGCAGGTAGGTAGGTAAACTTAGGGAATAGGTTTGAAAAGTTTATTAGGCCTTATCAGGTTGCACAGCCGCACAGTTCTACTGAAGTTACATAGACCGGAGGGAGTCACTGGCCTGATAGTACTCGTGATCCAGGTCGCAGATGTGGCGATCTTGGCGTCGGCTGATAGTTCAGGATCTCGGTAGCGAGTGCTCGAAAGAACCGTCCGGTTAAATCAGTGAAATGGAATCCTGGAAGGAAGACACCGGCTTAGTGGCTGATGTTCTTCAGCCAATTGTTGCCAAGCCGCGCCGACACGATCGTGGTACTATTACCAGTGACTCACATTTTAAAACTCAGTCTAGCGCGGTAGGGCAGCACAGCTGTTAACGTTACATAGGTTTTAGTCAGCACTATGAAATAACAATAATAAATAAGGAACTCACCCTAGAGGGATTCATTCACTTAACAACTAGTAAATAACAATTAAGATTGATACTACGTATTGTATTTTTATTTAGCGCAAGACGAGTGTTCCTTGCCAATTGCATAGACGAAAACGCTAAGATATATCGTGTTTAAAACGCTAAGATATGTCTGTGGGTTCCGCACAAAATTATTTTTAATAATTAGCAATATTAACGTAAGTTTATACCTTAAGTGGTATGTAAGTTAGTTAAAGAATTTAATTAGTATATTTTTAATTTATGATTAACATCTAATGTTTCATATTACGAATAATACTATTATTTAAGTAACGGTGTTAGGCACAACGTTACACTACATATTATCTTACCGTTTTCGAGATACGTCATCTATGTTCACTTGGCAACGTCATTGATAAATAAACTCCATATATAAAATTGTAGACTAATGACGTCCAGAATAATCTAGATATAAATTTTTAGCCAAATTGGAGTAACATTTTCACTTGGCAGACGTCTTCGAAAAATAAATTCCGAATTCGGAATAAGGACGTCTAGAACAACCTAGATACCCCTCGATTTTCAGCCAATGGCATACGTCATCGAATAATTAATTCCAAATTTGGAAAAAAGGCGTCCAGGAAAACCAAGAAAGTATCGATTTGTAGCCAAATCAAAGTTACTTTTTTCACTTGGCCGACGTCATTGTTAAATAAATTCTAAATTTGGAATTAAGACGTCTAGAACTATAGACCTAGATATCGATTTTCAGCTAAATCAAAGTAACTTTTTTCACTGGGCAGACATGGCATCGTAAATCAAATTCCAAATTTGTAATAATAACGTCTAAAACAACCTAGATATCCATTTTTAGTCAATTCTGAGTATTTTTCTTCACTTGGCAGACGACATAGAATAAAATATTCCAAATTCGGAATGATGACGCACAGCACAACCATGGTATAGATTTTCAGCCAAATTAGAGTAACTAAATTCTAGGTTAGCCTGTACAACATCTTCGACCACATCATCACTTACCATCAGGTGAGATAGTGGTCAAAGGCTAACCTATCAGGCATAAAAAAAAAAAAAACTTTTTTTCATTGGCAGACGTCATCGAAAAAATAAATTTCAAATTCGGAATAAAAACGTCCAGAACTACCTAGATTTTGAATGTTAGCCAAATCGGAGTTACTTTCCTCACCTGGCAGATGTCAAAAAATGTATGCCAAATTTTGAATAAAAACGTCCAAAAAAACCTAGATATCGATTTTTAGCCAAATAGGAGTAACTTTTTTCACTTGGCAGACGTCATCGAAAAATACATTCCAAATTCGGAATAAAAACGTCCAGAACTACCTAGATTTTGAATTTCAGCCAAATCGGAGTAACTTTCTACACTTGGGCGACGTCATTGAAGAATACATTCAAAATTCAGAACAAAGACGTCCAGAACTACCTAGATTTTGAATTTCAGCCAAATCGGAGTAACTTTTTTCACTTGGTAGACGTCATCGAAGAATACATTCCAAATTTGGAATAATGACGCACAGCACAACCTAGATATCGATTTTCAGCCAAATCGGACGAACTTTTTTCACTTGGCAGACGTCATCGAAAAATAAATTCCAAATTTGGAATAAAGACGTCCAGAAAAACCTAGATATTGATTTTCAGCCAAATCGGACTGGTTTTGATTTTTAGAATCTTCTATCCGCCAATTTGGATTTATGACAAGTGTCATTTGACTGCTCTCCCGATTCCCTGCGATAATTGTTCAAATCTCCCTTACTGTAATTGTAACAGCCAGACCGTCCATTGCTGAACACAGCCTCCCCTATTAAGGGGGTATTTGCCATAATCCCCACGCTTGGCAGGCTTGGGGATCGCAGTGTAAGTTGGCAGTTCTTTAGAAGGCGCTGCTGCCCACCTTCCAGTAGTTTTCCCTTAGTCGCCTCTTACGACACCCACGAGATTATATGGGGAGGTGCATTTCTAACCCGGCACCCCAAGGGGCAAATCTCCCTTACCTATCTCTTACTATTTTCGAGTTATCCATCTTCACTTGGCGGACGTTATCTTTATGCAGTATTAATTAACCTATATCAAAACACCTAATACATTTATCAAAAAAGCTTAGAACTCCAAAAGATGTATGAAGTCCCATACACACTCTTAATGTAGTAGAGAACCATTTTGTACCCTACAAAGTACTATAGCCAGAAACTATTTACCATAATATAAAAAAAAAAAATATCTTTAGTTTACCCGTTATGTCATGAGAGCGTTATAGACATTACTAATTAATGTTGTACATGTATTATGCACCTAATTAAAAAACTTTCATTGATCTTATTGATAAGGCCGCCCATTGTAAAGTACCTACAAAATTGTCAATTTCAAGTTTTGATTCTTTTCATATGTGATACATTTCAAATAAAATTTGTCTACAAAGTACCAATAATAAAGCGTCAACGCGCATACTTCACGTCGCAATCGAGTTGGCCCTCTGCAGCGAGCGAATCATTACACGCACACAGCTGCGAATCTCGCATGTCAATGCACTAATACAAAGACAAGATCGTTGTCAGTCGAAAGCGGGAGCTGAGCTACGAGCGACACAACCTCCCCGTGCCAACGCTTGCGCAACACTGCCTCGGAACTAGAGAAGAGCGTTGAATGAACGAACTAGTTAATTCGACCGTCGACGTACAATAGACGAACGGACAGTTCATCGACGATGAATGGACTAGTAGAATCTGTAGACGGCAGGACGGCTAAATTGTAGTCTATACAAAATTCATAGCGACTGTCAACGCGACGACGACTCGTGAACACAGTCGGTTAATATATTCATTCATTGGTCCGTTACACAACACGCTCAATGTTATTATCAACTCAGAGCTCCTACATTTAAAGTTCAATTTTGTCTGCATAGACGGTCATTTTAACGCGTTGAAATCGTTGAACCGTCCATGCAGACAAAATTGAACTTTAAATGTAGGAGCTCTGAGTTGATAATAACATTGAGCGTGTTTTGGACGGTCATTTGAACGCGTTGAAATGACCGTCCATGCAGACAAAATTGAACTTTAAATCTAGGAGCTCTGAGTTGATAATAACATTGAGCGTGTTGTGTTGATCCTCCGTCATAGACGTAGAACGGCCGCGCGGCGCCTTGACTGCAGTCGAAACGCGAACGATGCACTTATTAGAAACTTTCTTATTTCGTGTTTAACCAAATTACGTACTATAGTTTCAAAATTTGATTAAATGTTTGTTACATACGAGTATTTTATTATTGTGAATAGTGTAAATTATATGTAAATAGTTTAAAAAACTTTCAAAACTTTATGGTTGATTTTAATAAGTAGATAGGTGATATACCTAAGTGAACTTTTTAGTGTAGGAAACAGTAAAATGGCAGGACGAAATTTAAGTGAATTATGGCATCACTTTGAAAAGGACATATCTAGTGGAAAGGCGATTTGCAATCTATGCTAAATATATGTATGAAAAATTGGCGTATAAATCTACTGCGGCAAATATATAAAGCCATCTAAAACGGAAGCATATATCTATTTTTACGTCATTACCGTCGTAAATATTGTACATAAAACACATTAAAAAAACAATGATTGTAAATAGAATCAGTTGATCTTCTAAATACGCCTAAATAGGGAAAATAATCGACTATTATAAATTCTATTCAGCCAGTCCTTAGCCTGGAAAAAGTATGTAGGGAAGGTCAAACTTTTCAATAATATGCTTGTGTGTGATACGTAACATATAAAACTACGATACAAATTACATTTAACTAGAATACTCATTCATTACTACTACTAATGCGTCTAGTCTAGTTGAATAGTCGTACGTAACGGATCGAGTCGACTAATCGTCCATAAAGAAAACGCCGTTGGTATAAATCAACTAGTCGATGAATTTAACTAGTCGATCGACTAGTCCACAAAAGAAAATGGACGGTCTAGTTTCGTCTACGTTAAATGCGTCGACGACCCATCTCTACTCGGAACCGCCGCGCTGGTGTGCTCGAGTAAATTCGCGATAAAATAATTAAATAAATGAATATTACACAAAAGTAAAAAAAAGAAAACAATAGGGATTTGTAATTATATGTAATACACCTCTTGTATTAAACTTATCAAGATATGTTGATAAATACTAGAGTTCTAACTGCTAGAAGATATTTTTAGACCTATGTTCATAAATTTTTTTTATCACGTAAATTGATTGTGATCATGTTTTGGGATCAATAGGAATCTCACAAATATGATCAAAATTTACATAATATTTTTTGTTTTGCCACAAACGTAATAGTACTGCTCAACTTATTTTTTAAAAGAACCTTATTTGCCTCCACACCTCGTCACCTCCACCTTAAGTAGACTGGAGGTTAGTCTTCTGTTAGCTTATAACAAAAATGTCAAACGGGTAACGTAAACGGCCTGTGATCTAGTGAACCGTCTCTTATGGCAAGACAAAGGTAGCAGCGGGCACTATATATAAATAGTTTTTTGAGTAGTATATTATTATATGTACACCAATACGTATGTTATAAGTTAATCTTTGCTTTCAGATCACTATAAAAAAAGAACCGGAGATAGAAATAATACCTGAGACGATAACGATAAAAACTGCAGAAGTAGCGGTTTTCACACATGAAATAAATCCTCAGAAATCGGTCCCAAACATAGTAAGTACCTCCTAGATATAGCCTCGCAGCAGAACGCAGGGTTGTTAGACGTCAGGGAAATCCGAGATAGTCCCGGTATGGATTGTCACGTATTTTCTCTGTACTGTTCCGGTATTCAGGAATTTTACTTTTTTTTCACAAACATACACCAATTCTCAATGTTACGCGCGGCGCATGCCGGCCGTGTGTGTGATTTAAAAGTTTAGTTAGAAGGCCTTAATAAGGTTACTGAGTTTTCCCTTTTAATGTTGACCCAATGTTTCATAATTAATTAAAAGTTATCCTTAAAGAGTGGCTCAGGCTGGTGTCCAGGGATTTAAATACCCTGATATGGCAACCCTAGCTAAACGCGTGGTTTCTACGTGTATTCCGCTGTGTGTGAACACCATACCAGCATCTGTTTCCAATGAAAAGAAGTATACTTCTTCCTTCTTCTAGTCGTCCCCGGGTGTGGCCTGCACTTTCTATACATATTGTGGCATTTTAACCGACTTCCAAAAAAGGAGAAGGATCTCAGTTCGTCTATATATATAAATATATATTTTTGTTTATTACCTCAGAACTCTTGACTGGGTGAAACGATGTTGAAAATTCTTTAGTGTTTGATAATTTTTGTTTGAAAGCTGATGCTTGTCGTTTGGTCCCATTTAAATTTCATCAAAATCGGTCAAGCCGTTTTTGAGTTACACTCCAACAACCGAAAAATAATTTACCTATCTTGATGATATAGTCGTTGACAATGAATGACAATCAAATCCGTAAGTAGCAAGGGTCACTAAAAAGAGTGAAAAAAAAATGTTAACTTAAAAATGGAACCGACTTCTACGCCCAAGTGTGAAATAACTTGTCGAAGTCGGTACCATGCGCACAATATTGTGATAATAAGCACTTTTGAACTAACATGGTACTGACTTCAACATGTTATTTCACACTTTTGAGTGTTGCAGACGGTTCCATTGTTTTGGTTAATTATTTTTTTTTTATTTTATTTAGGTATAGCTGATGGTTTAGCCTTTGACCACTATCTCTCCTGTAAGTGATGATGTGGTTGAAGATGTTGTTCAGGCTAGATTACTGGCTCTCAAGGACAGCTACCGGAACACACCTTTAGGTGCTTGGGGACAGATTTTCTACTTGAGGGTGGTATTATGGAAATGTCAGCTTTTCATTGTTCTGAATAAAATTTCACATCAAATGTTAAAATTCTCGGCTTTTTTTTCTGACACTATGTTATAAAAATAAAAATAATGATTATGATGAAATCTTTCGATCGGTATGATAAATCAACAGGGTGTTTTTTTTCTCGTGTAACGGGTTCGATTCCCGGTTCAACCATGTAATTATTTAAAAATCTATGAATGCAGTTTAAATTGTTTTTGAAATTCAAATGTCTTCTTTCAGTAAATGTTCCATCTACAATATTCAAGGTGCTTTCCCTCCATGTGGCATCGCCGTGGGACGCCCTGTATATCCAACAATATATATAAGTTTAAACAAAACCTTTCCGAGATTAAGGGCCCGTTTCAGAATGTCCTAATAAAGTTTCGGGTTGCTATACAACACATAAAATAACTGAATAATAGAAATGACAGTTAATATGCAGCGCGTTTCCAGCTTTAACCGATGGATAGGCTAAATCGATGACTGTGAAACGCAAAGATAGTGTTTTATTTATTAAATTTGATCTGGGTAGTAAAACCGGAAATTACTCGAACATTCTGAAACAGGCCCTTAGAGTGTAGCAGCACAAATCATCCATTTATACTCCATTTCCAGATGACTTCGGCACAACAACGTTATCCTGTACGCCAATATCACAAACAAGTACAACGAAAATGCAAGCAGGTGCGGAAACCGCTATCGACTCCCCGTACAAATGAAAGTTTACAGAGATTCATCAAGAGTCTACCTAAGGTCACAACTTCGGTGAGATATTCCTTTTTTTACGCTTATCAACTCCATACCGGGGACCGGGAGTTAGCAGAGAAAGGCTAGCCTTTGGGTGCCAGGCTAGTACTCCCCACCAACCCTAGTCGAAGGAAGCGACAAAAGAAAAATACCAAAAGGTGGGCAGCAACGCCTTCTAAACAACTGCTATCTTGCACTGCGATCCCTAAGACGCCTGCCAAGCGTCTATCTATGAAGCAATAAAGTGCACTTCAGCTCGCAAAGTACGCAATACCTAATATTTATATTCGACTACAAGGCCTCTCTTTCTATCGCATAGCCACGCATATCTCTGATCTCTTCTGACGCGGTTTGCACCTTAGAATAATATACAGAGTCAATTTTTGAGACGGGGCAGTAAGGGCCTTAACCGTTATAGTTACAGGAGACTATCCATAAATTTTTAATATATTCCGAACTGCATCTACAGATTTGTAAAAAATGTACAGTCAGCAAGAAAATTGACATTTTACACAAAATCTTTTTTTGAGATCAAAAGTCTCTACTGGACCGTCTGAGGTTTGAGTACTAGAAACGTCAGAAATCGCGAAAAACTCTTTCCATACATTTGTACGAAATACAAAGGGGTAAGATAATTACAGTTTTTGTCAAGTTGGCATCGTGGCTTACTGTACCTAGAAGCAAAAACGCCTACTTAAGAGTCCCTATCAATTTCGCGGCGTAAAACTAGAAAATTCTAGGTTTTTCAGCGCGAATTTCTAAATAACTTTAAGATATATGGGTTTGTTTTTTATGCACAGTAAGACATCACTTATTTATCTAGTAAGTGGACTAATTAAAAATTGTATAGCTGCTCAATATAATTTACAAAAAAGCATACTCTAACACACGTTTTTACATAAGCTCGAAACACCATATTTTTTATTTGCTCTTTTAGCTTACAGGTACCAAATAACAAACTGAGAAAAATTATGAATACTGGGTATATAGTATTTAAGTAAGTGTACAAATTATTTTTTTAAAGTTTAATGATTAAGTACTTAGAAAAAAAAGTTATTCGCGCAGAAAAATCCCAATAAAACCATGTGCAAAACTGACGTCTACGCATAAAAATATAATGAAAATAACAATATTAAATAAATATTTGTAATAATATTTTTTAACTACCAAGATCAATTTTTATTTTTGGTTTTTAACTACTTATTTAATTGTAATAAAATATCTAAATAATGCCTTATAAACCGATGCGCTCGCTTACTGCAGTCAGTCGCGCCCAAGGGCTTGTCGACGACGGACCCGTGTCGCTCGTGACTTTCTCCGCTCTCGCCGCCGTGAGTCGCGTGTTGTGCGTCAATTTGTCTAACCGGTTTTGATACTGTAAGTATATTTATTTATGCATATAGTGATCATATGAGTATTTATGTTATGTAATGTATTATTAGTAAAAACGTGTTTAATTTTTAGATAATGGGTCAAAAAAGTGAACTCTACTATCACGGAAAAATAAAGGGAAAAAATGAAAAAAAACGAAAAGCGCGAGCAGTTCTTAGGTATATCATATTATTTTATTATCTTTATTTTTTTGTTAAATTGTTTGTGTATTTTACCATTATCTAAAAATGTTTTGATTGTATTTTTAGAGAATTAAATAGGCAGAAATGTACCAAAAATCTAATATTACCTGGAATATCATCGATGAGCGAAAAGGGTAGTGACACAAGGTACCTAATTCTTTTACATTAGGAATAATTTTATTTTTGATGAAACGATTAATATTTAGCGATTACGATTACGTTAATGATCATTACGCTTAATAATCAACCATTATAATTGTGAAATAATTGTCTTTTGTAAAATATACTATCGTCAATAAAAAAAAACATTATATTTATTACCATATAATTATAATGTATATTAAAAAACTATGTTTAATAAAAAACTATTTTTGTTAGAAAAAGTAACATTTCTAGCTTTTCGGGCGTCAATAAACGGAAAATAACTTCTCGGATATTACGGACGATGATTTTAATGAAAGATGTACCTTAATACATGAACAAAATATTTACATTATGTGCATTAACATTGTATGTTATATTAATTATATTTCTGATGCGGATAATCGACGATTACGATTAAAGCCTTTCATGGTAAACATTTGTTGAGCAACATGGTTGATAAAACATGTTGTCGAGTTTCTGTCAACATATTGCGGGCAGCACTCGTATTGCGGAGTGGATAATGCCATGTTGTAGAGTTGACGCCCGGCGAGTGAAAACATCAGTTTATAAACAAATTTTGACGAATGTGGACGTGTTTGCAACTGCTTATAAACATGTCGGTAGTGTGGAGCAATGATAAAATTATGAACATTGTTTTTGTACCTATCTTCACATATCCTCATAATGAGTTAGTTAGTTTTTCACATATATGTGGTATGATTTTGCTGATCAATTGTTTTGAGACTCAAAATGTGTATGCAAGAGAACTGTATGAATCTCCAGTTGCAAGATACCGTAATGTTATTGCAAGATTCGTTTGTGAAACTGGCTGACGAATATTTGTTTTCCTTTTGGCTATTGACGGACTGTTTCTAGAAAATGTTCGAAATCACTTTACGACATTCTCGTAAAGTTACTAAATGATCCATCTGTCATTCTGAGGTCACTCATCAATGTTTTTCTTTGCAGAAGATAATTTCGATAATTAGAAATCTTATACATAAAACACAGAGAACACAACAACACTATTTCCTCGGGCAACATTTTAACGCAGACTGGCGTGTGTAGACAACCCACATTGATTTAAACAAAGTTTTCAGCAGCATTCTCGCCGTGCATCAACAAAGTTAATCAAGTGTTGCTAATCAAATATTTACCATGAATACGAGGCTTAATCGTAAAATGTCAATAAGCGTTGATCACAATTGTTGATCGTAATCGTTTCACCACTAATAGTATATACATAGGTAAATCACGAAAGTGTTATTATCATCATTAACAATAATTACTGCCTGTAAGAAATGGAATAGTCATTTAAGTAGACGTCATGTCGATTTTATGAAAAATTTATCATTGTTATGTTTTCAGTTATACTAACAAACAGGATTCACCAGATTCATTATCAGATGATGAAAAATGGGAAACAAGGTATTTTTCAACTATTAATTACTGTGTGAACATTCTATATATATTATGTGTAACTAATAGTATGTTTTTATTCTACAGGAATGAAAAGGAGAACAAGGCACCAGGGTTGCAGTTATGCAGCGGTTGTCGCTTATAATACAGGAACACCAATTTATACACTAAATAAAACCATTTTCAATAAAAGCCCATCTGCTACTGTAAAAAAATTCGAACAGCAAAAACATTTACAAAACACTAGGACGAAGAAAACAACCGCAAAAAAACGACTTTTATTCAACGCTGACACTGCTGACTACGGGCAAGCCTGCCAAAAGCCTGACATGCCACCGGATGAATATGAAACCGCCAAGGAACTGTTTTTGGGAAATCTGAAGGAGCAAATACAAGATCGACACGAAATTGGAAGAGATACAATATTACAAGCTGAAAGCGCTCTATGGCTGGAATTAAGAAGGTGTCTTTTGACAGCATCGAATTTCTCAAAAGTTTGTAAGAGACGTGAAAATATCAGTTCAGCGCCTCTTGTGAAGAACATGCTTTATAGCTATTCAATAAGCCACGTTCCAGCCATCCAGCATGGCAAAACGAATGAGGTTATAGCTTTGGAACAGTTAGCGAAGCAGGAAAATATCGTGTTTCAAAAATGTGGGCTGCACATTGATGAGAAATATTTCTTCTTGGGTGCTACGCCAGATGCCTTATATGATGAAGGTATAATAGAAATAAAATGTCCTTTATCAGCGTTTGGCATGAACCCTGATGATAAGAGCTAAAAAAATTAAGTTTTGGAGTGTCCAGAAAAATAAAACCATTGTAAATACAAAACACGACTGGTACTTCCAAATACAAGGCCAGTTGCATATTACAAAAAACAATTATGTTTGTTTGCAGTGTGGGCTGGACCAGATCAGCCTCTGAAAGTTGGAAAAATAATAAAAAATGACGATTTCTGGGCAAATAAAATGGAGCAAAAGCTAAAAAATTTTATATGACATGTATACTGCCAGAAATTGTAGACTCCAGAAAAGCACGCTCTATGAACATTCGTAACACTTCGTTCTGACCTTTTAAACGAGGCTAACGTTATGATATTTAATTATATATTTTTTATACAAATATATTTTTATTTTTTTTAGTAAATAATACGGGATAACTCACGTGAATCAGTCAGATAGCTCGGACTATAGTTTCAACTACATTCCCCTCGCACCAACCGATGACGTCACGCGGAGTACGAGCTGCCGCCCGTAGGGCTAAGCGAGACATCAACGCGGGCGTCCCGAGCTCTCCTTGAAAAAGACCACCGAATGTGGTTGAAACTATAGTCGGAGCTATCTGACGGATTCACGTGAGTTATCCCGTATTATTTACTAAAATGAGTGAAAACCACGTTAGTTTTTATAATAATATATTTTTATTTTATTACCTTGGATAGGCTTGCATTTCATAATCACAATAAAATCCCTCAAATATTACGGAACCTAGTAAGTAAAAACTATAATGTGCTGATAATAGCGGTAATGGACCAAGATTATTTATTCCGTTCCGCTGCATCGTACCGCAACGCACACTACGGTTGTCAGCGATAGTTCGAACGCTCACAGACACAACGCGCTCCTATAGATACCTAATCTAGGAGCGCGCCGAAATTGACAGGGATTCTTAAGTAGAATACAAGAGCGACATGATGTGGACGATTTCTCTGGATAAGCTTCCACTTAGGCTAAAATAGCAATCTCCCCGTGTCTACGTCCAGTACACGATGCTGCAGCACTAACTTCTTTTTGAACGAACCATTTTCTTCGAGATTCTTTAAAAGGTTTGTAATTACCTTTCTTGATGGTACTTGTCGCAATCGATACTTATTCGCGTACCACACCAATGCAGATTCGGTGTTGCTATTATTTACAATATTATACTTCAATTAAGTCTAATAAAGACATCTTTTAACAAGAATTACATAAATTCCAACTATACCAATCTAGAATTTTTTCAACATAAAGATAAGTATAAAACACCTGAAATAACCCAAAAATTAGAATTGATTTTGCAGTTTAAAATTCAAAACTTTTTTTAAGTACCTACAATTTTTAAGTCAGTCTTCTTAATAGCGGGTTATAGCGGATCTACATTCTACCTTGAAGTTTGACTCTTATACCGAAATGTACTAAGTTTTTCGCAATTTCAGACTTTTCTAATACTCAAACCTCAGTCGGTCCAGTTGAGACTTTTGACCTCTATAAGAGACAGGATCGATTGGCATCAAAAAAAGTTTTTGTGTAAAATTTCCGTTTTCTTGCTGACATTTTTCCAAAAAATATGTGAACGCAGTTCAGAATAATTTAAAAATTTATGGATAGTCTACTTAAACGTTTTCCTGTAGCTATAACGGTTAAGGAACCTGCCCTTACTGTCCCGTCTCAAAAAATCATCCTGTATACATAGATACGCCGATCTACCTAAAGTGCGGAGAGAGCCAGGCCTGATGTATAGCGAGTATGATAAGGCAGATAAAGAAGAATGGATTAATTATGAAACTTTGTAACAAAAAGTATTATCCATCTTATTTTCAGATCATCGCTCCATTACCAAAAATATCAGCAAGTTTTGGTTCTTGTTCTAATGTATCTCAAACCAAGAGGAAGCAGCCTGATTGGGTGAGATTATTTTATTGTTTATCACAGCACTGCATGTTCCATCATTAGCCATTAAGTTAAGGCCCAATTTCAATAATATAGGGTATATTAATACCCAGATAACTTTAAACCATTTAAATGTTATGAGTTTTTTTATGTTTGAAAACACGGGTGTTTGGGCGTGAACAACTTAGTCAGAAATGGGAATTAGGGAAAACCCTTTTTAAAAACTAAAATAATTAAAAATAAAATATATGTGTTGCCGATTCGGAGACTAACTGTATAATGAATTCTTATTACAAAGAAGCTTACCAACTATCTTAACCTACCACGGGACCACCGAGAAGCCTTGGTCAGCATTACAGAGAACTGCAAGAGTTTCTGCTGATCAAGCTCCCTCTAGTCTAGAGCGGATGGGTGAGGGAGAACCATAACTACTTAGTATGAGTCGATATCGCTATCGACAATGTTTCGACTTTTACCGGAAGCCTTCTTCAGGATTATGAGTGTGGTACATGGGCCGGTGTCGCGTCACACTTCACACTGCGGGCGGCGGCTCGCTGTGCTCGAGCCGAGGGCGCTGGCGGCGGGGGTCCTTGTGGTGAACGCTGCGTTTTCAGTACAGGATGCGATGCACCATCTTCATCGCTGCTGCTCTCTTCAGATGACACCATCGCAATCCGACAAGAAAATCTTTGCCACCATCTCCTGCTTCACATTCTTCAAACCACACTCAACATCCGGAAGAAGGCTTCCGGTAGAAGCCGAAACATTGTCGATATTGATATCGACTCATAGTAAGTTGTTCACGCTCAAACACCCGTGTTTTCAAACATAAAATACAAATATGAGCTTAAGTTTTCATAGGTCTTTGTTATTATTACTATCATCAGATTTGAAATTTCTTGGATTTCCTGTCGTGATTATAACAAAACTCCTCGGTGACATGTCATTGTGACAGCTGCTGTGGACATAGAAATAGTACACGGTATCAACAGCCGTAACAAAATGGCCCAATTTGGTTTTAGGTTATGGAGCTCCGAATAATCAAAAATTAAAGATAATGAGGCAGTGATGGCTCAGTGGCACTGGCTATGGACTGCCGCGCAGCAGGTCCGTGGGTCGAATCCCGCCGCGAGCTTGAGCTTCACCGCATGGTGGAAGGGTTTTTTGCGAATGCCCGCCTGGCTAGCCACCACCCTCAAGTTGAAAATCTGTCGCCAGGCACCTAAAGGTGTGTTCTGGCAGCAGTACTTGAGAGCCAGTGAAATTACAGGCACATGAGACTTAACAACTATGTCTCAAGGTGACGGGCGCAGTTCAATTCGTCACTTGAGACGAAATGCATCTGCCGAGGTAACCGCTTAACATCAGGTAGACCTCGAGCATGGTCCGTCACAATAACATTAAATAAATACGTATATTTATTTGTTCTGGAGCTATACCGACAAATTAGACGCTATATTTTTTAATTTTGGATAAGATATTTTCCTTTGCTAAACATAGCCATATGTCAAATTTCCTAGACGCCCAATGATGTTGTAGTATAGGCCACAGATACTACAACATAATTGGGCGTGTATGATCACAAAGATCTAGCATATTCTGTTGTTTACAGAGATTAAAGTTATCTTCGTATAGTTAAACCCTATTTGGTGAAATTGGCTAAGAAGGTAACGATGGAACTATAGTATGACCCACAAGTACAAACAAAAGGCGATCTATTGCCATAAAATTCTAGAATCAATCATATCGATAGATCGACGATAAAATACAGTTGCAAAAAAAACACTATTATTTGTTATAAAAATATAACATATTACTTACAAGATAAGTTATGTAACCTATCCGCATCATAGTTATAACAATAGAAATGGACGATATCCTACACTGCGGATGCTAAGAGATTACTTATTTATTTTTTATGCTCTCTTACAAATTAACTTACTTTGTAAGCTTTGTAAGAGAAGTAAATTACACTTGCAACAAAACATATTATTATTTCTTATCAAAATATTATAATTAAATAGCTTACTTACCTTGTTAGGACCTATTTGCACTTTGTAAATTTTTGTATTATTCATATATGTAAAAAAAATCTTCTACATTACGTACTTCTACATAATTTACTACTTTTATGTGAAATGAATCTTCCGTTTTCTCCTAAACACATCGTCATTTCACCATAACCTGTCTCTTTTACACCTACACAGACTTACAGTAATTGATTACAGGATCCTACTTTAAACACTGGTAATAATTTCATTTTCCTTTTGCAGGTAAAGTGCCCAAAGTGTGAGTTTGAATTTAATCCTAGAACTGTAGTTACAAATTAAATTTAATAGATACTAAAATAAACTTTTCATTATAATTAGATTTTTCATTGTCTCACAGACCCTGACACAGATAGACTGAGCTGTCTTGTAATATTTTTGTAAAATAAATCCATTTTATACTAGCTCCCGCCTCTTACAGTTACTTATGTCCTAATCCTGGATCTAAGTGGTCTATGTACCAAATTTAGCAAAAATCTGATCAGCAGGTGAGTTTTAACAATGCAACATACAAACTTTAGCAGAATCTATGTTGAAATCAGTAATATCATGATCCCACGGGAACAACTCAGTAAATAGGGACCAAAAGTACCCAATGTCCTAATCCAGGACCTTTAAATATAGTGAATATTGAAGCGCTCGTAGCGAAGTTTGCTTGGCCATTCTGAATCGATCAGCAAAGTTAAGCAACGTCCGCCGCGGTGAGGAGTTGGATGGGTGACCGCTGGTGACATTACTACTGAGCGCTTCCGTGCTTCGGAGGGCACGTTAAGCCGTCGGTCCCGGTTGTTGTCTTAGGATGGCAGTCGTTACAGCATGGTGGTAGGGCACTTTGCGAATGCCCGCCTGGCTAGCTACCACCCTCAAGTCGAAAATCTGTCGCCAAGAACCTAACGGTGTGTTCCGGCAGCTGTCCTTGAGAGCCAGTAATTGTAGGTTAGCCTGTAAAACATCTTCGACCGCATCATCACTTACCATCAGGTGAGATAGTGGTCAAAGGCTAACCTATCAGGCATAAAAAAAAAAAAAAAAAAAAAAAGACTAAGATTCAACTAAATCCTATGGCTGTGGATTAATGTTTATAAACCAAAAAATACGCTTTTGACGCGAACCCAAAAGTGTTTCATTAGAGCAAATTTACGAGCCAGTGTAATGAAAATAAGTTTGTTCTGTTAGGACCAGTTTCTATATAGTACTTACTGGTCTGAAAATCATCTTGGCTCTATGTGTTACTTTTCTCTATGGACTTATGTTTGTAGGTAATTCTTTGTTGAATAATTTTACGTTAGTTATTAACGTAAAAATCTTCGTGAAATCTCATATATTACGTCATCAAGTACTTGCAACAAAACCAAAATAAATATAATATTTGAATTTCGCGTCATCCCTTTGCGAACCTTCGCCTACCCTTCAGGCGTATATTTTGAAGCAATGATGGCTGTGGCATTGACTATGGACTGCCGCGCAGTCTGTCGCCAAGCACCTAACGGTGTATTCCGGCAGCTATCCTTGAGAGCCAGTGAAATTACAGGCATATGAGACTTCCAACTATGTCTCAAAGAGACGGGCGCAGTGCAATTCGTGACTTGTGACGAAATGCATCTGTAATAGGCAGAGGTTAGTCCACTTAACATCAGGTGCGCATCGAGCTTGTTCCGTCGCAATAACATAAAATAAATAATATTGGTGAGATTTATTTCTTATAAAGAATAAAAAATAGATAGCAATTTGATACATTTTATTTACTACTTCTAAACTTACATTAGGTACCTATTGTGGAAATTATCAACCGAGCTGAGATTTGGGAGCTGTAAACGTGCGTTTTCTGGACATCTTCTTGCGTGACAACTGCATTTGTTGAAGCTGGTTGTTCACCTCCGCCCAAATGTCGGTCTGGTCCTCTATCGGTATAGTTTTTCTGAGGAAAGAAAATATAGCAAATTAGGCAGAGAGTTGGAATATTACAGTAGTTATATCCGAACACCACTGCTCTAAAAGCTGACTAGAATTTACCTATCTACATACCTACGCACATGTATAACGCAGTTTGTAATGACAAGGAAAGAACGTTCAAATATGATGCGTCATATCTGTTGTAAGAAAGAGATAAATAAGCAATTCGTGTAACCACCGAACCGCCACGAGACGTTCCGATCACCATTATGCTGCGATCTCTTTCACTCTCTCACACCAAACGATACACATATCTCGCTCATCCATTTCATTGAGAATAGTTCCTTAGATAAAACAAAATGTCGATATTTTCTATTTCATCAATAAAAGCAATAATTACGCGTGAAATAAAACAGTTTTCTTATCTCTCACAGTGCTTGTGTAATTGGTGCAGAGTCTAAAGACACAAGGAAGGCATATTATCCACAGATTATTCCTAAAAAACACGATTAGCGGCGATGTATTCATCGGACGCTCGGAAGTGCAAGACTGGTAGTGACTCTGGTAATTACCCAGAATTCGTCTAGTAAATATGGAGGGTATACAACGCATCTACAGGTAAAAAAATCTTAGAAATTAGGGTACTCTTTAACTGTTGTACTTTGGTAAATTATAATGAGTGACTCTTGGAATATAAATTGCATTTGAACATGCACGATATCAGAGAATGTAACAATCATTTTATTTTTGGAAACTGCATATAAAATGGAGTTTTCAAAGCACGATCAAAATGTGATTGGCCTAAAATTGTAACTAAAATAAAAATTAAACGTGCCAACGAGGTTCCAATCACGTCACCTCAGAAATCTTATGAATTATACCCAAGCATGCACCAACAATCGCCGAAATTCGCCGATGAGTGATGAATCACCTTTATATAGGAGGAGAAAGCTTAAAGAATATCAAGACAGGCTAGATTACTTCAAACTCAAGAGTCTTGAATCTCGAAGGACTATCGCAGATATGTGTATTCTGTACAGAGTTGTTAATGGTGCCTACAGCAGTGATTTACTAAGAAACGTTCTTTTTAATGTACCCACTCGTCCTATGCGCAATTACAAGCTGCATTTAGCATACCCCCTACCTATAACAATGTTTCGGAAAACAGTCCTCTAATAAGAATGTGTAACACCTTTAACACCATAAACGACACCTTAAGTAATGTCGATTCAAAAGACATGTTCACATGTAGTTATCCGTCTTACAAGGCATATCTTCACACATTGATATAAGCAAATTTATTGTCAAAATTGTTAAAATTTGTTTAGAAATTAGTTTATCTTGTATTACTTAGAATATTATTATTATTACTTATGTCTACAGTATAACAAAGAGATGTGTATAGTTGTTATTGGATTTTGGGTTCACAGTGCTGTTTTCTTCCATAAAGTATCTAAATTTAAGTTTATAGCCTAATATCTGTAACTGTACCTATGAAGAAAAAATAAAAATAAAATAAAATAAAATATGCATTCTTACCTGTATTGTTTCATTAAATCATATTTTTCCCAAGGCGTTGCTCTCAGTTCTCTGTTAATCCTTTGTTTCTCCTTCAAGTGTTCTTCAATATTGGAGACTCCTTTCAGCTCCTGCCTCTCCCAGCGCTCCAGCCATGGTCTGGGTTTTAGTTTCACCTGGAAATTTTAGAACTATACTTAAGAACTTGCTTTTTTTAAACTTTCTACTTTGGAAATTGTGGTCTGGTGTGTATAATATGTAATATGCCCTGTGGGGTGCCGGGTTAGAATTGCACCTCCCCATATCCCGTGGGTGTCGTAAGAGGCGACTAATGGACAAATACTGGAAGGTGGGCAGCAGCGCCTTCTAAAGAACTGCCAACTAACACTGCGATCCCCAAGACGCCCGCCAAGCGTGGGGATTATGGCAAATACCTCCTTTATAGGGGAGGCTGTGTTCAGCAGTGGACGATCCGGCTGATACTATGTTGTGGAACTATTGCACATTACGTTAAAAACTAAAGGTGGTTTGGGCATTGTACAGATTATTATTACAAAAAAGTTTCGGAGATTCCGTGATAAATCTATATTTAGGAACAAATAAGTTTTCTTCTTCATAAGTGATAAATGCTCATCATCAGTATGTATTTGAAAGTGACATCAATAAGTGACAACAGGTGATAGGTTAGCTTTTGAGTATCTTAATATTTGTTAGGTTCTATGAAATCGTTAGGTGGTATCGTGGCGCACGTCACCTATGAAGATTGTTATATGCGCCCTCATTTCTTCCATATGCGTGTTCTTGGCTGCATACTGGGATGGGTAAATCAAAGTACTACATTTCGGTGCTCACCGCTGATTATTGTTTGCCAGAATTACTGTTTTAGTTACATGAAAGACTAATAAGGTGGGCTGAAGTACGGACGCTCGGTACAAACGCGAGGGGGCAACTGAGCGCATGAGACTACTTTTGCAATATCATCAGATTGCGTTGCATGTGTCCCTACATATTCATATCGAACTATCGTTTGTAAAGATGGAAGGTACAGGCTTGTTTATAAGGATATATACCATTGCGAGCTTAGTAGAATTCAATAAATGAATTAGTTCATCCGAGGACACAATGCATCAGTGTTTTAATAGCTGTTTGTGTGTAAGTAAATACTGTAACCATATTTTCCTGTGTATGATTAGATAGAGTATTAATTTGCAACAGAAATCTTGGTGTGTGTGTGACAAAATATGTGTATGTACTCTATACTTATTGTTTTATTGATGTGTAGGTGATACAGGAACGGGCTTACTAGTCCGATCAATTTAGACATTCGGAGCTACAAATACAAATTCCCACCAAGCTGAAAATCAGTAAGATTGTTCAAAATATAATTAAAAATAAAATTTGAAAGTTCCCCATCCTTCCCCTGTATGGAAAAAAAATATTCAAGTTCAAAAGTAAAAAAATTAAGGATTTCGCGATTTTCACCAAAACGGTAAGCATTATCATAAAAATACTTCAGACAAAAATTTTAGTTCATAAAATTATCTACAAAAATGTATCATTACTTTTTTTTTTCTACGAGCCATCGTTTTATGAGATATAACGATTATAAAAAGTTTTGATCGTCATAATATGCACACGTTTCTACGCCACCTATGAGGTAGTGTACTCAACTACTGTAGTTAGAATTATGAAATACTGCGGTTTGAATATCTTCGCGAATGATAGCTGCAGCTGCATGTAGGACTGAATCGACATTAAGGTGAACTGACAGTCATCGCTATTTTCAATGTAAGTAAATATTTCCTCCATTGCCCGATTCGTAGCGTCGTCATTAGACGACTGACATATTATGCCGATTACAACTTTTACAACTTTTTTATATCTCTAAAACGATGGCTCGTAGAAAAAAAAAAATATAGATAGATACATTTTTTGTAGATAATTTTATGATCTGCAATTTTTGCCTGTAGTATTATTATGATAAAACTTACCGTTTTGGTGAAAATCGCGAAATATCATTTATTTTGACTTTAATATAAAATAAAAAAAAAACATACAGGGGCAAGATGGGGAACTTCCAATTTTTATTTTTAATCATATTTTAAACAATCTTACTGATTTTCAGCTTGGTCGGAATTTATGTAGCTTTAGGCCTAGTTTCACCATACTCTGTTATTTATTTGACGCCTTGTTAATCCTTTTAACGGACTGTTAACTGAACCGAGTGTCCCACCAACTGTTAATGGATGATTAATTCAGTTAACTTCATAGAACGTAGACTGATTTAACAGCTCTTTTATTTTTAAAGACCCATTAGCTAATGCCTGATTTAGCGTAAACAAACATGGTATGGTGAAATTAGGCCTTACTCTTATTTTTTAGTCCAATTTAACCGGACTATTACGTATTTTTTCTTATGCGTATTTTATATAAGTGGTGAATAAACTAAAGTTTTCCACACGGTAAACGTCACTTCTGATGGTAAGAATCACAGCCTGATGGTAAATGTCCATAACAATGACACTAACTGCGTTTCTCATTCGAAGATGTGTTAAATCTTATGTCTCCTTAGCCCAGTAATTTCACGTGCTACAGTGCCCTTTATTTAGGTGTGAACCACTGTGCAAAGGCGTTTGCACACTACTGCTTCGAGGCTGTATATCTGACACTGCAATGATGAACACCAAGACGGACTCTTGCTTAACAGACCTGCCGCCTGGTTAAAGACCTCTCCTAGCATATCTCTCTAGTTACACCACACATCAATATTTACGTTCACATATCTGCCACATGCACTCTTCTTTAAATTGTCTCTGGTTGACTAGCAATAAAATACATTTATCACAACAATGGGTTTTATGACATCTGAATACCTTTCTACTTCAACAACACCAGCTTTAAATGATAGCAAAAAGAAAAAAAACTGATAATGTAATGTCAGTATTTTGAATCAGCATGGTATCGACTTCAACATATTATTTCATATTTCACTGTTGAAATGTTGATTAAATTTAAATGTGACCAACTTGGGAGGTTTTTCTACTCAACTAAATAAAATTCATCAAAACCGAGTCATAATTGACCGAGTACTTGTAGGGAGTAACAAACATACAAAAAACATACAGTCAGATTCCAAACGGCGGTAAAAAAATTGTTTTGAATTTAATAACAGTTACTTTACCTGGACTGGATTTATGGGTACTTCAGCACCTTCGGGTAGTACTTCCGGGTCCATATCCATGGGGAAGGTGCTGTACTCTGGGAGAGCATCCCTCAAATAGAACAGCTTGTCATCCAGTCTCTTCTCTAAGCGCAGAACCTGCATCCTCTGTATTGTTGGATCATACATTTCATATCTGACCTGGAAGTAGTAATAAATTTGTTTTTTTTACTGTTAATAGGCTATCCTTTGATCACAATCTCACCTGATGGTAAGTGATGATGTTGTCAAAGGTGGTAAACATGCTTTACCAGAAATGAAAACTGGCCTCAAGGACAGCCGCCGGAACACACCATTAGGTGCTTAGCGACAGATTTTCTACTTGAAGGTAGTAGCTAGCCAGGTAGGTAGGTATGCCCACAAAACTCTACCACAATGGTATAACAACTGCCAACCTAAGGCAACAACCTGACCAAGGGACTGAGGGCTTCACATGCCCTCTGAAGCACAGAAGCGCTCAATAAAAAATGAGGAAACCCATCCAAGTAATGACTGCAGCAAACTTATTAGTTGATTGGACCTCTATCTCACCTGATGTTCAGTGATGATGTTGTTAAAGATGTTGTTCAGGCTAACCTAGAATTGCTGGCTCTCAAGGATAGCTGCTGTAACATACTGTTAGGTGCTTAGCAGCAGATTTTGGACACATTGGGCATGCGCAAAATGCCCTATTTAGCTGTAACGACTGCCATCCTAAGACAACAACCAGGACCGACAACTCAACGTGCCCTCTGAAGCACGGCAGCGCTCAATTGTAATGTCACTAGCAGTCACCCATCCAAGTCTCGGCGGGCGTTGATAGCTTAGCTGAACAGTTAAGAACGGCCAAGTAAACTACACTACGGGGGCTTGGTTAAGCAGATTAAGAGTTCTTTGCGAATAACATTAACAGCGTAAAGGTGTCTAGTGTGGTTTCCAAGTATGTGTGTTTACCACAGTACAGATTGTAGTACAATTACAATATAATTGATATATCCTTGAATTAGTAAGTATTTTAAGAAGATACATAATATATAAGGTTAATATTAATTCATCAACAATACTGCGGGGGGTGGTGTAGAATCGATAACTGAATGTGATTCACACATTTTTAATTTTATCATAAACAAAATCAATACTAACTATTGCCTAAACTGTGGCGCTTTGACTTTGAGAATGATAGCGACGACAACACTCGCGGCCGCCGTGGACTAGACTCACACATACACACACGTTCTAGGTATTCTAACGCATTGCGAGGTATCTATCGCAATGCGTAGGTATACCTACCGAGTTCATTGCCCTCGCAATGCGTAGGTATACCTACCGAGTTCATTGCCCTCGCAATACGTAGGTATACCTACCGAGTTCATTGCCCTCGCAATGCGTTAGAATACCTACCGAGTTCATTGCCCTCGCAATACGTAGGTTAGAATACCTAGAACGTGTGTGTATGTGTGAGTGGAGTTCACGGCGGCCGCGAGTGTGTTCGTCGCTATCATTAAAGCGCCACAGATTAGGCAATAGTTAGTATTGATTTTGTTTATGACAAAATTAAAAATGTGTGGATCACATTCAGTTATCGATTCTACACCACCCCCGCAGTATTGTTGATGAATTAATATTAACCATTATATATGCTAAGTAATTTGTCTCATTGATATTATTTTTAATCTATGTCAGTTAACAAGTTAAAAACCAAGAATTACCTCCATACCCTGATGGTCTACGACATTTCTTAATGTGAATTCAGCCCGTAAGCCGCAGCCCTTCCTCTCAATGCAGATGCCAACAAACCTGTTGGTCTTACCCTGAGCATGGGGATCCGCTATTGTTACTGCTAGGATGGACCCTGCAAGGATAGATAAGGCGCTATTTAAATGACCAGGGCCCTCGATTAAGTATATAACGAGGCCTTAATCCTTTCCCTTCTTACAGTAAATTGTTGCCAGGCCAAAGAAGTTTTGTGAAGACATTACCAGGGTAGAACAAAACCAATAGCCCAAAAATTCTTATGGTTATTCTTGGGAGACTCCCACTAGGTGGACTGACGACATCGTTAAAGGCGCGGGTAGCCAAGTGACCGGATTTTCATTATCATTTATAAAAGGTTAGTATAGTAGTAAGTAAGTTAGTAATGTTAGTACAGGTAATAAGTGCCCAAGCTACAAGTGTTAAGAAAGAGAGTTTATGATAAACATTGAAAAGGTTTTTCGATAACCCTTTGATACAGGATTGTAAGATTAATATTAAAGTAAAAAGCTACTATTTAAGTAGCCTGTTTCATTTTTATAGGCTGTCAAACCCTACGCCATGGTTCACCTTTTAAAAGGATTTTCAATGTTGTTTTTAGTGCCATTTAATCAAAAACAAGTAAGTTTAGGTTAGCCTGATCAGCATCTTCGACCACATCATCACTTACCATCAGGTGAGATCAAAGGTCAAAGGCTAACCTATCAAAACACTATGTGTGGGTTTCTACACATAATGAAAGTTGGATTGCCCATTGAACCCATAGGAAAGGTAAAGTATCATTATGAGTACCATGGTGGCATAACTGAGTAGTTAAATTGAACTTGTTAGTAAACAAATACCATTTTCAGTTATAAATTAAAGAATTTCTACTTTTAAAACTTAAAATATATGTATTACCTATATCCAATACCTTAAAAAATTTGTACTTACATAAATTAAGAAAGTACTACCAACTTATGCTACGCCTGTACATTTTGTAATTTATGTCATGCACATATTACAAAATATACATAATCATTCTTAAGAATGATGAAGATTTCTTGAAACATTTTAATATTCTTATTTAGTACCTTGTCACGATTTTGAAATCAAACAATCACTTGAAATTTATTGATTCTTTAATTTAAGATATTTTCGCTTTAATATTAATCTAAAATCCTGTATCAAAGGGTTAACGAAAACCCTCTTCAAAGGATCATCAAAAACCCTCTTTTAAAGGGACACTGAAACCCTCTTTTAATTTATTAGTTATGAAAACTGTCTTTCAAAGGTTTAGCAAAAACTCTAACACAGAGGGTTTGGCTCAGATGGCAATGTACTGAATTTTTTTTTACAGATAGATATAGTATTTATTCATAAAAACTATTGTGATTTTCACTTATTTTAGTAAATAATACAGGATATATGTGAAAAAGTCAGATACTGTACACCTATTGTAGTTTCAACCATATACAGGGGTCTTTTTCAAGGAGAGATACTTGATACTAGCTTTACACATTGGATACAATGAATATGCATGGTATTCTAAATACTTGTCCGACTGTTCCTGACCATGAATGATTTAGGTGGTTTGGTTTAAGGGAAATGGTGTGACAGAACCGAATCAGGACACTTACTATCCGAGCAGTCTTATCTGCCCTACCACAAGTTTTATTTTTAAAAGCAGTAGCGTAATAGTAAAATAGATCACTTATTTATTTCATAACAAGGTTCTGCAGAATTAAAAAAATATATAATATAAAGCTATCAAATTATGTAAAAATATTCCATTGGTAATGGTCCATTTTGGTATATACTGATTGTAAAGTACTTCCGAGGGTTTTAGAGATTTCACATGAAATAGGTAAATTATAATATACCTATTTCATGCATATATAATCTTATTATCAATAATATAGTTAAATCATGCATATATATATTATGATTTAGGTATATAATTATAGGTATCAAATTGTTTTCTAATGAATGCAATACTTCTCAAATGAACTTTTGAGCATCAGTAAGTTGTAGGTGGCCATAGAAGTGCAGAAAAAAGGAGTGCAGTATTTTTTAAAATTTGGTAATTTTTGATCCATGCATGGACCCTTACTATTCAGAGTTATAAAATTAGCTAGCAAGGCCCCAAACTAAGCTATGTTTCAGGCCAAGTTGGGGATTCCCAGCTCTGTGTAATTTTCAATCCACATCCTGGCTTTGTGGCGAAGCTGGATTCTGGCTTGTTATAAAATGATAAATAGAAACTATAGATATATTTTTATATTACTTACTCAATTCTGCATGAAATCTACTTTATATATGTAACAATATACTGAGTTATTGGAAAAATGCTAACAAACATTTTCAGATGAAAAATGTTCTTTTCATAAAAGGACTAGCAGAAGTAAACCAAAAAATTTTTAAACAAAAAATAGAGCCAACTTCAGCACCCAAAAGTGTGTAATGACTTGTTGAAGTCAGTACCATGATAGTTCAAAAGTACCTATTATCACAATATTGTGCGCATGGTACAGACTTCGACAAGTTATTTCACATTTTTGGGTGTTAAAGTCGGTTCAATCATTTGTTTAAAATTTTATTTCACTCTTTTTTATGACCCTTGCTACTTACGGGATCGATTGGCAATCATTGTCAATGACTGTAAAATCAATATTTTTCTGTTATTGGAGCATAACTCAAAAAGGCTTGTCCGATTTTGATAAAATTTAAATGTTGGTTTACCCAGTCAAAAGTTCTGAGGTAACAAACATAAATAATAAAATAAAAAAACTCCCAAAAAAGGAGAAGGTTCTCAACCTTCTCCTTTTCTGGAAGTCAGTTAAAAATAAGGGGTTTTTAGCATTTTTCCAATGACCATGTATAAACTCATGAGTTAAAAATAATAATTTGACATTCTAGGGTCCAAAATTTGGCAAAAAAATTGCAGGAAATATAGTACACCTCTCAAACATTCGAGGCTTGCACTCCAATCTCGACCCGGTCCACCACCATCTTGAGACCGCTAGACCACATATTCTGTTCCTCACGGAGACGCAGATCAAATGTCCTGCTGACGCGACATACCTTGCCTACCCTGGCTATGTTCTTGAACATAGTTTCAAGGCTAAGGCGGGAGTTTGTATGTATGCTCGCGATGACATTTGCTATCGGCGTCTCCGCAACCTTGAAGACCCCAAATTTTCTATCATGTGGGTTCTGGTGGACAATGGCATGGAGAAACTTCTTTATGCTAGTGTCTACCGTTCGCACAGCGGAGATGAGGAGACAACCAGGCTCGCAAACTACCTTAGTGAGGCGACCGATGTGGCCCAACAGAGGTATCCTTCTGCTCAATTAGTGTTTCTGGGGGATTTCAACGCCCACCATCAAGACTGGCTATACCCATACCAGAGCACAGACCACGCTAGTCGAGAGATGCGCAAGCTTGCTTTGACGCTAAACCTCACGCAGCTGGTCCAAGGAGCCACAAGGATACCGGATGTTGATGGCCACACAGCCAATTGCTTGGACCTTCTGCTGACAACAGATCCAGACCGCTACTCGGTGTCGGTTTCATCACCCTTAGGTAGCTCCGACCACTGTCTGGTGAAGTCTGTATCAGTGTACTCCCCGCCCGATTCCAGCCCAAGAGGCACTCGGCGGGTGTGGCGATACAGGTCAGCAGATTGGGATGAGATGCGTAATTTTTTCGCGTCTTACCCTTGGCGACAGGTTTGTTTTTCTTCGAGCGATCCCTCAACTTGCGCGGATGCTGTGACTGAGGTGTTACGTCAGGGTATGGAATACTTCATACCATTTTCTGACGTCCCGATGTCCAGCAAAGCTCGCCCAAAGTTTAATGCTACATGTAGAGATGCAGAAGCGTCAAAACATGAGGCCTATTTAGCCTGGGCTGATGCTCGAACCCGCAAATCTAGAGATGTACGTGAAAAGAAGAAAGCATTTAACCTAGCCGCCAAGTCCTGCAAAAAGGCTATTAAGAAGGCTCGCTTCGACCACATACGCCGAACAGGGAACAAACTTGCTTCTTACCCCTCGGGTAGCAAAGCGTTCTGGTCCCTGGCAAAGTCGATCGAAGAGAACTTCTGCCGTCCCTCACTGCCTCCACTGCTGAAACCTAACGGCTCACTAGCGCACACTGCCGAAGAGAAAGCAAATTTATTTGCCTCTGTGTTTGCAGAGTCTTCACGTCTAGATGCTGGCAATGCTGTACCTTCTAGCCTGCCAAACTGCGGGACGTTAATGTCAGCAATCCGCATTCGACAGTCTGAAGTACGCAAAGCGTTGCGCGATCTAGACGTGAACAAAGCTAGTGGTCCAGACGGTATACCAGCTGTACTCTTGAGGATGTGTGCGCCTGAGTTGACTCCAATATTGACTCGCCTCTTTCGCTTGTCTATGACGACTGGTCAAGTGCCTAAGTCTTGGAAGCTTGCAAACGTGCAGCCCGTGCCCAAAAAGGGTAGTCGCGCAGACCCTGCCAATTACAGGCCTATTTCAGTCACTTCCATACTCTGTAAGACGATGGAACGTGTACTGAACCACAGGCTCCTGGCATACCTAGAAGTGAATGATCTCCTCAGTGACCGACAATACGGGTTTCGCCGAAACCGGTCTACTGGGGATCTTCTAGTGTATGCCACTCACATCTGGAGCGAAGCCATCGAGAACCACGGAGAGGCGCTTGCTGTCTCTCTCGATATCTCGAAGGCTTTTGACAGGGTTTGACACGATAGCCTTATTAGCAAGCTTCCTTCATACGGCCTTCCCACTGGTTTATGTGTTTGGATTTCAGATTTCTTGAGGGATCGGTCGATTCGAGTGGTCATCGATGGCTGTTCTTCCGACCAATTGGCTATAAACGCCGGAGTCCCTCAAGGATCAGTTCTCTCTGCAACGCTTTTTCTGCTGCATATTAATGATCTGCTTAAGCCCGGTATTTTTGGGTACGCAGACGACAGCACCGTTGTAGAGAGTTATACATCTAACGCACGAACCAGTGCATTACAAATCCAGTCTCATAGGGAAGCGATGGTTCAGCGTTTGAACTTTTCTCTGAAGGCAGTCTCCGATTGGGGCGATGCCAATCTGGTTAAGTTCAATGCTGCTAAAACCCAGGCGTGTCTTTTCTCCGCCAAACGGAGCCCTTTTCAGCTGGCTCCTACTTTCAGGAATGTGTCCGTGCCGATAAGTAACCATCTCGAGCTTCTTGGCATCTCATTAACACCGACTCTCAATTTCGGCTCCTATATTGAGTCTAAAGCCCAGCTGGCCTCAAAAAAGCTTGGTATTTTGGCTAAGGTGAGACAATACTTCACACCGGGACAGCTGCTTAATCTTTATCAAGCGCAAGTCCGGTCGTGTATGGAGTACTGTTCTCACCTTTGGGATGGTTCTGCCAAATACCAGCTGGAGACACTGGAAGCTATTGAGAGGAGAGCCAAGAGACTCATTAACGATGACCTACTTGTAAGCAAGAGACTCCAAAGTCTCGAGCATCGCCGCAAAGTCGCTTGCTTATCGGTTTTTTATCGGATACATTTCGGGGAGTGTGCCACAGAACTACATGATTTGATTCCGCCATCTCTATTCTATAACCGGACATCCAGGGATACTCAGAAGCGCCACCGCTATATGGTAGATATTCCATTTACCCGAACAAAGCGATTTGCTTCTTCGTTCATTATACGAACCGCCAGGGAATGGAATACCCTGCCTGAGTCTGTGTTTCCGGTTAAGTACAATATGGGGGTCTTCAAAACGCGAGTGAACAGGTATCTCCTGGGTAAGCGCGCTCCACCATCGACCGCATCATCACTTAACATCAGGTGAGATAGTGGTCAAGTGCTACCCAGTACAGTATAAAAAAAAAAAAAAAAAAAAAAAGTAGGAGTGGTGTGAGAGATTCATTTTTTTAATGCTTTTTTGTTTGTTTAATTAAGATAATACATAATTATATTTTCGAAAGCATTATCTAATGCATTTGAAAACATACAATATTTTGTTCCCCTAGACATAAAATGAAGTACCTGGTTCATTGTGAAATTTCGCGCAGGTAAACTTATCATCACTCAACTGTGTTTTTTTTTTATTAGTAGTAATTTAATAATTTCATTTTATACTACATCAACCTACTTTAAATAAATTATTATCATAAAAAGAGTACTGTTAATATTAATAAAATATGCCGTAAATGCGGTAGGTATCGAAATTTACTTAATAACATTTTTTTTAAACTTTGTCCCGTGTACTTTGTGAATCTGTCAGGAATACTCTGAGTCAATCGCAACTTCAAATAGAGATTGGCGTGATTAGACTTTGTACTAGTTTGGGTGTTGACCGGTACAGAGGGGGGAAGGTTATAGGAGGCGTCAGAAGGCCGCGAGGCGTTCAACCTGCTGCATATTTTTATTGTGCCTCTACTTTGTTACCTACCTAACTACCTATTTACGTAAGTAAACAAAGTACTTTTCATTATTTAAGAGTCAATATGTTGTCAAAGAGGTTAATAATCTAAGTATGAAGGAATAAAAAAATCGGCCAAGTGCGAGTCGGACTCGCGCACCAAGGGTTCCGTACCATTAGCTATACTACTATTAGACTTCATATTTTAACCTTTTTAGGGTTCCGTACCCAAAGGGTAAAAATGGGACCCCATTACAGAGACTTTGCTGTCCATCCGTCTGTGACCAGAATGTATCTCAAGAACAAGTGATCGCTAGCCAGTTGAAATTTTCACAGAAGATGTATTTCTGTTGCGGCTATAACAACAAATACAAAAAAAATTTTGACGTTAAAACAAACATAGGTTAAAATATGAACTCTAATGTTGTATAGCTAATGGTGCGGAACCCTTCGTGCGCGAGACCGACTCGCACTTGGCCAACTTTTTGTATTTGTTGTTATAGCGGCAACAGAAATTTATCCACTGTGAAAATTTGAACTGTCTAGCTATCACCATTCTTGAGATACAGCCTGGTGACAGACGGACGGACGGACAGCTTTCTCAGTAATAGGGTCCCGATTTTACCCTTTGGGTACGGAACCCTAAAAAGTGTAATTTACATTTTACTTTATCATTTATGTGTTATGGCATGCTAAATTTACAACTCTGCTACCAACTAACAGAGTTGTTAAGAAAGTATCAGAGTTGTATATGCCTATATTCTTTAACTTTGAACTTTGTAATTTTTAATAATCTATTTTTCTTAAGTGCTCTGTAAGCATAGTGGGTATATAAATTAAGAAGTAAATAAATTAAGAAGATATATTTTATAAACTTAAAAACCTTGTTACAGGATACTGTTTACTGTAAAAAACTCTTTGTGATTTTGAGATAACCCTCACACCTGCTGAGAAGCAGCGACAATACCGAGAACGGCATAAAAATAATCCCAAGTAGGACGCAAAATCTAAAAGAAAAGATCGAGATAGATTCCATGCAAAGAATATAGAAATTCAAGTTGTCTTTGTCAGCGCAGATTTTGCTGGGGCATGGAACCTAAGGACTTCATTCATCATTGTATTCTTTACATCTATTGTTTTAAAATTTTGACAGCAAAACAAAAGCCAATAAT
Source organism: Plagodis dolabraria (assembly GCA_963854805.1). Taxonomy (NCBI): domain Eukaryota; kingdom Metazoa; phylum Arthropoda; class Insecta; order Lepidoptera; family Geometridae; genus Plagodis; species Plagodis dolabraria. The sequence continues at coordinate 20,515,181 of OY978460.1, read as the reverse complement.
AAAATAGCCCACAAAAGTATGGTTTAATTTAAGGTCATAAGCCTACTGACCAGATATTGTGCTCAAAGCTCTCCGCAACCATTTGCATCGACTGGACAGCTTGATCCTGATGGATTAAAACCCTAAGGAAGACATTATTCTATTATTGGGTTTTTAAAAGGTGACTATGCAATTTAGATACAGCATCTATAGAAACCTCTTCAATAGCCTTAACTGAAGACTGCGGCTGTACAATCCCTGGTTATATCTAATATTTAAATATATAAATAACAATATTTCATAAAACATACCAACATAGAACTCAGGTATATCGATTTGGGTCCTTCTCTTCAGCATGTCAGCCCTCTCAAGTTTTTCACGCAAGCTGTTTCGCCATTTAGGATTAGGATCTGGAAGAAACTCAGGATAGGCGTGCCTGTACTCCAGAAGAGGGCTGCTTTTAGGTCTGCGTCGAGTAGACTTTACTTCTTCTTTAGATGTTTCTTCCTGAATAATTTCAGCCTTCTCCGGCAATGATCCAAGAGCTCGACAGTCTATATAAAAAATGCGAAAACAGTTATGCCACAAAATTACAATCTGGCGAAGTAAATAGACAAAAATAATACAGTAAATTTCCAACCTCTTCGTAAAAACCATTTCGTGACAGCCAGCATATCATTCGTAGATTTTCGCAATGTTAAAGCCATTATTGATATGGCTAATCTCCTGACAATTCAAATACCTAGCAAAAGCAAAAAGAGTCACCGAACATTTCTAAGAAAGAGTGTAGAAATACACACTACGGTTTAAATCACGCAAACACTGCTGTCACTGCATACATTGCAAAAGCTTGGTTCATAACTGAAATACGAGAATATGCATTGTTTGCGCGCAAACGATGTGAACCGATATGTAGCCGCGCTAATAACATCTGCTAACTGTCAATTTGCTTTTTCGCAATTGACCCAAAATCTAATTATTGATAATAGAAGTATTGCATTTCAAGGCATTCTTTTGTGAACAGATATTTGTACGTTCAACATTCTAACCACAACAATAAAAATCTCCTCATCTATCTGTCAAGATTTGAGTTTGACGTTTGTGCATACATTGCACTACCACTTTTCTGTGAGCGTTGTTTGCGGCCGGAGGTGACGTCATAGATGACGTCCTTACGCTATCGTGGTGTCTGTTTAGCAAGTTATGAACCGACCGTTTGCGTGCATACAGCGCAAATAGCGCATATTTGCGTGACTTGAACCACGGTGACAGTGTATTTTAACTATTTTACTTGTTTGTATAGAGAAAAGTGTAGTCGATAGGTGCGACTGCGTTCGTTTTGGCTCGGTTGCGTTTGTAGCAGTTTCAAAAGTGGCATTTGTATCTTAGCGTTCGGAAAGAAGCTTCTGCTATTTTTGATCACCAACGACTGTATGCTATCCGAACGTCTTATACCTACTTATTTTCATATTTTGACAACCGCTGAAACCCAAAATAACGTTTTCTGGAACTGCAGCTAAGGATATAGGTGCAACAACTGAAGCCAAAGATATAGGTCTGTAATTAAATCTGCCGGAGGCATCGCCAGTTCTATTCATTATGATAGGAACCACAATATTTCTTATAAAATGTTAGTTGTCAAAAAACGATCACAACGATCCCACGGTAAGACGTGGGTCAAAAATAGCACTTTTCTCTGTCATTTGTAGCGTTTTCAAAGCTATCCGAACGGTGAGCGAAAACGATATTTATGCTCACGAAGTCCCTATACGAACGCCCTGTGTGATCATTTTTAGCGTTTGTGAGTGTTATTTTTGGAACTTTTCTTTATGTGTCTATGGTGTGGAACTGATAGGCTATCCGAACTAGTATTGTTCAAATCCGCTATACAGCACCAACGCGCTAGAGACTATAAACTATATTCGAATAGCGCGCTTTATTATACGCTATCGTTATAACGAAACAAGGCGCTCGCGCTAGATGCATATGCTAGGTGTCGTCACAATAGCGTCAGGCGCAACAGTATAACGCGGATATGCGCAAAGCGTGTTAACGCGACCGAAAGCGCGCGATGACTGAAGCTTGGCGCTATGCCGCTATCCGCTATACTGTTATAGTGACAGTATAGCGGATAGCGGCATAGCGCCAAGCTTCAGTCATCGCGCGGTTTCGGTCGCGTTAACACGCTTTGCGCATATCCGCGTTATAGGCCTACCCAGCCACGTTAGTGGACGCTTGATGCTAAACGTTATATTAATAGCGCGAAGAGAATAATATACAAAGCGCGCTGTATGCGCTACAAGGCAATAACACGCTTTGCTATGGCGCTAGATGCTATATTATCCACCACTAATCCGAACGCCCTATTTGTAGTCTTGGGGTGCGTTCTTATATGTCGTCCGACGACGGATGATCGCTCCAAGCAGAGCGACGCTCGTCGTCCGCCTTTTAAGAACGGCTCTGTATCATATCTGTATCAAGAACACTACTTAAAATGTTTCACTGACTCAGAAGAAATGTATTTACAATTATGTACTTTTCCAGAATACATAACTAAAACAAACATACATAATATAACAATAATAATAATAAAATTTTGTAAACAGAAGTCTACGTAAACAAAAAGTAACTTAAAACAAAGAAAAATTAAGTCCCAACTGTCAAATGAAACGTCAGGGCGATATTTATCCACCGATTTCGTGGGGCGACCGGTGCGTCGTCGAGCGATATATAAGAACGCTCCGGATGATCATCGGACGATCGCCCCGGGCATATAAAAACGCTCGGGGCGTCGTCGGACGTCGTCGGACGACAAATAAGAACGCACCCCTGGGTTGCGTTCTTATTTGTCGTCCGACGACGGATGATCGCTCCAAGCAGAGCGACGCTCGTCGTCCGCCTTTTAAGAACGGCTCTGTATCATATCTGTATCAAGAACACTACTTAAAATGTTTCACTGACTCGGAAGAAATGTATTTACAATTATGTACTTTTCCACGACACACAACTAAAACAAACATACATAATATAACAATAATAATAATAAAATTTTGTAAACAGAAGTCTACGTAAACAAAAAGTAACTAAAACAAAGAAAAATCAAGTCCCAACTGTCAAATGAAACGTCAGGGCGATATTTATCCACCGATTTCGTGGGGCGACCGGTGCGTCGTCGAGCGATATATAAGAACGCTCCGGAAGATCATCGGACGATCGCTCCGGGCATATAAAAACGCTCGAGGCGTCGTCGGACGTCGTTTGACGACAAATAAGAACGCCCCCCTGGGTTGCGTTCTTATTTGTCGTCCGACGACGGATGATCGCTCCAAGCAGAGCGACGCTCGTCGTCCGCCTTTTAAGAACGGCTCTGTATCATATCTGTATCAAGAACACTACTTAAAATGTTTCACTGACTCGGAAGAAATGTATTTACAATTATGTACTTTTCCACGACACACAACTAAAACAAACATACATAATATAACAATAATAATAATAAAATTTGTCGTCCGACGACGTCCGACGACGCCTCGAGCGTTTTTATATGCCCGGAGCGATCGTCCGATGATCTTCCGGAGCGTTCTTATATATCGCTCGACGACGCACCGGTCGCCCCACGAAATCGGTGGATAAATATCGCCCTGACGTTTCATTTGACAGTTGGGACTTGATTTTTCTTTGTTTTAAGTTACTTTTTGTTTACGTAGACTTCTGTTTACAAAATTGTATTATTATTATTGTTATATTTTGTATGTTTGTTTTAGTTGTGTGTCGTGGAAAAGTACATAATTGTAAATACATTTCTTCTGAGTCAGTGAAACATTTTAAGTAGTGTTCTTGATACAGATATGATACAGAGCCGTTCTTAAAAGGCGGATGACGAGCGTCGCTCTGCTTGGAGCGATCATCCGTCGTCGGACGACAAATAAGAACGCACCCTTGGAGAAGAGACTCAGGGTCGCCATTTCAAAATTTTAGGTTGCTGTGTTCTGGAATCTAGATTGCGGTGTTTTGGAATTAAAACTACAAAATTGCCGTGCACATTATTTTTATATTAATCGACACGTTAAATTAAATATGACATAAAAACATTTTTCTTCACAGTCATCATGCACATTTCTTATCGTAAGCAAAATATCTTCTTCCTCTTTGTTCAGTTTATATGTGTAAATCTACTTCATATTATTTATTATGTGTCTATGGTGTGGAATCGATAATATGATAGGGACGAAACCGGCTCAATTTTCACAATTGAATTCAGATTGCATCTAAGATTTTTTTACCTGTAGATCAGTTGTTGGCCCTCCATATTTACTAGACGAATTCAGGGTAATCGCCTGAGTCACTACCAGTCTAGCACTTCCGAGCGTCCGGTGAATACATCGCCGCTAATCGTGTTTTTTCGGAATAATCTGTGGACAATACACCTTCCTTGTGTCTTTAGATTCTGCACCAATTATACAGGCACTGTGAGAGATAAGAAAATTGTTTCATTTCACGCGTAATTATTGCTTTTATTGTTGAAATAGAAAATATCGTTATTTTGTTTTATCTTTGGAACGAATCACAATGAAATGGATGAGCGAGATAATATGTGTATCGTTTGGTGTGAGAGAGTGAAAGAGATGCAGCATAATGGTGATCGGAACGTCTCGTGGCGGTTCGGTGGTAACACGAATTGCTTATTTATGTATCTCTTTCTAACAACAGATATGACGCATAATATTTGAACGTCCTTTCTTGTCATTACAAACTGCATATAGATGTGCGTAGGTATGTAGATATGTAAATTCTAGTAAGCTTTTAGAGCAGTGGTGTTGGGATATAACAACTCTAAGTATTTCAACTCTCTGGATTGCATTAAAACTTTTGACTAAATATTCTAACCTGAAAAATACTTAGCCAAAACCGTTTTGCACATCAAAAGTAACTAAATGTTAACTTATTCATTTGCGATACTTCTAATTTGGAATTACTTACAGAGATATGCATATCTTGTATTAGACTAGGCATTGTGGGAAATGCATCCCGGATTTGCTCACTGATTGCTTCTTCTGGCATTAGATGTTTTAATATAGGTAATAAGGAGTAGGATTTCCCCGCTCATCGAGTCATGCTCATGACCATAAAATAACTTCTTCAATAGTAGGAAAAATTACTACGTCATATCTATTTTGATGTAGTCATTTTTCCTCCGACCACTAGAGCAGTATAATGATGTGTTGTCGACAAGTATGTCGACTAACAATCAAATTATCGGAAAAAATAGTAATAATTGTATTGCCGTGTTTTATGACATGGTAATGAATCTACTGCCGTGTACCGTGTTTTGTTGCTGAATAGACCCAAATTGCCGTGTAACACGGCATTTGGATCTAACAAGGCAAGGCAGAGAAAATAAAATAAATAATTAAGCTTAGTACGACAGTTGTAGGTTGTAATTATAATGAAAATAAAATTAAAATTAATTATGAATTCTGCAATTAAAAAATTCTTAGTGCCAATGTGTACAAACACAACGGTAACTACACACAAAAATCATTTTTACGGTGCCAAAGCAGAAAAAAATAGAGTTAAGAAAAGAGGTGCAAAATTATGAAAAGCAAGGAATCTTTCTTAGAAACATTAGTACGGTATTGCTACGAAGACCATTTCGACGTAAGTATCGATGTTTATAATGTGCATATCTTGTAATATATTTATACAAGTTTCTATAAGTATCTATGTTTGTTTGATAGGACGATCGATACCATAGAACCACTAGCCCGGCTAGCATGCACGCCACGAGTAAATTTTGTCTACCCTTTATCTCGTGTAAAATAGACATATTGACATATGACTACGAATGCTAACATGGCAGAGCAAAGAACTCGTCCGTGTTTACGTACATTTTGTGCTACCTGCCTGTGGAACTTGTCGACAAACACTAACATGCGTGCCCTCCGTTTAATCGATTTTGACACTTATCTGCGAGTATTTGCGTGTATTTTCTCTACCTCAGTTTTGAGGACGAGATAAATCGTGTATTTCTCGCGCGTCTAATTATAATGGGAGCGATCGACGATTTAGTACAAATTTACTTTCCGTCCATATTAGCAGACCTTTGATATATGTGTGTGTAATTTATACAATAACGTAATTTGAACACAACTCACGAACTCTGTGTGCGTAGTAGCTTAAATACAATATCTTTGAATAATGCTGCAGGTAGTGTACGTTGTTTTTTAAACTATTTCTATAGTTATGGAATTATAGGTACTTAGTTGATTACTCAAAATAACTGTTATATGTAGATAAATAAGTAGGTAGGTATTAAATTTTTTATAATTTTCATGGAATTTGCAACAGTAAATAAACATTTGAAGTTAATCTAGATGAATAAATTTCTTTTAGGGTTCCGCACTCATTATATTGCTATAAAATATTATTCTATTGTTTAATAGTTTAATAAAGAAAAAATATATGAGGCACTGAAAACTAGTTAAGTAGCTAAGATAAAAATTAAAAACTTTGTTTCGCTACTTAGCATTCATCAACAAGAAAAACAGATAAGCAGCCATCGTCAACAGAGATAAAAATGAAATACCTACCTACATTATGCAGAAAAATCGCCAATTCTATTTACATCTTCATCATTCGTTTGAAAATTACATCAACGGGAACAGTTTTGTTCATAAAACCATCATAATTCCTAAAATATTTTTCCCGTTCTCGACACTTCACTGTCATGTAAAAATATTTAATCGTTTATAATAGTATGGTATTTTAATAGTACAAAGTCCATCACTGCTTATTTCCTAAAACTGTTCGCAATTCAACCAACAAATAGCGCAATGGAGAATCGTCCATAGATAATCTCAATTAACGGATAGCGGATCTTAACGTGGTGCGGCCGCTGCTATCGTCCACCACTCTCTCTACGCGCGAGAAAAATACTCTTCTCGTGTCATGCGTGAGATATGTCTAATTTGCGCATGCTAGCCAGGCAGGTGTAATTTTTAGACGTTTTCTGATGTTTGAAGAGCAATAACTGCCGTTGCCTGCAAAATACAAGAGTCCCTATATTAATTCTCCCATCAAGAAATGTCAGTTATAGATTCATCCTTTCGACCGCTTTTGATAGTCAAAAAGTTGCACTCTACTCGAAGTAAAAAGGTTGTGAACGACGTTAGAGTGAAAAGTTGCACTCCGAGTGCGCTCTAACCAAGGTTCGGAACGCACTCCAGAGATCAAAACGAACGCACTATTATTACTTTTATGTGATATGTCAAATGTCAATCAACAGTCAGTTCTGCAGTTCAGTTATCGTTTGTCAACGTCAAACTTTAACAACACAGTTTGCACAATTGATCGATTTTCTTTGCCCTAATTTCGGAGTTTTTGTCCAAATTCTTTACTATTTCATGTCGTCAATGATGCAAAAAGGTAACGATGATAATATTCCACTAGCAGATGACGATCCGCAGGTGATTATCAATGACGAACTCGACAACAGTCGTTTGGACCACGGACGTTCGATGGACTCTTTGCCCAGTTCATATACTGGATCTTCAAGCCCTGGTCTAAATGGCCCCCCTAGCTTTGAACCTGACTCCGGAATTGACGAGCAAGAAGAGAAAGCTCGCCTTATATCGCAAGTTTTGGAGCTACAAAATACCTTAGATGGTGAGAATGCCTGTTCTTTTCCGTAATGATTTAGAAGCTATTGTACTCGGAAATGTAGACAATAGCAACTCAACTTGAATAGATTGGCTCGTCTTTAGAATCGGTGTACACCACAATGTACCTTCATTCATTTTTTACAGATATAGTTATTTTAATTAATCACACGAAATTTTATCTCACGGAAATCAATATGTAGTTTTAGAAAAATAAATTATTGAAGTTTTAATTTTAACCTAAATTATTTGTGTATTTTGCACTTCTACTAAGTACATGGCATAGCCTAATGGATTCAAAGTATCGCTAATTATTCAGGTGGCTTTGATTAGGTTGTATGGTGTGACAGAACTGAATCGGAGCACCCACCTTCCAAGTAGTCTTGTCTGCCCTACCTCTAGAGTATTTTTTTATAAGCCTGAGGCGCGGAAGGGACGACGCTAGTCTACTTGCCGTGAGGAACAGCGGATGAAGCAAAGCTGGAGCGGCGGAGGCTGGACGCCGAAGGCGTCCCATAGCCAAAGCTGCGAAGGCGTAGTGAGAACGTTGTGACGAGGTAGCGAGAAGACTAAAGCGCTGAGTGCCCACAGCGCCAGAGCTGTCATAGAATTACTTCACTTATAATAAGACATTTGTGTCTTATGCCTAACTTTTTTTTTGACGTATTCATGCTTGTGATTAGTGACTAATTATTTTCATGAAGAAGAGGCTAATTTTCAGAAATTTCATTAGTAATGAAAATCTTGGTGTCTGTAATCCCCCTCCCTTCAGTGAGGAGTTTGCACCTAAAGGGTATTCAAGTCTCTGTTGATGTTAAAATAATCTTGTTTACTGTGCCTTGACTTACTGTGCCAGCCATAATGTCCACTGCTGTACACAGCTTCCCCACTATGCCATAATTCCACACTTGATAGACATCTTGGGGTTGCAGTTTAAGATATTAGTTCCTCAGGAAGCACTGCTGCCCACCTTCCAGGTGTTTTACCATAGACACCTTTTAGGACAAAGACATGTAGCAATGGGGGGGGGGGTGGTGACATTCTAGCTGGACAACTCACTGAGATCCCTTGACCTAGTAACAAAATAATTGTTGTAGAATGTTTCAATCATTAACTTAATTCTTAATTCTCTCTTAACTTATTTCAGATCTCTCTCAAAGGGTGGACTCTGTAAAAGAGGAGAACTTAAAACTGCGCTCAGAAAATCAAGTCTTAGGACAATACATAGAGAATCTCATGTCTGCCTCATCTGTATTCCAATCCACTACACCAAGTGTACATAAGAAATAAGGCATGTGAGAAAAAGTGATGATTGCCTGAATAATTATTGCATTGTAAAAAAAGCTTTGAACATTTTGCAGTGAATTTATGGTAATAATTGATGTACAGTACAAGCTCTTTATTAGGGGGATTAAATTTCGCAAATAAGCTATATGGAATGGGAATAACTATAACAAATGATTTTATACCAATCTTACGAAAACAGCTTTTATAAACATTCTGATAAAAACCATGGAGGCTGTGAGTTTAAAGAACTTGGACTGTATTCTAGAACTGTAATATATCTATATCAATCTGAAATCGATTTGATATTTGCTATCTTTTCAAAGACAAAATCTTAATTGACTTGAGTTAAATGACTACTATTGTGTTTAGCAAAAAGGTATCATACATTGAGAAAAAACTACTTATGATAAGGTAGCAAATTATTGGTACTCGCTGTTTGATAGCTCTAACTTTATATGTATTACAAAGACATGTATTGCATTATATACACTAAATTAGATTGAAGCATAGCTTTGAAAGCAATTTATATAATATACTTACACTCAAGGCCTGTTTCAGAATGTTCAAGTAAGTTCTGGTCTTACTACCCAGAACATATTTATTAAACACAAAACTATCTTTGTGTTTCACAGTCATCGATTTAGCCTATCCATCGGTTAAAGCTGGAAACGTGCTGCATATTAAGTGTCATTTTTATCATTCAGTTATTTTATGTGTTGCATAGCAACACGAAACTTTATTAGGACATTCTGAAACGGACCCTCAATCTCACATTTAATTTTTATTTTAGAATAATTTACTAGGATTGGAGTAAGTCTATATAATAACAGAAGGGATATTTATGGTATCAACAGGCACAGTATCAACCAGTCATGCTCAAATGCATTTTCATAAGTTGAAATAAATATAAATGGTTTCTGTTTACATTATTCTAATAAAAATAATTAGTCGTAAATTATTTGGTGATTACAAAATTAGAACTTGGTTGAGTATTTTATAATGCACTTATGTATGTCAAGTTATGGTTACTCTATAAGTTACTCCCTAAGCTCTCATATCATTTGTGCAGACCCTGGTGGTCCTGGTGCAGGGTTGTCCCACTTATTCAGATAAATTCTGTTATGTCTTATTTTCCTTTTACTTAGTATGAGTTTTATTTTCCAAACTTGCTAAAATAGTCTAATTTACTGCCCTTGGATAAAAGGAACGATGGTAGTCCACCATTTAATGGCAATTCTGTTAAATTGTGAAACATAGTATTGTATCAGTTAATTCCGTTGAATGAAACTGTATAACATAATATATATACATAATTATTTATATTTATTTTCATATATTAGTATGTTCAAAAATTTAGTTTTTATTATAAAGTACTGAAGTTATCATACCTGATAAAATGCTGTGAATTGACATAATTTCGAAAATGTAATATTTACCGTATTATTTTACCTACTTGTTCCAATTCCATGTTATATACTATGTATTTATAACACTGGCTATGCCCTCATGAAAAAATATATTCTGATCCATTGGGATCTACTCATTAAATTACATCATTACTTAAGGAATAAATAAACCATATGTACAAAGTTTCACTGAAATCTGTTCAGCTGTATCATCATCAGTGAGTGGCAATAAACACACAAACTCACTTTCACATTTATAATAGTAGGTATGAGTGCTTAAAAGTTAAGATTTTAGCTACCTATTTCTTTACTGCACTTAACACAGCGCTATAATTGCAAATATGTACCATCTCAACATTAACATTCAACTTAATAACATTCCAGAACCGATTTACTATGTAATTGTGCACTGGATGAATATGTCTTGTATTTTACTCATATACTCCTGACTTTAAGGCTATCTTTTTTCTTGTATTACGCTATTATATTTAAATAAAAACATTAAATATACTTGACTGTTATTACAAACATACATAGGTATGTTGAGTAGTGTTAAGCAACACTTTGAAATCTCAAACTCGGAACAGACAATAAAATACTGTTCTAGTGCAGAGTCTGCACCTGTACCAGGTATTTGGCAACAGGCTGACCTCCTATTAGATGTGGGCAAGACATCTGAGGATGTGGATTTTAAGTATGGTGTGGATGCATGCAGTTTGCGCTAGCCTCTTTGCTGTGGCAACTGTCTTAACTGAAACTGCAATGATGGTAAGCGTTGAACCACCCGCCAAGGTCAATGATTGGAATTTAGAACGCATGGGTGCCGACTAGGTAGCACAACTTTAAAGGAGGCGATTTCTTGATATTAGGTATAATCCCGTAAGTTCCTCTTCCATTTAAATGGAAGGTGGAGTTTTCTAAAAAGTAACTAAATCATGGTATGTATAAAAGAAAAATATATACAGTACATAGGGCCTCGATAATCCGAACACCCGAAATGTTTATACCTACTGGCTGGATGTACAAATCGTTCGGATAAACCTAGGTAAACGACAAACGGTCAGGTCAGCGCACACGGAACTGCAATATACTCGCGTATGATCGAACAATATTTTGGCTGCTCGACCATGCAGGCGGCATGCTCGCGCCTCCGTGCTGTGAGCGAGCAAGCTCCGTTTAAGCTCTTATGAAGGTCAAATTTTAATATTGAAATATTCTACATTATAAGTACTGCCACGTTCAGCAAAAAAATATATATAAAGCCACTGCGAAAAGAACGGGCAAGAAACTCGGGGCCATTCTTTTAAACAATGTGTTACCTAATAGATAGTAAAAATATTACATTACGTAGGTGACTGGGGCTAACTTGGCAGAGGCAAACCAGTCCAAGCATTTTTGTCGTTTAAGTAATCACAAACTGTGTAGTAAGATTTGTTTATCAAAATGTTCTTCACGTGCAACTTGAATTTTCTTTCTGTGAGCGTTGTAATATGTTTGGGCACTACATTATAAAACCGCACACAATTGCCTAAGAAGGACCTTTTATTTGTCTGTGTCTAAAACCTGGCACCGCTATTTTATATTTTTTCCTAGTGTTATAATCGTCATTATCACTGTTTGATTTAAATTTACTCATTTTTTTACGAACATACATAATATTTTCAAATATATACCTACAGACTTGGTAAAGTTAAAATATCATTTCTTTAAAAAGATCTCTCAGGGAATCCCTAGGATCCATTTCTATGGCTCGAATTGCACGCTTTTGTAAGATAAAGATTGTCTCTATCTCAGCAGCAGCTCCCCACAGCAATTCACCATATGACATAATGCTGTTGAAGTACGCGAAATAAACGAGCCACTGCTAAGTAGCTACGTCTGTTAGCTGTCTTATCTTACGTACCTACTGCATATGCCGCAGAACTAAGTCTTCCGGGTAGATCATGTATATGAGGATTCCACTGTAAAGTTGAATCCATTTTGATTCCCAGGAAGACTGTTGCATTGTCAAAAGAGAGTTTATCTACGCCAAGCTTAATGTTTGGTTCGACATAAGTAACATTTGTTTTTTATGAATTTAAGAGAAGATTATTAGCCGCGAACTTTACTTACTTAGGGATCATAGATAACATATTATTTACATGAATTAGTTCACTATCTTTCGTATCTACTATAAAAATCATGGAGTTATCATCTGCGAATAAAACTATATCGCAGAAATTTTTAACCATGCAAGGCAGATCATTTATATACGCTAGAAACAGAAAGGGTCCTAAAATTGATCCTTGTGGTACTCCTATACTTATCAAAGACCCAGAAGAAGTATTGCCATTTATTCTAACCTTCTGTATCCTGTCTGACAGATATGACTTTAGAAGATCCAGCTTTCCACGAATATCATAATGTGAAATTTTACGAATCAGAGTGCGGTGCTCTACACAGTCCAATGCCTTAGAAAGGTCACAGAATACGGCAATAGCATCCTGTGAACTCTCCCAGGCTTCAAGTATATGTGACATCAATTGAACACCTGCATCTGTTATGGATCTGCCCTTTGTGAAACCAAACTGGTTCTCATTTATGCTCATTAAAATGGGATAGAAGTTGTTTGAGTATATTTTTCGAATACTTTACTCAGAACAGGCAAGTTAGAAATAGGTCAGTAATTGCAGGGTCAGATGCAGCCCCTGACTTCAAAATTGGAGTAATTTTACTATGTTTCAATAAGTCGGGGAAGTTAAGAATGGTTCCGTACCATTAACTATACAACATTCGACTTCATATTTTAACTTTTTGTTTGTTTTAAGGTGCGCGAGTCCGACTCGCACTTGGCTAACTTTTTGTATTTGTTGTTATAGCGGCAACATAAATACATCATCTATGAAAATGTCAACTGTCTAGCTATCACCGTTCTTGAGATACAGCCTGGTGACAGACGGACGGAAGGACTAATGGACGGACTGACGGATGGACGGACAGCGAAGTCTCAGTAATAGGGTCCCATGTTACCCTTTGGGTACGGAACCCTAAAAAAGACCAAGTTTTCTTTACCAAATGTTACTTATGTTGGACCAAACAAACATTAAGCTTGGCCTAGATAAACTCTCTATTGACAATGCGACAGTCTTCCTGGGAATCCACATATTATACGCGCATTATTCAACCATATTCTAGTGGTGTCATCTAGTATCAAATAAATTAACTAGAATGTATTTGAGTATTTAGTTTATATCTGTTACAGCGATATATCTCTTTGGTTTTCTAATAGATGGCGTTAGTGTTACAATAATATTATATCCAATGAATACAAAATTGTTAAGACGCTGACAAGTGCTAAATAGCTTTACTTAAACAGATTTTTAGCAAAATGTATTTAAATTATGGCAATAAGAATATTATAGTAATCTTGATCATGTTATCTAAGGTTAAGAGAAATCCGAAACAAGTTTTCTTAAAATATTTTGATATATCAAGAAAATTTTAAGCAAACATGTTTCAATTCAATGTGTACAAAATTGCAAAGTTGACTCAATATTACGCTCGTAACGCGGATATCTTAATTATTTACGTATTAATGTGTTTGAAAATATATTATTTAAATAGCAAAACATTATCAAGAGGGACAAAAAAAGTTACATTTTCTATCTAAGTTACTATTTTTGTGTTATTTTATTAAGCTTACTTCCGGATTTTACCTAAACCCATCGTGATTTCACCATTGTTGCCTCTCTTTCACTCCTGTGAAATTTACTACTATCTACTATCGGACTGCGTAGTCCGATATTGTCAAAATTTCACTAATAAAGAATATCAAAAGAATATATATATACACGGAAACTGTATGTCTTTTATAATTTATAAAATAATTTGTCAATTTCTGGAGTCGGGTTTGGAACATTTTTTGCCAGGTTCAGGCAGATTCACCCTTTTTGAGATGGTCACACTGGCTGGTCAGTAATAATATGTATCTCCAGTTGCCAATAAATTAAAAAAAAAGTAATATGTATCAAAAAAAGTTAGTCGCTTTTTGACAACTGTCTCGTGTGAACGTTTGTTTTTGTTGTGAAATTTATACTTTTCAACATGCCGAAGAAGCTCAAAGTATTTGTGAAATCTTTATATTCCCACGAGATTCGCAAAGACGTCAGCTTAGAGAACTTAAAGTCCTTGAAGTTAGAAGATGCTTGGCCATTTATCAGAGATGAAATTGAGATTGAAATCGGTAGCAGCCAATTAGTGTGCATCCCTCACATAACCGAAGCTGATTTATACAAAGTATCTTCCTTATTCGTCCAGAATGAAAAAGAAACCAATGGGAAAATGTTCACGCCGCTAGGCGTACTTAGCAAAAATATTGACAAGGAGAAATCTAATGTAGATTACGTGAAATGGTTTGAGCAGGATGACTTCCAAGACGATGACTTTAAGTTCCCTCACGAGAGCGTGAAAGTAAGTACTTCTTTTTTCTAGATTCAATTGTTAGAAATTTTCTACAATAAGTCGTTTATCTAAAACAGAATAAGCCATCCGAATTTGACCTTGAACTGTCCCCACCTGGAAATGGACTGACGAATTAGATAGAATCACATCTTGTAGTAGTGAATTCCGAAAATATTTGTTGGACAATATGATAATCTTTATTCCCATTATAAGATAGAACATATTCCACACACTTATTTTATATGTAAATTACTAAATTTATGTTACTAAATAATTATTTGGTTTACACAATCAATGCCGAACAGCTGTTCTTTAAATTATGATTGTCACTAACATGAAGGGATCATCTGCTGAGAGGAAAACTTGTTTTAATTGTCTGTATAAATAAACAGGTTTCTAATGACCTTGAAGCAGGATATTGTAGCCAACATTCAATTAAACATACATCTCCATTCCTAGGTGCATTAGCAAAACTAATGTGTAACTGTAAAACTGTAACTTTGAAAATTTAAGTGCAGCTTTGATAACTCCTTTTAGGTGTATTGTGCAATTCCCTCATTAGCTTGCTCTTGATGTCCATGCCCTGCAGTGGTAGAACAATATAAATTATATTGCGTAGTAGAAATACAATCTTAGGAAGGTTTGATCTAATGCATAATGCATAGACAATGGCCGCAAGCAAGATAATTAATTAACCTACAAATTAAATATGTTCTTGCTATTGTGTTGTGGATAGGTATAGAAATTCATTGGTTTTGTTTAGTCATTAATTATATTTTAAAAATCATGCATCATTCATGGGAATCATAGACAAGATGATACATTAAAATACAAGCTACTTGTTTGTGTCTTTGCTCCACCTTAATGGTTTATGTGTGTTTACACCACTTCTACTCAATTCTTAAAAATATGTGGAAATACTTTTTTTTAATGGTGCCTAATTTCATAATGTTTATATTAAATTACTCATTGAATTAAGTGTCATGATTATAAAACACATAAGCTTTAAATATAGGAAGTCTAGTGGAGCTTTAGTTACGAACAAATATGTCATATATTATTGTAATTGCATAATCACCATTTTCTTTGATTTCAAACAGGTTTTGATAATATTACATAAAAGGCCAAAATTTGTTTCTGTTCCCTCAATTGTTATTTTTCTGGGTTGCACAAACATGGTGATACAGAAATCTGAACTTTGCAAGAATTGCTCAAATTTTCGTTCAGAATTTTGTAGATGATTTAAAGAAAAAATAACATAAAAATATTCCAGAACCATAATTATTTACAATATATACATATATGCATTGGGAAAAAACATACATTTTGTTTGCTTTATTTATATTTTGTTTTCAACCCATTATATCATTAGGTACTTACTTGTTTTCAGAGCTGTATAAAATAATTCTTTGCATTTAAATCTTTTTAGGATTTATTGTGATAGTATTTCAGACAAAACTGTAAATTTTTTTTTTGGTTTATTAACTATCCATAAGATTTTTTGAAAATTAAACCATTCTAACAATTTAATATGAACTGAACTTATCATATTCTGTGTGCAGTAAGTGGCATGCTTCCATATTTTCTCCTCACAACATAAAACAAGTCTCTGACACACAGCTTATGCTGGAAATTTTATTATTGAAAAGTATTATTATCACTTTCATTATGTTCAGTTCTGGTAAATTATGGTCGACACTTAAGACATCTAGAATTTTTTGGTTACCCAAAAAAATCTATTTTTTCGAAAACATCACTATTTTGTTTTAAACAGTACACATTTCAGTTTGTTTATTGTCTCCAAAATGCAAATTTTTACTTCATTTAACAGTAATACTTTAAGAGCATCTTTTCAACATATATATAAAGAAAAATACAGTTTTGTGTGAGGTCCTTTGTTTTTATGTGCTTTGACAAATAATTACGAATATCCATTAATGTTTTGATACATTCATAGCTAGTTTTGATACCTACACATCTCAACTTCATAAGCCGATATTATTATGCCTGTACCAAAATCTGATATCCTATAACATTCCTAGCTAGGTTTGATAACTAAGTAAGCTCAAAAGCCCATTAAAAATTACTCCTGCACCATAATCTGATATCAGAAACACACTTGGTAAACATTAGCCTGGTAGGTAGGTAAATGTTTACTTATTTGCCAAGCTGTTCCATTGACACTACAAGTTTCTAGTAAGAATGAGTCACCATGTTAGTAGGTACTTGAATAATCTGACTGCGGCTGATAATGCAGAAGTAAACAGTTGAATACAGGCCAATACAGAAGTGTTATTGGTCTGCACAGTTGAAGTAAGGTAAAAGCATATTGAAGCAGTGATGACTGAGGACTGAATGAAAACAAATTTTTTTTTACATAAGATTTGTTAACAATAGCATAGAAAAAAACCACTAAGGTTTGAAGAGACAATTCATATGATTTGCCGCACTGGGGTTCATTGTTCAAGTTGGCTTGAACTTCATCGCATGTTGGTAGGGCACTTTGTGAATGCTCGCCTGGCTAGTTACAACTTCAAGTAGAAAATCTGTCGCCAAGCATTTCATGATGTGTTCATAGTGCTGTCCTTGAGAGCTAGTTCCCTTTGTAGGTTAGGCTCGTCTACCATCCTCTGCCACATCATTACTTATTTACCAGTGCAGTGTCAAGCAGAACTACTTTGTTTAACTATTACTTTGTATTTAAGCAAGTAAAACGCGAGATTCAGAGAAGAGTTTTTCTTCTAATGTTATTCTTTACATATATATAAGTATATATTAATTTTGTTACATATTTTTGCATGGTGGTAGGGCATTTTGCTAATGTCGCCAAGCACCTAAAGATGTGTTCCGGCAGCTGTCCTTGAGAGCCAGTAATTCTAGGTTAGCCTGAACAACATCTTCGACCACATCATCACTTACCATCAGGAGATAGTGGTCAAAGTCTAAACTATCAGGTATAATAAAAAAATAAATATATAAAAGTATTTATTTTTATTTTCGACGATTTTCAATTTGGATTGGTGCCCAATAACTGTTACGACAATAATTTTAAGACAATACGAGCAATATTGTTTAAAGGCCAATGCTTAGGTTTAAATACATAATCGACGTGATTTGGGCACGTTCTTTGACGAAAATATAGCGTGTCAGGCATTGAAATGAATATGTCCTGTAACATGTATCTCGAAGTTTGCTATCCAGGTTTCAAATGCTTTTTGTTAGTTATATTAGGATAGAATTAGCACCCGGAACTATTTGAAAATTGTGAAGTAACGTAATTTCGGACAACTATCCTTTCCTTTCGCCCTAAACGTTTTTATTCTGTGCTTAAACTCGCGAATACCATGATTTTTTTGAATTGTTACAAAACCTAGCTACAAGTGTGATAAAAGTGTTTTTTATTTTGTTTTTTCGATCATCGACTCGATTCATCGACGACATAGTTTACGCTCTAATACCCGTGTTATACATATAAAAGGTAAGATAGTGGTTTGAGAAATACTTATACTGTAAAAATTAAACTGGCGATTCGGCCCTCAGTGTTTGTTAGGAATCCGTATTGCAGCAACCCAAAAAAGAAAACAAAAATTGATATATCGCAGCTTCATAAGTTATAACTACATTATAAATCGGCGTTATCAGTATACTCCCTTTTTTTTTTTTTTTTTTTTTAATACCGGCGGTATTTCTTTATTGAACAAAATACTATGAACTATATACAACACTACAGCTACCGGGTCATACAATAAAAGCATTTAGACAACCTATAAGTCATAGCAGACTCATAGGCAGTCTAAATGCTCCAGCCCACTCCCAGTTGGCAGCGTGCCCAGCATGCTGGCAGCATTGCCCCGTTGAATTGCAATGCTTATTATACTATACTTATTATACTTAGTATACTGTCTCTGACAATTGGTTCCATTCCTTGACGACATGGTTAGGCAAGAAGTGTTTTTTTTTGCTTTACTATTCCACCTCATCTTTTTTTTTAATGCTTGATAGGTTAGCCTTTGACCACTATCTCACCTGATGGTAAGTGATGATGTGGTCGGAGATGTTGTTCAGGCTAACCTAGAATTACTGGCTCTCAAGGACAGCTGCCGGAACACACCGTTAGGTGCTTGGCGACAGATTTTCTACTTGAGGGTGGTAGCTAGCCAGGCGGGCATTCGCAAAATGCCCTACCACCATGCTATAACGACTGCTATCCTAAGAAAACAACCGGGACCGACGGCTTAACGTGCCCTCCGAAGCACGGAAGCGCTCAGTATTAATGTCACCAGCGGTCACCCATCCAACTCATGACCGCGGCGGACGTTGCTTAACTTTGCTGATCGGTTCAGAATGGTTAAGGGTATATTTTAGACGAACGCCCCCATACAAAACGCAGCTCCAATCTCATTTTAATAATAGCGAATAAAACTCAATGATTTTTTACCTACGTAATCACTACCCTAATATCTAGGTTTGTGGTGCATCAGATTTTCATTAAATTATACAGTTTTGAAATTACACTAGCTCAAAACTCGTAATTTTAGATAAAAGAAAGACCCAACTTTAAGCATCTCTTTCAAGAAAAATAAGCATGTTTTTAATATTTCTATTGCACCACAAACATGGGGAATATAATGAACTTTCTATAATGGGAAGTTAATTATACATGTGAACTATACTTTTTAAATAAATCTGGAGCTACGAATAACTGGCTCAAACTCCTAAAAACGAGTGCTATATACTAAACGCTATATAATAAAAAAAATAACTATAGTCCAAAAGAAAAAGGATTTATGTTTTAATGAAGTCTTTCTTTCTTCGTTCCTCGAAAGTGGTTAAGCCTAGCTTCTTTAGACGAACCTCATTTGGTACATTTTTTACTTACCTCTCTTTCCCACTTTAGGTAACTCTGATGAATAATTTTCAAACCACTTGACTTTAATTATCAGATATCTCGGTTTTTCCGCAGTGATTTTCCTCACTATGAGATCAAAGCGAGATGTGTGAACATTGACCTATATATACTAGACGCGACATCTCAAACGAAAATAGTCGACTGGTGCAAGTAGGCTGGCCGGCATACTCTCCCCCATACGTAGCTGGGCACTCGTAAAAATTACACGTACTCTACAATTATTAATTGTGTATTTTGAATACACAATTTTCGAACGTAAAGCGCGTGTAATCTTTACGAGTGCCCAACTGCGTGTGGGGGAGAGTATGCCGGCCAGCATACTTGCACGGTCGACTATTTTCGTTTGAGATGTCGCGTCTAGTATATATATGTCAATGTGTGTGAATTGTAATAGTATGTCTATACAAACAAAACAATAGAGCATGTATTGAGTCAATGGTTGCATGGATTAATGCTTTTTGCTTGGAAATGAGAATGTTTGAAACCGATTGGACAATATTTACTTTTTGGATTGGCAACCGCAAACGTTATTTACGCTGGCATTATATTATTTTAATGTTATTATTGTGCATGGTGGGAGTTTTATGAATGCCTGCGTGGCTAGATACACCATCGAATAGAAAATCTTTCGCCAAGCATCTAACAGTATGTTACGGCAGATGTTCTAGCGCACCAGTTCCCATTCAAGGTGTGCTTGTTTACCATTAAACCCTACCTACTATCACTTGCCATCAGGTGAGACTTTGATAAAAGACTAGACTATCGGCAATAAAAATAAATATTACTTTAAGATATTCGCCCATGTTAGCCCTTCACCACTATCTCACTTATGGTAAGTGATGATGTGGTCGAAGGTGTTGTTCAGACTAACCCAGAGTTACTAGCCCTCAAGGACAGCTGCCGGAACAGACCGCTAGGTGCTTGGCGACAGATTTTCTACTTGAGGGTGGTAGCTAGCCAGGTGGGCATTCGCAAAATGCCCTACCACCATGCTATAACGATTGCCATGCTAAGACAACAACTGCGACCGTCGGCTTAACGTGCTCTCCGAACCACGGAAGCGCTCAGTGGTAATGTCACTAGCGGTCACCCATCTATGCAAACTTTGCTACTAGCGCTTCGAACATTATACAAAACACGAAACTTTCGTCCATTTTTTTATGTGATCGTGACTGAAGAAGCACGAGGCCCGCCAGGTGTTAAGCGGTAACCTCCGTCTATAACAGATGCATTGCGTCACAAATGACGAACTGCGCTGCGTCCTTCACCCAGAGACATTGAGACACAAAGTTGGCTCAATGTCAAAGTCTCATGTGCCTGTAATTTCACCGGCACTCATATCCGTCAAACCGGAACACAATGCGAACACAACTTCTTGGCGGTAGAAATAGTTTTAGTCAGTACTTCCTGGGACGTATTCGTTCCAAAGAGTTCCACTGCTACTTATGTCTATGGTCAAAACAAAAACTTGGTTTGCTGCTTTCCGTGGCTAGTGGAAAATGTCTGAAGTAAACGTATATCCCGTGGGGTGCCGGGTTAACCCCGTGGGGTGCTGGGTTAGAATTGCACCTCCCCATATCATCCCGTGGGTGGCGTAAGAGGCGACTAAGGGAAAAATACTGGAAGCTGGGCAGCAGCGCCTTCTAAAGAACTGCCAACTTACACTGCGATCCCCAAGCCGCCTGCCCAGCGTGGGGATTACGGTAAATACCCCCTTAATAGGGGAGGCAGTAAACGTTTATCCCCCGCGGGTAAAGGGGTGCGGGGCACTGGCATTTGAGCCAATCACTGATCAAGTAATATAACGTGATCCAATGAAATGTACAGTGCGTGTTTTGAAACAAAGTTTTGTGTACGAGTTTTTTTGAATGTTTCGAAAAACACACCGTCTGTCGGTGGAATTTTATTGGGTACCTATATATGTTAGGGGTATCCATTCAGGCGGTACATTCATTAAGAAACCTACTACCCATAGCAAAGTCGCTACAATGTAACAAGGAATACTATATGTCTGTTTTTCCTAGACCTATAACCATGTTGCGCTTCCTTGTGTATGGGCAATCGCAAACCATCTTTTTTTGTATATGTTATTGTGACTGAACAAGCTCGAGGCCCACCTAATGTTAAGCTGACTAACCTCTGCCTATAACAGATGCATTTCGTCACAAGTCACACGTATTGTCACCCGTCACCTTGAGACATAGTTGTTAAATCTCATTTGCCTGTAATTTCACTGGCTCTCAAGGACTACTGCCGGACGGAACACACCGTTAGGTGCTGCGACAGATTTTCTACTTGCAGGTGGTCGCTAGCCAGGCAGCTATTCTCAAAATGCCCTTCCACCATGCGGCGAAGCTCAAGCCCGCAGCGGGATTCGTACCACGGACAATTTTGTTTCCGTGAGTTTCTATTAGGATAATCACAGCGATGTGCATGCCAGTTCAGCCATTAGTTGTCTTTGATAACCTGATACCAGAGTGTGATACCCACCCAGGTATGTAGGAATGCGTACGTGCATTCCCGCACACAACGTTGCACGTTCTCAATGCAAATATATAGTCCACGTGTTCCTCAAGCGTCGATCTATTTATAAACATGGATTGCTTATTTCAGATCACGCTGCAAGACGAATCGATCAAGAACAAAGTGAGAGTGATAATGGTCAACTTCTATAAACACGCTATACCTAAAGGGAAAGACCTCGTTGATAATATCTACTTGGATATTAATAACAAAGGTACTTGATTCGTTATTATTATTGTCCTTTATATTGTTATACGTTTATTTATAGCTGATAGTCAAGCCTTTGACCGCTGTCTCATCTGATGGTAAGTGATTATGTGGTCGAAGATGTTGCAAGGCTAACCTAGAGTTACTCTGACTGTCAAGGACAGCTGCCGGTGCACACCGTTAGGTATAGCCAGGTGGGCTATCGCAAATACCTTGCTGTAACTACTGCCTTCCTAAGACAACATCGAGATAAGACAACAACCTGGAGCGACGGCCGGAAGCTATCAGTAGTTGTGCCACCAGCGGTCACCCATCCATGTCATGACTGCAGTGGACGGTACGACTAAGTAAGCTACGCCACGAGCGCTACAAATTTTGATAGGTGTAGCCTTTGACTGCTATTATTTCACCTGGAGGCTAACACTAAAAAAATACGATTGGTAACTTTATTTGACCTATTGATATTTCTATACTGATGAATTACTATAAACATCGAAGCTTCCGATAATCGTCAATAAAAACCTGCCAAGTGCGTGTAGGACTCACCCACCTACGGTTCCGTAACAACACATATTATGTACCTTAAAATCGTTTTTTACCCCCTCGACGGATTCGAAAAAATTTTTAACAAAAAATGGAACCAACTTCAACACCCAAAAGTGTGAAATAACTTGTTGAAGTCGGTACCATGATGGTTCAAAAGTACCTATTATCACAATATTGTGGGCATGGTACCGACTTCGACAAGTTATTTCACACTTTTGGGTGTTAGTCGGTTCCATTTATTGTTAAAAATTTTTTTTTTCAATCATTTTAGTGTAACTCAAAAACGGCTTGACCGATTTTGATGAAATTTCAAATGGGACCAAACGACAAGCATCAGCTTTCAAATAAAAAAGTATTTTCAAAATCGGTTCACTCAGTCAAGAGATAACAAGAGGTAACAAACAAAAAAAAATAATACAGACGAACTGAGAACCTCCTCCTTTTTTGGAAGTCGGTTAAAAAGTGAAGGCATTGACAATAATTACATAGAGAGCTAAGCCATGCGTCGGCATAGGCTCACATATGTTGCGGAAGAATAACAAGAATATTTATTTATAATATTAGCAGGATACATGCTTAGTTTAAACTCATTTTTCCTCGTCTTACAATCAAATTCTTGTTTTTCTCTTTGTAATTTATATTCATAAGTGAATCTACATTTTCTACATACATAGAACGTTTGTGCTTTTGTTTACTGAATATGCAAAATAACAAGTACACGACCTAGTCGAGTGACTGTAGCGACGTAATAAGCCAAGTGTAGTACTTATTTAAGTACTTATTAACTCAAAGGAGTACTGTCGTAATTGTCGTAAATAGGTTTAATTAATAACATTATCGTCACAAAAATAAATAATATCAGACGTAAGGCGAGACGTGGGTTCAAGGTGATAAACCGTCTGGTAGGTATTTTACTTCGAGGAAGTTATGCCACTCGGCCACCATTGCTTCAAAACACTTAGCGAATATTAAACTTAATGTTGCTAGTCCCAGTAACATTATATTTCAAGATATTATAATGCAAAATTAAGTATTACTTATAGATAGATAGAAAACTCTTTATAGTTACACCTTTTTAAAATATTAAAATGCACATATTAAATAATAATAACATAGAGTTACAGTGGGCGGCTTTATCGTTAAAAGTGCTTTCTACCGGGCAACTTTAGGATAGAGTTGAACAAACAAAACAATTGGGGCTGGTGTAGTCAAAATAATTACAAATGAAAATAGTACATACTCAGATGTTATTTAAATATTTTCAAAATAAAACGTATTGAGTGTAATAAATAAAAAAATGTATACAAAATATATAGACAAAGTATAAGAATAGCGTATAGGTGTTTATAATAATTAAATTATTACATACATACATACATATATAAGTAATATGAATACGTCTTATGTAAGATTATATTACAAGTAGTTATAAAAAAAAGATGGATTACTATGAAATGATTTTTATTTTCTCTTCACAACCATAATATAAGTCATACATATACCTTTACACACAGTTTTTAGGAAGTGCTTATTTTAAGTATCACAGATTTAATATTCCTAGGGAGATCAATGGCACCCAAACTAGGACAAACCTGTGATATGGCATGCCAACGCCCTCCTCCCAGAAACAGGGTATTTACTAAAAGAACACAGAGTAGTGTGTCATTATTTTTCAACTAACTGCCGACAATTCAATACTATGTTTAAGATATTGATTTTCTTTGCGGTGGTTGTCATTTGACAGCCCATTTTTGAATAATTAGGTCATTCGTGGTAAAAAAAGCGTGTGTTTGTTTTACAATATTTGTAGCTTTATAAGGGTGGATTGAAAAGTTCGCGGCCTCAGCAAGAAAACTATTTGTAATATAAACAAAAGTAATTTTATTTTTCCACGTAATCTCCACTTAACTCAATGCACTTCTTCCATCTGGTTTCCAACGCCTGTATGCCAGTCATAAAAAAAGTTTCTTCAAGGCCTTCAAAAAAGTCACCCACTGCAGCTTCGACCTCCTCATTTGATGAAATTTTTTGACCTCCAAAGTGTTTTTTTAGGTTTGGGAATAAATAAAAGTCTGAAAGGTGCCAAATCAGGGGAATAGGCGGGATGCGGCAGTAATTCAAAGCCACAATCGCGAATTTGAGCCATAGATTCAACAGACGTGTGAACGCGTGCATTATCTTGATGAAACAACACTTTCTTGCTGAGTAATCCTGGCCTTTTCGCTTTAATTGTATCACGCAAACGACGTAAAAGGATGCAGTAATAAGCCGAGTTTATAGTTTCACCTTTTGCAAGGTAGTCCACCATGATGACACCCTTAACATCCCAAAAAACTGACGCCATCACAAAATTGCTTTGGTTTTATTTGGAGTCGGTTCATCAGGTTTTTTCCACTGCTTGGATTGCTGTTTTGACTCTGGGGTGTAGTGGTGTACCCAGGTTTCATCCATTGTCACAAATCTGGCCAAAAAATCTTGTGGATCAGCCTCAAACATTTCCAAACAGTCGCGAGAAATCGTGAGCCGTATTCGTTTTTGTTCAACTGAAAGCAATCTGGGTACCCACCGCGCAGAAACCTTAGAAAATCCAAGTTCATTGACTATGATGTTTTGTGTTCGTTCATACGATATGCGAATAGTGTCTGTAATCTCCCTGATGGTCAATCTCCGATCTGCCAATATCAGATCACAGATTTTCCCGATGTTTTCTTCAGTCGTAGACGTCGTAGGCCGGCCGGAGCGAGGGTCATCTTCAATACTCTCTCGTCCGCGTTTAAATTCAGCAACCCACTTTTTCACAGTCGTATACGACGGAGCAGATTCCCTCAATGTTGTTGACATGTCTTCGTGAATCTCTTTTGGAGTTAGTTTTTATTTTAAACAGGTATTTGATGACCGCAAATTGCTCAATTTTCTCCATTCTTTAAAAATGCTGCACTTAGGCTCACAAAATTCAGTCTAATTTAAAAACTGATAATGCTATTGCGATAAAATTTTACAATGAGACAACTAAATAGTAAGCTAATCGAATGAGGTCAGTTACATTAAAATAGGTCAAGTATTTATGTGTTAGGCCGCGAACTTTTCAATCCACCCTCGTATATTTTTCAAGTTATTGATATTGACTTATGTGCGGGGCAAAAGAGCTATATACTCATCATTGGGGTCAATAACCAAAATTCTTTCTACTTCAAGTGACACTTCATGAAAAGACACATACTGGAGTACAGACAGTTTAACTGCACCCAGAGCAATTATAATTTGCCTAACGTAGGTTACTGTCATCAAAATGGCATTCTGGAATCGGGGCTAAGGCATTTTAAGAGTAAATAGGAAAAATACGACAAAGAGAGATAGCCCCACAACTGCGCTTCTAATGGTGTAACTGATTGCAGGGCCAAGTATAGTTGACCTATAGAATACGTCCTTTAAAGTGAACGTGTACCTAGACTCACCGCAGTAGCCGCACGAATGAATTTGATGTCTGGGGCGCGTATGGATCCTGCTGTGGTGCGCCGTGCCCTAGGTGCGTCTAGGTACACGTTCACGAGTATGCGTTGTTATTTAGAGCGCGTGTATTTACCTTATCCACCTAAATTTAATTGGTGTAGAGATGTTGGGTCCGTGGGGACCGGGAGCTCATCGTATTTTCCAAAACTTATCTTAGCGCTTGGTCGATGCGACGCGTGATCAAAATGCTGGCACCTATTTGGCTCAACAAATAAGCATTGCAGTTCAAAGGGGCAAAGATGCCAGCATGCTAGGCTGACAACTGATGGGCTGGAGCATTTGGACTACCTGTGAGTCTGCAATGACTTGAAGGTTGTCTAAATGCATTTATTGTAGTAGCTGTAGTGTTGTATATAGTTCGTATTATTTCGTTTGAAGCGCTCGTAGCGAAGTTTGCTTAGCCTGTTCTGAACAGATCAGCAAAGTTAAGCAACGTCTGCCTCGGTCATGACTAGGATGGGTGACCGCTGGTGACATAGTATCGCTTCCGTGCTTCGGAAGGCACGTTAAGCCGTCGGTCTCGCTTGCTGTCTTAGGATGGCAGTCGTTATAGTATGGTGGTGGGGCACTTTGTTGCGAATGCCCGCCTGGCTAGCTACCACCCTCAAGTAGTGTTCCGGCAGCTGTTCTTGAGAGCCAGTAATTCTAGGTTAGCCTGAACAACATCTTAGACCACATCATCACTTACCATCAGGTGAGATAGTGGTCAAAGGCTAATCTAGCATAAAAAAAAAAAAAAAATTGTTTAAGTATAAAGGCAAATTAAAAAATGAAACGACTTACCTAACGCATTACATCAATGTCAATCAGTTCTGTTTTTTAATCCTGGTATTTATTCTGTACAGATTTGAAAGGCAAGAAATCCGTGTACATGATCACGAACGTTCTTATGGCTAAGACAATAGAGTTCAGAGTGACCCGCGGCACGTCGTCGAGGATCTTCCATTTGGGCAACGCGTCGCCGCTTGTCTTCGGCTTGGAGGAGTTCCTCATTGGTGATGATGGCAAACTTATCGCGAAGGTAAGTTGAAAAAAACTTCCTGTTCGGTAAAGATTCCTGTTGGAACCTAAGTTCATAGTAATTCGCGGGACCTGGTCGAGAATCTTCCGGGTAATGACGACGCATTACCACTTGTCTGCTGTTTATTGACCCACTTCAAAAAAGGAAGAGGTTCTCATTTAATATTTGTTACCTCAGAACTTTTGACTGGGCTAAACGATTTTGATAATTCGTTTTTATTTGAAAGCTAATGCTTCTCGTGTGGTCCCATTTAAATTTAATAAAAATCTGTCAAGTCGTTTTTGATTTGCATTCCAATAATTGAAAAATATTTTACTATCTTGATGATATAGTAGTTGACAGAGAATGACAATCGATCCCGTAAGTAGCAAGGGTCACTAAAAAGAGTGAAACATAATTTTTTTACCTCGAAATGGAACCGATTTCAACACTTAAAAGTGTGAAATAACTTGTCGAAGTCCGTACCATGCGCACAATATTGTGACAATAGGTACTTTTGAACCATTATGGTACTGACTTCAACAAGTTATTTCACACTTTCGAGTGTTGAAGTCGGTTCCATTTTTAGGTAAAAAAATATTTTATTATCATATTAGGAACGTAAGCCGTCAAAACTTCTGTATGGTTAAGACAATGATAGTTCAAGTAAGGGCGACCTGAGGCGCGTCATTGCAGATCTTCCCCCTGGAGACAGGTTCACTTATATAATAGGTACTAACCAATCGTTAGCGTGTTTATCACAAATATGAGATCGATGTTCACGACTTTAACGAAGCTAATTGTACTAATATTGTTTTCTTTTACCTTTTGTTATTTGCTACGTGTTCTCTCTGACTACAAATATGATAATAGATTATATAATACGTTACGTGATCTATTATTTATCACAATAATATTAAATATCTATTAAATGAAACGAAGTGCAATATATACAGGGTTATTGTAAAAATGCTAACAACCTTTTTAGGGTTGACTACTGCTAGTCCTAACATACATTTTGAAACAATTCTGTTTTATATTTGTTTGTTTTTTTTTTTTTTTTGTGTTTTAATGCCTACTACTGGTCAAGAGCGCCCGCGGCGGCAACACTGGACCGCGCCTTGCTCCCTTCGAATAGAGTTTTGAATATATACACTTTATTACAGAGCAAAGTAATAAAAAATATGAAATAATACATTACAGGCTTAAGAGACTTTTAACATCAGGTGGTACTCGTACTTATACCGTCAAAAACACACACAAAAAATAATTAAAAATACATTTTTTTTTTCAAAACAAAAACAACATCTCATAATGTTTGTTAGGACTAGTAGAAGTCAACCCTAAGAGGATGGTAGTATTTTTCCAATAACCCTGTATATAACATCGTCATAAACCCTGTAAAAGTATCCCTGGAAGATTGGTGGGCACTGAAAGAGGAATGAAAGAAATTGCATATGTCACTGCCACATTCGCATCTGCCCTGCCACGGTAGAGATGCGAATGTTAAGTGAGATCGGTGTGTAGTGTAACTAGATTAGGCAAGTTCAAGTAATGCAACAAAATAACATGTATAATTACTTTTCCTCGTACCCCTTGGGGTGCCGGGCTAGAATTGCATGCCTTCCCTAAATTTTCCTATGGAAGTCGTAAGAGGCGACGAAGGGAAAAGTAATAACAGAAATTGGGCACCAGCGCCTTCTAATCAAACACTGAGATCCCCAAAATGCCTGCCAAGCTGGGGATTTTGGTAACCCTTTGGGAAAGGCCTTTGTTCGACGGTGATCGTCTTCCGGCTGTTGATTGATGTTGATTATTCTTGTCAACTTCCAAGTGAAGAGGAGTTGAGCTTCCAATTATAAAGCCTGAAGCATACCGTATACCTCAAGTGTACCCCGAAGCAATGATAATACTATAAAAATTAATCATTAAAATAATAATAGTCATATAGAATATTTTATTCGTATATTCTTATCTGGCTTGTGCTGAAACTATAATAAAAACTACTATCAAATGTCCGGTCGACCTTCAGTGATTCAGTGCGTCCAGTAATAGTGTTTTTCGTTACTTTTTTTAGCAAATTGTGCCTTTTGAAACATAAAATTCTGAATAATTAAAGTTTTTGTTGGAAATAATAGATCCAGTTCTGTATGCAGTACGTTACGGAACTACTAAATCTATCTTAATAACTATCAAATCAGTGCTATTTTCCAGTACTAGTTACTAGGCTAAAGCATTAATGGCCTGTCCATTGTGTACCAGTGTTTCTTTTTAATGCCTTATAGGTTAGCCTTTGACCACATCTCACCTGATAGTAAGTTATGATGTGGTCAAAGATGTTGTTCAGGCTAACCTAGAATTACTGCCTCTCAAGGACAGCTGCCGGAACACACCGTTAGGTGCTTGGCGACAGATTTTCTACTTGAGGGTGGTATCTAGCCAGGCGGGCATTCGCAAAATGCCCTACCACCATGCAAAAACACTTGTTACACAACACAAAAACAGGTAACAAAACTTGGGTTTCCGTACGCATTTTTGTCTTTGATCGAAATAAAAACTTTGTTTCATGCTTGTGAACAAAATCTATACACATTAAGCTCACGTCACATATCACATTTACATTACATTTATTTACGTTGCTTGTTTTGAGGAGAGATTGTCTGTTGCTCTTAGGAATCTGGCTGGACTGAAGCCTACTATATTATTGCGGTGGTTGGGTTGAAAAGAGTAAGTCCCGATACAATAGTAACATGGTTCCGAATCACACCCGCAGTTGTCATTGGATTATGTTTAACTTACCACCAGATATAGTAACATATAACAGACAAAAACAGTAAGTGATCACCAAAATTTAACCCGCATTCTAATGTAAACTTATAACCAAAGTTTTAACATCTCGCTATCCTATTTAAGCAAAATGAGTTAAAAGCAAGCAAAATAAATCATTGTGAAAGTTAAAGTCAAAATTATTTATTCTATTAGGCATCTACGACGTTCTTATGAAGGTCAATTACAAATTTTAATATTGATATATTATACTACAACCCAACAGTAGTGAAGGATTACCAAAATTAAAACAGCATTTTAATGTAAAATATAACTAAAGTTTGTACATCTTGCTATAATTTTTTTGACGGAACTAGCTCGAGGCCCACCAGGCTAACCTCTGCCTATAACAGATGCATTTCGTCACAAGTCCAGAATTGCACTGCGCCCGTCACCAGTTGTTTATTCACATTTTCTTGTAATTATTATATTACATAGTTGTTAAGTCACATTTTCCTGTAATTGCACTGGCTCTTAAGGACTGCTGCCGGAACTGCTTGGCGACAGATTTTCTACTTTTGGGTCGGTAGCCAGGCGGGCATTCGCAAAATACCCTTCCCACCATGCGGTGAAGCTCAAGCCCGCGGTGGGATTCGAACCATGGACCTGCTGCGCGGCAGTCCATAGCCAATGCCACTGAGCCATCACTGCTTCTTTATGTATCATCATGCATAATTGATTTGCACGTATATGGTTTCGTTAGTTCTAATCGTAACATTGCTGCATGACCTAGATTTGCAGCGATCGATACGATAAGCCATGTTTCTAGCGATTCATACCTTGTTATCATGACTTGCTCAATCGTTTTATGATAATACCATTTGCATTTGATTTCATCATAAATGTTTATTATTTATAATTTAATTTGTTTAATGGGTACAATGATTTTTTTAATACTTATAATCATTACTAGGCATAGATTAGTTAATTAATTCACACAATAATATACAGGGCGTCCCAAAGATATGCCATATGGAGGGAAAGTACCTTGAATATTGTAGATGGAACATTTTACTGAAAGAAGACATTATTTAAATTTAAAATACAATTTAAACTACATTCACAGTTATTTTAATAATTACATGGTTAAACCGGGAATCGGACCCGTTACACGAGAAAAATAATCATCCTGCAGCTGATTATTTCAATAGCTATGAATGCAGTTTAAATTATTTTTTAAATTCAAATAATTTCTGCTTTCAGTAAAAAGTTTCATATACAATATTCAAGGTACTTTCATGTGACATATCCGTGGGACGCCCTACAGGGCAATAATATATGTATAATAAGTATACATACTTGTATGAATAGTTTTTGGACAACTATCTTGTGAAAATTCAACATTTCTATTTATTTACCGGCGGTATGCCTTTATTAACAAAATACTACGAGCTATATGCAACACACCAGCAATGAAAGCATTTAGACAACCTACGAGCCAACTACCAGTTGGCCGCGAGCCCAGCATGCTGATAAGACATAATAAGGTATCATGGGCTGTCTCTAATGACCCTGACATGGTAATGATGGACTGGATCGGCTTTCCTGTTCGCCTCGTCCCGAAGAGAACCTAGGGCTTCGCCAAAAAAATTCAAAATCATTTATTACATTTAGGTGTCTACGACGCTCTTATGAAGGTCAATTACTAATTTTAATATTGAAATATTCTACATTGTACTGCCACGTTCACCAAAAATTGTATAGAGCCACTGCGAAAAGAACGGGCAAGAAACTCGGGGCCAGTCTTTTAACAATGTGTTTCATACAATATGATATAATTATTACAATATTTATTTAAATTATACGTAGGTGACAGGTGATAACTGGGCAGAGGCGGAATTTTCCAAGCATTGTTGTCGTTTAAGTATAATCACAAACTGTGTAGTAGGATTTCTTCATCAAAATGTTTTTCACGTGCAACTTGAATTTTCCTTCTGTGAGCATTGTAATATGTTTGGGAACCTTTTATAAAACCGCTCACCTTTTATTTGTCTTTGCTAGTCTAAAACCTGGTACCGCTATTTTATATTTACGCCACATTGCCGTTGGAAATAGTATAGAAATATTAAAAAATATAAGTGTAAGAATAAACTATCGTTCAATTATGTGAAATGACACCTAATTAAATGTCATAACTTGAACTCGGAACACTTAAAATATTCAGTAACATTTGCTAAACCATTTCAATGAATTATTTTTTAAAGCAAGATGGCCGAGCGGTAATATGTATGGACTGCCGTGCCCCATGCCGTGTCCATGGATCGATCTTCATCGCATAGTAGAAGGGCATTTTGCTATTACTCGCCTGGCCAGCCATCACCCTTAAGTAGAAAATCTGTCGCCAAGCACCTAACGGTGCGTTCCGGCAGCAGTCTCCTTGAGAGCCAGTGCAATTACAGGCACATGAGACTTAACAAGTATGTCTCAAGGTGACGGGCGCAGTGCAATTCATGACTTGTGATGAAATGCATCTGTTATAACCTCCATAGACCATATTCAGTAGAGGTGAGTGCATTACTAAAATCATCGTATAAAGCTTATTAAATTCCATTAATTATTACATCGTAACAAAATTTGTTATTTACTTTTCACAATATTGCTACTCTGAAAACTTCAAAACAATGTACTTCAAAGATTATTGCGGTACTTTAAGTTATCTTATATATTTAAATAAATTGATAAATCTGCTGATATCTGCATTAATTTTTATCCATTGTTCAATATCTACAAGTGTGCATATAATGTTATTATTGTTGATTATGAGCCAGACGAATGCACCTAAAAATATATGTGGTGAACAATGTTAGGTAGTGGTTTTGAAATTGCCGTGATACTTCGAAACAAGTTAAATAATATTTAACTAAATAACTTCAGGCTCGTGGTGGGCCGGGTAAGAATATCACCCTCGCCCATTGCTGCCTGTAGGTGTCGTAAGAGGCGACTAAAGGTAAAATACCGGAAGGTGGGCAGCAAAGCCTTCTAAAGAACTTGATCTCCAAAACACCTGTCGAGCGTGGGGATTGTGGGAAACCCTAATGGGGACGACTGTGTTCAGTAATAAACAATCCGGCTGATTACTTTTCGTAACCTCTGGCTTGAGGAGTCTAATATTGTCATATTATAAGATTGGTCTCAGAAACCATTGTATAACCATTTCGGCAACCATTCTGATAAGTATCAAACCTAAGCCTTCTCAAATTTCAATTAAAAAATAACATAAAAATATTTACACCTTCGGGAAATAAAAACAGACATCAGGGGCATCTAAAAACCCACATTTTGCCAGTTACGTTTGGGTCCCATGTAAAAGGGGGCGGATCTGTTGCCATCTAACGGGCTCAGTTCAAGGCTAATGAAAGTACTGTAGGTCTATTGAAAATGTTGTTGTCAGAAAACCCAATATCTTGTTCGATTGGCATACCAGGACCAGCGGCCCGAGATATCAAGCGGTGCTTTTACATGCGTATATTACTTACACTGCGTATACTAGTACTATCTGTAGGATTCAGTAGTAGTACGTAGTTTTATTATAATATGTTCTATGTCTTGAGTCACATTGTGCTGTTACCCGCACGATTGTGGCCGTCTGAAATTCAAATTCGGCAAATTGGAAAACGTCTTCCAAACCTTTACTTTTCTAAGAGGTGTATAGACTGTCTCTAAATATCTCCATTTAAGCTTGCGATGTGCTCCATTTAATCTTGCCATTTTGTTCTTCGTGTTTCTGAGTTGTTGCCAAATCAATTCTCGCTATCGTCGTATGCATCCACAAAAAAAATTATTCACACTATAGAAAATGCGTACGTAGTTCTTATAAGATTAACTCATACAATATGTTTTTGACAATGTTGTCGATCTAATCTCCTCGTAATATTAAAGTCACCAATTCGGTTTCTGTCTCGCAAATAACGCAATCCCACGTGCATTTGCGTCATTCGTCTGTGTTTTTTTTGAAGCGAAACTAATGCCAAATAGATTTCTGCAATTGGTTATTTAAAAAACAGGAAACTCGTAAAATATCTTGCAGATTATTTTGAATTTTGAAGCGGTAATAGCCGAGCCGTGATAGCTATGGACTGCCGTGCAGCAGTACCATGGTTCGATTCCTACCGCCGCCCGGCTAGAGCTTCACCACATTGTGAAAGGGCATTTTGCGAATGCTCGCTTGGCTAGTTGCATCCTCAAGTAGAAAATCTGTCGCTAAGAACCTAAAATAGTGTGTTCCTTGAGAATCAGAGTAAATATGAAATTACAGTTTGTCATAACTGAAAAAATACAATCTTCTATCTGTCCCAATGCTAAGAGGGGTGGAAAAGTACTTGAGGGTGGCTAAAGCGGGCGTTTCCAAAAAAAAACCGCCCGCTTTAGCCACCCTCAAGTAGAAAATCTGTCGCGAAGCACCTATATATATGATAGTGGTCAAAGGCTTACCTATCAAGCGTGAAAAAGCTTCATATTAATAATAATTATATAGTCCTGAGTGGTGTTGAGTCTAAACAGATAGCAGCACGACGCCTGCTCTGTCGAGTACAACACTACTCTAGGAACGTAAGTCGTCTATAGAACTGTGCTAAATTCAAACCTTCGGAGCCGTAGATGTGGCTACGCAAGTACCTATATCATTGCTATATTATGTATACCTGACCGCACTTTCCAATGAAACTCGAACAGTTTGATAAAGTTATCATTTACAAGTTTTAATATACATAGGTATATATAGGTACGTAGCGTTGATATAAATTAAAGCATCCGGATACCTACCTCGTTGATTGCACAATATATTACTCATACAGATACTGGTGTCGTTTCTAGAGTTAAATTTTTAACCAACTTCAAAAAAGGAAGAGGTTCTCACTTCGTCTGTATTTTTTTTGTTATTTCAGAACTTTTGACTGGGTGAACCGATTTTGATAATTCTTTTTTGTTTGAAAGCTGATGCTTGTCGTTTGGTCCCATTTAAGTTTCATCAAAATAGGTCTTGCTGTTTTTGAGTTACACTCCAATAACTGAAAAATATTTTCCTATCTTGATGATATAGTCGTTGACAGTTGACGTGAATGACAATCAATCCCGGAAGTAGAAAGCGTCACAAAAAAGAATATTTTTTTTTTAACCAAAAATGACTTCAACTTTAAAAACAGTGAAATGACTTGTTGAAGTCGGTACCATGCGCACAATATTGTGATAATAGGTACATTTGAACTATCATGGAACCTACTCCAAAGAGTTAAGTTTAAAGTTGTGAAAACGGTTCCATTTTTTGGTTAAAAAATTTTTTTTTGAAAAAACTGGCTGTATTCGGCTAGGGCCTTGTTCTTCCTGTTCCCCATTACAGCAGACCGTAAAGGAAAAAAAAGTTTATTTTGATCTGAGCTTCAAAACTACATCATAAATAGACGTTTTCTGTATTTGTTACCCGACATAAAAAAGGAGCACACTATATCTACGGACGCGCACTATATCTAAAATTGTCTAAATTTCATATAGGTATTTATTTATCTCCATAAAAGCCATACTTGATATTTCAAACGTGTAGGAAGATGTGTTTATAGAATAAACACTGGTCTAAAAGCCTGCCATTTTTTTAAGTATAAAGGTCATTACTCATCATAACGGCTCCGTCTCGAAATACATAATTTAAAATATGTGTTAGGTTAGAATTAGGCGTTAAGGATTTTTTTTTATGTGATTATGATGTAACAAGCTCGATGCCCACATGAATTAAGCGGACCATTAGGTGCTCCGCGACAGATTTTCTACTTGAGCGTGGTAGCTAGCCAGGCG
Organism: Plagodis dolabraria; assembly: GCA_963854805.1. Classification (NCBI taxonomy): domain Eukaryota; kingdom Metazoa; phylum Arthropoda; class Insecta; order Lepidoptera; family Geometridae; genus Plagodis; species Plagodis dolabraria. The sequence goes on along the minus strand of OY978460.1, from coordinate 20,479,106 downwards.
GGCATTCGCAAAATGCCCTAACACCACGCTATAACGACTGCTATCCTAAGACATAAACCGGGACCGGCGGCTTAACGTGCCCTCCGAAGCACGGAAGCGCTCAGTAGTAATGTCACCAGTCCTCACGACCGCGGCGGACGTTGCTTAGCTTTGCCGATCGGTTCAAAATGCCTAAGCAAATTTCACTACGAGCGCATCACGCGATCACATTTTTTATTAAGCTTTGCGTTCGGTGCGTCATATGATACGTCAAACCTGCAACTTGAGATCCATCACAACTTTGAAATCAAGATAAATTTATCTAAGATACTAAGCAATTTTTGACAAGTCTCTCAGAGATAAATGATTGCATCAGAATATTAAATTTTGTCAGATACTGTTTTAACGTGGCTATATAATAATACATAATTATTATGTACCAAATGAAAATGACTGTTAATATGTGATATTTCATCATACATTTGGAGTGACGTCTCAGCTCAAATCATTGTTGTGTTAGTATGAATTTTCCTTATCTAATATTTTAGACATTGCATGATATCATCTTTTGATTATTTCCTATTAAAACACTTGATATGGTTATTCCCCCTTATCTATTAATTCAATAATATTGTTTACCTCCATCGATGATTTTTTTTTAATACTTGGTAACTGATGATGTGGTCGAAGATGTTGTAAAGGCTAACCTAGAATTACTGGCTCTCAAGGACAGCTGCCGAAACACCGCTAGGTGCTTGGCGACAGATTTTCTACTTGAGGATGGTAGCCAGCCAGGTGGGCATTCGCAAAATGCCCTACCACCATGCTCATGCGAAAATATTCAACTTTCTCTGAATCTTGAAAATATTTCAACTTTAGAAGGAATAAGAGATTCTTAAAAAAACCACGTTTTCTCAGAATTAAATTATTATTAAATTCTATTATAACTTTTATTACCACCGTGCCAAACTTTAGTAATTATCTTACTAAATAATTACTATCTTCCATACTATAAATTTAGTCATGTCTTTGAACTTGACGATATTTTGGCATTCGTCCTAAAGCGCTGACGGAATCATTTAGGAGATAAATTTCCAACTCCGGGAATTTTGCCAAGATCGATGCCAATTAAATATTTAACGATGACAGACTTTGACATAATTGTTTGTTTTGAGGATTCCGTACCCAAAGGGCTAACGGACGTACAGGCATACATTGTCTCATTAATTTATCATTAATAGGACGAAGAGCCCTATTCATGAGACAATGTATGTCCTTCCGTCAGACTGTGTCTCACTAGCTCGGTAAACGGATGAGTGTCAAGCTTATAGACATATAGATATATTTTTATATAATTTTTAGCCAAATATTGTATAGATACAATTAAATTTTCATTATTTATTAGGATTAAAAATAACATGTAATTGTAATGTAATTATGGACGCTGTTTATAATTATTGACATCTATGTACCTAATTTGTAATTATTGACATGAATTTTAATTTGTTATGGATATGATTTTATATTTATTTTATTTTTTATGATTGACATGGATTTTTAATTTTTAATAATGGACGTTGTTTTTAATTTAAATTATTGTTATTCGTTTGATAATTGGTGAAGGTATATTTAGAATCTTAAATTATTGTACGCTTTTTTTCCTCTTTAGTCATAATTATGTTGCATACACAATTGAATTAGGATAATACTGTAATGATTGTGTATATGAATTTGCAATAAATATAATAAAAAATGTTTTCTCGGGGCTGTACGAAACTCTATGGAAAATCCTTTTTTTTTTTTATGCCTGATAGGTTAGCCTTTGACCACTATCTCACCTGATGGTAAGTGATGATGTGGTCGAGGGTGTTGTTCAGACTAACCTAGAGTTACTGGCTCTCAAGGACAGCTGCCGGAACACACCGTTAGGTGCTTGGCGACAGATTTTCAACTTGAGGGTGGTAGCTAGCCAGGCGGGCATTTGCAAAGTGCCCTACCACCATGCAAAAATCTACTGTAGCTAATTTTGCAGCCACAGTGTTTTGGTGTCAGGTGTAAAATTTTAATACTAAGCGAGTGTAATTTTATTGTATATTAGTGTTGCGCTACTGGAAACGCAACTTTTGATATACATATTACACACTATGGTACGACATCTTTCCGATGTGTGGTGACATCTACCAAATTAATATGAAACTAAATATCTACTTACATAACAACAAGTATGTTGTATCTTTGGAAAATCGAAGTTGATCGAATTTGATCAAGCTTTAGTGACGCCATCATAATTTCATGATAATATCTGCTATCCCTTCCATTGTCGCATTAATAATTTAGTGCTTGAGTGAATACGTGCTGGGCATTCGAATTTCGAGCCAAAAAAGTCGATTTCACTTATTAATACTGTGTAACCTTTAGGTAAATTGATTAAAATAATAAAGACAAAATAAACACCTAAAACTTACGCTTGTATTACACTTAGGATACCAAAAGCAGGACAAAATAATATAATATTTAGGTTCTACCTTAATTTTTTATCACTCAGTCTAGTGCACAGGCATGGCAGATTATTTGCTTTTTATTTGGTACTTTTTTCATGGTCATGGTCAATGCCTTCGGTCGAATTTGAACACGCATTTAAAGTAGGTTTTTTTGTTCTGTTTTTGAGCGATTGGCGACCGATGTATCTACTAGTACATTTGCCCGTGGCTCATCCGTGACGCTATTACCAATATGTACAATATCCTGTATATATATTCGTGGTCCTGGGTTCCAAATCCCTGGTCGGACTGATATCGAAGTTTTTAGTAGCAGACTTGAGTTCTAAACTGTGTGGTAATACACGGCGCCAAAACATTTCTGCCGAATCGTGGCTCTCACCACTTTGTGTGAAAGACGGTTTGTGCGTAAGCGCCTACTGAATTCTTTGTTGACAAGCGATAAAATAGAGTGGAAAAGCATAACATAATACGCATGATACCAACCCACACGAATTGGTGTAAGGCTAGGGAGATGTTCAATTTTGAAGTATCTAAAACGATTGAATGACTAAATGCATTTAAAAATAATGAAATATTAGTAGTATTTGAAAAATATATCGATTAATATCATAATTTGTAGATGTGACTTCAATTTAATGCCACTTTGGATTGACACATGCCCGAACCCAGGGTTTGTATTTTCAAAGATTTTTGAGATAAAGATAAGATTAGCTTGCATTCGTGTATTCTATAAATTTTCTTAACACTAATCTCGGTACTCAGATGTACACAATATACTTCTTTTAAGCTTGCGTGAACCGTTTGTGTATAATCTAATATACTTATGTTTCGGTTACGCGGGCGTCACGAAAATATTCGCCAAAACTCGGAACTTCTTAGCTTGGAAAGACGAGATATAAGAAGGTTGGTGGAGCCTCACATATCGCATAGACATTGGTGAGATTTGATGTGCAATTATGGACAATACAGGTCAGGCTGCCAAGTTTCGAATCATCCGGCTCTGTCCGGTAAGAGAAATCAAACTCTGTGAACGCAAATGGTTTCAAAGATGAGATCTGAGACAGTCGTTATTAATGCATGCTAAAACAGCAACGCTTGACATTCAAACCATTTTGTATTTGTTACTAATGATCAGTTTCTGCTTATTGGTCAATATAGAATGCCGTCAAAATTCAGTTTTAGCCATATTCAAATGTTTTGCCACTACCATAAGCAGGCACGATCAGAAATGTTATGATACCACATATAGAAGCAAAGAAGCTGTGCTGTTATTAGCGCTCTTTGAAAGTAGCAGTACAAGTGAAGTTGCCAGTTTGTCTTGGCTAACACGAGTGGCTTGGCTGGCGTGTTTGCTTTGATGAATTTAGGGTTGGCATCATGGCGTAGCATTACAGATTAAACTTTCAGTTTTGTATACCACCTTCTGAAGAGCGTTAGTAAGTGTTTTCATCTACCAATATGATTGCTCCTTCACATTATATTATATGTATAACACTCCTTTGTATTGAAATAAAAGCAGCACCACATTTTTGCTATTTTTTTTTTGTAATGCTACTTTGCCTTTATAAAACACTCCAATTTCGATTTATTTCCTAAGTAAAGACATTGGCAAATTGAATAAATCATTATATTAAGGGTCCGTTTCAGAATGTCCTAATATAAAGTTTCGGATTGCTATGCGACACATAAAATAACTGAATGATAAAGCGCGTTTCAAGCTTTAACCGATGGATAGGCTAAATCGATGACTGTGAAATGCAAAGATAGTGTTTTATTTATTAAATATGTTCTGCAGCGCAAGTACCGAACTTACCGATCGCTAAATTTGACGTTACAATCGTCTAAATTCGATAAAATGGTGTTTGCAAACATCGATATAACCAGTTTTATCGAATTTAGACGATTGTAACGTCAAATTTAGCGATCGGTAAGTTCGGTACTTGCGCTGCTGGGTTGTTAAACCGAAACTTACCGAACATTCTGAAACTGGCCCTTAAACTTTAATATATTTTATTTAATTTTCGAATGATAGTCGAATACCATTCGATAAATGTTCGAATACCACATTTTTTTTATATTTGTAAGCCCTAATATGTATCTTGGTACTTATATAGGTCTATTTACAAGCAGTTAATTTTTATTGATATTATTATCATCGCTACTTATTTGCTGTCTACAATCGTGCAGATAATAATATGGCAGCTTTATGATGTTTAGATATTCGTTAATTGATTGATTGCCAAACATCTATTAATAAATTTGTGGCTCTATACCTACAAAGCATGAAAAAGAAATAGTTTACATTGTTTGTATAAATGTTTGTTGATAGTTTAATCATTATTATCCACTGATAATATGACTTTTTCAAGTATTGAAAATATTTAGTACAAAAAGAACAGGTTCCACCGAGATTTGAACTCGGATCGCTGGATTCAAAGTCCAGAGTGCTAACCATTACACCATGGAACCTTGAGAGGAGTGCGCGAAATTCCGTATCACTCTCTAATTGAATATAAATCGTACCGTGAATCATATATATCATAAATATATAACGACCAACAACTAAATTGTCTAGTTGGTTTGGTACATAGCAGAGTTCATTGCCCATAAGTAAAACTTGTTTTCGACTTACGCAATACCAGCATTGTGCGATCAATATGTTTTTCTAGGTTGTTTTGCGGTATCATTATATGATACCGGGATGATGTATAGTTTAATTGGGTGAAAGATAAATGGTGCATGTATCGCTTTGGTATAATTTTTTTACGCTTTGTAAGAATTTGAGTAAGTAGCTATCAATCTAGTTGATTAGAAGTAGTTTTGATTATCGTATTTATTGATTATTTTGAGATGTTTCACTATTGTAAACTGATACACAAATAATTATTATGTAGTATATTTTTGTAATGTGTCATTTTGGAGGCTACGACATACTAAACTGGTTTTAATGCAGTTTTGCTTTTTTATGAGGAGGTTTGACACACTTGGATAGTAGGTATATATTGTTTTGGCGAAATGTGTATTTATGAAACCTGTGCATCCGAATTGGTAATCGGGACCTAAAGTAGTGGAAATATGTTTTATTAATTAAATATACTTGCGGAACCTCTATATAACTCCGCGCGTTTTTTACCCATGGATGGATATTTTTAATGGACCTCAAAAAACTGGAGTAGGTTCTCAATTGGGCTGTATTTTTTTTTGTGTGTACCTATACCTATACACTAATTTATAACCACAGGTACCTACACTGAATTTATTGTTCACCACCGTCCACCTCTTCCTTAGTTTTTGTCCATCCAAAGGTTGTCTGGAAGAAATCGCTACATAGCGATAAGACCGCCCATTGTACTACCATAGAAAATTAGTCTTAATAAGTGTTATTTACTTCTACTTTGGTAAACAATAAAGAATTTTTGTATTATATTCTATTGTACCTCGTAAGTCTTTACAGGATGTACAGATTTTGATGATTTTTTTTTACATTCGAAAGCTGGTACTTGTCATGTGGTCCCATTTTGAATAAGATCTGACGAGTAATGGACTTATCCCTAATAATGCGTATATTAGGTTTAAAGTTGATTATTGTTAAAATTTTAGTTACATATACATTTATTTTTTTCTTTCTTTTCAGAAACCAGTGACGATCAAGTCGAAGCTGCTGAAGTGGCAGAAGGTAGACCCTTCTGATCATCTCTACATCCCAGACAAGAGAGAAGAGGTAGAAGTTTAAAACCTAACAATGCTTTTCGAGCTTTTACTTCAATATATTTTCTGGTAACTTACCTATTTTTAGCTATATCTTCTTTTATGTTTTCGTGAGCTATTACGAATAAGTTGCGAAAAAAATATCATATATGTAGTGAAAAAAACAGAACATAGCACCATAACCTAAGTACCTACCAGACAGCACATTTAATATTCGACTAGAAAATAACATTAAAATGGAAAAGTATTGTAGCTCTATGTTTAGAAATAGATATTAAGTATATGTACTTACTTAAACTTTGTTGATATATCATAGTGTGTTTAGCGAGCGCAAGATAGGGCGCTAACTGATTTATTTTTAACATCTGAAACAGTTACGTGGCGTAGCCATGACAAAAGACCGCTTTACATCACAAAGCAGTCTTGACGACAAATCCGTATGGTAGAATCAGCTGACGGAGTATATGTAAAGGTATGGTAAGATTTAATTTGCTTACGAACCTATAATTATACAAATTACAAGGCACTATCAGGTAATGTGTTGCACTAACAGTCTGTGGCACTAGCAGTTTTAAGTGCTGGCTACTGTGTGTACCACTTCTTTCAGTCACTTGACCAAACACTGATGTAATCGGTCTTATTTAAGTTAGTACTTAGTTGCAGGAGAAAGAATAGGTACCTATGGTACACTGTACTATACCAATCACCTATATGACAACATTTTCTGAGCAAGCCTATCTAGATATAGATAATGATGTAATGGTCTTCTTCACTGAATTATATTTTCAGTTCGATGCTCTTCTGATAGTAGACGTACTATGAAAAGATTTTTTCTCGCGCATGTTCTTAACAATTATATAAATATATAATCTGATTGCAATAATTACTCGAGTATTACACTGCATTATATTATATCAGAATGATGAATTTAAAAATTGTGTATTGTATTTTCTTTCATTTATTTACATTCCATATTGAAAAATGTCTTAAGGCTAGATGAGTGAGCTCTGATACTCGAGGATAAGCTCAGTATTAGATATGTTTTCTATATATATGTACCAAAAGCGAAACTAATTACACGCTCTATCGTTCACCGAGGTTTAGTTACGCGGGTCAACTTTAACTGGTCGGTGACTAATTTTATAGAACTACCAGCTTACACTAAGCTTATCCGCGCGCCTCAGCGCTCACTATTTTGGTCGAGTATTAATTCCTTCCAATGACGAAAAAAACAGAATTAAATTCTTAACTGTATTATTTTATTAGGTACCTATTAATTATTTATAAGGTAAGGCAGAGCCTGTTCGGTATATAATGACACGATTAATTTAGGTGAGTTCTTAAGTCTTAACCTAAATTATGCTGTGATTTTTTTACCCATATTTAAGTTAAGAATTGTACCTTTGTATTGGTGAAAATTGAGTATTTTTTTTCATATGACTGTGATTTATAATACGATATAATTTATATGTTAATGAGTGGCTTCATGTATCACAATCATATTCACATTAATTATTAAGAAATAAATGGTGTTTTAAAAATCAGAAACTGTTTTTATTTTCTACTTACAATATTTATTAATATTATTTTAATAGGTACATGTATAAACTAGCACTTACTAAACACCAGTTACAAATCAAACAATATAACACCTTAAAAAATAAGTTTTTTTATTTTATTTTATACACATAGTTTATATAATTGCAAAATGTTTTAGCACATAATGCACAATTCGTTTTAAATCATCATAATTGCCAAGTACAAGACCAGAAAATTGGTACCTACATTATCCACACCCTGTCTCTTTATAGGGTCAATCTAAGAATCAATAGGTAAAGGAATGAAAGTCAAGCTCAAAAACAGCAGAACGCGAACGTTACCTCTACGGGCGTGGTATGAAAAGTGTACCGTGCGGCGCATCAACATTACCTCAACGCGACCAATCGGATGCAATAATTTATAAATGCCAAATCAATTACCCAATCGAATTGAACTTGGAAGATTGTGGGTGTTTTATTATTTGTGAACATTAGTCCAAAATCAAAGTGATAACTGTATGAGAGTTACACTTCTTTTACATATTCATTCGAAGGGTGACCCATTTACTTTTCTTTATTAATTTTACACATCAAACTAACCCTCTTAAACATGACTCCTGCGAAGACATTACGAAATAAAAATCCATTAATTGTGTTATTTTCATTCTTAGCATAAGGACAATGTAATTATGGTAAGCAGGGATAAAAAACTTAATATTTGCTTTAAACGTATAAGCTCACGAATTTTCAATTGATGATATTTGAACAAGTAGTATTTAAGTTGGTTTAACCTACAAGCAATACTTCTCTTGGCCCGGCAGTTACTCTTAACATTTAGGCATATATGAGGTAGTTAAATTATTGAATATCCAGTTTCCTCATCACATTAGCCTGAAGAAAGGGACATCAAATAACTTTGACATATTTCCCTCTTACTTCTGAGGCCTTGTTTCCTCAAGCTACCGCAAGACAAATGCGGTAACGACATTGAGCACCGTAATTTCTACGAACCATTTATTCAATGTCTAAAATCACCTCACTCATCACATGGCACACATTAAAAAAAATACTTTTCGGCTGTGTTGTATGTTCCGAAATTTTTTTCTAGGACGTTATAGGCACTGCAGGACACAAGTGTACATTTTCTGACGGGAGGCACCGCAAGAGTTGCGATACGATACTAGTTTCGTGAAGAGTACAAGTGGCAACTGTAATAGTTATTGATAGTACTAAATACGAACAACAGTTTTGATGTGCAGTGTGTCTGCAGTTAGGTATCGGCTATCAGAAATGATGTAGTCCATGGAAAAGCTTCATTAGATTTTCCAGTTCTGCGCATTTCCTATAAAGCTTCGTCGTAGGCGTCACATCGTTTTGATATTGAACATAATTTTTAATTTTCATGACAAGCTCTTAGTTTTATTGAATCAGTTTCATGCTTTCTTCGTTTTAAATCTCAGTAGCCCTGTTTCACTTTCGACCACATCATCACTTACAACCAGGTGATTGTGGTCAAAGGCTATCCTGTCATTTCAAGTGTAGCGTATCGGGAAATTACTTACAGGTTAGTGTATCATAGCCCTTTCTATACAACTAGTTTTGTCATATTCTAATAAATATTCATACTTTGGTGAATTTTTGCCTGCATGTCCTTGAGCCTAATATCAATACTGTATTTGTTTGTCGGATTTTAATTTTACATACATTGAATTTTCATATAAAACTATTTGTCTGAATAATTTTGAAATAAAGGATTTAACAGAAAGCTGGCAAACCTGATGCATAGATATCTGGTGGTATTAGGCTCAAAGACATGCATGCGAAATTACACCGAATCTTTACATTTTGTATTCAAAATAATATGATGGATTTATGTGTGTATGGAAAAGCCTTTGAATACACTAACCTTTAAATCAATTGCAACATTACTACCAAACAGATCAGTAAGCAGGTCAATAAAAAATGGTTTCTGAGAATTAGCTCAAATGAAGTATATTCTTCTAAAAAAAACTAATTTTGGTATGGTATGAGGAAGCACTATTAAGAAAATTTTCATAAATCGTTTTTACGTTTGAACTGTTGATCACTTTGTCGTAGTAGTTAAACAAGTATTTGTTTACATTGGAGGCTTTGCATGCTTATCTGCAAAACATAGTACTAATGTATAATTTCATAGCTTGGTAAAGTCTATTTAATATTTTTTTATGGTTTTACGTATAAGCGCCATCCGTTGTCTGTGTGCTTCAGTGACTGCAGCACGCTTGTAAGGCCTTAGCTCTTCATTGCCAAACCCTGGGATCCACATGTTCCATTGGCGCTCTGAAATGAAAATTATTTATTAAGAGAACACACAAATCAGATCAGGATGTAAGCAACAATTGTAGTCAAAGACTATACCACACCCGCATAGGTCAATAGTAATAAGCAATGATGAGAAGTATCCTATATCATAAAAAGGTAATGGTATTAACCCTACAAAGCCAACCTCCTCAAATACCTTGGTGTGGTAAATATAACATGAATAAACAATTTAGTTGTCATACTTCACAGAAATATTCCCGGACATATTCCATCAAAGAAATTTGGATATTTGATGAAGAAAGTAATATCACGTAACTGCGAGTCATGCGGAGTGGTGGATGACGTATATTGTGTCCTAATGGAGTGTGTCCAGATTGCAAGATAAAGGCGTGCACTAATCACATCCTTTAATTTTAATATTTTAGATATAGGAGTTTACATTAATACTTTGACAGAACCTGCATCAGAGAATGCATTAAAACTATATAAGATGTGTATGAGATAATATAATATAAATATTAAGGTTATGATGGGACTGACATGTCAAGAGACAAAAGTCCCTAAATTGAATAAAGGTAACTAATAAGACCATATTGTTATCCAGGACCTATCGATGAACCAAGTATCATCCCAATCAGTTGAGCTGTTTAAAGGGAATATAACTCTGAAACTTTCGTATTTTTAACACTAGCTGCATTCCAGCCTGTATTGATGCAGCACCTATACCCTAAACTATTAACATCCAAGTTTTATCCAAATCTAAGCTATTACATACCAACACAAATCCAACTATAAGTCTTTTCACCAGGTAGGTGAGTTTGCAAGAGCATGTCCTAGCCCCAGGGAGAGACAGTTGCAGGTTTGAATCTGGCTAGCTACTTACTTCCTGAAGTAGGAAATCTGTCGCCAAGTACCTAATGGTGTGTTCTAGAAGGTGGCAAAAAGAGTCAAAGGTAACCTAAACAACATATTAGTCTGCAACATCACATATCATCAGGTCAGATAGAGGGAAAGGTCAGCTAACCAGCACTAGAAAATAATAATTATAGTATTACTAAGAAAATCTCACCTAAATGTAGCTGCACATCACGTAGCTCAACATTAGAAGCATGCCGATGCTTTGCCAGAGCACATGCAGAGTTCAATGCTATGTCAATAAAGTCATCGGCTAGCTGGAGGAGCATTTCTTCAACTTCTTCATCAAGTTGGACTGTTGGGTCTACTTCTCGGACAAGCTCTTGGAGTCGTGGGCGACTGAGAAGCTGGAATGTAATGATAAATAAACATATATAATATTAAACAGGACATTATTGTATGTTCATGGCGTAAATTAAAATATGAAAATGAATTAATTTAATATTTTTTATACAAATCAATGTTCTAAAAAGTATACTTAAGATTTCTTCATATTTACATTCATTCTTATCAACACATCACGATTCACAACATATCCATCTCGCTTCCTTTACTCAATACATGCTCCATACATGAATGTTTTCAGTGATTACCGCTTTTCATTTGAATCAATCTTGACTCATATACTAATGCTATATTTTCTTTTATTGCAGCAGTTATCGAAACCTGTAGCATGCAACTAGCATATCAAGTAAGAAAGAGGTCACTTTTGTGCAAACTATGCAGTAAAGTAACAGAACAATAAAATGTGAAAAAGAACAACCCTTACTACTAGCTTAACTGTGCAATTGAATAAGATAGCTGTCCTATAAAGATCATTGTAGATTAACGCATACATAAATATAAAACAGAACGACGAAATTTTGTTCACAATTAAAAGTAGAAAATATGACTTATGTACCTACTTTCTTTGTTATATGCACTGATTGTTCACAGTAATTATTTATTTATAACTTACTTGTGAATTCTGGTCTCCGCCTCCACCACCAGTTTTAGCAACTTGTGATTGAGTTCCCATGGGGCTATTCTGCGGTGGAGAGCACTGCAATGACCCCGACTGTAGTTGCGGACTTTGCAACAAATTGTTTACGTATTGATTAGCAGCTTGGTTCATTTGACCAATCGTTGGCATATTAGAACCTTGCACGATTGAGTTGTTGGACATTTAGCAGCCAAGCCGCGGCGGTGGATTAAATGATTATTTGAGAAAAGAAAAATCACTGGATGGATATCGTCTAATTTTAACAAAACAAACCCATGCCACAGAGTGAGAGTACAGACCCATGCAATGTTGCCACCACAGATTAATTAATCGTATCGTATCTCAGATCATAAAGAAACTTTGTATAATATACAAAGTTTCTTTATGATTCTTAATGAGACAGTATATTATACTGTCTCAGATATCGTATGCACAGAATAACATAAACTCCATGAAGCTGTAGATTTTATCTACTGCTTCATGATAAACTCCAAGCATCTATAGTCTAAGCCAGGCATGGTAATGTTATCTATACAACATTACCGTGCTCCAGATCATAAGTAGCCATTGCCAGTTGCCACTTGCCATTGCTAGCAGGGCCACGTTCCAAGCTTCAGAGTGTGGTTGTTTGGTTGCTTTACTTACTCCAAGGTACGGAACGACGTGGTTGTTTTATAATCTCAAATATCGATTTTTAGCGGGGAACTAGCAATATAAATATATATACGTTTTATGATGTTTGAAAAGCAAAAACTACCGTTACCTGCAAAATATAAACAGGGTCTTTAATTCTCTCGTCGAGGTCATGTCAGTTAGAGATTCAACCTTTTAACAACCGCTTTTAGTCAATTGAAAAGTATCATGAGCTTTGCATTTTTTAGAGGACGCTATTTTATATTTGAGATATGTGTGGCGGGTCAATAGAAGCTTAACCTCAAGTTTGTGGGGTCGTCACATTTGTCCCCCGACCGCCATCTTGGAAAAAAGGGGTGAAAACACGTATTTCGTGACCTCACTAAGCTTAGCTTTTTTAGTTTTAATATCAATGTTGGTATTTGAACAACACAGTGGTATAAAACCAGTTGTTCCGTGCCTACAAGTTGAAAAACTATCTAAATACTACACTCTGAGGCTATGAACGTAGCCCTGCGCTTGCTAACTGCTAGTAGAAACAACGTAGTAAGCAGCTTTACAATATATAGTACAGATTTCTCCGTATACTTAATACCATTGAACTATATATACTAGACGTGACATCTCAAACGAGGATAGTCGATCAGTGCAAGTATGCTGGCCGGCATACTCTCCCCCACACGCAGTTGGACACTCGTAGAGATTACACGCGCTTTACGTTCGAAAATTGTGTATTCAATACATACAATTGATAATACACAATATTGAAACGTAAAGCGCGTATAATTTTTACGAGTGCCCAGCTACGTGTGGGGGAGAGTATGCCGGCCAGCATATTTGGACCGGTCGACTATCCTTGTTTGAGATGTCGCGTCTAGTATATATAGGTCAATGTATAATACATATATTTTTAATGTGCGATACAGATTAGCATTGGATACAGATTTTGATGCAGAATTTTCACATTCTGTTGACTGAATTACCGCCGTAAATTTCAAAAAATAGAATATTTATCCAAATAAATAACACTCAAATGCCATCCATAATAATATTATTAAAAGTTGTCTGCTATATACTTATATTATAACTATATTATTAATCATGGTTAATTAATTTAACAAATAGTTGTTTCAATTCATAAGCAAAGCGCCGTAGAGATATTTTTTTAATTAAATTTAACTTTAAATTTAACTAAGACAACGCAAGAGACATACCTAATACAAACACTATTTATTATTATTTATTATTATTTAAAGGTCTTTTGCATACATAGCAACTGATTGTTTTTTTTTGCGATAGCCTAGAAATTGACGATATAGGTACAAGAAAACTATTAGAACTGCACACTCGCTACTCGATGATCGCCAATTCGGTTCTAGCCTTACTCGCTTTCCGCTCATGGCCGCTGATGTTTCATTCAGGTGATACTAACAAAATATTTAAGCCGCATTTACATTAGGAAAGGAATTCATTATTTTCATGAAAATAGTAGTTTTTAAAGCGCTCGTAGCGAAGTTTTCTTAGTAATTCTTAACCGATAAGCTAAGAAAACTCTGCCGCGGTCATAACTTGGATGGGAGAACGCTATTGAAATTACTACTGAGCACTTCCGTGCGTCGGAGGGCAGGTTAGCCGTCGGTCCCCGTCGTTGTCTTAGAATGGCAGTCGTAATAGCATGTTGGTAGGGCAGGCTCGCCTGGCTAGCTACCACCCTCAGGTAGAAAGTCTGTCGCCTAGCACCGAACGGTGTGTTCCGGCAGCAGTTCTTGAGAGCTAGTAATTCTAGGTTAGCCTGAAAATCTTCTTCGACCACATCATCACTTACCATCAGGTGAGATCGGTTCATAGGACTATAACGTCGAATAAAAAACTTCGTTGTCTTCAGATCTCTCAAGCATCACACTTTAATTGAAATGGTTAAAGCATTTCTACACTCAAAATACAATACAGATGACTAACATGAAATAAGTCAACATAACATAACATGAAAGTAAATATGTATTTAATTCATAGTATGATATAGTAATAAGGGTAGGTAAGGATTATTTTTATACAGAATAATAAAATAGATATTTTGTTAACATTTTATTAATCTACCATCTCATCATCAATTAGCGATGATGAATCAGAAAAATCATCGTCTTCGATAAACCGATCGTTGGTGATAGTTCCTTTAGTGCAATCTGATATAAAGTCTTGAAGGGTCAGTTTTATATCCCAATTGTTTAGTCGGAGACGTCTGTAAACAAATAAATACCTGATAATTAACTATTTAAGACGACGCAGTGGTAAACAATTAATCTCAAATCGGGTACAGCCCCACATACTATTCACTTCGCGTGGGGAGGAAAGATCACGCAGTTATTCGCACGTGACATAGCTTGTGCTAAAAGGCCGTATGCGCCAAAACAGTAATTATAGTTTAAAATAAGAACTATTTTAATAAACTAATTTTTCAAAAACCAAATTACCACATTGAAGTGTGTGTTAAGACTCATCTATACAGATATTTATGAGGCTTAAATCGATCTAGGCTTCCTGTAATATGCAGATCTCTGTTTTTAAGAGCAGTTTTTGATAGCTTTTTCTCTGTTATGAAAGTTAACCAATCATGTAAAGCTTTTATCAAAATGATGTCAATAACATGGTAAACGAAATACGTAAAAATAATTCCCGAATGTTTAGTAATTGCTGCGAAAAATTGAGATCTCTGACGCAATTATTTTCAATTCGTAGTCTTAACTGCTAAGGTTAGCAGTCAATGTTGCAGTTTTGAGATTGCCGTAGAATTATGTTTGTTGTTATATAGTAAAACTGGCGCCTCGCCCCGTCTTCACACGGGTATGTAACAAATATAAAAAAAAGCTTTAGAAAAAATCCTGTAGCCTATGTTCATCAGGGATCATGTAGGATTCTAATGGTGAAAGAATTTTTCAAATCGATCCAGCAGTTTTAAGTTTAGTCGTTACCTACCTACATACAAAAATAAAAATCAAGTACTTTTTATAATATTAGAGTAGATTAAGCTTTTGATTGCAAACTGAAATTTACAATACATAATATAAGTACACAATAGTACAAAACGATATGTGTGACTTATGCAGTTAATTATTGCACGGCGCGTTGGCGCGAAGTAAAGAGTTGCTTAATCTGCAGCGCAAGTACCGAACTTACCGATCGCTAAATTTGACGTTACAATCGTCTAAATTCGATAAAATGGGTTATATCGATCTTTGCAAACATCGATATAACCCGTTTTATCGAATTTAGACGATTGTAACGTCAAATTTAGCGATCGGTAAGTTCGGTACTTGCGCTGCTGTATTTTCAACCCAATATAATGAAAAAAGTACAAAATTATGTATTATATCGTCATACAAGTTATCAAGACGAATCTAATGATAACTTATTATGAAACGGCTAGGACCCGCGTTATATTTACCGGAAAGATTCCGAACAGTTTCGGACTGTTTTGAAGTCCTTCGTCTGGGAGTTACGACGCAGCGTCAGGTACGCGCTGAGGCCCGTGCTCGTCGCTTCGCGCCATCGTAACTCCCAGACGAAAGACTTCAAAACAGTCCGAAACTAGCCGGAATCTTTCCGGTAAATATAACGCGGGTCCTAGCCATAATAAGGTAATATGGATAAAATTCGCGATAGTTTTCAAAGTGAATCTAATGATATCTCAAACATTAAAACCAGTTAAGCCGTTTAGAAGTTATGGTGGAATAAAGAAACTCACAAACATACATACATGAACTCTGAAACATAACACTCCCTTTTTTGGTCAGTCGTGTAAAAAACGGACGTCAACTAAAATCATGTACGGTTCGCCATTGTTCTTTGGCATTTCTGTTCAAATGTAGGTATGTTTTACGCAGATCCTATTTTCAGAACTGTTATTCTTACTGTTACACGAATGTGGAATTTAGTGTGAACAGAATAAGAACTACCATAGTTTAGAGAAATTCTATGAAGCAAGAGCGCCTTGTGGTTGTAACTAATTTGATAGAAGACTTCTACATTGAACCTGCTCAGTCATTGACGGGCTCTCCTAAGAAGCATGCCACTGTGCCCAAATTGAACACCACCGTTCAAAATCAAAAGCTATCGTACCATTTATAAAAAAATGGGGGGTGGCTGTGTTATGAACACGGCCGTTTGTTATACGTGAATACGTCTCAAAATAGCGGGCTCCGACCCTGCACCGCGCGCGATTATTACAGTCCTTACTTAGCGTAATAAATTCTTTTATTCTTTAGCTATCCAGTGGTGTAGTTGAAATTCTGATGGGGATGATAGATATGTAGCTGCAACACTAAACTGTATCCCCAATTTCAAAGACGTTTACACGTCAAAAAATATTGATTCTACTTACGTTTCACCCTCCTCTTTCCGCAGCCGAGTTAGATGGCAGAAAATTTTCACAATAGTTTCAATTTCTTCCCGTTCTGGATTCATTAGTTCAAGGCTGTTCAAATTTCTGATGGGATACTGCGAACATGTTCAATGTAAAATTTTGATAATGCTCTATAACAAACTAGAAATTATTAATAAATTATGTTTAATATATGAACTATTACTATACTATTTGCTGACTCAATAATATAAGAACTGTAGTACAACGTAAGTTGAAATGTAGATGTCGCGTCATTCCCATGTAGTTAATAACTAAAGGAAATTATAAACATATGTCATGTTGGATTAGCGGTTAGAGCATACCCCGGCGAATCCCGCACATTACATAATTATTTTCTCGTTGGAATTTGTAATAAGGACTGTCTATATCAACTTTTTGGATCTCTCTAATATTATGATTACAAGCACTACCGCGTGCTAAGCAAAAATATTTATTTATAATAATTATTTTGTAGTACAAGGCATCCAGCGCGAAATCGGAAGGACGCGGGTTCAATTCCCGCCCGGAGTAAAACATTATGTACTCGAATAATTTGTAAATTTATGATTTTAGCTTAGTACGCGGTATTGCTTGTAATCATAATATTTAGAAATATAGAAGGGTAGCGACATCATTCCGAGAGTGAAATATTTGAAAAAACACTTCTTTCGATCAGATGAAGTCTAATAGTCTGGTGTGGTGGCCGCGCACCGTCCCCTATTGTCGGTTTAAGAAATACAATTGGTGCACGAAATTTCGGCAATATAGCCGACCCCCCGGTAGCCGAGCGGTTTAGGCATCCGGCGCGAAATCAGAAGGACGCAGGTTCAATTCCCGCCCAAAACATTTTGTACTCCAACAATTTGTAAATTATTCGATTTCGTAAAAAGTGACTGAGAAAAAAAACATTTACATCCCATGAACGATGGCTAGTAACACAACACGGGTATTTTGGTAGCACGATTGGGATATTTTTTGCACATCTTACAATTCATGGAGTCACGGTTACTAGGGGTCTATACAGAAAATTTTATGCAAAATCGTACCTAAGTAACTAAAAATGTTATATTGCGGAACATAACAACAATTAAACTATGATCATGCATGACTGATTAGAAAGCGTGACAGCGTGACCGAAGAACATGCAATTAAATTCTAGACCAAAACTCAACATTAGAAATTCATATAAGCCTAGCGGTTACCTTAAAGCAGTTTTTTAGTTGCTCGGGCGAAGGTAGTGATATATGGTACATGTCATTACGTATGTAGTACGCCGTCTTCACATTGTCACGGACCACACCGAGGGCGAACGTTCTCCGGAAGCGGAACACGTTCGGTTGGCCGTCGGGAATTAACAGGTCTTTAAATAAACCGTCTACAACGATAATGAGGCATTTTGACTGAAAAATAAATTATTTCAAATTAATAGTGACATATTTGTGTTTGTTGTTTCATGCATAAACTTTGAAAACATATTAAAATAGTCTGGAATAAAGTAGTACCAGCAGATAGGTCTTTTTGGCAAGAGCTTTTCTTGGTGGGTACTACCGCAGTGTCAGATATTCTACCTTAAAGCAGTAGTCTGCAAAAACACTACTGTGTTCACGCAAGAGCACTATAGCAAGTGAAATTACTGAGTCAACAAGAGATAAGAACTAACGACTCGTAGTAAAGAGCGTGAATGCAGTGTCAAGCTTGAAGACAACGATAACACAACAACAGTAATGGACAGGCGTGCCGCTTATCATCAGGCGGGCGACTTGTCCATTTCATCACTTCTAAATATAAATAATAAATAAATTGGTATTAAGTCTAAGCTCATAAAACTTTTAACTCTTACATCGTGGGTCAGTTAGGTCTCTTGAGCAAGAGTCCGTGTCGGCGGGTATCGCAAAGTTAGATATTGAACAGATGTAGCGAGTACATTTAATGTTAAGTTTGTCACGTAATAGAATCATAGTGTGACTTAAAGGGTGACTTAAAAAAGAATGATAAAAATAAAAGAGGGAAAGTATAGAATAATTATAATATCATTTAAAACATAAAAGGTTGGGCTCTCGTTATATCTCACTTAATTATAGGAATGTATAAAATTAGCCTACAAAGAAAGTTAAAAAATAAATAGGAAATAAAAATAAAGAGAAAATCTAGCCGGCGGAATTTATGTGGAACCAGGAGCACTTCGCCAGGAACGTAGAATAGATAGCAGCAGAGCAGAAGCGGGTGCGCCTCTTTGCAGGAGAATGGAGGCAGGCACACCTCACCAACACTTCGCCAGGAACGTGCGTAGAGAGCAGCAGAGTAGACGCGGGTGCGCCTCTCTGCATGCAGGAGAGTGGAGGCAAGCAGAGGTAGGAGGGCCTCGCCACAGGAACGAGGAGGCAGGTACACCTCACCAGCACCTGGTCACCTTGATTTGCTGATCCGCGTATGTGCTTGTGGACTGACTCCGGTGAGCTGGTGGGAGAGAAAGGAATTAAGAACGGAGATAAGGGTGGCCGCGCTTGAGGGGCTTCGCCACGTAGCTCCCACCAACTTCAGGAGCACCGGATGTAGGGCCGCGTCGAGAGGGCTGCGCCAGTCTAGTCTTCCAGTGTTGGACCAGCAATCTTCTCAGGTGACTTCAGTTGTTCAGTGAGGGTTTCTTCCTGTACTGTATTTTAATTTTAGACTTTCTTGAAATCCAAGCCAAGAATGATCGAAGAAGCCGAATGTTCCGTTTATATAGGGCCGCCTGGCTTTAAAATCGGAACCAAGAACATTAGGTTTTAATTCTTAGTTGCTAGCAATATTTGACATAAAATCACCAAATTTTGAATGCAACCTCATAAATTTTAGAAGAAATCGTCGTTTGACAACGCAATTTTGACTCAAGACAGTGTCATTTTTGACATGTTTACATTTGTGGAAAACCCAAAATATGAGGATAAATTATATGAATATAGTAAAAACAAACATACCAACGTATAGAGAAAAATGCGACTGATATAATATCAAAAATCACAAAAATAAGTGATTTAGGCTATAAAACAGGTAACCGTTGTAATTACTATCATAAAAATACTGTTTCTAGATAGAACAATGCATTCCACACATCACCAGCTAAAAATTTCATAAAACCATTCATTTTTCACACAGAAACATCAACTCGGAAATGTATGATGTTGCTACGAAAACCTATCTAGTTTTCTTGATTTGGCTTGCAAAGCCCTAAGCAAACAAAGGAAAAGTTATCAGCATGTCGAGAACCAAAAATCAGCACAAATCTGCGTCATATTCTATTCATTTTGTAAATTTTCAGATAAAAGCTTCAGTGTCCAGGATAATAAGGACTTATTAAAGTCGCAAAGAGCATATAACGAGATGAAATAAACCTATATATATGAAAATCAAAAGTAAAAGAATAGTACCACTCAAGTAGCAAAGATATATAAACACAAGAACTTATTTACGAGAAACAACTAAAATCTACGTGGAAAAACTACCATAAGAACCATCTAGAGCTCAATAAGAATCCCTATAACTATACGCACAACGAAACGTGCGCATAATATGAGTAATATGTACATATTCGAGTGAGGCAGTGCTGAGTATATAATGTACCAAGTTGCAGACATATACCTACGTTTAGAATGAAATCAAGGATAAAGCATCATCAGATAAATTATGGAAATGATTGTTAGTACAAACTATATTTTTATTACACAAAAGAAAAGCTTAGTGAAAAATTAAAACCTTACAAGTTACATACATATTATCACGCCTGTATTCCCCAAAGGCAGAGGTGTGTCAACACCCACGTTTTGGCCACGCCGATTGAGTTTTAGTCCTATGTATAGGGTGCGAGCCTATTTTCATTCACCGGGCACATTTTCAGGGTCATACAAAATGTTTTCTCTGACACGCTAGACAAGAACATACTAAGAATAATATGTTTACGCTGATAACATGTCAGACAAGAACATATTGTATCAAACCATTGCAGGGCACTAATATGGTATATAGCCCTGTGCGTCTAATGCACACAACACCCTACTCACATCCACGTGAGTAGTGGCAAGCTGCTCATTTAACACACTTCCCCTTAGTCGCCTCTTACGACACCCACGGGAAGATATGGGGAAGTGACATTATAACCTAGCACCCCACGAGTATGTTACATTTATTAAATAATAGATACTAAAGAGAATTTATATATACAGGGTTATTGTAAAAATGCTAACAACCTCTTAGGGTTGACTTCTGCTAGTCCTAACAAACATTTTGAGATGAATTTCTTTTTGTATTGAAAAAAAAAAATCACAAATAAATCTTAATTTTTTTTTGTGGTTTTGTGGCTAAATAAGCATGAGGACCGCCTGATGTTAAAAGTCTCTTGTGCCTGTAATGTATTATTTCATATTTTTTACTACTTTGCTTGTTATTATTTCTTTGTTAATGGCTTCTGCGGTTTAATGTTACCACAATTCTGCCAATGTCCGTTCATGCTAGTTTCATAAGTCATGTAGAGATATTATTTTAATTTAGAATATGATCGGTATTTAGAATGAAGAAACGACCAGACTTTCGAAGACCATGATGATTTATCTAAAACAAAGAAATGACATAACTACATAACTAAAATAATCTCTAAAATACTTATTAATAACATTAACCTACATAAATGTTACAGTACATACAGCTATATATATATAATATAATATAATAACAAACAATATTCACAATTTGATTTTGTTAATAATTACAAATTTACACAATACATGATTGATTAATGGGGAAAACATAAGTGTAAGAAGACATTTAATTGATGTTGGACGAGAGACTTCAGGAGGGAGGATATCATACAGTGAAAAGCAACGATTTGGACATTCAAAAAAGATGTGGTCTACATTTCCTTCGTCGAGACCACACTCACTATTAGAAGATAAGTTTGGATGCATCTGTGAATAAATAATGCCAACTTCTATATTGGGTATTAATCCATTCACTGAATATGACACGGGCGTTAGGACAGTCCTTATCAATACCAAAATGTAGTAAAATGTTAGGCTCAGAAATAAGTACCTCATAAGAAGTTGCGAAAACGGGGTTTATGGGAAATTGACAAAGAGGATCAGGTAGTTTTGTAAATTTTATATAGCTAATGACAATGCATGGGAGACTATCCATGTTTACAGAATCATAAAGGTCAAGAAGAAGCTTTAATTTTGGAATGAGAGGGTGATTGTAATTTTGAATTAATTTGAAAATAAATCTATCTGAAAGAAATTGCCTACGAATGTTTAAGGGTGGCTCGCCACATTCTACTTGCATTGCATTGATGCGTGAAGATTTCATGGCTCCTATAATAATACGTAGGCATTTTGATTGGATCTTGAAAATTTTGGCTTGATTAGATTTGTTACAAGTATTCAGGAGATATGAGCCATAATCAAAATAGCTTCTAATTATGGCATTGTATAAAAGTTTTTGGGAGTATGGATGAGAACCCCACCACACCCCTGAAAGAGACCTCAAAATATTAACATTTTTTTCAGCTTTTTGTGAAATGTATTCAAAATGGGGGGTGCCAGACATTCTCACATCTAGTTTTATGCCTAAAAATTTAGCGTTATTAACCTGGGGAATGATTTCTTGACCTATGTAGAAAATAACTGGAGGGATAATCCTTTTTTTTAGTAAAAACAACAACAGAACTTTTTGAAGCAGATAAGGCAAGACCATGTTCAAAGAGCCAATTGTTAAGATATGATAAAGCTGTATTTAGTTTATTGGTTGTTTCCTCAATGGACTGAACTTTAAGATATAAAGCTAGATCATCTGCATATTGAAGTATATCACAAAATGATAGAACAGATCTATCTAAGTCATAGGTATAAAGGCTATACAGCAAAGGACTCAACACTGAGCCCTGGGGTAAACCTCTCCAAATAAACTTAGGAGGGAGAAACGGCTGATTGTATTTTACTATCACAGTACGTTCTATCAGAATATTACATATGAACCGAACAAGCTTTACTGGTATACGTATCTGAATAAGCTTATTCCTGAGAACTGGAAGAAGGACATTATCATAAGCAGATGCTATGTCCAGGAATACTCCAACAAGGTATTTCTTTTCCTTATATGCAATGTTGATGTCTGTTGTCAACAGGTTTAAATTATCCAAGGTGGTGGTACTCCCTTTCTAAAGCCAAATTGAGTCTTTGCTAAAATAAGCCCATTTTCCACAATCCATTCCAGTCTATGCTTAATCATATGCTCCATTATCTTACTCAAAACTGATAATAAAGCGATTGGTCTATAACTGCCTGGATCTGAAGCAATTTTACCAGGTTTTAAGAGAGGAAGAATTATTTGCGTTTTCCATTGATCGGGCACTATACCATGCTCAAAAAAATAATTTACAATATCTAAGTAGGTTTGCTTACATTTTATTGAGGATTGATAATAAATGAATAGGGAATTCCATCAATACCAGGAGATGAGTCAGTCAGTCCGTCTAGTGCAAGGGATAATTCTTGGAAAGTAAATGGACAGTCAAAACAATTATAAGTAGGAAGAGGTGATGGGGCCAAAGGAATAAGATCAGCAGAGGGGACTGAAGGAGGAGCCAACTTATCCGAAAAGGCCTCTAGCCATGATAAAAGGTCATTTGAAGAAACAACTAGGGTGTTAAAGGAACCTGGAAAACGTTTTATTTGTTTCCATACTAGTGAGGAAGGAGTTCTCGGGGATAAGCCTTCACAATAAGATACCCAGCCACATTTTTTCCTTTTGCTAACCAATTTTTTATATTTGGCTGCTGCTGCCTGGTACTTTAAAAAGTTTACTTCAGTCATAGAAGAATTATAATTTAGTTCTGCTTCTTTTCTTCTTAAAACAGCTTTAGTACATTCAGAATCCCACCATGGGGTGGAGACTGAATGAAATCTTTTGGTGGTTTCTTCAAAGGAATATGAAGGGAGGCTGAAGATATTATCATATCTATAAAAAGCTTATATGAAATTAGTGGATCAATATCTAATGGATAAACAGATGAGGATTCTAATTTAAAGTCAAGAGCTGATGAGTATGAAAGCCAATCAGCTGCAGAAAGTTTGTATTTTAGGGAAGGACTAGGATTACAGTATCGTGTGACTCTGTTTTGAATAGAAATGATGATAGGAAAGTGGTCACTACCATAAGTCGAAGAAAGGATTTCCCATGTGAGGAGAGAGGAAAGGGTGGGAGAGCAAAAAGTTAAATCAACAGCACTTTTCGGATTTTGATATGGATAAACTCTGCGAGTAGGAGAACCATTGTTAATTACACAGAGATTGACTTCCTCAAAAACATCAACAAGAGAATGAGCATATGTGGATGAGTAGTGAGAACCCTACATAGTGTGATGGCCATTAAAATCACCCATAACTATCATTGGGGAAGAAACAGAAGAAAGCAGATAAAGTATATCTGGAATAAGAGTAGAATCTGATCTATTGATATTTATGGAAATAAAGGAAATATTCAAAGATCTGATACCAACAATGTTGATACCATGAGGATGTGAGGGAAAGGAAATTAGGGAAAAAGGAATAGTGGACTGAATAAATAAGGCACTACCAGCACACCCGTCAGCTCTGTCATCCCGGAGGCAGTATCCTGGAACCCGAAAGTGGGACCCAGGAACCAACCAAGTCTCCGAGATGGCAATAACTGACGGGTGATATTTTACAATCAAGTGTGCAAGTTCATGTTTCTTGCGTCGCATACTCTGTATGAAGCATTGAAGCATGGTTAATGGATCCATGATGACTAGACATAAAAACTAGCTGTGAGAGTTTGTTGGCAACGTTGGACGGTAACGGTTTAGGGTTCATCATTATTATGTTTATTACTAAAGATAACAAAGTTTCTATCATATTCTCTTGCTGAGGATCCTGATGTTTGGTTGTCATTTAAAGCGCAACCATTTGGCATAATTGATGCAGGAGTTGCAACAATTTTGTGGTGGGCAGTGGAATCATAAGATTTACCAAGAGTAGACTTATTTAGAGGACGGATATGTGAAATTGTTTTTTTGGAAGTTTTATTATGAATAGGTTCAGTCAGAAGGACTTGCAGTTATACAGGTTAGGGTAGACGAAGAAGATGATGAAGAGAGACTTTCTTGTGCAACTTCTGCGTATAAACGGGATACTCTTGGAAATTGTGTTGCAGCTTCCTCATATGAGATACTATTTCGAGCCATAACACTTTTGATTGACTTTTGCCTCTCGAGCTCTGGGCAAACTTTATTTGTAGCAAAATGCTGTCCTAAACAATGGAGACAAGTATATTCTTTTTCTGTGACATTACAACTATCACCTGGATGTTCCTTGGAGCACCGGAAACAACGAGGTTTAGACCTACATTGCGTTTTTGTGTGTCCAAATTGGCAGCATGTGAAACATTGAATGGTGGGGAATAAATATATCTCAACAGGTAATGATGTATAAAATAAAAATACCCTGTTAGGAAGCATTTGACCAGATAAGTTATTACCACTGTTTGAGTAGGAGTCCAGGAGACTTTCCCTTCATCTACAATTTTTCTACTGAAGCGACGAGTTTTAAGGACCTTTCCACACCCAGCTGGAAGCTCCAATGAGCTCGCACACTCAGTCATGGACATTTCCGTTGGGACCCCACGTATGAGACCCATCCGAGTTACATTATATGTAGGAATAGTCGCTACATATTTGCTCACACTCAATACCGGGGATGTAATGAATTTGTTTGCATCAGAGGCAGTTGAGAATTCCACAGATATTTTATTCCTTCCTACTCTCTTGATGCCATCAGCACAAATGTTATTTATTTTGTGAGTTTTAAGGAACTGGCCAAATTTGATGGATCTTATCGTCGTCCCAACAGAAGGGTCGGATTCTGTGCGAGAAACATGGACTACAAAATGGCCTTTGTCTGAAAGAGAATATGATAACCCTCCAACAACCATTGAAGGGTCTACATATACTGTTTCAATTGAAGCAGAAGCTAAATCTGGCGAAATTATAGATTTCTAGGCTGGTGGTTGCACTTCAGTCTCAATACGTCGCTTAGTAGCAGTCGGATGCTTTAAAGGATCTGAGGGATCAGCAGGATTCGTCGGATCGAAATCCATGATTGATGAATTGAGGTTATGAAAACCTCAAATTACAAAAATAAACTATTAACTAATATACTTACCTATATCACTATACAATACTACACTAAGATAAATCAAAACAGTGGCATAAACAGCCAGAAACTCTAAAAAAATCGAAAAATCTCTCTGACGCGATTAATCGCTATCACTTTCGAACGCAGAATCTACTTTGCTCGTTGTAAATATTCAAAACTCTGGTCAAAGGGAGCACGGCGCGGTCCAGTGTTGCCTGGGCGGGCGCTCTTGACTCGGAGTATGTTTTAAAATATAAAAAAAACTGTAAAAAATCGAAAAAACAAAATTTCAAAATGTTTGTTAAGACTAGCAGAAGGCAATCCTAAGATGCATGTTAGCATTTTACCAATAACCCTGTATAGATTCAATTACTTACATCATGCAGGAGCACATCAACGGTGAACGTAGTGGGATCGTGCTTAGTAAGCGGCATCTGTCCTATAACGTTCAACACTGTGTTGAGTTGTTTGTATATTCTCCCGTTTTTATTTGACATCTGACGCCACGGTAACAGAAGATTCCGACCATAATTCGCATATTGGGGCAACGCTGCGGCTTCAGCGGCTATTGGACAAAACAGAGATGGTTTACATCGTGATTGCCACGGTGGATGAAAATAAATTTTATTTTTACCTAAAAATGGAACCGACTTCTACACTTAAAAGTGTGAAATAGACGGTACCATTATAGTTATGACAATATTGCGTGCATGGTACCGACTTCTAAAAGTAATTGATCTTTTTTGAAATCGGTAAAAATGGCAAATGCCCGTAATGAGTTCGTTCAGCTCGCGGCAAGACCAGCTTTATCTTATCTTCAAATTACAAAAAAATTTACTTCCAATCCGTAATCCATGGTCATACACAGTTATATAAATGAGTTGGAACGGCTTGCGTGAATGGTATCTGGCTGGGTAAATTATATATTATATTTCCACAATGAAACATCAATTCCTCACACCACTAACTGCTTACCATAAAGAATGCTGGCGCAATTTAAAGAACATTGAGTCGAAACCGGCTAAGCACAAACTGCAATCAGGTTGCCTTTAGGTTGAACTAACTGGTCACTTCTCCATACAAACGTCATAGGGTGATCACTCCCTTATTAGAGATTTTAGGTCCAGAATTAACCGTAATACCGATTGATCTCGTCATCATCTAGGCTTGTATGATACCGAAATTTTAAAAAGATAATTAAGTTGTAAGTTAAGAGCCTCGAAAACTTTAAATGAAAATATTTCGAGGCTCATAGCTCTCAAGTTAATTATCTTATTATAAATTCGGCATCATACAAGCCTAGATAATGAAGAGATCTATCGGTATTATGCTTAATATTCAAAATATTAGATTGCTACTCGATTTCTCGCCGACATTGGGACAAGTGCCTCTTGACATTTCCGTCATATATCATAATCATAGAGAGCAACAAATTAAAACATATTTTTATTTTAAGACGTTCACAGTATTTCTGTGAATAAGGAGGAATATGTTTTACTGTGCGATCTATGGCGGCTTGGAAATGGGAAATTTTGTACTGCAGTGCTAGTAAGTACCTACCTGTAAATCCCATAGTAAGAGACAAGGTGCAGTCACCGTGATAAAAATCTTTTAACCTCCTCTTTGGAACTGCGTCATAGTGGGTAAAGAATACAGCCAGGAACTTTTCCACAACCATTTTCGTCGTCTTGGATGGCTGTCTCATGAAGTTGCGGTTGAAAGGGAATCCTAGGCCATACTCGTTAAGTCTAATGCCATCCTGAAAATAAAGTTGTCATGTTACAATACCTATAGTTTTTTTTTTGTTTAGCTACACTATTTTATCTCAACCTTAAAGGAAGTGTGTTTGTTTGCGCTAGACAAATCTTCACTAAATATCCTCAATAGACTCATTACTATTATCTTGTTGGTTGTGTTACAGTGCACTTCAAGGTTCCTTTTATAGATGTCTGTATGTTGTCCTTACACCAGTTGGTAAGTGCTGTTGTGGTTGAAGATGTGAGCAGACTAAACCTAAAATGCTAGCTAGTTTTCAAAGACAGTTATCGAATACCCCTATGAAGAAAATCTATTGCTACGAAAAGCACGAAATAGCATCAAGCTCCCTCATCGAGCTTTTAAAAATGCCAAAAGCCCTATAATATGCTAAAATGGTTCAAAGTAAGGTGGTAAGCACTCGCTATCATTCAGCTATCTTTGATTTACACCCCTAGTACGAACTTTTAGAGTTTACGTAACCATAAAAGTTTACGTTTTCTGCCATACATATTTTTAGTTCTATCTCGATTCCACTAGAGGCGCTGCTTAAAAAATGTACAGGGGAAAATCAATTTTCAGGGTATTTATTTTTTATTGTGAAGATCTTTAGTCAGTTTGTGTGTTATTAGCGTTATTCTTGTGAAGAATCCCAAGTCTTCGCGACAAAAGTATAGGCCAAAGATTGTCCATCGTCTGTGCTAGCATATCATATAATATAAAGGAATCTGTTACGTACTGGATGCACACCTCTCAAATAGTAGCGCAACTCGCAAATAGTATGATCGAGAATAGTTACCAAAACAAAGCTACCAGCGCGATAAAATTTTGTTTTTTCGCCATAGACTTCAGTTTCTATCTTAACATTTATAACACTATAATTTGTAGAATTCAAAATGTACAATTCATAGGAATCCAATCACACCTAAAAAAAAAGAGAATTGTTTACCAGTTCAGTCAGCCTCGGAAACTTCATTGTAATGTGTTTCACATACATAGATGGCTCATTCTCCTCACATAAGGGGTTTCCTTCGAGCCATAGCTTCTCTATTTTACTGCTTACTCTAACTAGGTCCGATATTGATTGTATCTGAAATAATACATGAAAAATTGCAGCAATATATGTATTGTCATTGGTACTGTAGCAGGTATGTATTGTCGAAGTAGAATATGATACGCGACCAGCAAGTAAGTTCGTGCCATGCAGCGTGCCGTTTACTGGCAGGGCAATGCGCCCGCACGCCGCCGTTTGTATCCAGGGACTGTTTTGGTTACCCATTTTAGGGTTCTACCCAGGGTATTTTAACGGGGTTAGTAAAGAACCCGAGCTATAAATGTTACCCTTTAAAATGGTTACCAATTTTATTGAATTACCCTATTAAAACCTCTTCAATAGGGTTACCCTTTGATAGAGTTATTGAAGTAATTGGTTTATAGGCTTAGTATAAACCCTATGGCTATGGGTTTTTACTCACAGCGGTAAGCCATTCCAACGGGTTACCCTTTGAACTGTGCTAACACGGTAACACAAAGGTTACCCTAAATGGGTTACCCTTTTTATAGTGTTTTCGATATGATTGGTATGAATGAATAGTCAAGCTTAATAGTATTGTTAGCTCCGGGTAATAGGCATCTTTAGTAAGAGTATATCTTGGCAGGTTTTAACCAAATAGTGTCAGATATTCTGCCTCAAACAAAACAAAAGAATAATACTGTGTTTAGGTATGAAGGTCACTGTAGCAAGTGAAATTGGCCCGGCCAGCGCGACTTTAGAACTAAGTATTGGTCTCGGAGTGACCACGACGAGCGCAGTGCAGTGTCACGCAGGTGGCAGGACATTGGCGGCTACGTGGCATACAAAAGTATACATAATAATTTCTATGAGCTCTCAGAGCTTTGTTTGTGAGTTTGTGGGCGCCGCGTAAGTGCATCGCCGAGCGAAAACGTTAGAATTGTCTTCTTCTTACCCGGTACGCTCTTGACAGAGCGGTCGTGATCGCTATACAGTAGTACTATCAGAGAATATTAGAATGTTAGAATTGTACAAAGCACATAAATTAAACAATACTTATAGCAGAAGTAACACTTACATTTTATTAGGTAAACGTATATCGATGTATAGGCGAAAATTTTATTAACTACGAAAATTAAGTTTGTGTTTCATTTCAACTTCTTTTTTAGTTTTTTAGCCATTTTTGGTACTTATATGTTATGAATTTAAGTAATGTTAATTAGACAGAATACGCGAGACAGCCTCGCTCTTGTCCGGTTGTTTTTTGTATACTTAATATAACAATATAGAGAACACATTTTAGGTAATATTGGAAAACATTTCTTTTCACAATGACAATATGTAGGCACTTATTGTCAGTATAAATAGGTTTTTTTTATGATTTTCACTACCACACGTAATCTAATGAGACGTAGACATTTTTGTTTCTTTTAGTGCACTTATTAAACCAGAAACAGATAAGCTAAATGTAAATTCATTAGCTAGTAGAAAAAACTATATACCTACTTCAATGCTATGTAAGTACCTACGCCAAAATTTTATAAGTATATTTGACTTCTGAAATTGACTTTGACACGCTAAGAAATAAAAAATATAACAACAAAGTGTGAAATAACTTGTTGAAGTCGGTACCATCATAGTTCAAAAGTACCTACGATCACAATATTGCGCGCATTGTACCGAATTTGACAATTGATTTCACATATTTAGTGATAAAGGCTGCGCGTCGTTCAATTTTATGCAAATAAAATTGTGTGCACCCATTTCGTGACCTTTGCTTCTTACGACATCAAAAACATAATCAAATTGAGTCCTTTTGGTACTCGGTTAAAAAATGACATCCGATCTACATACAATGCCCACTGTCTTAGGATCTAATTAATATCTAAATGTGTACCTACTTAGAATTAATTAAGTAGGTACTCATAATTCTTATAATGTCATCTATATACCTTTGTTCATCTTTGAAAACGAAAGAAGACAATTTTTTATTTGTCTTTTGATTACCTAAGACATCCAACAACTTCACTATGGTTAAATATTGTGTCGTTCGTCAAGAATGTTATATGAGTATAATGTACAATACAATACGTAAATATTACCTATCATACAAACGATCTTATCGCTGCGTTTTGCTCTAGAGATACGCGCCAGCGGCGCGATGGCGGCCTACTGCCCATCATCATCTTCCGAGGGCTCATAAAGATCTGTGCGAAGTAAGCCTAATTGAACTTTATATTTTGGGCACCTGGGTAGGTATAATCTAGCGCAGAACTTTGATGTCGTTTAGTTCTTGATCCTAACGGACGGACTGGTCAGAGTTGATCACGCTAGAGTCGCCTCATCGACTACGGTGAAAGTAACGATTATAGTTGTTATTTTAAGCACAATAGGTTTAAAAATAAAAAGCTCTAATTTTCGCGTTGTTGCGTACGTGAGATAAGAGCGGTGTCTCTTTCTTATGTCCAAGGTTGTTTATTTTAGAACTCGTTTAGTTCGTCATTTGCTTATGTAAGAAGGTTTCCTAACAGCTCATTCTGCGGATTTACCTAAGTAAATAGGTACCTAACTACCTACCTAAATAGATTAACTTGGGTCACGGTACGGTACTACAATCACGAGCACTAATAAGTAATACCTAAGTATTGAGTAGAGTTTAGATTAAGGTAGGTATATAGTTTAAACATTTGAAATTGTTTATTTATTAGTTTAGTAAAGTGAATTTAGTAAAATAAATTGTACATAGGTACCTATTTGTTTAGTACTCATAATTATACCTATGCGAGCGAGGCACGATTACTGGATAAACGGTGTATAGGTGACATGTCTATTGACTCACCTATAAAGTCAATTAATAAAGTAATATTTATATAAGTAGCTGGTAAGTGTAAGTATATACTCGTACATCCTAAATTTATGCAGAAAGGTTATCATATTATTTAAGTTTAGCTCGCGAAAGATCAGTGAAACAAACTTAGACTTGACGTGCTGGCCTTGACACCACGTGACTGCGTAGTAGCTAGAATTCCTATAAATTTTACACTGCGCAGATCACGTGGTGTTAAGAACAGAACTCATTGGTTGTTATACATAAAAACGTTACTTGTTAAACAATGGTTTAAGTCCATAGTAGATCAGATACTGCATAATATTCATGAACGTAGAAATATTTTTTTCTGAGATGATCTTCAAATAAACTGTGTTTGAATGATTAACAGCGTTTATTTATAAGAGCCATAAAGATTAGCGCGAGCTATATGTGCCTACTCGTAAGTAAAATTATCATATGACACGACTGAATCACAACTATGTGAGGTACCTACTTATCTATTACTTATGTATTTTAATTAGTCAATATTTAGATAGGTAAGTATGTGTATAGGTACTTATTTAAACCCTGGCATACAAAGAGGTACCCCCTGGTACCTACTTAAACGTGTATAAACATCGGTAGGGTTGTGCGATAGGTGAGTCCTAGGTATTTACCTTCCCAGTCTACGTATTCCGTCTTTCCGTTTGTCTCATTTAACCTTTTAACCGCTGACATCGGATTGATTTTTATTGCGAAATAACTTTTGGAATTTGGTATAGACACAATATTGAACTAATACTTCCAATCAGAACGGTACATACCGACTTTATAAATTTATTTCACTTCTTTCATTATAAGAAGATCGCATTCAGCAACTGTCATGTACAGGTTCGACCGTAAATGACGCAAATTACTTTTGTGGCATACCTATACTGTCAAAAAATCATAGTCGCTGAAACAATATAAGAGTTTAGTAGCAGTTAGGTTAATCAAAAATATTTTACAAACATATAACGCGGTGGCGGTGGCGATTTGCTAACAAAAAAAAAATTTAACAAAAAATGGAACCGACTTCTACACCCAAAAGTGTGAAATAACTTGTTGAAGTCGGTACCATGATGGTACAAAAGTACCTATTATCACAATATTGTGCGCATGGTACCAACTTCGACAAGTTATTTCACACTTTTGGGTGTAGAAGTCTGTTCCATTTTTTGTTAAAATTTTTTTTTCTATCTTTTTTATTTAACTCAAAAATGGCTTGACCGATTTTGATAAAATTTAAAATGGGACCAAACGACAAGCATCAGCTTTCAAACAAAAAAAGAATTTTCAAAATCGGTTCACCCAGTCTGATTCCCAGATCTGAGGTAACAAAAATAAAAAAAAAATACAGACGAATTGAGAACCTCCTCCTTTTTTGGAAGTCGGTTAAATAGAATAAATAAAACATAGAACAATAATCAGTATTTTTTTCAGGGAAAACACACCATTAATTTGAAGTAGAGATCCGCGCCACGCCGGCGTGTCGCCGCCGAATTACCTCGGCGCGCCGCCGCCGCCGCCGGGTCATGAACAAATTCGCGCCGACGTCGAAAATCAATTTAGAGTTTTCTGCCGTGAGGTGCATTACCCTGGATAGCTGAGGTGTGGGGGAGTGCTCCGACCGGAATCCGAACTGCTCCGGTCGGGACTTCATGTGAGGGGCTATCCGACTTAAGAAGAGGCGTTCAAAGACTTTCGAAATGCATGTAAGTAGAGTGATAGGCCTGTAATTCTCGGGTCTCCAAACGTCTTTGCCGGGTTTTGGGAACATATCCACGTGGCTCATTTTTCATTGAGAGGGTAAGTGCTCCGTGCGCAGGATCCCGTTAAACAGGCGCGTGATAGCTGCCGTGGTTTTAGAGGACAGGTGACGGATCACTGTCCAATATCTTCTTCTGTGTTTTATGGGACACTGAAGTATTCATCGAGGAACTGTTCCACAGAGTCTGAGTGTTCACTGTGGGATTGGGCAAATATTTCTGCCATGTCCTCTGCTCTGTATCTCAAGTTGCAATTTTCGTGGAAAAGACAACGAATTGGTTCTGAGTGTTTCCTAAGTTGCCTGCAGAGTTTGTGGAGTGAGGCCCAGTTCTGTGGATGGGGTCACATTAATGTTGCCAGATTTTTCTGAGCAGGCGTTTTTCTTTTATGAGCTCTCTTATACAGCGGGGGAGGATGGGCAATCTCGACTCTCCTTAGGGGTTTTCTTTAATTGTGGAGGTATGAAGTGCCTTCTGCGTGCATTGAGTGATCTCCTCTGCAAGATTGTCCACTTCTGATGGGGTTGTGACATGCCTTGAAGTTGAGGTATCTCATGCGGTTTTCATAAACTTAGGCCAGTCGATTTTGGGCTTTTGTGGAAATTTGTGTATCGGTTGGTGGCAAGATCCTGTTTCTTCAATATTTTGACTAATTAATTTGAGTAGGAACTTACTTGTATGCAAGAAAATAAACATTTACCCTTTTAGTACATATACAGCAGATTTAATTTTTCTATTCCACCATATAGATAAAAAAATCAATAACACGCCGGCTACGCCGCGCCGCGCCGGGTACGTTTACCAGCGCGCCGCTGCCGACTTTCATGACCGCGGCGCGGACCTCTACCACCGAACCGCCACGAGACGTTCCGATCATGCTGCGATCTCTTTTACTCTCTCACACCAAACGATACATATATCTCGCTCATCCATTTCATTGAGATTCGTTCTAAGATAAAACAAAATGACGATATTTTCTGTTTTAACAATAAAAGCTATAATTACGCGTGAAATTAAACAGTTTTCTTATCTCTCACAGTGCCTGTATAATTGGTGCCGAGTCTAAGACACAAGGAAGGCATATTGTCCACAGATTATTCCTAAACACACGATTAGCGGCGATGTAGGTATTCACCGGATGCTCGGAAGTGCAAGACTGGTAGTACTACTGGTACTCAGGTAATTACCCTGAATTCGTCTAGTAAATATGGAAGGCATACAAATCATCTACAGGTAAAAAAATCTTAGATAGTTAGGTACGCGTTCTATTGAAAACTACCACCTCTTTTGGAGGTCGGTAAACAAAGGGTGTCGACCTGTGAAGGTGCACATAATGTGATGATCTGCATACCTAGTAGGTACTTAATTCATATTTGCAAGGAAACGTTTTCATTCGTATTCTAAATAACATTCATACAAGTACAAGGTACAATACCATTCGAAAAGCTTCCGAATCCGAGAGAAAACTGTACCTAGATAGGTACTCTGGAAAATACACTTAAACACATTACGTACGTACTTACCTACTTACGAACACCTGACTTTAACATGTAGTAAAAAGTTAAAACATTTACATTATTGTAAAAGAACACAAAAAGTGTGTTTTGTTTTTATCCCAATCCGCAGCGGGAGTACGATGAGACGCGCCACGAGCGACGATTGTTCGTTAGTTATAATTTGAATAATATTAATTGTATCAAAAAGGGGCGCCCCCTGCCGCTTAACGCGCCGACGACGCCGATGCGACGCCGAAACTGACACCTATTCCGACACCGACGCCTATTCCAACAATGACACCGACGCCGACGCAGACACCTATTCCAACAATGACACCGACGCCGCCGCCGACGCCGATGCGACGCCGAAACTGACACCTATTCCGACACCGACGCCTATTCCAACAATGACACCGACGCAGACGCCGACAACTGTTCCAACAATGACACCGACGCCGACGCCGATGCAACGCCGAAACTGACACCTATTCCGACACCGACGCCTATTCCAACAATGACACCGACGCCGACGCAGACACCTATTCCAACAAGGACACCGACGCCGACGCCGATGCGACGCCGAAACTGACACCTATTCCGACACCGACGCCTATTCTAACAATGACACCGACGCCGACGCCGATGCGACGCCGAAACTGACACCAATTCCGACACCGACGCCTATTCCAACAATGACACCGACGCCGATGCGACGCCGAAACTGACACTTGTTCCGACACCGACGCCTATTCCAACAATGACACCGACGCAGACGCCGACACCTATTCCAACAATGACACCGACGCCGATGCGACGCCGAAACTGACACCTATTCCGACACCGACGCCTATTCCAACAATGACACCGACGCCGACGCCGACACCTATGCCAACAATGACACCGACGCCTACGCCGACACCTATTCCAACAATGACACCGACGCCGACGCTGACACCTATGCCAACAATGACACCGACGCCGACACCTATTCCAACAATGACACCGACGCCGACGCCGACACCTATTCCAACAATGACACCGACGCCTATTCCAACAATGACACCGACGCAGACGCCGACACCTATTCCAACAAGGACACCGACGCCGACGCCGATGCGACGCCGAAACTGACACCTATTCCGACACCGACGCCTATTCTAACAATGACACCGACGCCGACGCCGATGCGACGCCGAAACTGACACCAATTCCGACACCAACGCCTATTCCAACAATGACACCGACGTCGATGCGACGCCGAAACTGACACTTATTCCGACACCGACGCCTATTCCAACAATGACACCGACGCAGACGCCAACACCTATTCCAACAATGACACCGACGCCGACGCCGACGCCGATGCGACGCCGAAACTGACACCTATTCCGACACCAACGCCTATTCCAACAATGACACCGACGCCGACGCCGACAACTATGCCAACAATGACACCGACGCCTACGCCGACACCTATTCCAACAATGACACCGACGCCGACGCCGACACCTATTCCAACAATGACACCGACGCTGACGGCGACGCCGATGCGACGCCAAAACTGACACCTATTCCGACACCGACGCCTATTCCAACAACGACACCGACGCCGACGCAGACAACTATTCCAACAATGACACCGACGCCGACGTCGACGCCGATGCGACGCCGAAACTGACACCTATTCCGACACCGACGCCTATTCCAACAATGACACCGACGCTGACGCCGACACAACTTTTCCAACAATGACACCGACGCCGACGCCGACGCCGATGCGATGCCGAAACTGAAACCTATTCCGACACCGACGCCTATTCCAACAATGACACCGACGCAGACGCCGACACCTATTCCAACAATGACACCGACGCCGACGCCGATGCGACGCCGAAACTGACACCTATTCCGACACCGACGCCTATTCTAACAATGACACCGACGCCGACGCCGACACCTATTCCAACAATGACACCGACGCCGACGCCGACACCTATTCCAACAATGACGCCGACACCTATGCCAACAATGACACCGACGCCTACGCCGACACCTATTCCAACAATGACACCGACGCCGACGCCGACACCTAATCCAACAATGACACCGACGCCGATGCGACGCCAAAACTGACACCTATTCCGACACCGACGCCGACGCAGACACCTATTCCAACAATGACACCGACGCCGACGCCGACGCCCATGCGACGCCGAAACTGACACCTATTCCGACAACGACGCCTATTCCAACAATGACACCGACGCCGACGCCGATGCGACGCCGAAACTGACACCAATTCCGACACCGACGCCTATTCCAACAATGACAACGACGCCGCTGCCGACGCCGATGCGACGCCGAAACTGACACCTATTCCGACACCGACGCCTATTCCAACAATGACACCGACGCAGACGCCGACACCTATTCCAACAATGACACCGACGCCGACGCCGACGCCGATGCAACGCCGAAACTGACACCTATTCCGACACCGACGCCTATTCCAACATTGACACAGACGCCGACGCCGATGCGACGCCGAAACTGACACCAATTCCGACACCGACGCCTATGCGACGCCGAAACTGACACCTATTCCGACACCGACGCCTATTCTAACAATGACACCGACGCCGACGCCGACACCTATTCCAACAATGACACCGACGCCGACGCCGACACCTATTCCAACAATGACACCGACGCCGACGCCGACACCTATGCCAACAATGACACCGACGCCTACGCCGACACCTATTCCAACAATGACACCGACGCCGACGCCGACACCTAATCCAAAAATGACACCGACGCCGACGCCGACGCCGATGCGACGCCAAAACTGACACCTATTCCGACACCGACGCCTATTCCAACAACGATACCGACGCCGACGCAGACACCTATTCCAACAATGACACCGACGCCGACGCCGACGCCCATGCGACGCCGAAACTGACACCTATTCCGACAACGACGCCTATTCCAACAATGACACCGACGCCGACGCCGACGCCGATGTGACGCCGAAACTGACACCAATTCCGACACCGACGCCTATTCCAACAATGACAACGACGCCGACACCTATTCCAACAATGACACCGACGCCGACGCCGATGCGACGCCGAAACTGACACCTATTCGGACACCGACGCCGATGCTGTCACCAATTTTAATACCGACACCTTTTCCGACACTGACACCGAGTTCGACGCCTATTCCGACACTGACACTTATTTTTTTACTGACACCAACGCCGACGCCCTTTCTGATACCGACGCCGACAGTTAAATAAATTGATCTTCTATTTAAAAAAAAATAAAGAAATTGATTTTTTTAACTTTATAAAGTCTATAATTGCGTTCACCTCTGATTTTGAAGGGCAGTCAGTGCGCTCTAAGGTTTTCTCGTACGCGGACGTACGTTTATTCCAAACAAACGGAGTTAGACAGGTTTCCGGTCGCGGCGATCGGATGTGCTAGCAAGGATTGCTATAGATATTAGTGAATATAAACATGTGGTTTATTTGTGTGAGTGACCGTTATTTTGGACGCCGTGCGTTCCTTTTGGTGGAAGGATGAGCAAGCTGTTGGCGGGCGGACAACATCGAGGACAAAGGAGCGTATCCCTTACAAAAAATCCATAGCATTTGTTAATTGATCAATTAATCATTTGTAGGGTGTGTTTAGTGATAGGCTTCTTGAGACGGAGCGACGAGCGGGTCCTCTGAAAGTAGGTCCTTCCCGCCCATTTTTCCCACGTGCCTAAGGGCATATATATCGGCTGGTGTCTTCCTGTTACATTCCAGGAGCCCAGTCGAATATGCCACGACATCGTGGTATAGTTTGGGACTACGGGGATCAATAGGGGCCCCATTCCCAAACAAGTGTCCTAAAACAAAGCTTTAAGAAGCAAAGGTTTTAGTAAAGCAAAGGTAAGTATAGTTAGGCAGAGATTTGAAATACTTATATAGATTAGTTATATCCGAACACCACTTCTCTAAAAGCTTACTAGAATTTACCTATATACATACCTACGCCCATGTATATGCAGTTTGTAATGACAAGGAAAGAACGTTCAAATATTATGCGTCATATCTGTTGTTAGAAAGAGATAAATGAGCAATTCGTGTTACCACCGAATAGAGATCCGCGCCACGCCGGCGTGTCGCCGCCGAATTACCTCGGCGCGCCGCCGCCGCCGCCGGGTCATGAACAAATTCGTGCCGACGTCGAAAATCAATTTAGAGTTTTCTGCCGTGAGGTGCATTACCCTGGATAGCTGAGGTGTGGCGAAGTGCTCCGACCGGAATCCGAACTGCTCCGGTCGGGACTTCATGTGAGGGGCTATCCGACTTAAGAAGAGGCGTTCAAAGACTTTCGAAATGCATGTAAGTAGAGTGATAGGCCTGTAATTCTCGGGTCTCCAAACGTCTTTGCCGGGTTTCGGGAACATATCCACGTGGCTCATTTTTCATTGAGAGGGTAAGTGCTCCGTAGCAGGATCCCGTTAAACAGGCGCATGATAGCTGCCGTGGTTTTAGAGGACAGGTGACGGATCACTGTCCAATATCTTCTTCTGTGTTTTATGGGACACTGAAGTATTCATCGAGGAACTGTTCCACAGAGTCTGAGTGTTCTCTGTTCACTGTGGGATTGGGCTTGAATAAGTTCTCAAGGGATTGGGCAAATATTTCTGCCATGTCCTCTGCTCTGTATCTCAAGTTGCAATTTTCGTGGAAAAGACAACGAATTGGTTCTGAGTGTTTCCTAAGTTGCCTGCAGAGTTTGTGGAGTGAGGCCCAGTTCTGTGGATGGGGTCTCATTAATGTTGCCAGGTTTTTCTGAACAGGCGGTTTTCTTTTATGAGCTCTCTTATACAGCGGGGGAGGATGGGCAATCTCGATTCTCCTTAGGGGTTTTCTTTAATTGTGGAGGTATGAAGTGCCTTCTGCGTGCATTGAGTGATCTCTTCTGCAAGATTGTCCACTTCTGATGGGGTTGTGACATGCCTTGAAGTTGAGGTATCTCATGCGGTTTTCATAAACTTAGGCCAGTCGATTTTGGGCTTTTGTGGAAGTTTGTGTATCGGTTGGTGGCAAGATCCTGTTTCTTCAATATTTTGACTAATTAATTTGAGTAGGAACTTACTTGTATGCAAGAAAATAAACATTTACCCTTTTAGTACATATACAGCAGATTTAATTTTTCTATTCCACCATATAGGTAAAAAAATCAATAACACGCCGGCTACGCCGCGCCGCGTCGGGTACGTTTACCAGCGCGCCGCTGCCGACTTTCATGACCGCGGCGCGGACCTCTAATTTGAAGTGACATATACAAATTAAACATCCAGAAGAGTATTTACTTTTATCTAACATAAATAAAGAAAACACACACCAGCCATGTACGTCTAAAGAAATATCAATCTCTGAAAAAGTTAAGGATTTATGTGTCGGTGTATAATGTGTCGTATTGTTACGTAACTTTAAAAAAATTACAAAACTACTGATAGAACACTGCAGCACAGAAGCCCAAGATTTTGACTCCCAATCCAAAGATGATGATAACGAATACGATTATGCAGAGCCACAAAACTTTATTAGTGTTGCACAAGAAGAAAGTCAAAATGTATTAAATGTTGATAGCATTATCAACACCATGAACATTGAATCGATCAAGCCACGTGTAATGCTCTGCGCTGCACAAACCCTTCAACTTGCCGTAAAAGACGCAATAAGACGTTCTAATAAGTGGATAAGTCTCACCTATAGAGTAATAACGCTATCCACCAAAGAACAAAATATTAGTATACTAAAGAAGGACAACAAATTCCTACTAAAATCTTCGCAAGTACGATTCGGCACTCCCCGCAAAATCCTGAATTAATAACTGGGTATAGTTCGCGGAAAAGAAATAACTTCTTGAAGTGGTGCATAATTAACACTTATTTATGATTTTCTTTTCTCATCAACATTTTCTGTGCTTAAATAAAAAAAAACAAAATAACTTTTTTATTAGAAAAAAGGTATTTTGATTTTTATATCATATATATATATAAATTTAATAACTTTTCTTTCAATATAACAAGTAAATAATTAGAAGATTCAGCTTAAATATTCACGTATAATAAAAATTTACAGCGAAAATGGAAACTAACAAAATACTTTATAACCAACTATAATATAAGCAAACATTCTAGCTGGGTTTCTAAACTTTCTACATGGGCGCGGGTGTGAGACGCTGTGTATAGGCACGCGGGCAGCACCGCGCGCCGTCCTCAAACCCCTTACGGGTCCCTCTGAAACCTAAAATATAATTTCTGCGCAACCAGAAGCGCGATGTTCGAGGGGCTCATAAAGATTTGCGCGAACTATACAAAACCTTTATCGATGTATGAGTCCGACTCGCTCTTGGCCAGTTTTTTACCCATCAGCTCTGTAACGGCTTAGATTGGGTAAAGTTTCGTGAGGAGATTATAGATACCCTAGTATAAAATACCTACCTATTTATACTTTTTATCACAGAACTCATGGATAAAGACTCAGTTTGACTAAAAATAAAGATACCGGATAATTCAAAAGATCAGATATACCTACCGGGAAAATTTAAATGATTCAAAACATAATTTGCGAAAATATTAAGTACCTATCTATATATAAGTAGGTTACACAATATTTTATGTACTTGTAATATAATATTACTTACTTGTAGTGGCCGCTAGTGAAAATTGCACAAACTTAAGGGATACTTAGTTTTGGGCCAATCAATTAGGTAGAGTTTTACTTAAATGCAATATTTTTTTTTTATATCAATGGCTAGTATAAACCACTGACTCAGGGGTGCGTTCCTCCTACCCGTCGGCCAAGACAAATTATGGTCTAAACGCAGATATACGCCGTTCCAGCACTCTAATCGAACTTAATTTGATCCTGTCAAGATTTGATCATACCCGTTCCGGGCGACCTGTCAGAGCAAATTTTGATCTGCCTGGCCAAATTTTTACTACCTTTTGAATCGGCCAAATCTTGGCCAGCTGTCAAATGTGACAGATTCTACAATAAATAATAGATTTTGTACAAGCTAAGCCAAGGATTAGTGGCATACTATGTTAACATTGCTTAATTACGTATTATGCCCCATTTATTAAAAATGTAGACTGTATTTTATCACCTAAAAACATCGCTGTCAATTCCATATTTTGAAAGGAGCTTTAAAGGTCGTTCCAGGTGCCTTAGAGCAAATATTGCTCGACCAACATTTACTGGAACGCGCCCCAGGGGTGCGTTCCTCCTACCCGTCAGCCAAGACAAATTATGGTCTAAACGCAGATATACGCCGTTCCAGCACTCTAATCGAACTTAATTTGATCCTGTCAAGATTTGATCATACCCGTTCCGGGGTGCGTTCCTCCTACCCGTCGGCCAAGACAAATTATGGTCTAAACGCAGATATACGCCGTTTCAGCACTCTAATCGAACTTAATTTGATCCTGTCAAGATTTGATCATACCCGTTCCGGGCGACCTGTCAGAACAAATTTTGATCTGCCTGGCCAAATTTTTACTACCTTTTGAATCGGCCAAATCTTGGCCAGCTGTGAAATGTGACAGATTCTACAATAAATAATAGATTTTGTACAAGCTAAGCCAAGGATTAGTGGCATACTATGTTAACATTGCTTAATTACGTATTATGCCCCATTTATTAAAAATGTAGACTGTATTTTATCACCTAAAAACATCGCTGTCAATTCCATATTTTGAAAGGACCTTTATAGGTCGTTCCAGGTGCCTTAGAGCAAATATTGCTCGACCAACATTTACCGGAACGCGCCCCCGGGCGACCTGTCAGAGCAAATTTTGATCTGCCTGGCCAAATTTTTACTACCTTTTGAATAGGCCAAATCTTGGCCAGCTGTCAAATGTGACAGATTCTACAATAAATAATAGATTTTGTACAAGCTAAGCCAAGGATTAGTGGCATACTATGTTAACATTGCTTAATTACGTATTATGCCCCATTTATTAAAAATGTAGACTGTATTTTATCACCTAAAAACATCGCTGTCAATTCCATATTTTGAAAGGAGCTTTAAAGGTCGTTCCAGGTGCCTTAGAGCAAATATTGCTCGACCAACATTTACTGGAACGCGCCCCAGGGGTGCGTTCCTCCTACCCGTCAGCCAAGACAAATTATGGTCTAAACGCAGATATACGCCGTTCCAGCACTCTAATCGAACTTAATTTGATCCTGTCAAGATTTGATCATACCCGTTCCGGGGTGCGTTCCTCCTACCCGTCGGCCAAGACAAATTATGGTCTAAACGCAGATATACGCCGTTTCAGCACTCTAATCGAACTTAATTTGATCCTGTCAAGATTTGATCATACCCGTTCCGGGCGACCTGTCAGAACAAATTTTGATCTGCCTGGCCAAATTTTTACTACCTTTTGAATCGGCCAAATCTTGGCCAGCTGTCAAATGTGACAGATTCTACAATAAATAATAGATTTTGTACAAGCTAAGCCAAGGATTAGTGGCATACTATGTTAACATTGCTAAATTACGTATTAGGCCCCATTTATTAAAAATGTAGACTGTATTTTATCACCTAAAAACATCGCTGTCAATTCCATATTTTGAAAGGAGCTTTATAGGTCGTTCCAGGTGCCTTAGAGCAAATATTGCTCGACCAACATTTACTGGAACGCGCCCCAGGTATTTTAACTCACCGCACTCCCAACCCAAGCCGAATGACTAATGGATTTTAGGTAACTATTATATAACACGTTTTTCCCCTCACTTTTCAAATAAGACATTTACGATCAAAAACCCAAAGTATAGGGTAACCCAGGGTTACCCACCACCAACCCAGGTTTTTAAAAAGTTACAAATACCTCTTCATTCGAAAACCCTAAGCAAAGGGTTACCCTATGGTGTAAAGGGTTATTGATACTTCTAGAAACAAAAGCCCAAACGAAAGGGTAACCCTAACCTATGGAAGGGTTACCCTTTGGTAGGGTTACCCTTTGGTTAGTGTTACAGTTTCTAGTCTTTTAAGGTTACAGAAAGTTACAAATACCGCTTATATCGAAAACCATAAGCATAGGATTACCCTATCGTTGGGTTGAAGGCAGAGTAACCGTTTAAATTGGTAACCTCATAGAAAT
Organism: Plagodis dolabraria; assembly: GCA_963854805.1. Classification (NCBI taxonomy): domain Eukaryota; kingdom Metazoa; phylum Arthropoda; class Insecta; order Lepidoptera; family Geometridae; genus Plagodis; species Plagodis dolabraria. Next base: position 20,434,908 of record OY978460.1, on the reverse strand, counting down.
GGTTTTTGATAAATGAAAAACCCTTTCGAAAGGCTTAACCGAAAACCGGGGTTGTACGGTCCCTGTTTGTATCACGCATGTTTACGAGGGCAAGACGTGGTAGCAACAATCATTGCGCTTTTCAGTGACAACTTCACCTTAAGGCGTTGTCAAATACTGAATTATTTTCACTATCGGACTGCGTCGGAGTGAAAGAGAGGCAACGATTGTGAAATCATGATAAATTTAAGTAAAATCCGAAAGTAAAATTACTAACGCAAAACTGGAATTTTATTCTAATCAGAAAATTTTAAGGTAACGTGTTGCGGAATTTTCTTGTCCTTAGATAATGTGATCAAGATATATACATATAATTTTCTTAATGCCATAAACTAAATACATTTTGCTAAAAATATGTTCAAGTTAAGCTATTTAGCACTTGTCAGGGCTGCATTTTCACCGGAAGTGTGCGAAGAATAGGAGCGGTGTAAGAGAAAAAATCCATCAATAGGATATTGTTTGAAGACGACTTTTTTTAGGTTATTGTGACGGAACAAGCTCGAGGTCCACCTGATGTTAAACGGACTAACCTCTGCGTATAACAGATGCATTTCGTCACAAGTCACGAATTGCACTGCGCCCGTCACTTTGAGATAGTTGTAAGTCTCATGTGCCTGTAATTTCACTGGCTCTCAAGGACTGCTGCCCGAACACACCGTTAGGTGCTTGGGACAGATTTTCTACTTAAGGGTGGTAGCTAGCCAGGCGGGCATTCGCAAAGTGCCCTACCACCGTGTCTTCCAATTTACACGATAACCACATGTACGCCGACGTTGTGAGAGCCTTAAAGATAACCAAATTTTTGTGCATTCGGCTACATAATATAAAACATTTATTTATTATATTAGTATTTAATATATTTATTAATCGTATAGTTAATGTGTACTTGTTCTAGACAAGAATTTAAATGAAAAAATGAAAAATATTTATTTACAGCATTATATGGAAAAGTTAGACACAATGGTTGGCTTAAAAATAATAAACATATCTCCCAAATAATGCCGAGATGGTTAATATATTTGTCAGCTGCTTATGACCTTCACACTAGGCAAGCCTGTATCGTGAAGATCTTTGACGATTAACTACATGACAATAATAATAATGACACCCAAGTCTTAAAGATAAGAAAAATATAAAGTTTTATGAACTACGTGTGAAACTTAAGCACTCACAATGTATCTCTCATAACACACACATAAAAAAAAAAAAAAAATTGAAAAAAAAATATATATGTTTAAAGATATATATACATATTCACAGGACCCAGACAAGAGATTAGGTTTACAAGTTTACGCGAGAATCTGCAGTATTTTTTCAGTGCTATCATAAGTTAATGTAGATAAATTACCTGAACTATCAAAGAAAAAATCAAAATTAATATTCATGTACGAGATATGATAACTATATGATGATGATAATAATTTTCCTCTCGTAAATTTGAAATTTTGTAATGCAATCCGCAGAGCATGCGTTATTGCTAAAACAAAAATTAACTTTTTTTTACTCCTAACCTATAATATATTAGTTAAATGATTTATTCAACTAAACCAATGGCATAAGGTATAGAACATAAATTTAAACTTACATTGTTATAACTCAAGTTTATTTCAGTGAGATCGCCTTTTATGAAGAAATTCATTACATCCTGTGGTGGTTGTCTGAAAGTATTAATAAGAACAAATGATGCACTTATAAAGTCATTCTTACATTAAAAATACATTTTACAAGATTGGCTGAACGGAATTCGGTTTCACGAAAAGCAGACCTACAATCGACACAGTTCTAAATCACACTTGACGCCTGGAAAAGTTGATATGACGCTTTTTTGCGCAGCGTTTTTTGTGATCTTTCCAAGATGTTTGATAGAATTGAAGTAGAGCACCGTACACTGATTCTTCAACTTTCACACTATGGAATTCGTTGTACATCTGCGCTGAATCTAATAGAGTCATATTTGTTATACAAGCTTCAGAAAGTTGGGATAAATGGCTTTACATGTAGTAAATACTTCTGGGTGTTGAGTAAATTAGCAGTTCCACAAGGATCAATAACAGGACATTTTCTGCTTCTGGCGCAAATCAACGATTTGCCTTACCTACATGGTTAAAGATCAAGATCTCGCGTATTCTTTTATTTTCAGACTAGCTTTCCGGGTGCGGCTCCTCCCGCGCTTATGTCGGTTATCGCGCAAAAACATTAACCTCTTTTTGCGCAGTTGGATAACTTTTTTTTACTATCCTATCCTATTTCCATACCAAATTTCATTCAAATCGGTCCAGTAGTTTTGGCGTGAAAGCGTTACAGACAGACAGTCAGACAGAGTTACTTTCGCATTTATAATATTAGTACTGAAAATTTCATTCAAATCGGTCCAGTAGTTTTAGCGTGAAAGCGTAACAGACAGACAGACAGTTACTTTCGCATTTATAATATTAGTACTGATGATACCACTTGGATTTTTAAAATAGATGTAAAATATAACAAATTAGTGCAAGTAAATAATGTAAACAAAATTCAAAAAACTTGACAGAGACGAGGTTTATTTTGGAGTGCATATCCAAGACCTTCTACTTGTTGTTATTTATAAAACTAACTAATATAATTTTTATTTTAATAACATGTAATTACTAATAGCTTGTTGTGTTAGCCTTATACATTAATGAGTGTATGATAAATATAATTCTTTTTAAATAACTTCAATTGCATAATTATCAGATTAAATTAAATTTATTTATCTAGTATCTAGAAAAAATGTTGTGTATGTAAAAATTTAATAATTTTTAGCTAACCCAAAATAAATGTATAAGATATAGCCAAAGTATGCACCAGAATAATATAAATATACGTTATTTATTTTATTTTAAACATACTTACATAAGAGAGTTGTTGCTTAAATTCAACGACTTAGTATCTTTCCCCATTCTCAACATAAGAATTTTGTAATTCGCTAAGAGTGACACCTTATAAAAATGTATTTTTTTATCCTTGAACTCTGAAACATTAAAATAACAGAAAGTATATAGATAAAACAAATTTTAAATAATGACAGGATAAAAATATGTTTATTTTTTTTTATTTTAAATGATCTTTCATAAGCATGGTCGATGGAATCTTGATCCAAAGGTCCAGGATAGTCAAAATTATATCTTGATATAATTATGTACCCGTGGGGTGATGGGCTACAATAATACACACCTATCCCTTCCCGTGGGTGTCGTAAGAGGCGATTAAGGGTTAAATACCTGAACGTGGACAACAGCCCCTTCTGAAGCACCAGTATCTTTTACTGCGAACACCAAGTCACTTGGCAAGGGTGCGGGGATTACGGCAAAACCCTCCTTGACGGGGCAGTTTGTTCCTTGAGGGGGGTTCAGCAGTGGACAATCCGGCTGATACAGTATGTGCGTGAAAAGACCTGTTAATACTTCTTTGAATATACATATAATAATAAAGCTTTATTTAATTCCATTCATCCTACATAATTATTATAATACATTCTGATTAATAAATATGATAAATAGAATTCTTTTAAAATAATTTCAATTGCATAATGATCAGATTAAATTAAATTTATTTATTTTGGTTATTGTTTTGTCGTGGCTTATATGGACCCCCTTCGGGTAAAAACCTCCTCCAAGGACTTCCTTTCTTTTTGTCTTGCCAAGGGTATCCAATTTTCTCCTGCTACTTTTGCCAGTTCATCTGTCCATCTAGCGCATGGGCGGCCCCTAACCCTACGACCTCTAACGGGCCTTGCCTATTAATCACTCTAATGGTCCACCCGTCGTCGTCATAACGGGCTACGTGTCCCGCCCATCTCCATTTCATTTTCAGAGAGTAAGTTAAGACGTCGGTTAATTTGGTTTTGTTGCGAATGTATTTATTTTTAATCTTGTCCTTTAATTTTACACCTAATAAGCTTCTTTCCATTCTTCTTTGTGTAGTTTGTATTTTGTTTCTGGTTTTTAGGTCGAAAGTCCAAGTTTGAGAACTGTAGGAAAAACATGGTAAAATCTCTGAATCCATAACTATTTCCTTAATTGACGGTTTGAGTTGTGATTTGAGTATAAATACAAATCTCTAAAGTTTAAAAACATTTAGCAAAAGTGGTAGCAATGTGTGTGAGATTTGTCAGTCTTAAAATGCATTCCCCTCCAATGTCTTAACCCCCACATTCAAATCAGGTAAATAGATGCAATACTGTACTGTATCTGCTGGATTCCACTTTTGAACATACCCCCCTCCCCACGAAGCGCTCTCTCTTTTGAAGCGCTCGTAGCGAATTTAGCCGTTCTTAATATCAGCTAAGTTAAGCAACGTCCGCTTTAATCGTAGTGGTGTGTGTGTGTGGAGTATGCAAATGAGCTAGAGTTCACAGTTAAATACATGCATGCGCAAATTTAGTGGAGGGGCATACATTTATAGACTCTCCATATTATATAGAATTTTTTACCAATTTCTAAAAGAGGATGAGGTACTTAATTTTACTGTATGTTTTTTATTGTGTGTTTGTTACGCAATTACTCGGCGGAGTAATAGAGCGATGAAAGGAAGCATTGATGACATCATAAAGGGGCCCTTAACCCTACTCTCTGGGTTACAAGTCTCACGCCCCTCTAGCCTCTTCCTCTGCAATGCTGGACTGGATCCAGCACCATGGAATGCTAAGTAGTTTGTCTCTTATGAAATTATATTGATAATTCTATCTTTGTCACATAGAGTTTACCTCCAAATTGATCCAATTTAAATGTCATCAACATTCGTTGAGTAGTCAAATAACAAAAAAATATACCTAGATAATTTAATGGTAATTATTACTCTTATTAAACAACATTTATAGGTAATTTCATTCATCATCATTATAAGCGCTAAGTTTGTATGATTAATACTAATTACAAGATCATGCATAATGCATCACAAGGTAAAAAGAGTGAAAAAAATATTTAATAAATAACAGAACCAACTTCCAACACTGGCAAGTCTGTAATAACTTGTGAAAGCCAGACCATTATAATTTTACGTCAGTGTTTTCAAATTCTTTCAGTTTTTTTACATATATGATGAAGTAATTAAAATAAGTACCTTGATCCTCACAAAAATGTGACAAGTCCAACACCTGCTTTTCATTAAATCGTCTACTCACTACACTGGCAACAACATCAGCGAGTGTGATAGTATTGTCAAAGAAATCCACCGATGTCTTATCGTTAAACAATATGTCAATGTTGTACATGTTTCTTTGATAGGAGAACATGAAATCAAACCGCATTATCTTTAAGATGAGGCTGAGGTTGCTTGTGTAAAACGTTGTGATCTCTCCCAGTGATGAAACATTGACTGGTACGAAGGCTGATGTAAAATAATCTGATATTACTTCAAATACAGTGTCTATTTTATCTTTCCAACCATGCACCTGGAATATAAATGTTAAATGTCAAAAATGTGAAGTGATGAAAGGGACAAGTCGCACACCTGATGGTAAGCGTCATGATAGTGTATTACAGATGCAGTGTCATGACAGTGTATTACAGATGCAGTGTCACAATGCACATTCTGCTTAACACTGCACTGCCACACATTCCTATCTGAATTATATGACAGGGATGAATTAACTGTCTTAAGAGGACAGAGCGACATCTATAGTCAAATAGTGAATGGGGTTGATTACTGAAAACTATTTCACCGATGGCAATGTGTGTTTGTTACATGGCTGAAGTATAGATTACTAACAGATGTTGATTTTTTTCTATATTTCACTAGCTCTTTGGGTTTTAAACAAGAGTGTTCACATCCTCCAATGATATTATCTATGTATGGGAGATATTTTTAAATCCCTTAGAGATCTTTTTAAAGAAATTGATATTTTAACTTTACCATGTCTGTACATATTTGAAAATATTATGTTTGTTTGTAAAAAATTAGTAAATTTAAATCAAACAGTGAAAATCACGATTATAACACTAGGAATAAATATAAGTACGCTGATCTAGTCAAAAGGTTCAGTTTATAATTTTTTACCATACTGTACTGTAAGAAATTAGTTCAAATTCAATAGTTTTGTCTTGGCCAACTGCATAGGTGTCAAAGTATAAACTTGCATATAAAAGTGTTTTTTTTTTGTAGATTGGAATCTTATAGCATGAAGAGAATGAAAATTCTTACAGTCATGTTAATATCACTGAAAAAATTTCAAATAAAAATGTGTTTTATTGAACTATAGCTAATAATGACAACACACAACAATCACAACTTTATTTCTAATTCATTAAATAAATGTAAAGCGGCTTGGCGTGTGATTAATGATGACACTGATATATATGTAAAAGATAATTTTATTGCTAGCATTAAAGTTGATAATAAAACACTAGAATCACCACAAGAAATAGCAGACGAGTTCAATAGGCATATTATTGAACTAACAAATCAAAATGAGAACACTAGCGAAAATACTAATAAAACCCGTAAATAGTAGCATTTTTCTGACTCCGTTAAGCTGTACAGAAGTTTATAACATCATAATATCTTTAAACAATACACATGCTGTGGGACATGATGAAATACGAACTGATATTTTTAAAAAATGCTATCCGCTAATTGTACCTGTGCTTACACATTTGATAAATCTTTCCTTTGAAAGTGGAGTGTTTCCAAATATACTCAAAAAGTCAATTGTAAAATCTGTCTACAAAAAAGGAGATAAGACTGACTTAAATAATTACAGACTTATTACAATAATTCCAACAATTTCAAAAGTTTTTGAAAAAGCTATGCATAAAAGATTGCATAAGTTTTTAAACAAGTTCAATGTAATAAAAGAAGAACAGAACGGATTTCAAAAGGGTAAATCTACAACTTTAGCTTCATATAATTTAATATATAATGTGTTATTGAACTTAGGCAAAAGGATGCAAACAGTAGCTATTTTTTTTTGATATGACAAAGGCTTTCGATTATGTGTCACATTCGCAGCTTTTACAAAAATTAGATAATTATGGTATAAGAGGCCCTGCTTTAGAATGGATAAAAAGCTACTTAGCCAACCGAGAACAATGTGTTGAAGTTTGCAATTTAGGTAAAAAATCTGAAATATGTCTGAATCGGTCAACATATAAAATAAATAGGTACGGAGTACCTCAAGGCAGCGTTTTAGGGCCGTTACTATTCTTATTATATATTTTGACATACCTGATATTACTAATTATAAATGTACATTATTTGCGGACAATATTTCTATAATATTGACATCAAACAAAAGTGATAAGAATTTTGACATTGAAATAAATAAAACAATCAATTTAATTATTAAATGGCTTGACGATAATAATCTTAAGGTAAATCTGACGCAAAACACATTACGTTCAATTTCTGACTTATGGTTCGGTATCTACTTCTAGAAATATTTTCTATAATAATGTTAAGATGAATGAGACAAATACTGTAAAATTTTTAGGTATCACGTTAGATCAGCATATAAACTGGAAAGACCATATAAAAAACGTTTATACTAGTGTTAACAGATTTGTATTTGTCTTAAATAAGCTTCGAAAAACTGCTCCGCGAAAAACCATGTTACTAGCATACCACGGCTATGTAAGTTCTGTACTACGGTATGGGCTTCTTCTCTGGGGTAATTCGACAGATGTTAACAAAGCTTTCATATCGCAAAAAAGTGCATACGCGCGATGGCAGGTATTCGTCCATTCGAGTCTTGCAATCCGTTTTTCAAAGATCTTGGAATCTTGACGCTAACTTGCATGTAAATTTTCGAGATAGCATTATTTGTACGTAATCACCCCGATTTGTTTACAACGGCAAAAGATATGTATTCACGAAACACAAGAAATGGACAAAGACTTGTGCACAGCCAATGTATAAATTTGTCTCTCTTTAATAAAAATTGCGGCGCCATGTGTATCACTGTGTACAATAAATTACCAATATCACTTAAAGAGCTCCCATACGGAATGTTTAAGAAGTAAACTGAAGTCATGGCTATTGGACAAAAGGTTTTACTGCATTAAAGACTTCTTAGGACTGTAATAACATTTCATTTATTCAGTATAACTAGCAATTTCCAATTTTATTGACATTTTAACTTAAATTTTATTTCTGTTATGTAATTGTATAGTTTGACTATGAAGAACAGTTTTTGACATGTATAATTGTTATGATTCTAATGACACTATTATTATTATTAATCTGAAAATTGATATTTTTTTTTATTGTATTCATTCTATTTTATAATTTTTTAATTGATTTTTCAACATGATTATTTTATTAATGCCACCAAATTCACATGCCGAGTAACGGCAAAATAGGAGAGCTTTATTTAAAATACCTCAGACCAATGTAATACCCTATTTTTCTTAATATTCATTTCATTTCATTTCAATATTCTTTTTACATATTTTCATATCAGAATTCATCAGAAATTTATAAAATCTTGTTTTTCTACATTCAGCTGCTACACAGTACTATCCTTATTTCACAAAATGTATTAAAATAAAAAATAAAACAAATATTTCCATACAATAAAATTTTATTTTTAGCTTTAAACTTGTTTACAATGATGGAACTCTATAATTCTAACATTGCTATTTATGGATGAATGTCTGCTATGTAATATCCTACTAATCCAACTAATATTATAAATGCGAAAGTTTGTGAGTGTCTATGGATGTATGGATGTTTGTTACTCTTTCACGCAAAAACTACTGAACGGATTTGAATAAAACTTTACAATAATATAGCTTATACATCAGAATAACACATAGGCTATAATTTATAAAGATATACTGTGTAAATTGACGAAAATATCAAAAAAGTTGTTAATAAGCCACACTAGAAATTTTTGCAATGTCTCAACCCGGATGAAGGCTCGCGTCAACAACGTCGTCCGTAGTACGCGCGCGGGCAGCATTGCCATGGAAACAAAAAACGGGCAGCGTAGCCATGGAAATAAAAAACAACTGATTAGAAATTAGCTCCACAAGAAATGTCAAAAAGCAATTGTATACATAAATAAGCTAGATTAACACATTTTATCATCATCCATCAAACCGCGGGTGAATCCGCGGGGCACAGCTAGTTATAAATATAATAAATTATTGGAAAAAATAATTATCCTTTAAATTTTGCAAGCTTATTTGCTGTGCCTTTTAGCCAGCATTTAGATATCTAGACAACTTGCCGGCGTCTCAATTGATGAAGAAAGCCTTGAGAACCATATAAAACAGGTGTACAGAATATGAGCTCACCATGAATCCCACAAAAAAGATTTAAGCAGGTTTACTTTCCCCTAGTTTTCAATCTGCAGCTAAATCTGTATAATGAAGTGAAATATCTGGACTTCACTGTAACTAGTGAATAATGTAAACAAGACCTGGTTCCTTTCTGGCAAGTCAAAAAAATGGTTGTTTAATGTGGACAAAATTTGTCATAAACTATGTAAGTAGTACGTTTATGCTTACCATGATTTTGTGAAAACAATAATTAACCATTTCATCTTCAGCAGCTACCATATTCTCCAGAAACTCTGTAAATGTTGAAGTCACAGTCGACCGGCTTAGGAGGAATCTTTTGTGATTATCTAATGGATGCTTTTTCACGTTCATTTTGATGGTTACATGAATTCTTTATCAGCCCGTTATACAACTTTCCTTTCCAAGATAACTTTAATTTACAGTTTATGAAATGAAAACAAACCGGGTCCCTATAATGTACGACCAATAATACGCGACCAAATAATGCACAGCCAATAATACACGGCCAATATTACGTGGACTGGCTTCGTATTATCGGGGTGTACAATACGGGTCGTACAATATTTGGCTGTGCATTATCTACACGGGCTGATATTACACGGCCAATAATACGCGACCATAAAATGGAAGCTATTTGATGTACATGAATTATTGGGTGTGCATTATTGGCCGTGAAATACGGGCCGGACACTTTTTGCACAGGGCGATAATGTACAGCCGATAATACGTGTACATCATAGACTATATAGAAATGTCAAAGAAAGAGCCTCGTTTGCACGTTCCAGTATCTTTGATCGCAGATAATAATGTCAATATTTCCATTCAACGTTCAATCTTTATTTTTTCTCAGTGTTCTGTGCCCATTTTTCGTTACGTATATGGTTTGGAAAATTCAAAAAATTGAGGTCTACTTATTTAAATTTTAGTATAAAATAAATATGTGAACGATTGATAAACACGAGTGTTATGAGCTTATACTACTCCACCACGCATGTGCAAAGCAAAAGATGTATGATTCCAGGGTTAAAACCCGCACTAATTGAAATTGTTTTGCTCGTAAGCATTCGTCTGAAGTTTTATAATTTTGCCGATTGCATTCTAGCCACATCGGGGTATTTCATGTGAAATTTATCTGTTTCAGGTTCCAGTCACATCAGGCTGCTTGTTAATCCCATGATTTCATGTCGGAACCTGCAACTTACACTAGTAAGTTGCAGGTTTCATAAGGCATAAGGCTATGATAAGTAGATATAGCTGAGCTTAGTTGCTACTAACTAGGAAAAGGAATGCTGATATATGAATTTAAAACGCTCCTTGAGGTAGCCCGGTATCAAAGGATAGTGGAACAGATTAATGTATAGGACAAAATGTGGTACCACCAGCTTAAAAGGAATTTGGTAGTATAAAAGTATATCATGTTTAAATTAAAAGATATTTTAACTGTTCCAAATATCTTAATAAAAGATATTTAGAACAGTTCAAAATATCTTCACTCACAGCTCACTTCTACAATACTATCAGTGTTGGCACATCCATTGAGATCATAATTTCATCAATAAGTGACCTTACAATAATGAATGTTTGGCAAACTGGGGACTATGAAACACAGGAAAGTTGTGCAAATTTTTACATAATCATCTACTTACTGCATGCTGATCTGTTTGTACGCAGCAATTGGAAATATACATTTCAGTCCACTGAAGTCGCAGGCATCAAAATGTTACATACTTTTTAATTTAATAACTGGTTTTTCATTATTGTAGTTGTAATATTAAGGAATAAAAGTCAAAGTAGAAATCATTGTACTTATTATTCAAGCACTCATTTGAGTCAATCACAAAATGACTGCCACATTCAGCAAGCTAGGATTATATAGGTGAGAAAATTAGGCAAAAAAGTCAGGGCCACTGTTTTAATTGTACCTAATTAAACAATGTGTGAAATAAATATAAGTTTTTATAAAAAAAATTTATACACCTCCACAGATACTCAAATTTTCATATTATCATTTAAACGAATCAATCAGTTTACTGTTACAAAAAATATAAGCTTTATATCAAAATTAAGTTTTTGGGATGTTTACTTTGTTCTAAAGCTTATTTATTTATAATATGACACATTTTCTGTACCTACACAGTATGGGAACTGACAATGCTATATTCATATGGCAATTCCAACTACTTAATTGCGGGAAATATATGAATGACAGCAAAAATATTCATGTAAGAATAATGTATGGGGTGTGTCAATACTTACAATATTATAGGTTTAAGAACCTCTCTAAAATATTATGGGTCCCCACATTAATGTACTTGAATAAACTAGGTACATATTTAATTTATGGACGGGGTTGATATGAGAAAATGTTCTGGAAACAAATCACACAGTAATACAGCAATAGAAAGTATTATTTACACTCTTTTGGTAATGAAGCCGCGCTTGTCCTGAAGCAGGGTATTGAACGAGATTAGAAAGTGCTAGGAAGAAACAGACACTGGTACCTAGGTGCTCACTGTAATAAGTCATGTTTAATTTAATTAATTTGTTATATGTGTGTTCAGGTACACTAGTACCTGCTACTTGACATGCTATATACTTCTCAGAACTGGACATGCTCTCTAAATGTACCTAAGTCCATCCTTGCTGATGTATGTATACTTATAAACAGTGAGTACCTAACAAAAGTGTAAGCATTTTGGAGTAGGGTGTCATCGCTACTCCAAGATGCTTACGCTTTTGTTGTCAGAATGAAATCGTAAGAGAATTATCACATGCTTGTGTGCATATACTTCACATAATTGTTCCCTAACTATATTTAGATTCCAAGTTATTCACTATCACCCAATGGAAGGAAATCAGAATTAATGGTTTTGAACATAACATTTACAATTCACCAGTGTTTGGAATGCATTGATTGCACTTGTACATGGTTTTTGTGACTCTATATAATAATAGCTCTTTGTTCCTCCCCACATCTTCATGGGTGAGTAAGAGGCGATGAAAGAGGAAAATAGGATAGGGCTTTATTCAATGGTAGACATAATGGCTGTTGATGATGAATAATTTAAATAATCTTGTTTAATTATAATTTACAGTTGTGTGACTACATTCTTGTAGGCACCTGTATGTAAAAGCCTATTTCCCTGTATTCTATAATGACTAACACATCTATATTAAATATGATGATTAACATTAAAATACTACATAATATTTAAAATAAAAACAAATTTTATAATCTTTTATTTTATTTCAAACTGTCTTTTCCTGGAATTTCTGTGATAATGTTACATTGAGTGGCAGGGTACCGCTGAAGTATCCTGAAAAATTAGAATTGTCATGTGATTTACTACAATATATAGTCTTTTTTTTATAGCTGATAGGCTAGCCTTTGACCACTATCTCACCTGATGGTAAGTGATGATGTGGTCGAAGATGTTGTTCAGGCTAGCCTAGAATTACTGCTAGACAGCTGCCGGAACACACCGTTAAGTGCTTGGCGACAAATTTTCTACTTGGGCATTCGCAAAATACCCACCCTACCACCATGCTGTAACAACTGCCATTGTAAGACAACAACCGGGACCAACGGCTTAACGTGCCCTTCAAAACACAGATATGTTCAGTAGGCAGTCACCCATCCAACTCCTGGCCGTGGCAGATGTTGCTTAACTTAGCTGATTGATTAAGAACGGCTAAGCAAACTGCGCTACGAGTGCTTCGCTTTGTTTTAATTTTGTTGATGATTTAGAATGAACATAATTGATCACTATCAACCAAAGGCTGCAGCAGAAAAAAGTTATCTTACTGCAACATTTACAATAATTATGATGGTTCTGATTAAAATGAATAGTACAATAAATAATATTAAATATATACATAACATATTTTAATACTTTGAAAAAAATCTGTATTTTATTTAATGCTACCTACTAGTTATTAAAACAACAGTTTGTTTTTATCAATATTATAAATAGTAATTTATTGAACATGCAGTATTCAAATCAGTAATAAAAATATTAAAGTTACTGTGAATGTGAGTAAAAATAATTATTTGATTATAGAAATATTATAATTTTCTTTTAGGGTCAACTACTATAAAGGTTTTCCCCCATGAGGTGCTAGGTTAGAATTGCACCTCCCCATATCATCCTATGTGTGTTGTATGAGGCAACTAAGGGAAAAATACTGGAAGGTGGGCAGCAGCATCTTCTAAAGAACTGCAATCGCCAAGCTGCCTGCCAAGCGTGGGGATATGCAAATACCCCTTTACTAGGGGAGGCTGTGTTCAGCAGTGGACAATACAGCTGATACAGTACTATTGACTTTATTTATTTAAAGATAATTAAATAATTTTCTCTTTGGATCTACTACTAGATTTTTTATTTATTTACAGATTAAATTCACACAGCAGCATATTTTAAATGATGTTAACAACACTAAATTTACTATTGCACTGTTCATTATCTGTTTCCTTTTTGGCAAAACGGCTCCTCCAACCTCTTCCACTATTTTCTCTCTCTTTGCCAAGAGGCAAACAGGTAGTGATGAACTATTAAGGCTATCATCTTATAATTGAGTCTATTTCTCAAAATATACATGTTTACTTACATATTTTTATGTAATGAGGTGGAATATCTGAGGCAGTCAACTAGCTGAATCAGCCATTTAATAAACAGGCATTTACAACTAATAAAATATATTATGCTACTACATAATTAACCAATCACACTTATCACATAATTTCTTATTTGAGAATTACGCACTGCTTATTGTACTCTTTGGCATCTCACAAATGCTGTTGCAGTCATTTGATATGGATATATAGTTTGCTCCTTCTTTAGTCATCAGTCGCAATCCCTGTATGTTGTTGTGCATTAAAAAAAGAAGCATAGACATTGCCTTCGGCATTAGGGTCCTGCTATGTCTGTAAGAGAAAATTATAATGAAAAGTAGGCTCCATCAAGAGTTACTTGGTAAGTGGAGGTTACAAATTTCTCAGAAACTACGTAATTAAAGTAGAGGATTAGAAAAAGACGAGCATTGGATATAATATTAGGTATTTAGCAGTCTCTATGTTCTCAGCCACACTGGGTGGCCCATCGCACAAATTAGTGCGAACGTGCTGAGAGCCAACTGGTGTTTCACGGCACCAGCATACACTTGTACTGCTGGGTGCAGGCAGCCAATCAATTAGAGTGCAAATTTATAATGTTTACATCGCAACTTTGTAGGTTATGTAATTTTAAAACAGGTCAACAATAATAACATAATAGACGCTCCGACCTTCCTTTATTACAAAAGAGAGGTAATAAATTAATTATACAAGAGGTTTTAACGCTCTACGGCTGCACTTTTCAAAGAACCTGCATATTTTTTATTGTTGTCTCCATCCATATCATAGACAATAGATATAATTCTCTCACTCGCCACTTTTTTATTTTAGTCATTAAACTTATACGGTTTGTACATCATGAATAAAAAGAAATAAATCTTTTGTATTGCTATTCTATAATCCATCGCATCGCGGCAGCCTGCGCCAAAGCCACATAAAATAGGAATAAATATGTATAGAAATGTTTTTTTAATCTTATTGTAACGGAACAAGCTTCAGGTTCACCTGATGTTAAGCAGATTAACCTCTGCTTATAACAGATGCATTTCGTCACAAGTCACGAATTGCAATGCGCCCGTCACCTGGAGACATAGTTGTTAAGTCTCATGTTTCTGCAATTTCACTGGCTCTCAAGGAATGCTGCCGGAACACACTGTTTGGTGCTAGGCGACAGATTTTCTACTTGATTTGGTCATGCATCCATCATTGGTGATGTCCTTTCTTCGTTTAGAGGCAGATAATCATTGACCTATATATACTAGACGTGACATCTCAAACCGACCAGGGCAAGTATGCTGGCCGGCATACTCTCCCCCACACGCAGATGGGCACTCGTAGAGATTACACGCGCTTTACGTTCGAAACTTGTGTATTCAAAATCGACAATTGATAATACACAATATTCGAACGTAAAGCGCGTGTAATTTATACGAGTGTCCAGCTGCGTGTGGGGGAGACTACGGCGGCCAGCATATTTGCACCGGTCGACTATCCTTGTTTGAGATGTCGCGTCTAGTATATATAGGTCAATGCAGATAATGATCTTTCTTCTAGAGTAGATTGTTTTTGTTTCAATATAGAAAGGTTTAGGATAAATAGCTGGCGAACTGTTACACTTGACAATTTTGATACAAATCTGCGCTAGGTAACTTTCGTGGCTTTAACACAGCTACCATAAGAGCCTTTACGCTTTGCGGAATCGGTCGAATATAGGCATTTATCGAAGCGCGGCACACACGGGCACACCGTTAGCAAGGATCGAACTATCAACGACGATGTCGCATGTAATAAAACATTTTGATCCTTTTTGCAGTGTTACTTATTTTTTATAAATAATGTGGAATGTTATCTAACCTTGTAAATTCATATCAAACAAATTATTGGAGTACAAAATTTTATGCCCAAGGCCGGAATCTTTAGAAATATAGAAGGGTAGCGACATCATACCGAGAGTTAAGTGTTTGAAAAAACACTTCTTTCGATCAGATGAAGTCTAGTAGTCTGGTTGACGGCCGAGGACCGTCCCCTATGACGGTTAAAGTAATACAATTGAATCACAAAATTTCGGCAGAAATGCCAAGTCCCAGGTGGCCGAGATGGTATTAGGCATTCGGCGCGATATCGGAGGACGCGGGTTCGATTCCCACCTTGAGCATAAAATTTTATACACAAATAATTTGTTTGATATGATTTTCGCTTAGCACCCGATAGTGCTTGTAATCATATTTATAAATATAGAAGGGTAGCGACATCATACCGAGAGTTAAGTGTTTGAAAAAACACTTCTTTCGATCAGATGAAGTCTAGTAGTCTGGTTGATGGCCGCGCACCGAAATAAATATTTGTAGTTGACAGGTTAAGGTTAGGTATATAACAATTATTTTGTTATATTTCAAAAAGTATAGCTCCGATCGCGCTCAATCCAACGGGACACGATTGGGGACCGCGGCCCGCGTGTTTTGATGCGTGGAGCTATTTAAAAAGGTTGAAATTGAATTTTTAATCGAAAAAATACACGAAATTTTGAAAAATGTAAGTGTAAAACGTTGAAAACTTTTTCACTATTGAATCTATATACCTAAAAACAACGCAGGACGGTCCGCCACCAGCGGCTGCAAATTACCAAACACAAAAACACCACACAATTAGGAAACGAACAAAGACAACACGAATATATGAAATTTCTTACAAAAATATTTGCTATAACAGGTTTTAGCTGTCTAATGTAAGATTTTGTTATGGGACGATACTATTTAAACTGTTTAGTTAGTTTGCGCTACCAGAGACGCAAATTTTGATAGGCTACACTCTATATTGGGACGTGGATTTGACTTTGTTGTATTCCTAAAGTATGGGGAGCGGTACACTATAGGTGAATTTTCTATGTTGATTTTACTAAGATTTTGCTATATTTCAAAAAGTATAGCTCCGATCAAATATTTGTAAATTCATTTCTCATCTCTACAGTTTACACACAAAGTCAACTTAAGTGAACCTAATAATAGACCTTGATATATTAACTCATTGACTAACATAAAGATAAAGATAATTTTATTTGCATAAACATGGGTAAATACACAGTAATGCATTGATGTTCAATAAAAGTAAAAGATCCACATGTTTTGCCTTAGAAAGGCGTACAAACATTCGAGATACAAAGGCATGCAGGTAGATTTAGCAGTCAAACATAATGTGAAGAATAATAATACAATTCACAAAGTAATATAAAAAATAAGTAAAAAGTAAAAAAAAAAAGTCATATGTAGCCAGTAGTCTACTTTAGGTCATGTAAGTGATTAAATAACATTGTTAATTAATATTAATTTTATAAAATTACAAAGGATAAAATTTCATTACAGATAAATTTATAATAGTACCTATTACAGTGCTATCTGATTTGTACCTACGATGTCAGAATGAAAAGGAACCTGAAATGCGAATAGGATAAATGTCAGCAAAAGAGGATAAAATATTTTATTATTTATGGTCGGAATCTAAATGTCAAAATGAATTGTGAATTGATTAAAATTTATCAGTCAAAAAATCCTTAACACTATAATAACATTTATCTGTCAACAAAGATTTCAGCTTGCTTTTAAATACATTACTACTACTGTTTTTCATTGATTTTGGGATTTTGTTATAAATGGTTGCCGCCATACACATTAAACTTTTCTTCATTAAAGCTGTATTATGAAGCTGTGATGAAAGTTGGCTATTATCACGCCTATCCCGCTTTACGCTGTCTGCTAATCGTTGAAAAAGTTGAGGATTGTTATAAACAAATAGTGCAGCCAGTAAAATGTACAAAGATGGAAGTGTCAAGATTTTGAACTTTAAAAAGAAAGGTTTACAACTATCAGTAGTTTGTAGTCCAAACATAGACCGGATGCATCTCTTCTGTGCTTTGAAGATTTTTTCAATATCAGTTGAGTTTCCCCAAAAGATAATGCCATACTTTAAAAGGGATGCTGCCAGCCCATGATAGGACGTAAGCAAACCATCCGTATTAACTACCCGAGCAATTTTGTGTAGAGCATAAGCAGTGCTACTCAATTTTTTGCTTAACTCCTCTATATGAGCCTTCCAATTTAATTTATGATCAATGATCAAGCCTAGAAACTTAACACAATCAACGTTTTTTATTAAATTATTGTGATAATGAACATCAATATTATCTACATGAAGTCTTTGGCTGAAATGCATGATCTGAGTTTTGCTTAAATTAATTTTTAAATTATTATTGTCAAGCCATTGTACAATTGAAACTAAAGATTCATTTATTTCATTTGGATAAAACTCTTTTATTTTACATGCTATAGTGACTGTACTGTCATCCGCAAAAAGAGTCATTGGATAAGAAGTAACACTTGGCAGATCGTTTATATATAGTATGAACAAAAGTGGTCCTAATATGCTGCCCTGTGGTACGCCATATACGACCTTTCGTGTTTCAGATCGTGAAGTTTCTTCACTCTTGGTATTAATGTTAATTCGATTAATTTCAGTTAACTGCTGCCTACCACTTAAATATGATTTTATTAAATCATTAATATTACCCCTAATGCCATATAATTCCAGTTTATTTAGTAATATAGGATGATCAACATAATCAAACGCTTGCGTCATATCACAATATATAGCACAGACTGGATTTTTTTTATCGACATTTGTAAGCACATTGCGATAAAAGTTGAAAATAGCTAAATTTATATTTTTGTTCTGTCTAAAACCATTTTGTTCATTACATAGAATTTTATTACGCTCTAAATAGGTGTTAATTTCTATATAAATGTATTTTTCAAGTATTTTTGAAAATATAGGAACAAGTGCAATTGGTCTATAATATTGCATCTGTTCCTTATCCTCTTTTTTGAAAAGTGGTTTTATCAAAGAGGTTTTAGTGCATCTGGATATACGCCCTTGCTAATGCACAAATTAATTATATAGTTAATGTGTCCACATATTAAATGACCAACAGATTTTATTATATTCGTAGATATGTCATCGTATCCTACACTATTAGTGTTCTTAAGTCCCTTTATAATTTTAAAAATGTTTTGTACTCTCCAGTTAAAAGACAACATTTGTACTCTCCAGTTAAAATATAACATTAGCACACCTATAACTATGTAGGTATCCATATTCGATTATATACTTCTAACCATAATTGTATATAGGCAAAGAACTTAGTTTTGTAGTTTGTACACCTGCTTTGTGCATAAAAATCTTGGTTCGTTATATATGTAGACTACCCCGTTGGCGGAGTGGTTTTAATGGTCGCTTAGCAATCTCAAGGTCTTGGTTCGCTTTCTGGGACGGAAAGGTGATTTTGTGACTAAATTAATAAATCTATATAGGTGATGTGTGGGTGTTTAACACCTCTGCTAAATTTTCGGGGATAGGCTTGATTATATTTTTGTTATATATGTTGTCAAGTACCTAGGTATAATATACCTTGAAAAGGTATATTCAAGATATATTTGACAGTGTTATAAACCTTCCTTAAATTTCTACGAATGTAAGTATGTACAAGATTTGTGGGAATAAAATTTGAAACTAAGAATGAAATTGTTTGGTAAACAATTCAATACAACATGTGTAGTACGGAAAGAAAATAAGTTGCGTTTAATATAGAAAGTCTTATTGAAGTCTAAATCCTAACTCAGGGTTCAGTACTAACTGTTTAATAAAATACATAACATTTATATTATTATCAACATCTTTTAATTATTTTTTACCAAATCAGTGCAAGGTCCAGACCCTTAGATAGTAGTTATATATTGGGAATTCTGCTCCGCTCCATTCGTGTTCGGTCCATCGCCAGCCCTGCTGACGATAGTCCTCCACTCACTTCGTAGGCAGAATACCCAATATTTGTATAACATGATAATAAATAGTGTGCGATGTTAAGATCATTTCAATGATTCTATAGTATACAATAACGAAGTCTGTAGTAAAAATGTCAGTTCTGTTTTAACCATTTTACGGTTTAAACACGTTATTCGTAAAACAATCTGATGATTTACAATTCGATTATAATTTTCAATCATGTACGAGCACCCTGTGAAAAACAAAATAATATACGTGATTATTTTGCTATGGGTTGACATAAAAATATAGATTGTTTTTATTTAAACCAAGCTTACAGCAAGATGAGTTGAGATGAGTTACTTTGTACTCATCAGGGACAATGCAAACCTTTTAGTTTTATTTAAACAAGATGATATTAATCTGAGACATGTTGATGATGAACACATCAACACTGATATGCCTTGGAATCAGTTTCGTTATTTGTGTGCAAACGTTTGGAGTGTTCCATATAATTTCTTAGTTATAAACAAGGATTCTGAAAGAAATAAAGGATACATTAGAAAAAAACTGTGATACGTTCGTTATACTTGAATAAAATTTGCATAAAATGAGAAAAAATCAAAATATTTCTTCACTAATGGTTTGCTCTTCAAAACGCAAACTACTTTTTTAGTAGCCTATAAAAATAGATGAGAAAAGATTATTAAAAAAACAAATTATAAAATCTATAGATGCTGTTAAGAAGAAAGTGAATATGATGAAAAATTATAAACTTGCTACCAACAACGCACTGGAATCTGTTTATATCTACTTAACAAGATAGCAGCAAACCACATAATGATAATAATAATAACGGTAATGATGTTAACCCAATAATTGCACGAGACAAGAAAATAAGTGTAGATAATCATTTTGATGTTGACTCTCTGGATGAGCCTCTCGAATCTTATAAGACTCTACAGCTAAAGAGTTAAGCGACGAGTTAGCTGATAGTGAAAATGACGATAAAAATGCAAGTGCCTCATCATTGAAGTCATTCAGCTCAAACGATTGTTCATGGCGTGAACTTTCTAAAGCCTTTATAGAAGTTCATTTTTCCGTTAGATGGGAACGTGGCAAAATGAAGCTATCTTTAGCATGCACCTATGTGCATCTCGGATTCATCTTTTGCCAAAAGAAATCTCAATAGGTAGTAAAGTGTACATTAAGACACCAGGAATTATTGAATTGCTGTTTAAAAAAACGCCTACAATGACAATGGTGACCGAAGATGATTTAAGTTATTATAAACAAATTCACGGAATACTGGCAATACAGGTCTAGATAATATCTATTCTAAAAGAACGCCAACAGTATCCGTCCCCGTCCGACGACCGAAGAATTACTAAAGCGGATAGGGACAAAGCATCGTGACTCTGACTAAAATGGGCGGAACATGCGTGAATTTGAGTATTGCCTTCGTATAGTAAAAACAATTATATGTATACGTTATATACAACATGTTGTTATTATTATTTTTCAAATACGGATGACTCTCCGTTAAGCATTTACGCCTTACTAAGGGTTTATTTCGTTTTTTAGATGTAACTTTGTTTTTTTTTTATATAGTGAAAATTTTAAGTAATCGTGTTTCCAAAGTGTATG
Organism: Plagodis dolabraria; assembly: GCA_963854805.1. Lineage (NCBI taxonomy): Eukaryota > Metazoa > Arthropoda > Insecta > Lepidoptera > Geometridae > Plagodis > Plagodis dolabraria. The sequence goes on along the minus strand of OY978460.1, from coordinate 20,413,536 downwards.
ATTTATTGAATGAATCCTTAAATATACTTAAAATATGTTAAAATTTACATAACTCAAAATTAGGAAATAAAGATACAGCAAGGGATCAAACGAACCACAAATAGGTACGTATCGCTGCCTCGGTGCAGGCTTAAATTTATTTGATTAGTCATCTTCTGTAAATGCTTCTTAAGAGGCCCCTTCCCCACCCACCTAACTACAACGCAAGCATGGTCTAAAAGCATGTTGTTTCATCCAACGCTTGGTCTGAGTGCGAAGCACTGCGAAAAAAAAGAGACAGTGCCTGAGATTTCGGACGGAACTCGGGAATTTCCGCTGCTCATTCAAGATTTCGAGCACAGATATATGAACGTATTACTACTAACGTAGAGGGAGAAAACTATGTTTATGTTTACTATATGTATAGCGTAATGAACGCTCGCTAATGGTTCGCATCGCGTCGCATCACGTCTGTCTAATGGACGCATGGACAACTATATGTACTTACATTTTATTCTGTTATATATTTTGTGCCGCAGTAGTTACCTATATTTATTTATGCATAAGTAATAATGAGTTAGGTATGTACCCGTACGTACTGGGTAAAAAAAATGTATAAAAACGCATGTCATTGGACATGTGTTTTTATACTTTTTTTTACTAAGTGAGGTAACGTTAGTAGATCAAAATAGAATACCTAAACTTATTTAGACGACATGTATAGTAGATATATAGGTAAGTATAAAGACATTATAGCCAACATAATCAGATTTTATGACTTTATTTAGAACTAGTAGCTCGCCCCGGCTTCGTACGGGAATGTAACGAAAATTTCAAAATTAAAAATTATAGAGACTTTTTGAATAATCAAATTGATTATTTCGTTCAAAAAGTCTATGATAGTGTACCGTATCATTCCTAGATGTCGGCTCTTCATTTCTTGACATTGATTCCCCTCCCGTACGGCCCCCAGTGTAGGTATCCCAGTGACTTTTTCTAATACTTACATTTTTAAACTCGTGATATATTTCCAATAAAATGTCCGAATTGAATAATTTAAAAAGTTATATAAAGATATTGAAATAGTCTTGAACATGAAGTAATTTACTTTGATAAGTATTAATACCAATTTTTTTTTGTAACTTCGAACTGGGTAGCACATGACCATTATCTCACCTGATGTTAAGTGATGATGCGATCGACGATGGAGCGTGCTTACCCAGAAGATACCCATTCACTCGCTTCTTGAAGACCTCCATATTGTACTTAACCGGAAACACAGCCTCAGGCAGAGTATTCCATACCCTGGCAGTTCGCATGATGAAAGAAGATGCAAATCACTTCGTTCGGGTAAATGGAATATCCACCATATAGCGGTGGCGCTTCTGAGTATCCCTGGATGTCCGGTTATAGAATGGGGATGGCGGAATCAAATCATGTAGTTCTGTGGCACACTACCCGAAATGTATCCGATAGAAAACCGATAAGCAAGCGACTTTGCGGCGATGCTCGAGACTTTGGAGTCTCTTGCTACCAAGATACAAATAAAGAGCCTTTTCTAGCGGTGGCATTTAAATATTTTTTTTTTAATAAAAGAACGCTTATTGTGGCATGACTATAATAGTTAGACATATGCTGTCGTTTTTGTAGATAATGATGTGTTCTGCAAAGTCGTAGTAGGTACATTATTTTATTCTATCATTTAATAGATTTTGCAGCGGAAGACCGGTTCAAATCAGGGATATTACGGTATGGGTATTAACCGATACGATTTCGGTAAATACCGTAATGAAATAAGGGTAACTTGTATCTGTTAGCATAATTGCGATACGATTACCGAATTCCATTTCGGTATATGTATTTTATGATAGTCAATGAGAGTGCAGCGGGCGGGCGGGGGTGCGGTAATGCGGCGGCGCGGCACGCTGCGGGGGGGAGTGGGGGGAGCAGTACTGCGAGACTCGATGCTCACACTGCTTAGATAATTATAGGTTTATTAGCTAACTAGTTCTATATTATTTGATATGAATGACGGGAAGTGGGAACAATAACATTAATAGTTTCAAATAGGATTTTCAGTGTAGGTATATTCAAAAACTGTTGCCGTAACACACTGCTAGGTACTTGGCGACAGATTTTCTATTTGAGGGTAGTAGCTATACAGGTACGCATTCGCTAAATCCTCTACCACCACGCAAAATTACTGGTTCTCAAGGACACAATGCGGAACACACCGGTAAGTGCTTGGCGACAGATTTTCTACTTGAGGGTGGCAGCTAGTCAGGCGCGCGTGAAATACTTAGTGGCTGTATGATAATTTGATAAATCCTAAAACTGTACCTCATTATTATAACCGTGTCAGTTGCAAGAGTAGGTATGTCTACCTATTTAATAATAATGTCGGCTGATGTGAGGCGGCTACAGTACAATACAAACATCGAAATAATATTTTGAGTAGTAAAATCATTCAATTCAATGAACGCCTCCGTCTCACCCCGCGTCCCACTACTACCCTGCACGACTCGTCACCCGCGTACCTCATACCGCTCGTTGACTCATGTAAGGTGAGAACACGATACCATTGAACGAAAATAAGCACACGGAAATTTCAGAAAACTTACTTCAGGATATACGTCGTTTTGAATACGCCTTGCAAGTTAGTAAAAAAAATTTCAATATTTAGAATCTCCAATAAATTTTCGAGGATTCTATTTAGATGGATTTTATAATATTACATTTAATGAGTACATAATAATGGGCCAAAATTCAGGTAGAATTAGTGCAAAAAATGAGATTTTTAGAAGATTATACTGAAATCAAGACAAAAATTTTTGAAAATTTACTTGAATAGAAGCGTAAATATAATGTACAAGATACACATTAGTTCAAAATATCTGGGAAAAACTTTTTAACGAAACCATAATCACGAAAGAGCGTTTGTATGGATAGTGTGGCGGGTAGAGTCACACTAACGGTTAGCAACATAGAGATATAAAATACTATTAACTTAAGATTAGGGATCTGTGAATGTGGTTTGGACGAAGGAAATGTGAATCACATATCGCTCCTTCTGTTGTCCCAAAATAAACTCGTGTATTTACTACGTGACATTGGCGAAATTGTGGTGGTGCCCAAAGGAGCCACAAAACAAGAGTTTAAGTTGAAATACTAACCTTGAAAAATTGCATGTTGAAAATATTTGAATAATTTGTTAATTTAATTGATGTTAACCTTCTGATCTACACGTGTATTTATACGTCCTGATAAAAGTTCTATATGCACTAAAAGCAGAGGAACAGATGGGTATTGCTTTTGTACAAGGTGGGCCAAAAGAAGTCATCCGACGTTGTTTGGCTCTCTTTTTTTTTCGAAATGAAAAACTTCGATTTTGTTTTTTGATTATATTTATTTGAACCTTTATAATTTTATTGGTTAAGTCGAGAAGATTATATCGGCCAAATGGGCGCCGTCACAATTGATCGCCATACGGGCTCGTTTTATGGCATTTTTCATCACTTCGGCGAGAACTTCGGGCGACAGATTCTCGCCCTCGCGTCAAATGTTGTCCTTGAGGGCTTCCAGAGTCTCGGTCTTGTTCACGTAAACACGGGACTTCAAAAAACCCCACAAAAAAGTGGAAATGATCGCTCATTATGATTTTGGTCGAAAAATCGTCAACTTCTTCCTCGAGATTGAGGATGGCGTAGGTTACGCGCGTTTGGCGGTCGGCAAGCAGCAGCTGGTACACGGACTGGACTTTGTACGGGAACGTGCGCAGGTCTTTGACCAAAATTCGCCTTAGGAACGTCCAGCTGATGGCTAATCGCGGGGCACGGCGTCTAGTCGATGTTTCCGGCGACCGCTCGACATCCAAAAAAATAGACACGATTATTCCGCGTTCTTGGGAAGTATCTCGCTCCATGGCTTGTTCACTTGTATTCTGGATCTGTCTAGTCCACAAATGTCAAAACAGATTTGACATTGGCGATCATTTGCAAAAATGAGAGCATCTTCCAATAGAGTGATTTCTTTTGCCCCACCTTGTAGGTCTAACAAGAAGGCTCCAAATTAGATATTGGAATGAGGTGACATTTAGTGACTAACAATTTATCGACAACATTTTGTCGATAAAAAAACATCAATCAGTATATGCCAGATTGCACCGACTTAGTTCATCAGCGAAATATAAAACATTTAGGGTCAATTATTATGTTTTCCGGTGATAGGATATTCCTACTTTCTTTACATTTGTGACATCGCTATTAAATCTACAATTTATAACAGCACAATGCGGCATATTCATATACATTTACGGAGATGCATACGGCGCGTTAACTCCGGGTCGACTGTCAGTAGCATTATAGTCCATTGACGTTAATACTCCTGTTTAGGAGTATGTTAGGCTCGCGGGCCACGCCCCCTTCACCTTTCTATTGCTTTCTCTTTTCTGTGGTTAGCAATATGAATATTGACAAATTTGGACATCACGTACGTAAAAGGTTACGCTTACCTAGGGCTGCCATAAAATCCCGGACATTTGGGTATTATTGTGATTTGAAACATATCTTTGTTGTCATACCCATGAAAACAAAGTGCACATTTTTTTTTCATTTATACCTACAGTTATCATTGCATTATACTTTATTGATAAACCAGTCATTCTACGAGGGGGTATTTCCATATTTGTTAAAAATCTCAATTATAAAGCCCTCTTCTTAAAAAGGGAGACACCACATGTGCAAGCCAATATCGACCTATAGCGCTGCTACGTCTTCAAAAATATTCGAGAAAGCCATATGTAAAAGACTTTATTCGTTTTGTGAAGAGTGCTCAATATTTGATGATAGCCAAAACGGATTTAGGAAAAGACGGTCGACTGTTCTTGCTGTATATACCTAGTCTATCTATTATATATAGTTTAATATTACATTTACTGACGTATATTTTATATAGTATACGTATTTTGAGTATTAATTATTATGATTACATACATAACGCACTTTAGTCTATACCTCCATCTAAATTAACATGCAAGTATCTGTTGAGCCTACTGTTGCCTGGAAGAGATTGCTGCATAGCAATAAGGCCGCCGATTGTACTATTTTTAAGTTATTTTAATATTTCTTGTAACTAGTTTTAATAATTTTAAAAGTGCAATAAAGTGTTATCTATCTATCTATATATATATATATGCAAGAAGCGTTGAACATTATTAACACAAAACGATACGCGATAGGAGTGCTGCTTGATATGAGCAAAGCATATGATAAAGTCTCTTATCCTGTCTTATTAAATAAACTTTACGGTATAGGAGTGAGGGGCTTAGCTCATGATTGGTTTACCTCTTACTTAAAAGATCGCAAACAGTAGGTACATGTTAATAGAAAGTTTTGATTTACATACAGGCTGCATAAAACGTTTCAGATCTGACTCAACAACCATAAATATTTCGATTCCCCAGGGAAGCGTGACCGGATGTTTAGTTTTTTATATTTATATTATTGACCTACCTAAAATAATAAAAGAGCTGTGTGTTTTATTTGCTGACGACATTTCTATTTTAATTCCGGTGCCAAGTGATAATGGACTTTTGAATAAAGAATTAGATTCAATTTTATCCCAAATAGTTAACTGGCTAATAGACCATACTTTACAATTTAAAAAAGTTAGAATGTAGGTATTGACTAATTTTCATTACTCGGTATAGAAATAGATACATGTGTAACTTGGAAAATGCACATTCAAAAAATTCAATTAAAACTTAGCAGTTTTAAATTTGCATTAATGGAGTTAAAGAAAACAACGAACATCGCGACGGCAATACGTATACGCCTATTTTACGTATGGTCACGTCTGGTTACAGTACGGCATCATTTTGTGGAAAATAGCACTGATGTCGGAAACTTACTTACACTACAAACAACTTTATAACAATTATCGCAAACATAGACTCACTCACTGAAAGTTGCAAGCCACACTTTATTGAACTCCAAATTTTAACTTGAGCTTCCAGATTCTAGAAATTTGCAAGTTTGTGAGAAAATATCCTCAATTCTTTGATAAAGTTGAAGATTGCTATACCGGACCTTATGATTTAAGGCACAAAGAAAGGCTAGCCCTGCCAAATTCAAACTTAATAATGTGCGGTTCAGGTACCCATATTACGACTATAAAAATATATAATCACATCCCGAAACATCTTAAATGTCTACAAAAAGATTCAACTTTTTTCCATACTCTTAAAGGATATCTTATTAAAAAATGCTACTACTCATTACAAGACTTCTTTACAGATAAGACCCATTGGCTATAAATATTTAATTTCGGTCACTTTTGAACAATTTTAGTTAAGATAATAGTTATTAAACTGTTCTACCCAGAGTCCAATAAACTCTAGAATGCCCACCAGGGTTGCATGTTGTTAGTACATATTTAATTATTTAAAATCTATTTTACACATGAATATGGAGAAATAAATGATTATTATTATGAAGGACCTCCGCAATGGCTGGTAAGATAAGCTGCTCTCCAATTGTTAAAAACGCTCGTAAACCATCATCGTCTTTAATAGATGATGACGCAAACATCGATCTTATGGATGGCCTTATGTCTAGTTTTTCTTTAAGTGCTTGAAAAAATGACAAGGGCTTACTTTTTTTGTGGTCATCCATTTTTGAAGGGTTCATGGCATCGGTACTGAATACTTTTTCACATATGAAACACATCGGCAAGTGTTGATTTGATGGAGATGCAATAAATCCGAATTTCAAGTGGTCCAAGCTGTAGTCTGCATTTTTTTTTCGTGTCCGCCATCTTAAAACTCAGTAATTCTGCATATAAAAAACTAAGAAACTTTCTAAATAAAAAACAATGCTAAACTGTTAAATTTACTGGTAAATTTTTACAATTGAAACAACTGAGGCAACTGCAAACTGTTGTAAACAATCTACAGATAGCTCAACTAATCACTATCACACAGTGGGGCAATGCTGAGGCACTGTGCCGTATGACACTTTTATTTATTCATAAACTGCATTTGTCTGTAACACAGCCTCCCCCATTAATGGGGGGATTTGCCATATACCCTACGCTTGGCAGGCGTCTTGGGAATCGCAGTTTGAGATATCAGTTCCTCAGAAGGCGCTGCTGCCCACCTTTCGGTATTTTACCTTTAGTCACCTCTTACGACTCAGTACTTACCCTGTTAATTTTTCATAAACTGCAGATATTGTATGGTTACGCTATTAACTCGCGTAAGGAGCTCAGCATTTTGTAAATTCTTTTTCAGTTACTTTACTTCACTTAATATAGATATTTTAACCTTGTAATGTCTTGAAATAAATTAGTACTTATATGAGTAATTATCGTTCAAGCTCCAACGAATTTCAAAACGCAAATGAACTTTCAACCTAAGCGCAAGCTCGTTAAATAGTAAATTATCGGGAACATGTTTGGACTTGTAACTTGATCATGAATTCGTTCGTGTTAAATCTTGTAAGCGTCAAATAGAGAGCAAGTCAAAAGGAGCCTGAAAGACGTACGCTCGAACTCATTATCTTACACACACTTGTCCACACTGACTTGCCGAGTTTTTCATCTTGTACGAACTTGAAATCTTACATTACTACAATAATGCTATTTCCTACAAAAATATTAATTATTCTTAAAACACGTAACACAACATAAACAAAACAGTACCTATCTACCTATCTTGAATGTTTTAAATAAGAACTTGTGTTAATTTAATATGGGTCAGGTTTTAGACTTCGATTACCTAAACCACCGATGCTGGACAAAATCTTAAAAAACTCAATTTCACCCAAATATCCGGATTTGGATGAAATTGAGTTTTTTTCCTACAGTGCTACGCCCATAATTATTCACTCTTCTCTTTCTGAGGCAATCTAGTGATAAAAATAATAGGATCAGTGTTTCTTCACTTTGAAAATTATGGCGAGTTTTATCCATATTAACTGTTTTTTTGCCATTTCCTAATAAGTTAATAAATAGTCAATAAATTAGTACCTAGTTAGAAACTACAAACTACATGCTATCAATTTTTTTTTGTGTATATTAAAAGTAAGTAACAAGTTTAAATTTTGACGAGCTCAAGATCTTTTTACTTTACAAAATTACAAATGTAAGGGAGGAAAACTTATAATCATGTTCGGTTTAATTACATTTGCCTACTTTGTGTTTTCATTTAGTTTTGTGATTGTAAATATACTTTTTTTTATATAAACAAATTAAATACTTTCTGAATTGAACAGGAAGTATTCACTAAAAATGCGTGTTGTTTTTTTGACTAGTAGGTAGATTTAATCAAAAAACCAAGTTTATGTAAGAACAAAAAATCGTTCTTAAAAATTTGCGACCGAAAAATATTTGTGAGACGTACGAAATGCATTATTAAATTTTAAAGTATTAAAAATGCGCATTCTAATAACTAGCTATAATATTATTATAACTTGATTATCTACCTATTTCACGCGTGTCAATCACTTTCCTTTACTCTATCTTTTTTTATTAATAATTGAGACCAACAAACACAATTAGGGTGGCTACTATGCGGAAACATCAACACGGGTTATCAATGTAACGTAATCATCAACAACATAGAGGAGACACAAAAATTTTGGGAAGTAGAGGAAATCCATGACCCTGTAAACTTATCGGTGGAAGATAAAGAATGTGGAGAGTTTTGTTTAAAAACAACAAAACGGAAGGAAGATGGTCGTTACGAAGTGAGAATACCTCTGAAAGACGACTTAAAACATAAATTAGGTTCCTCAAAGTCCATGGCCAATGCACAATTGAAAAATTTAGAAAGGAAATTTGAAAAACAGGAATTATTTGCGCAGAAATACAAAGCTTTTATGAAAGAGTACATTGAGTTGGATCATATGGAACCTGAAAACAAGGAAAACAACATAACATTAGAATTCTAATTACCTCGCCACGGGGTTCATAGGGCGGAATCAACATCTATGCATTTATTAGCTAATATACGACGAAGATGTGCCGACAGTAACTTAAAAAGTAAACCAACGGAAGAAAATAGAGCCCTATTAATGAGAATTCAATGTCTGTCTGTCCGTCCGTCAATCCGTCCGTATGTTATGGTAAGAGTATCTAACTCGTAAGCGAAATGAGTTAGAAAACTAAAAATTTCATACTGTATGTAGAACGTTGAGCCAAAGATGATTTTTCAGTGAGGCTTCAATGCATATGAAGGTGGCCTTAATAATATTTTAGCACTTTAGATAATTACGAAGTTCAGCACTTGTGATGTGTTTCGTTCTCATTGAGAAGCGAACATAATATATATTTTTTAAAACTTAAGAGATGGCTACGTTTGAGTGGTAAATTTAAGACCACTTCTTATTATACACGGTTATTGGTAAAATGCTAACAACCTCCTAGGGTTGACTTTTGCTAGTCCTAACAAACATTTTGAGACAGAATAAGCACGAGGACCACATGATGTTAAAAGTCTCTTGTGCTTGTAATGTATTATTTCATATTTTTTATCACTTTGCTCGATGTTAATATTCAAAGCCAGAGCGGTGCGGTCCAGTATTACCGTGGCGGGCGCTCTTGGTTTGGAAGAGGCATTGTAGAGACTCAAAATTTAAAAGTTTCATACAGTACTAGAAAAACTTGTTTTTTTATAACATAATTCGTCAAAAAATATTTAGATAAAAGAATTATTCATACCTACTTACATAAAGTTTTTAGGTTTTATTGACGACGGAATAAATGGTCCCTGAAATGAAATGCGTTTCTTTCATCTGTATATTGTTCAAGTTTTAATAGTAGTATGATTTCTTTGTAGTATTTTTATAATTGCCTACATTGCAGTTTACAATTTTAGTTATTTAGTTTATTATATAAAATTTAGGTCATTAATATATACGATAATAAGGTTTGTATACTGTAAGATTTATACTTCTAGTATCGATATATTTTATCAATTATTAAAAGGATTCCAATTAGTATGTGATGGCCTTTATGTTGCCTAAATGCTTTCTTTGAAGTGGCTGTTAAGTTGTTTGTTAATGTGTAGTACTTTGTTGATAGCGCCATACCTCCGGTAAAAAAGTATGTCTAATTTGTAGTGTTGTAATTTTGAAAAAGTATGATTGCCGAATATAATTAAATAATAATTTCTCAAACATATTTATATGTAACGTAGAACGCATAAGCTATAGTCACAAATTAGTTATGTTTATGGCTCAGACCGAATAAAAAGTCAAGACAGAATGTTGCGTAAAGAGCAGTGAGGCCGGTAAAACTACGCCTCGCCGTGTACAAACACGAGTACACACACATATGTACAACGAAACTACGCCTTGACTCGTCAGTCGAACTATTGCGGCGTGGTGGCATTGGTGTTGCCGTTATTAAGCCTATAAGGTTAACTCTATTATTGGGTGATAATACACAACGTATTGCTATTAGTTTTTTTTTTAATAGTTGATCAATGTGTTTTAACCGACTTAAAAAAGAGAAGGTTCTCAATTGGACTTGTGGTGACATACCACATTAGTGTACATAGTTGTTAAAATAGAAAAAATTAGTACATAACAAATTTGTTGTAATTATATAGTTTTAAAATATCAAAAACAAATAATGACTCTTATAAATATTAATATACAGGATGGAACTAACTAATAAAAACCCAGCCTATTATTATTGCCAAATCTGTAGTTTGTAGAAAATCAACTAGGACTAGAGTAGGAACTATTCATTGTTTTTTGTGGTACTATTTTACATTTCATAATCATTCCAGCTGATACTTACTGAGAAATAATTCAACAACAACCCATTCTTTTTATTTTCTATGATATAACCACACCATTAGCCTGTCATGAAATTTTCCTTTTATTTCAGTTGGGTGGACTTACATTTATTGATGATCTATTATGTTTGCTTTAGTCAATTTTAGTACACACAGCAAGAATGTAACCCCCTTTATGGTTGCAGACTCAAATCGTGGGGGTCATGCAACTTACAATGGTTATAAGCTATTATCATAAATGGTCTGGGAAAGAATGTATTGTACACTAACCACATCCATTTATTAAATAATTGTTTGCCTGTGACATCAACATAGATACCATATCTGGTGTTTTAAATAGACCTTAGCTAATCAATATGACACTACAAGGTCACTTAAAATAGAGGCTTGCTCAAGTCTTAATAAATGCTTAATAAATCATTGTAAAAAGATTGCAGATTTATTAGATTTTTCTTTTATGATCACAAGTTATTATGCCTGGCACAAAGTTTAGAGTCTAAGAGACAAAAAAAATCAAATAGTTTCATATTATAACATCACTTATTGTACAAAGCTGCTCCCGCTTTAGCAAGTTGGTCAGCCATTTCATTTCCGTGGATCCCTTTATGTGCCTCCACATAGTTCCATTTTATATCCAATTTGCCTTGAATGGCATCTAGTTCTTTGAAGTCTACTTCATTCTTAACTGGTTCACCAGAAGCCAATTTCCATCCTTTTCTTTTCCAACCTGGCATCCATTTGGTTACTGAATTGATGAGGAATTGGGAATCGGTGTTTATTGCAAGTTTTTTGACTCCACATTCTAAAGCCTGTTTTATGGCGCGTGTGGCAGCCTGGATCTCACCACAGTTATTAGTGGCTCGGCCTGACACAGGTTCACTCACATTGTGAACATGGCCTTCGCCCCAGTAAACGCCAATGCCTGCTCGTGCACCCTGTCTTCCATTGGCTGAACATGCTCCATCTGTAAATACTTGTACATAACCCTGGCCGTCTTCTTCGAATTCATTATTATTACTTTTCCTTTGACGCTTAGGTGGTGGAGGTTCTATTAAAATAGTACTACGGTCGGAACCATTATTGCCTCTACTAAATATTTTATCTGTCCGCTTTTTAAATGACATCAATCTTTTCTCAACATCATCCAACTGTTGATGGGCTATTTTTTCCAAATCAGCGAAATACGAAGTGTCTCCGTCGTCCTCCTCTTTATCATTTGAAGTGGAGCTCCTAGGATTTGAGCGACTGGAGTGCTCGCTTTGACGGTTTGTAGAAGATGTCGAGTATGTCCTTTTCAGGCTCGCATTCGCCGTATTACCTTTGGATTTATTAGGTTTAGATTTAGCAGCAGTACTAGAGCTACTACTCCCGGGGGAAATGAAGTCTTGTGCACTCACAACCGAATCAAACTTCTTGTACCGTGCTCCGGAAAACCCTTTGACTTGAGCTTCACAGTCAGCCCAAGTCATGAAAATACCAGTCGTGCGGCCTTTTGCTACGGCGTAAAAGGGCATTTTTAGAAAATTTATACAAGTTTTTAATGGGTTATGGCAAATTTTTTTGATGACATATGGTGCTACACTAAGACTTCCGTCTGACTTCTTCGTACCTACAAAGTCGAACATTGAAGACTCCGAGTTTGTCCGCCGTCTGACCGAAACAATGGCATCACTAGCGCCTGTGAAAAGAAAGATAGCAACGAACAAACAACCGTTCGTTTACAAAGATCTTGATACCTGCAGTCACGTATTCGTCCGGAATGACACAGTACGAAGTCCATTGACACAACCATACGATGGACCATTCCAAGTACTGGAGCGCAGTGAAAAATATTTTAAACTGCAACTACCACTACGCACATCCAGCGTATCAATAGACAGGCTGAAACCAGCGCATATATGCAACGACGATGCGCTCACACTGACGAGGAAAACCACAGACACGGCGAACGATGACGTACCGAGAGCGCCAGCAGCTGACGTCACACCAGTGCCTGCTCCAGTTGAACCGTCAGCGAAGCCCTACGCTACGAGGTCTGGACGCGTAGTCAAACCAACCGTACGCTTCGCTTGAAGGGGGATTATGTGGTGACATACCACATTAGTGTACATAGTTGTTAAAGACTGTATTTTTTTAAATACAGATATTGCGAGTCCATTTTCAACGGACTTCAAAAAGGACCAGGTTTTCAATTCAGTTGTATTTTTTTAAATTTAATTTATTTGATTAAATCTTTGTTACTTCATAACTCCGTCACTTTATTTTTTATTGGAAAGCTGATACCTTTAATTATGACTCATATTCATTTCATTGGTATTGGATTTTCGGTTTCGAAGATATTGAAGTAGATGATGTTTTTTTTCGTTATAAAATAACATATTTCCATTGTTTTTAACGTTGTTGTGTATAAAGTTGAATTATAACTATATTATTATTGATATTTCAACGGCAAATTTAAGTCCCCTCTTTACTGTTCACGGTTTACTGTTCACTTACCAGTGTTACTGTTTAATTATTTTTTCATTTTCCGAATTGAGTCCAAAAATTAACAATATTGGATCGAAATCATTCGGAAAAGTAAGAAGGTACTATCATGGCAATATTTTCAAACCAACAACTTATATTTATTTATACCTATTTATACCGCCAAGCAGTAATGTTCACGTACCTATGTTCCAGTAAAATTACAGGCATATGAGACTTAACATCTTTATGTCTCAAGGTGATGGGCACAGTGCAGTTTGCCACTTGTGACGAACTGTATCGGCAAAGGTTACAGCTTAACACCAGGTGGGCTTTGTGCTGTTTTCCCCGATTGCATAAAAAACCCGTCACTAATTAGTTACAAGAAATAAATGCATGTAAATTAAATACCCAGTAATGTTATTTCTGAAACACTTTTTCCATTACCTTCCCCTACTTAACAACACTACTTTTGCCGACACCTTACATCGGAACCCTATTGCTGTATTAATACACTAATTACGTTATTAAATTGGTAACGTTATTTTAATAAGGTAATTTGATTATCATGGCAACACCGACACACGCACACATGTTTGGAAAACCGGCCTCACTTCTCAGTTCACAACATTCTGTCTTGACTTTTTATTTGGTCTGAGGTTTATGGAAACAGAATCAATATATCGTGGTGGTAAATGTACAAATCATACGAATCCGAACCTAACAATTTTAATGCGTTCATTCTTTCGCTCGCACTCGCCTACTTTAAACGAGGCATGAAAGAGATTTTATTTGTCTATGGTTGGTCTCGTATTATTGGCCGTGTAATATTCGGTCGTACATTATTGGCACGGCCTGATAAAGCACACCCGATATTTGGAGCATGTACATGAATTATTGGCTGTACAATATCGGCCGTGCATTATCAGTACGGACCGATTTTGTACGGGCAATAATACGCGACCAATAAAAGCCGACCAAATATTACGAATCCATGTACACGTAATATCAGGCCGTGCATTATCGTCCGTACAATATTGGTCGTACATTATCATGGTCGTGTATTATTGGCTCCCAACAAACCCTGTTTACGATTTGTTTTTTTTTTATTTACCAATAATACCATAGATAAATAAATACAGGGCTATGTTCCGAGCCCCTTAGTTGTTTTTATGGCTACTTGAAGGTACATGCCATGAAGGCCTTTCAGGGACACGACCTTCAGTAATGAAGTACACGACCAAGAAGAAGAGAAGAAGAAGGTACAAAACGACACGGTTGTTTTATCACCTCAAATACCGATTTATGGCAGGGAACTAACAAAATATATAGACTTTTATGATATTGAAAAGCATAATACCACCGTTTTCTGCAAAATTCAAAAGAGTGCATATAATTCTATCATCGACAAATGTCAAGGCCATCTCAGATCAGGTTGCAACCTTCAAAGGTTCGGTACGATCGATTTGTGAGAACAGAACGATCAATCCAAAAAAAATCAAAATCAACTCAAAACTTATCTGAGCGCTTGGTCGATGCGACGCGTGGTCAAAATGCTGGCATATATTTGGCTCAACGAATAAGCATTGCAATTCAACGGGGCAATGCAGCATGCTGGGCACGCTGCCAACTGGGAGTGGGCTGGAGCATTTGGACTGCCTATGAGTCTGCTATGACTTATAGGTTGTCTAAATGCTTTTATTGTAGTAGCTGTAGTGTATATATATATATATATATACATATATATATATGTATATATATAAATATAATACTCTTTCTACGGTTATCACTGTTATTAGTTACCCAAACTTGATAGTGGCCTCTAGCGAATTCTTCGTGCAACTAAAACAAGCACGTAGCTTTACTAACTGCTCCCTCTAAAATTCAATATAGTTTTCATTTAAGAATTCCTGCTGTTTTTTTTTTTTTTTTTATACTGAACTGGGTATCACTTGACCACTATCTCACCTGATGTTAAGTGATGATGCGGTCGATGATGGAGCGCGCTTACCCAGAAGATACCTGTTTACTCGGGTTTTGAAGACCCCCATATTGTACTTAACCGGAAACACAGACTCAGGCAGGGTATTCCATTCCCTGGCGGTTCGTATAATAAACGAAGAAGCAAATCGCTTTGTTCGGGTGAATGGAATATCTACCATATAGCGGTGGCGTTTCTGAGTATCCCTGGATGTCCGGTTAAAGAATGGGGATGGCGGAATCAAATCATGTAGTTCTGTGGCACACTCCCCGAAATGTATCCGATAAAAAACCGATAAGCAAGCGACTCTGCGGCGATGCTCGAGACTTTGGAGTCTCTTGCTTACAAGTTCGTCGTCGTTAATGAGTCTCTTGGCTCTCCTCTCAATAGCTTCCAGTGTCTCCAGCTGGTATTTGGCAGAACCATCCCAAAGGTGAGAACAGTACTCCATACACGACCGGACTTGCGCTTGATAAAGATTAAGCAGCTGTCCCGGTGTGAAGTATTGTCTCACCTTAGCCAAAACACCAAGCTTTTTTGAGGCCAGCTGGGCTTTAGACTCTATATAGGAGCCGAAATTGAGGGTCGGTGTTAATGAGATGCCAAGAAGCTCGAGATGGTTACTTATCGGCACGGACACATCCCTGAAAGTAGGAGCCAGCTGAATAGGGCTCCGTTTGGCGGAGAAAAGACAAGCTTGGGTTTTAGCAGCATTGAACTTAACCAGATTGGCATCGCCCCATTCGGAGACAGCCTTCAGAGAAAAGTTCAAGCGCTGAACCATCGCTTCCCTATGAGACTGGATTTGTAATGCACTGGTTCGTGCGTTAGATGTATAACTCTCCACAACGGCGCTGTCGTCTGCGTACCCAAAAATACCGGGCTTAAGCAGATCATTAATATGCAGCAGAAAAAGCGTTGCAGAGAGTACTGATCCTTGAAGGACTCCGGCGTTTATAGCCAATTGGTCGGAAGAACAGCCATCGATGACCACTCGAATCGACCGATCCCTCAAGAAATCTGAAATCCAAACACATAAGTCAGTGGGAAGGCCGTATGAAGGAAGCTTGCTAATAAGGCTATCGTGCCAAACCCTGTCAAAAGCCTTCGAGATATCGAGAGAGATAGCAAGCGCCTCTCCGTGGTTCTCGATGGCTTCGCTCCAGATGTGAGTGGCATACACTAGAAGATCCCCAGTAGACCGGTTTCGGCGAAACCCGTATTGTCGGTCACTGAGGAGATCATTCACTTCTAGGTATGCCAGGAGCCTGTGGTTCAGTACACGTTCCATCATCTTACAGAGTATGGAAGTGACTGAAATAGGCCTGTAATTGGCAGGGTCTGCGCGACTACCCTTTTTAGCACGGGCTGCACGTTTGCAAGCTTCCAGGACTTAGGCACTTGACCAGTCGTCATAGACAAGCGAAAGAGGCGAGTCAATATTGGAGTCAACTCAGGCGCACACATCCTCAAGACTACAGCTGGTATACCGTCTGGACCTCTAGCTTTGTTCACGTCCAGATGTAATGTAATGAAGTAAAAACATTTACTTCTAAAATGTTTCTAAACATAATTAATAATTTTGTACCAGTTTGTTAAAGCAATATTATTTGTTGCTACGTGTAAAGCCATACTAAAGCAAAAATTTTGCGATTGGCGTAAAGGTTTTCTTTTATTTTTATGAAATACGGACTCCTGACTTGACAACCCCACATGAAATTGCGGACTCGGATGTTAATAACGGAGTGTTTTTTGATTTCGTGACATTTTTGATGAATTTTAGTAAAAATGGGGAGAATTTGTGTCGTGGAGGTAATACTTTAAACATAATTTGTTAGTGAGGAATTACGGTGACCATGCATGACTATCCAATTATAGTTCAAGAACAAATTAATTAAATACCTATGTATATTTTATTCCTTTCTCTATTAAAATAACTTTGTTTCAATTTCAGATTTCCTAAAGATCCTAATGTTAGTTTAACTCATAATGCAAAATTAGAAACAATGAAACATTTAAGGAATAAGCTGGGTTTGCGGCAGAAGCTTCACAAGACTTTTTTATTTAACAATATTTGATTTAGAATTACACTTAACTGTTGTTTCTTACCTAATTAATGAAATATACCACAATAGGTAGTTTATCGTAATTTTATCTTAGTCCAACTGCATGTCGTATACAAACATCTCTCTACCTACCTCAATACCTACCTATATGACGCGAGTGTGAAAAGCAAGCAAAAACAGGAAATGTACAGTGCCGCAAAGGGCAAGTTCATCATTAGCATCTTCGATTAAAATCCATCTCAAACAATGATCTGCTGACGTCAGATCATAAATATTTTTTTATAATAAAACTATTGTCCTTAAATCATATTTCAATATTGTCGCCATTGCCAGAGAGTGATAAGAGGTACAGTTATTGCGCTCTCGTTCGGCTTCAATTTTGCGACAACAGCTCATTCCTGTTGTACGTAGTACTTATTACTTCCATGAAGATAACTTTTATTACCTTGACCTAAGAATAATAACTTTCTCAGGTTATGTCAATATTTCAAAAGTGCGCCATCTTTCGCTGAGTGACTTTATTATTTGCACAAAAACAAGACAGTATTTACCGCGGCGCGATTGAGGGGGTCTATTATCGAGCTTTTGCTATTCACCGTCAGATGGTTTTAGGAATAAGGTGGGCCAGACCAGCTATCCACCCTCCCTCATCCTGCAAACTGGCGACACGTTTCTTCAAAGGATAATTTGTGATCGTCACCTCCCTCCTCCCTCATTCCTCAATGGTCTATAATTATTTTCATCGACTGTACCACATACTGAGCCGTTTTGCATGATGTGTCAGCTGGAGTCATAAGCTGTTATACATAAGACATCATAAGCTATAACACCAATAATAACATAGAATATCAAAATTTATTTGGCACCTAAATTTTGAGTTGGTATGGTATTCATAACTGCACTATATATGCTCGAAAAATTTGCATATTTTGAATTAAGTCCTTTTAGCTTTTTAGAAAAGACAAAATTAATGATTTTGGAGTTAGGCTTGTTCTGTAATCTGTACTAAAGAAATCAAAATAAGGTCATCAGTAAAATAAACAAAATTTCTATATTTTAGACATAGATGTATTCTGCATTCACATGACAATATTGTCAGCACATGCCGATATTGCAGATAAAGTACCTACCTAGCTTATCAGCAAATTTTTCCAACTAAGACCGGTAGTACTTTGATTTCATAGAAAAATTAAACAGAATAATATGGTTTATTAAACCAAGGTCAAATAATACCATAACAGATTAAAAATGAGATTTTAGAAACTGAGATTTAAAAAAAGGACGCATTACTACAGCATAGAAAATGTGATGTACCTATTTACCTACATAAATATTAATTAATTTAAGTGAACAATAATTTATCAAAGAATAAATTAAAATTCATCATTTCTTTCAATTTTCACTAAATCTACATGGAATGTGAGAGTGGCAGACTTCGGTATTTTCGGTGGTGCCCCAGCCTCTCCATAAGCCAGTTCTGGGGGGATGACTAGTTTTCTTTGTTCTCCCTCACACATCCCTATCAGGCCCTGATCCCAGCCTTTGATGACTTGTCCTGAACCTAGAGTGAAGGTCAAGGGGTTGTTTCTTGGTATAGAGCTGTCAAACTCAGTGCCATCATCTAATGTGCCCTGAAAAAAATAAAACTAAGGTTATTGGTAATAATTATGTATAGTAAGTTTACATCTGTCATCAATAAATGTTAATTACATACTTATGGTAGTTGAAAAATGAATGGATATGGTCTAGATGGGATGTTACTGGAGTACATAGGACTAATTTACAATAAGTTTGTGACAAGATTAAGCATACTGTTTACAAGCTTCAAACCAAAATTTCCCCAATTATCTTTTGATTTTAGGTATCTTGGTAAGTGCTAGAAAATGAAGGAGGCTTTGACAACAATGTTATAAAACAATATTGAAATGGCTAAAATGTGAATAATATTGCCAAGAATATGAACTACATAACAATGTAAATAAACAAGATCAAGCAAAACTCAAAATTTGTCAGCTAATTCTAGAAAATAGTTATTATGCCAATTGTTCAGTAGTTGACAAATGTTTATTATCAAATATATGTCAAAAATAATTTCAGCTCACTGGCGTCTATTAATACTTATACACTGCACTTGCAGTTACAACACTGAAGGCTTGCTTAATCTTTTGGCATCTGAGATAACAATGGGTTTCATTCATATATGGATGATATTGTCCACAAGGTGTCCAATGGTTTGATAGCCATACAGATAACCAAAGTTAAGTCTGAATCAGAGGTAACAACACTGATCTATAACAATAAAAACAATTTAAAGTAGGTCTAAATGTATGCAGTCTGCCTATGCAAAATTCATCGTGGGTAGAAAATAAAATTCATGAGAAAGTTAACAATAACCAGCCATAAGAATAGACAGGTAATTCTGAAGTGACTACTTCTCGTGAACAATATTCTGATGCCTTTCTGTCTTAGCCTCTGAGATTGGTAGCAAAGGCCCAAATTTCAATTCCTAATTAATTATACTTCTTACCATTATAGCGAACTGTGTGACCACAATTGAAGACTGCTTCACATAAGTTGCATCAACATTTACATAATACACTAGAGTGAATCGTCTAGGTGCTTTGTAAGAAAAATGTATACCTAACTTAACAATTAAATAACAATGAATTTTTTACTGAAAGGCTAGCTTTGCCCACCTGAAGGCCACTGTATAACCGCACTAACACCATGTCAAGACAACTACTGGGACCAACAGATTCTCATGTCCTCTGAAACATCGAAAAGCATTTCAATGTTCCAGAGCACAGTAGTAAACGATACTAGCGGTCATCCATCCAAGTAGGGAGTACAGCATTATATCATTAGCAATAGAGCAACCATTTCTTCATCTAGTTCAACGGTTAAGAAGGAGTAGGCAAGCGCTGCAAAGAGCTGTTTGTATTGTTAGATTTTCCTGCGCTTCAGACATAAGGTGAGAAACGCGAAGAATTTCATATTTCGAAATCATTACGTTTATAGTCTATACGAAGTATCTGAAAACATCGGCAACCTTTCGCAAATCTTATTACCGTATAATGCATGTGGAGCAGGTCTCCTTTGCGGCTTGTAATAGGGCATTCTGCGGGTCTTTTCTTCACTCCAATTTGTAATTTTTTGGGGGCGGTGCTTCCTATGACAACATGGGATATTAAGCTCATTAACACTAATATAAAGATAAATATCTTGCTTAATGTTATTAATGCTGCTTTCATGGTGACGTTGAACTATTGCAGCCAAGCAAAGACGACGAGTTGTATTATTTCTTTTTATTGTAGATAGGGGCTACATTAATAAACTACAGTCATCTAAACTAAACCACAGTTTACCACAGATTTAAGCTGCCGTCTGTAATCCGTTCCGTTTCACCATAGATCAAATAAAATATATCACAGATTACTAGTATGTCTACGTTTCACGCCCAAAGTGATTTTATCTGCTGCGGTGCGCTCCTGCAAGACCGGGCCAAATATTGGTCGAGCTAGATTTTCTCTAAGGTACCTGGAACGACCTTTAGAACTACTGTCAAACTATGAAATGACTGCGATGTTTTTGGTGATAAAATATTTTTATGAAATAATCAACATGTTTATGAATTGGGGGCTCATTACGTTATACGTATTTAAAGTCGAAATTACACGTGCGAAGCCAGGGCGGGTCGCTAGTGTAATATATTATATAATATATTACACTAGCGACCCGCCCTGGCTTCGCACGTGTAATTTCGACTTTAAATAATATTATTATCTATTACATTATTTATTACCTGCATGTTTTGGAAATGGGGCTCATTACGTAATTAAGCAATGGTAGCATAGTAATCACTAATCCTTGACTTAGCTTGGACAAGATTTATGAAATATTGTAGAATCTGTTACATTTGACAGCTAGATTTGAACAATTCAAAAGGTTTTGGTTAGACAAAGCATAATTACCTGCCGGAACGGGTATGATCGAATCTTGTCTTGATTAAATTAAGCTCGTTTCGAGTGCTGGAACAGTGTGTATTCGCGTTTAGACCAAGATTTGACTTGGCCGAAGGCTTGCAGGAACACGCCCTAGAGCGACCAATATTTGGCCCAGCCTTCCAGGAACGCCTTCCTGGGAATACGTCATCTAAGAATTACCGACCTGATAAATGAAATACATTCATGATGTACGTAAATGAGTTATTGGCCGGGTATTAATAATTAAGCCAGGCAGAAGGAATCGTATTATATCGCGATTGGAGTGGAAATCTTAACACAGCCGGTAAAATACAGTCATAATAATTGATGTGCATTATTTCGTCGCCAATTACCGAGCCGGTTGTTCCCCGGCCGGTGATTTGATTATTTATACACTCCATATTAGCCTACATCAGGAGCGCGTTCCGAACCTCGGTTAGAGCGCACTCGGCGTGAAAGAGGTCGTAAATTTTAACGACCTCTAATCTCTAACTGACATGACCTTGACATTTCTTGATGAGAGAAATATAGGCACTCTTTTATAATTTGCAGGTAGCCAGGTACATAATAACGGTAGTTATTGCTTTTCAAACATCATAAAAAGTCTATAAATTTTGCAAAAATCCCTGCCAAAAACGATATCTGAGATTATAAATACAACCGAGTCGTTCGGAACCTTCGAGTATGTTAAAGCAACCAAACTACGCACCCTGACTCTCGGAACGCGGCCCTATGACACTATGATATGATATGACGTCTATGACCACTAAATGACAATAGTAACTTTGTTTATAAAACATTATTTTTTGGTTTATCATTCCATTGTAAAGTAAATTACACTCAACACCAGTGCATTGGAGTATGTGAGTGGTCGGTCGTAAATCAGGGAAATTGGTGTACATTATATATCATAAGGTTTATTATGGTGAAAATACTATTCCTTCACCCAGACTTGGGTATTGGCGGTGCGGAAAGATTAGTACTCGATGCCGCATTGGCATTCAAAAAGAAAGGACACGAAGTATCATTTTATACGAATCACCATGACCCTACGCACTGTTTTGCTGAGACTAGA
This sequence comes from Plagodis dolabraria, assembly GCA_963854805.1. NCBI lineage: Eukaryota > Metazoa > Arthropoda > Insecta > Lepidoptera > Geometridae > Plagodis > Plagodis dolabraria. The sequence continues at coordinate 20,391,188 of OY978460.1, read as the reverse complement.
GACGGAACTTTTCCAGTAACAGTCGTCGGAGACTGGATACCACGTTCTATTTTGGGTAGATTTAAAGCAGCGTGTGCATACGTGCGCATGGTGTACGCAGCAGTTTATATGGCTTGGTATATCATCCCTAGTGAAGAACCGACTTTGATATTCACCGATTTGATATCTCTGTGCATTCCGTTTTTAAAACTAGCTCGTGGGCGTTTTAGAATTGTGTTCTACTGCCACCACCCTGATAAATTGCTTACAACTGAAGGTGGTTTTCTTAAAAAGTTGTACAGAGCACCATTAAACTGGTTGGAGGAGTTAACAACGGCTCGGGCTGATAAAGTTCTGGTGAACAGCAAATACACTGCAAGGGTTTATCAAGATGCATTTCAAAAAATTACAGATGTCCCTGATATTTGCTATCCTTCAATCAACACAGAGTTTTTTAGATCAACAGTACCAAAGCCTTTGAAAGAGGTTGTTCCTGTAGGCACTGATAAATTTATTTTCTTATCAATAAACAGATATGAGAGGAAGAAGAATTTGGCACTTGCATTAAAATCATTAGAGCATTTGAAACATGTAGTAGATGAAGGTGAATGGAGCAGAGTACATCTGATCATGGCTGGAGGTTTTGATCCAATCAATTTAGAAAACATGGAGCATTACATGGAGCTGACAGATCTGGCTGCAGAATTGGATATTGAAGACAAAGTTACATTCATGAAGTCACCTAAAGACACTGAGAAAGTTTCCCTTCTGTATAATTGCAAAGCTCTCATTTACACTCCTTCCAATGAGCATTTTGGCATTGTGCCATTAGAGGCGATGTATTTCCGCAAACCAGTGATTGCTGTGAACAGTGGAGGACCTACAGAAACAGTTGTCAATGATGTAACAGGATTCTTGTGTGAGCCTAACAGTCAAGCCTTTGCTTCAGCTATGTGTAAGCTAATAGAAAATCCAGAACTGTGCGAGAGGCTAGGGGATGCTGGTTTAAAAAGATATGAAACTAAGTTTTCATTTGAGGCATTTACAGAACAGTTAGATGGAATCTTACAAAGGGAGAGACAAATAGTGTCTGAAGCGAGAGCCATAGAGTTTGAACAGAAGAAGAATAAATAACATAACGCCAACACTCCAACAATATGTGATGTTGTATGAGTGTTGACCAAAGATTAGAATTTAAATTGTCGATATTGATTGTCAATATAGTTAGAATTGCCATCAGTTGTGCAAGGTTTTTGTGTTTCAGCACAAGTTATTTTAAACCTTTACTGATTTATTATAATATCCAAATTCATGAAATTTTGCTACATGTAAACACAACCTTGGTAACAACTAAACATCATGGCACTGTAGAGTGGAAACTAGTATTTAATGGGTTAATTTGCATGTAAAAAAAAATGTACCTTATGGGCTTAAAGGCATTTCATAGCTGTGTTAGAAGCATTTGTATAGTTTATTTATCAGTACTTAATATTATAAATGCAAAAGTAACTCTGTCTGTCTGTCTGTCTGTCTGTTACGCTTTCACGCCAAAACTACTGGACCGATTTGAATGAAATTTGGTATGGAGGTAGTTTGAGACCCGGGAAAAAACATAGGATAGTTTTTATCCGACTGCGCAAAAAGAGGTTAATGTTTTCGCGCGATAACCGACATACGCGCGGGCGGAGCTGCGCCCGGAAAGCTAGTATTCTATAAGATTTTTATGGTCTTGTACATAGTGGTAAGAGAATACATTTACCTTCTTATTATAATCATAGTAACTCTTCTTTTTGACTCTATATAATATTGTATAGACCCATAAGAGCTTTCCTTTTCACAGTTCTAGTTCCTAGCATTTTTGATCTACTGGTTCCTGATCAGGAAAGATAGAATAATATGATCCACAAATCTTATCTTATCAATGCTTATAATATGTATGTATAGTGTATAAAGATGTATATCTTTTTTGTATTTGTATCAGCAAAATGTCCACTGCTGAACACATCCTCCTGCATTACGGGAAGGGTATGCCATAATCCGCATGCTTGGCAGACAGCTTGGGCAATGCAGTGTATCTTTTGGTATGGTTCCTTTTGCAACCGCTTACAACTTCCAAAGAAGGATATGGAAGTGGTTATATTCTAAAATGGGGTAATATTGGATATATATTTATAGTGTACCAAAATTATTACTTGTAATTGCTGTTTATCAAGCTTTGGTTTCATTTACATAATAAATTGCAAATTAATGGTCTTGTAGGTTGTTTAATTGGTCATGAGAATTTAGCTTCACCTTGTAATTAAGGTACTTATAATAGTTTATAGTGTCTTAAAATACTTTGTAAATGTTATATTAGTTTCAGCAACTGTGTAATTTGATGCCCACTGACACTGAATTGAATTGAAACTATAAATTTATTGAAACCCTGCCTCTTCAAAGTATTAAATGAAATGGACAAATTGCCAGAATCAATGTAAGTAATATTTTTTTTTGGCTTAATTCAAATTCCTCTATTATAGGATCCAATTCAATTCACGAGATACTATTATATGTTGAATTATCAGTGATGCCTGAGTAAATTAAGCCAAAAGCTTTGGTTACAGCAAGTTTGATGTAGCTAAACATACCTATGCAGTTACTGAAAGTCATAAATCATGTTAGTTAATGTGGTACGGGTGTTATAGCACATAAGTCTTAAGGTTAAGATAAGTTAAGATACAAATCTAAGTAAGTCGTAAGTTAAGATACAAATCTAAGTTAGATTTTTAGTTAGTAGTAAAGAAAGACTAGGCAAGGTACTTGCCTTGGTTTTTTGCAGAATGAATAGTTTAGGCAATGTTCTCCTAATCCCTATATGGATGTATGACCACTGACCACAAGTAGCACTTAACTACTGAGTGCTTCCCGGCTTCAGAGTGCATCCGTCAGTCCTGTTTAATATTCCCTGGATGGCAGTTGTAAACCTTTAAAAGCAGCTCTCAGTCTAGGTTGAGCATTTTTACCATCTTTGGCCATTAATTTTAGGTTAGCCTGAACAACATCTTCGACCACATCATCACTTAGCATCAGGTGAGATAGTGGTCAAAGGCTAGCCTATCAGGCATAAAAAACAACTTTGATTACCTACCCAAAATCCTCAGACTGGTTTAAGACACGGCTTTTCAATCATTAGATAAAAAAGTCTGATAAGTTAACTGACCAAATTTAAAACAAATTATTGTAATAAATAACACTCAGTTTTTAATATTGGTTATGAATACATCATATATTCCTATGAATAATATTGTGATGATTGAAAAACCTGGCCGAAGAACCTCACCAGATGATCTATCAAACATTCTATATAATGTGGCTATGGAAAAGAAAAGTTATTAAATTATTGATTCAAATAGTTTGCCAGAGGGATTGCAGGCATGTATCGGATTTATATTTAGCAATACTGACAGCTAAATTTAAATCTGATATTGTCTGCAAAAATAAAGCCCTGTTAATAAAATTAAAATAAGAAAGAGTTTGAACACCTTCATTTGAAGATGACATTGTTTTTGTGAGTTTGTGGCCATTTGTATATGAATATGTGAATAATTTAAATATAACCTATAATAATGTTATTAATTTTGATTTATTTGTAATAATTAACAATACATAATACATGTCCGTCATCATCGCGGGAACACCATCTCCGTTTTCACTCAAACTTTCCAACAAGTTTTTTTACCTCAACACTGAAATGTGTGAAATAACTTGTTGAAGTCGGTACCATGATAGTTCAAAATTACCTTTTTGTAAAATACCAATATTGTGTGCATGTACTGACTTCGAGTTTATAAGTAAGTTTTAGTGACACTTTTTACTTATGGGATCAATTGTCAATGACTATCATCATGATAGGAAAACCTTTTTCAGTTATTGGAGTGTAACTCAAAAACGGCTTGACCGATTTAAAATAAAAAATAATCATCAAAATTGGTTCACCCAGTCAAATGTTCTGAGGCAACAAACATAAAAAACAGTGGTATTGATAACCTCCTCCTTTTTTTTGAAGTCGGTTAAACACTAGAATGTGCCTCCATAGTTTAAGAGATATTTCAATTTAAAAATATTCAGTTCCTTCAGCATGGACAAAGAGGCAACACGGTGCAATTGTTTTCTGGTATCCGGTGGTAGCCGCTGCTGTGATTAACACAAACATAATATTTTCTTACTGCTACCATCAAAATACATATATCTTGCTAAAAAACTGTTCATTATTTTTAGTACTTGGCAGAAAATGTATCCATCCAAATGTGGATCTTAGCACGGAGCGGAAATTGCGCAATTAGTCTAATTGACAACGCGGCAGTGTAACTGACAGTGCTGAGAGGCGTCGTGGAAACGAACTTAATGTTGCGATTATTGCATTTTGACTCTCGGTCTATAGGGGAACTAGTGGGAAGTAAAAAGTTCCAATCGTCACAACTGGGGACGAACTAAATTTTTTTTTCTTACTCGTACCCAGTCGGGTCAGTACGACAGGGCGGGGATGACCGGGAACCAATCATCGGAAAACAAATAAAAGAAAATCTGTGGCCAAGCAGTACGCCAAAATCATAGCAAGTGGAAATTCCTGTCTCGCTTAGGAATGATTGCATCCGATTGCGTCAAGGTAATGTAGTATCGCCGCACGGTACACTTTTTTCATATTCATATAATTCGGTTTCCACTGTGTAGATATAAAATGCAGATCTTACAAAAAAATTAAATAATGAGAGGTAAAATGTGGACACTGGTGGGCTCTACAGAATGACTTAATAATTAACAAATAATATGGTAAGTTATCGATATTTAAGCTAGATACCGAGTGAGATTTATTTTTTATATCATCGTCATAACATTCTTGCAGTGAATAGTAGCATTTATTAGTGAGATAAAATGCGGATTCTTTGTCAATATCTTTTAGATCCTGAGGTCAGAGGCCTGTTTATACATATTGTATAGGTGCTTGTACTGTGCATCTTTAGCTTAAACATCGAAAGCGCCAACCTATTTTTGTTTCTGAGTTGCGTTGCTTTAAACCACACGAGTGCGGTAAGGTATGTGTTCTGCTGCTTTTGAGATTTATTCGTAGTATACTATAAATACATTATCGTGATAGAGACAAAATAGAAAACGTTAAGACAGAAACATAACTTTTTCATGTATCAACGTGATGAGAATACGACATTTTGGCAAATACAACTCTTCTGACATGAATTAAACTGAAATGCACTGCAACTCCGGTCTGAACTTTTTTTTAGCCTTTGACCACGATCTCACCTCATGGTAAGTGATGATGTGGTCGAAGGTGTTGTTCAGGCTAACCTAGAATTACTGGCTCTCAAGGACAGCTGCCGGAAAATAGGTGCTTGGCGACAGATTTCTACTTGTTTAAATGTCTTTATGCGATGTCAAACAGTAGTATAAAAGATAACGGTAGTATCAAAGGGTTCTTTGAATTATGGAATCGTGACTTCAAAACCAATAAAACTCATAGTACATAACGAAAATATAAATATATTTATTGATAAATAAACTCACACTACTTTAAGATATCACCAATTTTTTATAGCTGTTTTATAATGAGTTTTATTAAGTGTTAACAGGCTTAAATTACCCGGTCTCAAGGATAAATGCCGGAACGCACCGTTAGATGCTTGGCGAGAGATTTCCTGCTTGAGGGTGGTAGCTAGCCAGGCGGGTATTCGCAAAATGCCCTACCAAATAGCCAAGCTATGTTTTATGATCAAGGTTAACCGTGACTGTTAGCATCTCTGAATTCGCGAATTTATGAATGATGTTCAATTGTTATCATTGTCTATGACACGCAAAGATTAAGCGCCCAGCCGCTCACAAGAGGTCCACTCTGACAAGCACCTAGCTTGACACTGATGTTACTATAATGCTTAAATTACTGACTCTCAAGGACAGCTGCCGGAACACACCGCTAGGTGCTTGGCGACAGATTAACTACTTCAATAGTTAGCCAGGCGGGCATTCGCAAAAAGCCCTTCCACCATGCGGTGAAGCTCAAGCCCGCGGCGGGATTCGAACCATGGACCTGCTGCGCGGCAGTCCATAGTCAATGCCACTGAGCCATCACTGCTTCAAAAAGTTGTTGAGAGCTAGTCCAATTACAGGCTAGCTACAGCCCTCTAGTAGAAAATATGGCGCCAAGCACCAAACAGTGTGTTCCGGCGGGAGACCTTGAGAGCCAGTCACATTACAGGCACATGAGACTTAACAACTGTATGTCTCAGGCTGACCGGTGCAGTGCAATTCGTCATCTGTGACAAAATGCATCTGTTATAGAGAGATAGTCCACTGAATATCAGGTGGACCTCGTGCCTTTTCCAAAAAGTCAATTATTTATCTTCAACTTTGTGAAGACAACACTGGGAGATATTGGCATGTTAAAATATCACACAAAAATTATCATTATTTCTTTGTTAATGGCTTCTGCGATTTAAAGTTACCACATTTCTGCCAATGTCAGTTCATGCTAGTTTCAAGTCTCGTAGAATTATTATTTTAATTAAGAATATGATCGGTATTTAGAATGAAGAAACGGCCAATACAAAAAATGAGAGTTTAAATTTATAACAGCGTTACCTCATGGTAGATATATTCGACATTTTTAGGGTTCCGTACCCAAAGGGTAAAAACGGGACCCTATTACTGAGACCGTCCGTCTGTCACCAGGCTGTATCTCAAGAACGGTGATAGCTAGGCAGTTGAAATTTACACAGATGATGTATTTCTGTTGCCGCTATAATAACAAAAAAAAGTTGGCCAAGTGCGAGTCGGACTCGCGTACTTTAATATAAAAAAGGTTAATATATGAAGTCTAATGTTGTATAGCTAGTACGGAACCCTTCGTGCGCGAGTTCGACTCGCACATGACCGATTTTTACAACACTTCAAAGTGTTTATATGTGTGTTTTTCAAATTTTCTAGATGTATTTAAATCTAGTTTCACTCGACGATTGTTTTGTCCATGTTGTCATATACTCTCTCCATATTTTCTTGGGGCAACGGGTCCATGATTTCAACTTGAAGGTCGTATTGCTGATCGAGGCCCATGTAGCTGTCGCTTATTATGTAAAGTGTGTAGATCACACGACCTGGAAAAAGGATTTTAAATGATTGCACTCAGTTTCTATTTCTTTATGGCAACTAATTCGTTTTTTTTATAAGTTACACGGGCTGTAGAGTGTGAACACATATTGTCATGTCAATAATATATCTATGTTATTAACTAATATGTGTGATTTTTTTTATTGTTGATTGCTTTCGACCACGGTGTCACCTGATGGTAAGTGATGATGTGGTCGAAGCTTAACAAGCTTAACCTAAAATTACTGGCTCTCACACAACGAAAAATGCTTGTCGACAGATTTCTACTTGAACGTCGCTAGCCAGGCGGGCATTCGCAAAATGTCCTTCCACCATGCAGTGAAGCTCAAGCCCGCGTCGGGATTCGAACCATGGACCTGCTGCGCGGCAATCCATAGCCAATGCCACTGAGCCATCACTGCTTTAGAACCCTAGGTAAACCAAATTTTTTAACACTTCGTTAACCTTATGGCTCTGTGGGGTGCCGGGCTAGTATTAAATCTCGTATATCTGCCTGTGGGAGTCGAAAGAGTAAAGTATGAAGGATATGGAGAAAGGGATAAGTACCAGCAGCAGGGCAGTAGCGCCTGAGGAACTGCTATCTTACACTGCGATCCTCAAGCCGCCTACCAATCCTGGAGTTTATGGCTAACAACCTAATGGGGGAGGCTCTTGTTCAATGATGGATGTTATAGCTTGTATCGGTATAAGTAGCATGTCAACGCAGCCTATGATGAAGGCGGTATGCGTATAACCAGATTATAGTACCTTTATGTATGGTACCCAAGACGTGGCGATTATGCAAAGTTCGATAATGGGGGAGGTGAACTTATAGCGATTATTAGAAGCGAAGTGAATCAAAAAGCAAGCAGCACGTAGCGTGACATTGCAATATCTCTTGCACTTCATCTGGAATTATTATCACGTCATCTAGCCAGGTACGAGCTACATATCAACACACAACACACAACCACTTGATGTGCTATTATCGCAGTATATATAGCAGTTATTGCAATATTACAAATATACGAGTGGAAAAATTATAGTCAGGTGCGGGATTCGAAGCCGCGACATCCAGCCCTTTAACCGGGGTATACTCTGATCGAGTCATGTTAGCTTAGCCGGTCAGAGCATACCCCGGCTCCGGGTGGAGGACGCGGGTTCGAATCTCGCACATGACTATAATTTTTCCTCTCTAAATTTCTTATATTGCTATGTAATCAATATAGCATAGCGTTATTCCAAAATTAAAAATATATGGCAGTTTTTCAAAAGGCTCTGCTGCCCACCTTCTTTTATTTTCCCATTAGCCACTTTATGACTCTCACATGAAGATAGAAGGAGTAAAAAGGTCTATCTTATATGCAGACAAGTCCAGATGAAGAGCAGGAGACCATGCAGCGTCAGCATATTCTTGACCCTGGAGTACCACGGAAGTGCTCAATAGTCAATACCAAGAATGTTCACTTAGTCAAGTAAAGTAAAGACCATTGCTTAACCTAGTCGATCGGTTAAGAACGAATCGGCAAGCTGCGCTATAAGAGCTTAAATCATTTATTACACCTGAGGGCAGTTTATACTGTACTGTATCAGCCGGATTTTTCACTGCTGAACTTTTAACTTATTTTTTATTGCTGATAGGTAAGCCTTTGACCACAAGCTCACCTGATGGTAAGTGATGATGTGGTCAAAGGTGTTAAACAGGCTTAACATAGAATTACAAGGACAGCTGCCGGAACACACCGTTAGGTGCTTGGCGACAGATTTTCTACTCGGGGTTGGTCGCTAGCCAGGCGGGCATTCGCAAAATATACCACCATGCGGTGAAACTCAAGTCCGCGGCGGGATCGGAACCATGGACCTGCTGCGCGGAAGTCCATAGCCAATGCCACTGAGCTATCACTGCTTCAAAATGCCTCCCCCATTATGGTAGGGTTTGCCATAATCCTCACGCTTAGCAGGCGTCTTGGGGATCGCAGTGTGAGATATCAGTTCCTCAGAAAGCGCTAAGCCCAGTTTATATGGAAAGTTATATTTATTACCTGTGTGTGAAGGCGTATAGAAGGTGACTTGGGCGGTGCCTCTAGGCGACACTCTCTTCAAGGCGTGCAATTCTACATTGTCTATGGTTCCCAGGGTGACGAACCAGCCTTCGCTTTTCCCTCGCGGGAACCGCGGGCATAGTACGTTGTTAGGGTTCCCGCCGCGGCGGTTCATGTCGATTAATATAGTGTATTCCTGTAACGATAAAAAATGTTAAATTAAAGAAAATAAAACCCAGCAAGTGCGAGACAGAATTGCAAATCGAGGACTCCGTACTAAATATAATGAACATTACAACCAATTGTATATAGCTTTTTTGTCATCCAGGTCAGGATTCTTAATGCGAGTTGTTGGCATGCAATATTTAGGCAAACAAAAACGAGTATCGGTTTCCTGTCAGATGTTATTTTGTAGGGGTGTGTATATCAATTAAGCCGACAAAGTGTTTTTTTTTTTTAAATAAGTTTTTAGACCCTTCATGTGAAGTGGTGATAAACTTTTTATTTAGTCTGTACCCCATGTTGTGGGGTATCGTTGAATAGGTCTTTTAAAATGACTAACTAGGGTTGCTAATACTATTTTTCAATTTAATGCTACATTTAAGCAATATTAAACTTTAAAGTAATTTCTGTTCCAGTAGGGCCTAACCCCACCTTTAAAAGCTAAACTGCCGGATAAAGTAATAGTCGTTGAACTTGATTGTTGGATTATCTGAATCTGTATATATTATATGAATCTGTATTTGATATATAATCATTAGAATAAATTATTTAAAGTTGCTAAGATAAATTAGTTGCTTGTTAATAACGGGTAAAGTCTTGCACTGAAGTACGAATATAAAATAAAAAAAAACAAATGACCAAAATAAATTATCATAAGTTTCACAAAGCTACCGCTAGATGGCGCTGTACCAACAGTTTATTCGTTTTCATCAGAGTATAAAGAAGTCACAAACGAAATTTATTTAATTTTCGAATAACAATTTTGTGAATTGAAATAATACTTGGCAGCACTCGTACTCTTATTTTTTTATATTTAGCAGGGAAAAAGTGGAAGAGAATAAAGAACAACAGAATCGTCAATCGTTCTATATTGTCATAACGGGCTACTACGGAACCCAACACTGCGCGTGGCCCGACACACACTTGGCAGTTTTTTTATTATTATTTGTTGTTATACACATCAAGTTTCAGAGTATAATCAAAATACGTAAAAAAACAGATTTCTTGTAAAGGAACACTTTTTAATTTTTAAGTCCATTTCCCATAGTGCTGGCAAAAACGTATCTTTGTTGAGATTGTATCATTTGTATCTGAATCAGTTCAAAGATTCGAATCAGTGAAGTGCTTCATTTGCATCATTTGCATCAGTGACTCTAAACTCGATTTACTAGCGCAAATATTATATAAAAACCTTCATGAATCGTTTTTGTTGACGTGTTTGAGGAATTATGTAAAGTACATAATATTGTTTTAGTATTTTGTATTACTAATTTCATTTGCCTAAAAAATTGATTTTTCTTCATATTTTTTCAGGTTTAGTACCGAAAGTTAGTTTTGAAAGTTCTAACTGGCGTATTTAAAAATCGATTTTATATACAGTGGTTTCTTTTATTATTTACAACTTCACCGCACTTAGTTTTTTTTTTATTTACACATTTTACACTATACAATATTAACAACTTTACCGACATTTTAATTTTTTTCGCAAACATTGGTCAACTAAACCAACAATAGTCATCTTTCCTCACGCGTAATGCGTGCGTAGGTGAGCTAGTGTTGCCGTCTTTCTCAGTCACCCACTAGTAGTGAATAAGTGAGAGAGACGGCGGCGGCGGTCGGCGATCTCCGACGCGACCCGACGCGCTTCAAACAGTCGTATCGTATCTATCTGACTCATTCGTGTCAGCGCAGCGAGCGTCACGTGCCGATTGAAACCGAGATGCAATTGAGCGACTGATGCATTTGAAGCGGTGTTAAGGATTCGAATCAGTGTATCACTTTAAAGAAACGACTCACTGAGTCGTTTCCGTAAAGAGCGACACACCTCTAATTTCCCATGCTAACCACATATGTGAAAATTTTGTTTAACTACATATTATCACTGTAAGTGCAACAACAATAAAGAATTATCTATCTATCTATCTATTACGATTCCCATGATATTTTCCTTTAAAAAACGGACGGATGGACAGTGGAGGCTTTGCAATATGGTCCTGTTTCTAGTAGGGAACCATTAAAAATGCCCTAATTTCAGTGGTGAAGAAGGGTGGAATGTTCCACCTGCTTTTGATCCAGTAAAATTAATATTAAATAATATTAATAACATCCCATAGCAAGTAAACATAGGGAACTTTATAAACTTTTCAGATGTTAGTATGTAAATTATTTGACTCAAGTGTACAAAAACGATTAGCCACCCTAGGACAACGCTCACTGTAGTGTTTGAAACGTCAAGATAATAATATGTATGGTATATATGTATTAATAAACGTGCAAACCAGAACCAGCCAAATACTTATGTTTGGCTCATGAAACGAAATTTCGCATACATGTGTATGCAGAATTTCACTGAGTTCGAATACTTGGTATTTTATAATACAACGAAATTACGTTTGTATGAAAACCCATTACGTGAACGATAGCCTTAAAAATACGCGATTAAAACAGTATAAAGCTATTAAATTCTATAAGACATTTTGATTCCATAACATTTTTCTATAAGTATTTAAAATACTCCAAATTATAATAGTTCTTATTCAGTTGACACTACAATCCAAATTCGTATAACGCTTGCGAAATGAGTACATATTGTTGAAATTCATTTTCAATTGTGGGTATGTATTAAGCAGATTTAGTCGTCATGCAACTTGGTGCTCTCTAAACTAATGTGATGTAAAATTGAATAGTATAATCCTATTTTTTTATATTGTGATTCTCAGAATTATAACACGAATGTGGACTTTAGTATGAACAGAATAATGTCTACCACAGTTTAGAGAATTTTAAATTTAGATATTTTTATTACTAACCAAATAAAAAATGAACTCATAATACGTTCTCGTTCTTTCCAGTAAATGGATCGTTTTGAATGCATTGTAATTTTTTTCTGTCTACTTGCACCCTCACAAAAATTTATAGAAAATGCCAGTTTAAGTTTTACCTAATCAGCATGTGATGGCTTATTGTCGCATATTTTGTAATTTTTTTTATTACCAACTCTCTTTATTTCCAGTAAATGGATCGTTTTGAATGCATTGTAACTTCTTTCTGTAGCTAACACCCTCACAAAAATGTTTGGAAAGATCACCGTAATATTATCTATATCTATATATAGATAATATATAGATATAGATAATGTTACCGTGGAAAGAGTCAGTTTAAGTTTTACCTGATCAGCGTGTAATGGCATCCACCGATCTTTGGTCGGCGGCTGCGAAACACGCTTGTCTTGTTCATGGTCGCAGTCGAGCCATACGCCGCGGATGTTGATCTTTATGTCTATGGTTGGGAGGTCACATATTGCCTGAAAAATATTGATAAGAAATTGTATACTAACACTTATAAATTAATTTAAAAAGTAAAAAAACTCGACTGCAAATTATTTATTTTCGTTAAATGTTTTATCGTTCCATTGAACATAAAACTGCAAGTTATATATATTTAAGCCCTACATTTTGATACCCAACACGAAGGTTTGGAAGGATAAAATCTTTTTCTCACAATATGGCGTCTTAAACCCGCCAGTTTGATTTTTTTATTATATTTTATGTACCTATTGTCACTTGCTCTGTCAAGACGAATGTAACGATATCTCTTACATAGAAATCAGCTAGACAGTTTGTAAGTTATGGTGGAATAAAGAAACTCACAAACATAAATACCCTGAAAACATAACATAACCTTTTTTTGGGCAGTCGTGTAAAAATACCGCCCAAGTGTGAATTTTACGCAGACACAGTACTGTATCAGCCAGATTGTCCACTGCTGAACAGCCTCTTTCGTTAGGGGGGGTTTACCATAATCCCCACGCTTGGCAGGCGGCTTGGGGATCGATTGCTTATTCCGGCTCAAAGAATATTTAATTATTATTTAACTGTGCATATAGTTTAGTTACCTAGGGTTATCGGCGGCAGGCTAAAAAGAAACAAGTTTCTTGTATGGGAACCTCTTTTATTTTTTACTTTTACTATTATTATTTGTAGACAATCTCCCATTCCCAGTCTATTGGGCTACCCATGAAGCATTAACTGTGTTTAATACTTCTAAATATTATGATTACAAGCACTACCGCGTACTAAGCGAAAATCATAAATTTACAAATTATTGGAGTACAAAATGTTTTGCCCCGGGCGGGAATTGAACCCGCGTTCTTACGATTTCGCGCCGGATGCCTAAACCGCTCGGCTACCGGGGGTCAGCTTTGTCGCCGAAATTTCGTGCTACAATTGTAATTCTTAAACCGTCATAGGGGATGGTGCGCAAAATCGGAAGGACGCGGGTTCAATTGTACTCCAATAATTTGTAAATTAATGTGTTTTATACTGTTGTGTTGTGTATGAAACATGATGTACCTTGTGTATCTGGTCAATCTGATTCTCCTCGAACTCCCTCCTCAAATATTTCGCCAGGGTCTCATAGTTCTTCATGCACGCCATTTTCAAACCATTCAGAGTTGTGCAAGGTTTCTTTGTGTCCTGAAATTATACAGTTTTTTTTATTGCTACCTAGTTTTTTTTAATATAATTTACATAATATACTGCTTGCCTAGCACCATCCCGGTCCGGCGTAGCAAGCCCAGACGGGTGGGGTAGGGCCAATGCCTAAACCAGCCAGAAAGAGGCGTCTGCTCAGTACTAACTTTTCGTTCGATCGGCTGCTCAGTGACCCGGGCCACTGAACAAGTAACATTTCAACACTTATTTTCTAATGCCCGGTTTCTTTATTCGACCATCCGCTATTCGTCATGGCAAACGCTCGTAAACAACAGTTGTGTTTGTAGTTGCCATATCAATACTATGGTCATCGCCGGTGTTACCGTACAGTTACAGTAGTATTCTATAGAAACACTTTAGTCTTCCACCACCACCACTTTAGCCTGGTCGAAAGTATAATCGATCGTAACTAAAAGGGTCCCTTTTCACGTTAAGAACCGGCCATAACAGAATGGAAATGGAGATTAAGTTTATTTTGACCGTTGCAATCCAGAATGGGGTATTTCCCGTGGAGGGCTGGGCTCGAATTGCAACTCCCGTATCTACCCGTGGGAGTCGTAAAAGGCGACGAAAAAAAAATACTGGAAGGACTTCTGAAGAACTGTCATCTTTCACTGCGATCCCCAAGCTACCTGATAAGCGTGGGGATTATGGCTAACCCCTCCCTTAAATGGAGGAGGCTCATGCAGTTACAGTTTACTACTTGGGCATCGTTTTCGGATTAATCGTGTAAGAATTTGGTGGTAATAAGCTTAGAGAACGAAATAATGTAAGGAAAAGTAAATATACCCTATGAAAGTTTCAGAAAATTGCATTGTTTGTTAAAATGAAGTAGATTTTCATTACCATTTTAGTCAGACAATAAGGATTCCGATCCGGCGGCCCTGGTGAGGTGGTACAGCCAATGCATTTTCAATTCCATGAGTTTGCGGCAAGCAATCGTTTTAGCCTAACGTGTCTCGATTGATATTAAAATCTTATAATTTTATATCTATCCAAGAAGTATTAATAAAAGAGAATGTTCAAAGGCAGGTCCCCTATATGGCGGAGTGTTCTATTAAAATATTATGCCAAAATCGTTACATATTTTTTTTATCTTCTCTCATTAACAGCGTATTTCTTTTCACCCTAGCATTAAAAGTTTTCTTAAAGAGTGTTATTTTTATAAATTATTTATTTCCTGTTATTTCAACACTAGTTACCAAAGATAATATGCACTAAATTTTTTTTAATTTATTGGCAACTGGATACATTGTCCTTATGCCTCACTAAAATATTACCATCTTAGAATTGCCAGTTATTTATAGTTCCCATTTTTCCAGAATCTTAGATCGATTAAAAATACATAGCTATGATTGAATCCATTACTATTTATATAGTTTTGTTTACACGTTGTTAGTTTTGCCTTTAATTGAATATCTATTGACAGCGCAGAAACAATCCATACCGTAAGTATACATATTGAATATACTATCGATAGTTTATGTATGTTTTTTATTTTATTTTTATAGCCTTTGACCACTGTCTTACCTGATAGTCATGATTTGGTCAAAGATGTTGTTCAGGCTAACCTAGAATTACTGGCTATGAAGGCCAGCTGCTGGAACACACCGTTAAGTGCTTGGCGATAGATTTTCTACTTGAAGGTGGTAGCTAGCCAGTCGGGCATTCGCAAAATGCCCTACCACCATGCTGTAACGACTGCCATCTGAAGACAACACCGGCTTAACGTGCCCTACGAAGCGCGGAAGCTCTCAGTAGTAATGTCACTAGCGGTCAAGCATCTAAGTCATGATTTATGACGTTGCTTAACTTAGCTGATCGATTAAGAACGGCTAAGCAAACTCCGCTACGAGTGCTTCAAGATGTATATTTATAGATGTCTGGTATTCAATACTATTGTTAAGTAAACAAATTGGTAACCTACTACAGTGGCTTGCTGTTAGGTGTGCCGCCGGGCTAATTGCTAGGTGAACGTTAGAATTTAGTCGAGTATAAAATATAATAAAATATGGATTTATAGCAACCACATATAAAGGCATTGGTGATGGCTATAGCGTGGAAGCACGGCTGTTTTAACACACTCTTAAGTCAGGAAAAATCGATATGGTGTGTCTCGATTTAAAAATGTTAACTAGCAACACTACTGATGTTTACGTGCTACTGTCAAGAGTGTCAAGTCAATGACGGGCTGAAAGTGTGAAAGAAAATAATCGTTTCTTTTGAAATGTCTATTATATTCCTAAGTTGAATATGCCTATTTATCCTACTGCTTAATTTAGCAAAATCCGTATTAATAATATGAACTCAATTTGTGAAATAATATGAACTCGATCTGAATAATTATTAAGGACCAGAATAAAGTTGTTGATACTACCTCATAAAGGTTGCGGATTTTGATACTTATGGTATCATTCGATTTGTCTAAAAAGTATTATAGTCTTAATATCTAGATGATTGATAATTTTTATAACTTAAAAATTAAATTACTCTTAAACCAGGGTAAAAATATGAAAAATGGCTACTGATCCTAAAATTAGACGTTTTTATTAACAAATTAAAAAAGAAATAATCAGGACACAAAACTTTTTCAGGGGACCTAAGTCTCCTAGTGAAATGGGCATTCTCCTTTATATCCATTCCTTTAAACCCAATAACAGCGGTTCACAAATGAATCCTCAGTCATATCGCGCGATAGCTCGAGGCTGCGGCTGGCGCACGACTAAATAAATATAGTAATAGATACTTGTCGCACTGGTAAGTGCGAGGCGGCCACCCGTTTCCAATTCCAATTTAATTATTGTTAAGAACCAGGCCGAGAGGTATCACTATATATCAAGGTTTTAGGATTTTTACCATATTACACCGGATGACGTGGATATCGTATGCCAGTCACTAGGTGGACTGACGACGTCGTAAAATTCGAGGGTGGCAAATGGTTACAAATAGCTAATAGTCATTCACAGTGGCGTTTTATGAAGGAGGCCTTCGTTCAAAATAGGATGTCTGTTTTTTATGCCCGATAGTTTAGCCTTTGACCACTATCTCGACTGATGGTAAGTGATGATGTGGTCGAAGAGATTGTTCAGGCCAACCTAGAATTACTGGCTCTCAAGGACAGCTAACGCAACACACCGTTAGGTGCTTAGCGACAGATTTTGTACCTGAGGGTGGTAGCTAGCCAGGCGGGCATTCGCAAAATGACCTACCACCATGCTATAACGACTGCCATCCCAAGACAACAACCGGGACCAACGGCTTAACGTGCCCTCCGAAGCACGGAAGCGCTCACCAGTAATGTTAACAGCGGTCACCCATCCAACTCCTTACCGAGGCGGACGTTGCTTAACTTTGCTGATCGTTTCAGAATGGCTAAGCAAACTTCGCTACGAGCGCTTCAAATGTCTTCGGCTGATGATAATGAAGAGGCATACCAATAGAACTTCATACTAGTTGTGTATCATACATTTCCATATTACCTTGCTAAGCTGTGTGAACGCGTACAGATGTTGTGAGTCGACGTGAGGCAACGTAGTCAGCGGCGAGTCGGTCGGCCAGCGCGCTTGTACCACGGACTGCATTAGTTGTTGGCAGGACAGACAGACGGACAGCCACCCGTTCTCGGCCGACGTGTCAATCATTGCCTGTTGGGAAAAAAAAAGATACGGTATGTTCTTAAACCTGTTTGTGAGTTACAGATTGTGAGATTGTAAGTTTTTATTGGGTATGGCAGGTCGTCGAATTACACCCACACCAAACTACAGTCCTTGCCTTGATATTAATATTACTTTTTGATATTAAGATTCAGGCGTTAATTTGCCGCAATCTATAATTAATACTAACAATTATTTAAAGAAAAACATTAATATTTTATCAGACCTACAATATATAAGGTGGATATTAATTCATCAACAATACTGCGGGGGATGGTGTAGAATCGATAACTGAATGTGTTCTACTCATGTTTAATTTTCTCATACACAAAAAGTCTTTACTATTGCTTAAGGTGTGGCACGTTGGCTTGGGGAATAATAGCAAGGACAACCGCGGTCTGTGAACACGGTGTATCTACTCTATTCACACACACGCACGATTGCTACGCGAAGTCAATGAACTGCTATACTAGGCAAAATAGACAGCTGTTTTGTGTACATAGTCTGCCTAGTCGGTCTTTGGCGGCTTGCGACAAAAGAACGCGCGACGCGGTAGCGGTTTAACACAATACGGCAATAAGTAGCTGCAACACAATACAATACGTACCTACATAAATTTGAAATTAAAAATAATGTAGGTAAGTAAAATTTTTTATCATTTAGAAGAGTTTTATCGATTGGCGATTATGCATTCAGCAGTCTAGCTAGATTGATCGGTTAGGCCTTCGCGTTTGTCAGAATAGGTACGTGAAACAGCTTCATCTATCACTAGGGCAAACAGCTGTTTTGCCATAGTGATAGCGCCTAACTGACAACGGGTAGCGTTCGTACGTGTGAGAATGGAGTAAACCGCGGTTCTCGCTATCATACTAAAAGGCAACGCACCGCGCTTAGAAAATAGTTATACTGATTTTTTGTATGTGAAAATTAAACATGAGTGAACCACACTTCGTTATCGATTCTACACCATACCCCGTAGTTAGTTGATGAATTAATATCCACCTTAAATATATCTTATATATGCATTTAGAGCATTTTTCTCGCTAGAGTGTGGTGAAAAATTGTGTGCGGTCGGAATACGGCAAAGTTATTTTGCGTTTCGTACCTTTGAAACCATTTTAACCCTAGAATCCTCCGCTTATCAAATAGTTCTGGCATTTTTGCGGGGGAAAAGATAAACAAAATTTGTAATGTGCGTGTTTTGTTGATTGAGAACTTGATGAGTCCGAAATTAAAAGCGATAAAAATGAGAGTTACACTTCTCTACATGTAAATTCGTACATTTACGCCTCCTGGGGTGCCGTAAGAGGCGATTAAAGTTAAAATACCGGAAAGTGGGCAGCAGCGCTTTCTGAGGAACTGATATCTTAAACTGCGATCCTCAAGACGCCTGCCAAGCGTGGGGAATATCGGTAAACCCCCCTTAATGGGGGAGAGGGGCCTGTGTTCAGCAGTGGACGATACAGCTGGAACAGTACAGTACCGCACTAAAACGTACCATTGCGCATCAGTAATTTACTGTTGCAGGTCGCGACTTCGTTAGTAGAAATGTCTGTATCTTTGAGGTAATTTTGGCAATTAAGCTTTATTGTGCGCCCAATGTGCGGCAACTCCCCGCGACTTTAGGTAATTATTTTTTCAGCTAACCTGGATAATCCTGATGGTCTGGTCGAGTACAGACTTGGTGTCCGTCAGGTAGTCAGTGTTGGGCAACGCGAGCCGCGTCATGTGTGCTTGCAGCAGCAGGAACGCCTTCACGTTCGACGAGTCCAGCGATAGAGCGTCCACTGGCAGTCGGCATTGTTGAGATAGCTCTCTGCAAAGATGAATATCATCATCAACATAATTTTTCTACTTTTATAACGCTGATGTGGGGTACTACGTATATTTTCTAACAATGCACGAACGTAAAAATATAATAATATATAAAGATTTAAAAAATAAGTGCAAAATAATATTTTGACGTATTTCGAATTCAGAGCCACTCGCTCGAGCGAAGGATGCTCAAGTAGAAAACTGAGCGCTTCAAGGGGACTCAAGAATAGAAATGCATTTAGAATAGAATAGCAAATTCGGGACCTTTACACTCTACTTTTTATCACTTTCAAGGAATAAATATGTTAGCATGGACTATATATATCCCAAAAGATGAGGTTTATTTATATTTGACTTAATTTTGATAATGGCCTAAAACACATGTTGCCCGAAAAGATTTTGGTTATCTTTTATTTTTCCAAAGGATGAAATTGTCCTACGCCATTTTGTAGGTAACAGACTTCGTATCACTTTTTTATCCTTCGATTCATTATTGGGGAGTTATAAAACTGTCAACATAAATCTGAAATTAAGTAAACAATTACGAAAGCGGAATGCATTTCGCATGACTTTTTCACAAACCGTTTTTGAACTTAATCCGCCTGTTTTTCTTGTTATGCAGCCAGTTCCTTGTTCATACAATGTTCGTGATCGATCTTTTACGTTTATACTAACAATTTATAATCCAAATTGAAATCACTTTTCATTACTAGGGACAAAGATAAGCTACTTTGGTCCCTCATGAAGAAACAAACAGCTCTTTTTGAAGAGATGTGATAAAATAACGCTAATATCGAAATTTTTGCTTCAGTTTTAGCCTAAGGCTAGCCTTCCTATGGCATTAAAATTATTACGATGCTACACCATCCTCTACCTTTCCGGTAACCAGGGAGTTTAGGGCGTAAAAAATTAAGGTGAAAAGAGTCGCAAAAAAGCAAATTTTGAACATCTTTGTTAGGAAGAAGTGTACGCATAACATAGACCACTTCATCTTAAAATATGAAGCTGTGCTCTGCGCCCGATATGTAGCAACACACCATTCACATCGAAGTGAGCGATGAATTCATTATCATAATCAGTCTGCATTAGCTTGTGAGTGACATACCACAAATGCTGTCCTCTATAATGTTATTGTGATGAGCTCGAGGCCCACCTGATGTTAAGCGGACTAACCTCTGCCTATAACAGATACATATCGTCATAAGTCACGAATTGCACTGCGCCCGTCACCATGAGACATAGCTGTTAAGTCTCATGTGCCTGTAATTTCAGTGGCTCTCAAGGACTGCTGCCGGGAACACACCGTTAGGTGCTTGGCGATAGATTTTAGAGACAATAGAGCAAAGTGTTTTACATCACTTTGCTATATTGTTAACAATTTCCGCTCAGACTTCAAGATTTTTGGTATTTTTGTCATACGTTATGGTTACATTATCGAAGTTTTGATAAGGTTCCTAATTTTTTGAAAATATTCTATAGCTTCAGTTCATCACGGATAACGTAAGATTCTAATGGTAAAAGAATTTTTAAAATCGGTCCAGTAGTTTTTTAAGTTTATTCGTTACATACAAAACTTTCCTTTATATAATATTAGTGTAGATGTAGATATATATATATAAATAACTTTCCTGTTAAGCCGACGTGACGTCACAAACGCCACGCAGCCCACGTCACGTCGGCTTAACAGGAAAATTAGACGGAATTTTCACTATATATATTTTAAAGTATTTTAATGTTTTTTTAAAAATACTTGTTATTAATAATAATAGCTAGTTTATATAGAACATAATTATACCCATTGAGTACATCTTCGTTGTGTCGGACTGGCAACGTCGCATACTCCTCACTGTCTGCCAGAACTCTCAGCAGTTCATCCACGTTCATATTATTATGAAGGTGGGCGCTGAAGTGGGCCATAGTCTTGTGTGATAGATAATAGTAGGAAGCGATGCGGCCCATCCACGTGCTATGGACTGTACGAAGATCCTGAGAAACAGTTCATTTTTAATATTGCTTTTCGTATTATATTATAAAATTACGAGAGGAGCAATGATGGCCGAGCGGTTATAGCTATAGACTGCCGTACCGCAGGTCCCTGGTTCGATCCCCATCGCCGGCTTGAACTTGGTGGAAGGGCATTTAGCGAATGGGTATTCGCCTGGCTAGCTACGATCCTCAAGCAGAAAATCTATCACCACGCACTGAACAGTGTGTTGCGGCAGCAGTCCTTCAGAGCCAGAAAAATTACAGGCACATGAGACTTAATAACTATATGTCTCAATGTGAAGGGCGCGGTGCTATTTTCGTCACATGACGAAATGCATCTGTTATAGGCTATCTTCTATTATATTAATCCGCTTAACATCAGGTGGGTCCTCGTGCTTATTCCGAGACAATCACATAAAACAAAAATATAGTAATAAGCAGGATGCTTTGATTTTATTTCTCGTAATTTTGTAATGTAATTCACGGAGCATACGTTATTGCATTAATAAAAATATAGGAATAACTTTAGTTATGTGCCATCCACCCTTATAGCCGGGGTATGCCCTGACCGCTAAGCTAACATGACATATGACGAGATCTTGTGCACCTAAAGGTAATCAGTACTAATATTATAAATGCGAAAGTAACTCTGTCTGTCTGTCTGTTACGCTTTCACGCCAAAACTACTGGACCGATTTGAATGAAATTTGGTATGGAGATAGTTTGAGACCCGGGAAAAAACATAGGATAGTTTTTATCTGACTGCGCAAAAAGAGGTTAATGTTTTCACGCGATAACCGACATACGCGCGGGCGGAGCCGCGCCCAGAAAGCTAGTTAAATATATAATGTTGAGGTTTGCACCAAGTTTCACAAGGAGTGGCTAGCTGTTTACTAATGTAAACTTAAAAACTCCTCATTTATATACAATTCATGTCAAAATTTGAGTTTCCAAACACTAAATTTAATAATTTGTAAATTTTGCTGTCATCCTGTGGTTTAACGCTAAGTTCTATTATAAGAAGTAACATATATTTCATGAATTTTAATAAATAATACGGCATAAGGCCCGCATCACATCCAATGTTTAAATCAATCCTATGGGTCACCAAGATACGGGCTCAGCCTAGTTAGGGGGCCCACTGTCAACTAGAATTTAAGAAGCTACGAATAAATGGACTTATCATTTATTCGTAGTTTAGAAGATATGTAAGTACATAATATACAGGGCTATTAGTAATATGCTAACAACCTCTTGGGGTTGACATCTACTAGTCCTAACAAACATTTTGAGATAAATTTAATTTGTTTTGAAAAAAAAAAATTTTTTCAAAAGGAGCTTCGTAACCTTGTTATACGTTGCTCTCTTATATAATTTATAGCTTCTTCTCTCTTATATAATTTATAGCTTCTTGAGGTGCCGAAAGACAGACTTTGTTTACAAATTACTGACCTCTTCAATCTCAATACAGTACGCATTGGCTAAAGCATCCAGTGAGGTTTGCACCAAGTTTGAGAGGTAGTAGTTGACATCCTGCGGCTCTACACTCTCCAACTTGTAGTATGAAGGATTCTTGAGGAGCCTTCGGAAGAAATACGTCCATGTCATATAGTCGAGGATATCTTGTTTGGTTTGGACTGTGCCTGAAAAAAACAGTATAATTTAATAGATTTAATATATACATATTATATAATCTCGCCTTTAAAGCTTCAACAGAATCTGTAAGTTATCTATGCCTTCCACATTTTGTCAGATATATTAAAGAGGATTAACAGAGTATTTAATAACCCAAAGTCTCTAACCACTAACGAGATTAGCATACTTGCGCCGCTTGCATACTTGACCATTCGGTTCGAGAAACGCTACAACATTGAGATCTTGAGAACCTAAAAGTAATTAACTAAATGTTAAGGGTTAAAATAGTTAAGGGTCGGCAACGCATTGACAGTTCTAATGGTATTCCAGATGTCTATAGTCGACAATACCCGTTTATCATCAGGCGGGCCGTATGTTTTAATTTATAGTTGACAAGCCGCGACGCTTTCGTTACTAAGCACGGAATTCAATGTATGAATAGTGAATGGTCATTCCTCATAAACATTTAGAAACACAACGTAGAAACGTTTGTCTATGGCGATGAATTCAAATACCAAACGGTTTTTTGCTTTTGTAGCTAGGTTGTTAAATATGGTACGATCATGGAGTTCGAGACACTAGAAGAATATTGCTCATAATTTCTTAAGAAGTAATTGAACATGATTTATTAAGAAACCACCAAAACCATCGAAAATATTATGGAACGGGTCTGTAAGTCACAATTATGTAACGGGGTAATCTGGTACTTATCAATATAAGTACCAGATTACCCCGTTACATAATTTAGAAATAGTAACTCTAGGTTAGTCTGAACAACATCCTCGACCACATCATCACTTACCATCAGGTGAGATAGTGGTCAAAGGCTAACCTATCAGGCATAAAAAAAAAAAAAAAAAAATTGTGTTCAAATCCTTTAATGGAATATGAACAGAATATTCAACGGAACTCTCGTATCACATGAAGAATTACAAAAGGTTACCCGACTTAGCTATAAAATCCAATTTATATTTAAATTTCGCACCAAACATATTAGCGTTTACCATAAATAAAATGACAACAAGCAAACGACGCGGTTTAGCGGAGCGTAGCAAACATGTTTTTATTTATATTCAATATAAAGGACCCACCGTTTTCAACAATGTTCAAAATTTGTATTTTAGAGACTGACTTCATCCTAATAGAATATCACGGTTACAGTTTCAGAACGCACCTTTAAATACAAGTGGTAATCATAGAGATATGAAGCGCTCGTAGCCAAGTTTGCTTAGCCATTCTGAATCGATCAGCAAAGTTAAGCAACGTCCGCCGCGGTTATGACTTGGATGGGTGACCGCTGGTTGGTCATTACTACTGAGCGCTTCCGTGCTTCGGAGGGCACGTTAAGCCGTCGGTCCCGGTTGTTGTCTTAGGATAGCAGTCGTTACAGCATGGTGGTAGGGCACTTTGCAAATGCCCGCCTGGCTAGCTACCACCCTCAAGTTGAAAATCTGTCGCCAAGCACCTTACGGTGTGTTCCGGCAGCTGTCCTTGAGAGCCAGTAACTCTAGGTTAGTCTGAACAACATCCTCGACCACATCATCACTTACCATCAGGTGAGATAGTGGTCAAAGGCTAACCTATAAGGCATTAAAAAAAAAAAAAAAAAAAAAAAAGAGATCATAGTTACAGTGGAAACTAATGAAATAATTACAAAATACAGTGAGTCCAGTAACGAAGAGAACGAACTTGTGTATTGTAATTTATTATTTCATATTTTTTAATACTTTGCTCGATGTAAATATTCAAAAACTCTAATCAAGGGAGCGTAAACAGTAAACCACCTCTTCTCTGGTGTTAAAATTTAACACCAGAGGCATTGAAACAACTAGTTCAAAATGCCGAATTAAAATTCCTCGCTGCAAAGTAACATGACAAATAGGGATCAATATTTCTGTTTACGCTCCCTTGATTAGAGTTTTTGAATATTTACATCGAGCAAAGTATTAAAAAATATGAAATAATAAATTACAATGCACAAGAGACTATTAACATTATGTGGTTTGCGTGCTTATTCCGTCACAAACACATTCTCAAAATGTATGTTAAGACTAACAGAAGTCAAATCTAAAAGGTTGTTAGCATTTTTTCAATAACCTTGTATAGCGCTTACCGGCGACAATTTCAGCGTTGAGATGATCCGGCAGCACCCCAAGAAGACTGGATTCAACCGGGAACGGTTCGTACAGGAACTTCTTGTAGAAATTCTTCTTTTGGTCGTGGACTAGAACAACTGCTACTCCTTCGTTGTCGTACTGAAACGGTTTGTATTCATGTTAATTAATATTATAGACCACTATAACAACGTATACGCCTTGTTTCTGATGTCTCTTTTTTTCAGCTTATGGGCTATTCCACGAAAACTATCTTACCTATTGGTAGTGATGATGTGGTCGAGAACGGTAAATGGACTAGGCCTAAAATTACTGGCTCTCAAGGACTGCTTGGACTGCCGGAACACACTGTAATGTAATGTTGTCTTAGGTTTTCGCGATTGTTACACATCGTAATTAAACAACTTTAAACGGTTTAAATCGCGTATATTTGTCATTATTTTAGTCCCGACGTTTCAAACACTTTGCAGTGATCGTGGTCACGGGGTGACTTATTGGTTTTATTTATCACATGAGTTATTGAGAAATTATTTGGTCTACCGTCAGAATTTTTTATATTAATCATAACGTTCTACTCTTAACTAAATTCGCTTACAGTGTCCAGAGGTCTTGCAGATTTGTGTCGGCTATGAGATTTAATTAATTTAATAACCCAAGCAGGTAGTACTTGCCAACCATCATCTCTATTGAAATTTGGTTACTTTTTGATTTCAATAGCCTCGCGTAAGATTCTTGGCATAAACCGACTCTCTGGCGAGGATTTGTGGGTTGTCGAACCGAATGTAGTGGTTGGGTTTGTCCTGGGCATGTTCACAAACCGCAGACTTGGTCGAGCGTCTGTTCTTTAAGTCAGCAATGTGTTCTTTTACTCGGATACCAACGCTCCTCTTTGTTTGCCCAATGTATGACAGCCCACATGCACTTAACAGGTCTTAAGGTGAGATAAGAGTTAGGAAAAAGTTGATCTTGAATTGGTATAATTAGCCAAAGTTGCCACGCATGGTGGTAGGGCACTTTGCGAATGCCCGCCTGGCTAGCTACCACCCTCAAGTTGAAAATCTGTCGCCAAGCACCTAACGGTGTGTTCCGGCAGCTGTCCTTGATAGCCAGTAATTCTAGGTTAGCCTGAACAACATCTTCGACCACATCATCACTTACCATCAGGTGAGATAGTGGTCAAAGGCTAACCTATCAGGCATAAAAAAAAAATTCTATTCCTTTAACTGGCGAAAACCTGTTTTGAACGATATTTAAATGTTTCATGCCAATTGTAAGGTTATTTTCCATACTGAATAAATGGAGTTAAGGTTGGTTTTAGCTTACCTGAGGCCGTCCAGCTCTGCCCATCATTTGCAACACGTCAGTGATGGGCATGTCGACATATCTCTTCTGTTTCCCGTCGAAATATTCAGTGCCTTTGATGACGACCAAATGAGCAGGGAAGTTCACGCCCCAAGCCAAAGTTGCTGTGCAAATTAGGACCTAAAAGAGAAGACATAAGACGTGTTTAAGGATGACATAGTATTATTGATTGTGAAGCACTCGTAGCGGAGTCAGTTTTGTCAGCGGATTGCTCGCGTAGCTAGACCATATTATAATAGGAAATTTATGGCTATACATCTAACAGTGTGTTCCAGCAGCTGACCTTGAGAGCCAGTATTTCTTGGTTAGCCTGAACAACATCTTCGACCACATCATCACTTACCATGTCAAAGGCTATGAGCTATAAATAAAAAAAATACCTTGTGATGATGTGGTCTTAGATCTATCTAGAAGTTACAGATGTAGATGTGATGTGATATTACCTGTATTTTCTGATTAATGAAGAGTTCCTCGACAGTATTTCTGTCTCGCTCGTGCAACCCGGCGTGGTGTATCCCGATTCCGAACGCCAATGTCAGCTTCAAGTTGGATTCTCGAATGTTCGAGAGGATTTGTTCCATTTCCGACTCACGCATGTGAAGCCATTGCTTTGGATTGTCTTCCGCCGCGAGGTAGGCGATCAGATCTAGTGCCGTCAATCTGTAAGAAATGTTGCAAAGTAACTGCCTCATTGTGCCTTAATTTTCGGACTAAACAGGCGTGATCGTATAGCCAATGATTTGCATTAACTTCGCTTTGAAATAATGTATACATAGACTAGATTTTAGAAAAACATTGGTAACTTAATACCAATATATTGATGGCTTTAAATACTTTATAAACTAGGCTGGGTGACACTGTAACTTTCATGGGCGGCTGTAACATTCACCACTAGCCAACTGACTTGTCAGTTTCGTCACTTAATATCAATAACTTTTTTATTTATTTAGCCTTTTTTATTTATTTAGGCTAGTCTTTGACAACTACCTCACCTGACGGTTAGTAATCGCATATGTTGTTCATGCTAACCTAGAATTCCTGACTCTTAAAGCCAGCTGCCTGAACACACCGTTATGTGCTTGGCGACAGATTTTCTAATTGATGGTGGTAGCTGGACAGGCGGGCATTCACAAAATGCCATACCGGCATGCTACAACGGCTGCCATCCCAAGACGACAAAAGGCCCTTCAAAGCACGTGTACGCTTAGTAGTAATATCACTAGCGGTCACCCATCCAACTCCTGACCGCGGCGGAAATTAGCTGATCGGTTAAGAACGGCTAATCAAACTTCGCTCCAAAGCGCTTCAATACTGATTAACTAAAATCCTGTAGTTACCTAGTCTGACGTCGACTGGAGACGAACACAAGCGCCGGCGCACACGGAGAGTGAGTGCGTATGGCTTGGAAGGTCGGCTTGTTCATAGACATCATACGTGGGCAGTAGTGCCTTCCGGGATGGCCTGATATGTGCACCTGCAAATTATTTACACATATAATACGACTAAATAAGGTATTCAATATGAAAAAAAGGCCATGAACACTATCGAAAAGCATAAGACTAACGCTGAAGGTTTCAGAGTTGCAATGGCTCTCTAAAGTGTCTTTGAGTATAATGTTAATTTTAGACTATAGGAATGAAAACACTAATGCGAACTCGTCCACAATGAGAGTTTATTTGGCAATGTCCCATATTTTTTGCAACTGAATACTATAGTTTTTGGATAACAAAAATGTGCTCAATAACATGAGATTCAGTCTCATTATTAAACCCACTGTTCTTTATATAATTTATACACTCTTTATTCAAGTTCGAATAACTAAGGTGGCAAAAGTAACATAACATCAAGCAGAGAATTCAAAAGATCTGTATTGTGCGTAGGGCTAAACTAAAATAGTTAAGACAGGCCACGAACTTCTTTCGCCACTTAAAGCCAAAACAAACCTTACCTCTAAAGGTACAGGACGAACTGAAGGTCGGAAGTTGTAAAGTCCCATCTCTCCAATATTGAGCCAATTTGCTAGATCTTTGGCGTTGGCAAGTGCAGTAGAAAGGCCGATGATACGCAGCCTCCTCGATGTGTGAGACTCGATGAAATTCGTTCTGGATATAAGGATGAAATTAATGGAGCCAATCAAAGAAAATTGAAGCCGTCTGTAATAATAACTTTAAAATGTAAGCTTGGTTTCCAAACGGTTGTACACATTTTTTCTTACAATAATAATTATGCGTTTGACCAATAACAAAATAATAAGAAGTTTAAAGCTATGTATTAATTATGATATCAGTGGATATCAATTCAAGAGGCATAATGAAGAAACTCCTGGGACCCAACTCCCATCTCTTAATTCAGTCTTATTTTAACCTTAAATTTACAATTTTAATTTGCACTACCACATACCACCACTATTTAAATTAGAACTTCAACGTGAGAGCGGGCTGCATGCATTGCATAGCGATAGAAATAGCGGTAAATGAACGTTATTGTTTTGTGACGGCCATGGTACGGATCTTAGTATTAATATTTTAAACTTGAAATAATGACGTTGGTGTTGCATAATACTTTTTAAAAGGTGAGAGTTGGGCCCCTTGCATGCAAAAGTATAACCGGGGAAGTACTGCTACCATTCCTTTTTCTTCCGCCAAGCATTAATGATTATGCTAATTCATGAATGTTCGCATTACTGTATTCCAGTTTGTAGAGTATGAGTGCCGGTGAAATAACAGGCACATGAGACTTAACAACTTTATTTGTTAGGGTGATGGGCGCAATGCAGTTTGGCGCATATGACGAAATGCATCTTCTATTGTCAGAGGTTACCGGTTTACAATAGATGGGCATCATGCTTGTTCGGCCACATTCCCATAACAGTTAGAACAAACATTCTAACTTGTAACCTTCACGACATAAAACTCCTGCGCCTGATTACAAAAGGACATCATCATACTTATTTTAATACGATCAAATTGTGCACGATTTATAAGGGTTTATTTTGATAGCTCAAATCAGTACCTTGAGACCACGTGATAATCTTAACTTCAAAACTAAGACCTCACCAAGCAAATGTAATCTCATCGATGATAATCAAAGCTTCGTGTCTCGTTCGTAATCGCTGTTTGCTCGAATCACAATCTTAACCCATTGTCACAAAACCTATATTACCCTGAAACGATGACTTTCAACATAGGATTTCTTTCTTCAAGAAGAAAATGTATCTCATTTATGACAATCAAGGTTGTCTTGATTGTTTCCTGAATTCCTAGCAAGATCGACTGATCCCGTCCCATTTCTCAGGAATAATTACGATGACGTGCGAGTTTGTTTGATCGAATCACAAACTCGACTCTTTGTCAAAGAACCTAAAAACCTAAACGATTACTTTCAATATTTATAGATTCAACAAGCAAATGTATCTTATTATTGACAATTAAGGTTATGTCTTGAACGTAATTCGAGTCTGCTACAATCGACTGATTCCATCCCATTTTTCAAGGTCGTTACGATGGCGTGTGAGTTTTAGTATGCTCGAATCAATCTCATTGTTACTAAACCTATATTACCTTGAAACGATGACCTCCAACACAGGACCTCTATCTTCACCAAGCAAATGTATTTCGTCGATGACAATTAAGGCTACGTCTCGAACGTAATTCCTAGTCTGCCACGATCGACTGATTCCGTCCCATTTCTCAGGGGTTGTTACGATTACGTGTGAGTTTCTAATTGCTCGGATATCGGGGCTCACGTCACCTATAAGATAAAAAATATGAGCAACTGTTAAAGTAGTTTTTGCTTCACAAAAATATTATTTTCTACAGGAATGTTTACAACATTCGTTCTAATCTGCAATCATGGCAATGTTAGTCTGCAACAGAACCGCAATATTTGAAATTCAAAATAAAATATTTAGTTGAAAAAGACTCGTCATAAGACTATTCAGCAAATGCAGCCAGACTGTTAGATTTATTAATTTTTCCAAGCGCTCGTAGAAAATCTGTCGCCAAGCACCTAACAAGGTTCCGTCAGTATCAGCTAAAATATATATATAAAAAAATACATAATAAACTGTCGTAAAAATAATTATTAAAATACATACCTGTCAACTCCACGACTTTTTTCCCTAATTTCTCTTCGAGTCTCACTTTCCAGTCTTTGATCCGTTCTTTGACCAAAGCCTTGAGCGGGGCTATGTACACCACCTAAAATTATTCCAGTCTAATGAGACTTGATACTAAACTTTACTCTAAACAAGAAACTGACAAATAACCTGCTGAAACTAAAGCGTGAGGAACTACGCATTGTAGCAGGCCTTATTACAGGTCACTGTAACCTGAATTACTTTCTGCACAAAACTGGAGCAACAGACAGTCCTCTATGTAGAGGCTGTATGCGAAAAGATGAGACCGTGGAGCATGTACTACTGCACTGCGAAGCCACGGAACAAATAAGAATTACAACCTGACTACAAGAGTCATTCTGACGTCACATCGACGACATTCTCACCACCATCACACATGCCACTGGAGCAGCTATGCCAGCGACCCAAATTCCTTCTCCCCTACATCAAAGAGTTGGGATGGTTTGGGTAGAAGCTGGCGGGGGAAATGCACAAAACAGTGCAGGTCATATTATTGCCCCCAAATAGAATAGGAATAAAAGACTTTTGATTTGCACTTATCTACTTTGCTACCCCGATTCAGTAAGGAATATCTACTATTGGACCGTGTGGAAACAATATCTTTATATTCCGTATCTTTATGTTCCGTTACCTTGCATCCAGGGTATTGGTTGAAGACTCTGAACATGGCCACTTCGGCTACAATCGTCTTGCCTGAGCCGGTGGGAGCGCCAAGCAATACGTTGTTGTCTGTGTGGTACAGAGAGTGGAATATCTGCGTCTGGATCGGGTTGAAATGGCTGAAGTTGTATAGCATTTCATATGATGGGTTGTTAAGGGCGGTCACTGGTAGCGGCTGGAGTTCGAGCAAGTCTGAAAAGAAAGCATGATTTGTGAAGAAAATTGTGGTTATTATTTCAAGGAGTTGAAGGCTTTAGTTAACGAAATGCGGATATCACGCTATTGAAGGATTTTGTGACAACTTTTCTGTCGTGAATACATCCAGACAAGACTTTTGATAAGCTTATGTCAAATTAGTTCCATACAATAAAAAATAATAAATAATTAGTGTGTTTGTTCTGATTCGGTGACTTTCCTTTATTCTTCTATCAGCTGTGATAGAATTTATTAGATATAAACGCAACTTGCAAGTGAAAAAGCAATAGTGGTCAAAGTAGAATATTGTGACCAATGTAGCTTTTTCACCTCACAACCTCGGTGAAAAGAACTGCTTTTTATCCGCCACCGTGGAAAAAGGATTTTAAAAGTCAAACCTTTAAAACAGTTCCGAAAAAATCCAATGTAACCTTATTACAATATTTTTAATATACATTAAAATAAATTTACTTTATTTCTTAAGGCGTTTTTTATAGTCCTTGCATTTTCCTCACTGTAGTGAGATGAAAAGTTGTTTCGCTTGGCAGGCAAAGTTATTTTGCTGGTCTTACTGGGTTTAGTACTTTTGAAACCCTCGCTACAAACAAGATCATACGTGCAAAATTTTTGTCGGTTACTATATTTTCGGTGAACACTGTTTATTTCAATTGCTAGGAAATTACTTCATGGTAATAATTGTGTTCACTTCTTAGAATATCAATATTATATTAAGCTCATTAACTCAGCACTGGGGCCAGGCGGCATACGTGCGTGCTCTAAAGCGGTAGCAGATATAGCGGAAGGTAGAAATTCTTACCGTACCACCTAGTATGCTATTGTATGATGCATACTCACCGTGTTCTGACACATACATTATTTGAATTTGAACATCTTAATCAAGTTACTTTAGGGACTTGCAGAAAAAAAGGCATAAAGAGATTAAGGGACATTATAAGCCCTGTAATTCTCATGTCACATATTATCGGAATAATGTATAATATCCTAGCAAAACAGTGTTAAACATTTAATTACCTGTGTGCGGCGGATGTGTCTCAGGTAAGATTAAATGTTGGAATGTCAGCGGTAAAACACTTTCTGAGCCGAGCCATCTGTAAACAAGTCATCATTCATCTTTGAACAGAAACGATGGTATAATCTTGAAAATTTAGGTAGAGTACATAATCTAAAGAGTAACAGATTCGACGTTCTCACGTTAAACTATCTCATCTCATATGTGAGATATGGACCACTCTTAATGGTAAGAAATAGTAAAGAAACTGATAAAATAAGGACCAATATTGTAACCAATCTACAGTTTAATTAATATGCGTCTTACCATAAACCATTCAAAAGTCAAAGGCCTTTACTATATAGACTATAAAATATAGAATAGCAAACATAGTCGCAGATTTTATATTTGTTGGATTATAATCGTGGAAAATACAAATTTCCTTTGGAATTTTATCGCATGTGCAGCATGACATAGAAATAGTGCAAATTATTTATCAGCTGTAGAAAAGTGGCCTAGTTTATTTTTAGTTTATGGAGCTAAAGCGCCTTCGACTTTATATTGTTTTAATCTTGGATAAGATTTTATCCTTTGCTATAGCCGTCTGTTTGATATAATTTCAATCAAAATAAAACCTTTAAAAAATACTGCAACAATTATAAAATTTAAAATACTGCAACATCATTCTAGGAAGTCTTTGGTGACAAAGAAAAATAAAAAAATATGATTTATCATATTTTGTTGGTTACAGAGATTAAAGTAATTATCGTATGGTTATACCCTGGTTAGGTTAGGTTTGGTTACTTGGAGAAGCAGTGATGGCTCAGTGGCATTGTCTATGGGCTGCCGCGCATCCATGGTACAAATCCCGCCGCGGGCTTGAGCTTCACCGCATGGTGGAAGGGCATTTTGCGAATGCCTGCCTGGCTAGCGACCACGCTCAAGTAGAAAATCTGCCGACAAGCTCCTAACGGTGTGTTCCGGCAGCAGTCCTTGAGAACCAGTGCAATTACAGGCACATGAGACTTAACAACTATGTCTCATGGTGACGGGCGCAGTGAAATTCGTGACATTGTGACGAAATGCATCTGTTATAGGCACAGATTAGTCCGCTTAACATCAGGTGGGCCTCAAGCTTGTTTCGTCATAATAACATAAAAAATAACTATAAGATAAACGTTTTTTTAATAGCTAAATAGCTGAAGCTCATCCATAAAGATAATTTCTAAAGTTCTAAATTCATGGTATTTTTTTTATTAGACTTTGACCACTATAACCTGATGGTAAGTGATGATGCGGACGAAGATGTTGTTCAGGCTTACCTAGAATTACTGGCTCTCCAGTAGTTCAAGGTGAACTATCGGAACGCATCGTCAGGTTTTTCTATTTTATGCGTATGTGTTCAAGTGTATTTTAATTGACTGCATAGCAGGTAAAGTGGCAAAAGCGCTGTTTCGGAATTTTGAGGTCCTTGGATCGATTCCCGGTTCGGACAGTTCTTAGATTTTTCTGACAAGTTAATTCTCCTTAGCAGTCCATACACTGATACTGTGCACGTTAAATGACAATAGAATCGCCCCCTACTTCGTGAAGGCAAACCATGTCTGCCAAAACGTGCGTGTTATAAACAAAATGTTTCCTGTCTCTTCCGGGAATATATTCGTAACGATATGCTTTATTTTATTTTTGGCTTACCTCTCCGAAGTAGCTCTGATGTAATACTGAGGGGGCAATGGTTCTGCGATGGGTATCGTGATTATCAACTCTTGTGGCTCATTAGTAATCACCTGAAAAAAAGCTTATTTTAACCTTTACTTTATATTTGTTGCATTTCCTGCTAAGCTAATAAGCTGACAAAATTAAAACGAGGGTAATTTGAACCCAAAACCATCCGTAGATGCGAGGACATGGCATACCAAAGCTACTGTGATAAGTAAGTGATCCTGAAAATTTATCCTTTCGTTATTATTATTTAACCATCTTAAGGGGTCGGAGCGTCATTTACAATATGGCCAATTGGTGCATACAACCTCTGGGTTTGACCTGGGGATGATGCGCGCCTGCCACAATTAGAAATGTGGAACAGGATACTTTGCTGGTTCGCCGAAATCCTAGATTTAAATGACGTTGCTAGCCCAACATACCAGAAAACCATGAAGAGAGCTACTGACCTTTGTAGAAGAATCCACCACGTCTCTGGAAGGTCTCAGCCGGCGATGGTGTATCTAGTCCATCCAGTAGGTGAGCACAGTTATAATATGGTGCACTGCACTGCACAATCACTCTTCACAGCTATGATAGAATTTATGAAGTTCTTATATAGTATATACTAGTAGTAGTAGGCGAGTAATATCGTTCATTGACCGCGAAGGGGTGGGCCCATTCGGTACAAGTTCCCACAGCAGACTGCCCGGCGCAGGCGGCGCGGGCGAGACGCGGGTGACACGACGAGAACAGGTTTCATCGTCGTACAAATATAAGTAACTCCCCTTGTATGGTCGACTTTGTTGTTGAAGTAAACAACGTCATATTATTAAGTTATTAATTCAATATTAGAATTAAAAATATTGGCGTAACCATTTCCCCCGGCTTGAAAGGTCCTGCTTTCGAAACGCTAAAAGGATAGTGGTTTAAGTGCATATCGTCTCAAATTTCTCTAAACTATAACTATATGACTTTACTAAATTTAATAGTATTATTTATTACGGTGTAAGGTTATATATACTCAAAACTAAATCTTACGCTAAGAAGGTAGGGCAAATAATAAATCTTATTGCTTTGGCAGTGGGCACAGTTTCACAACAGGTCTCTGTAATATCCCACCTTTCGTCTTAACCGAAGCGACTCTACAGGCCCCTTTTTTGTCCGGAAAGATTTCAGTAATTAAACCTAACGGCCAATGTAGGGGCATGACGTTATCCTGCATAGAGATCACTACCATGCCAACTCGAACTGGGTTGGCTGGTGTGTTCCATTTTTGTTTGGACTGCAGTGTATGTAGGTATTCTTGACGCCACCGTTTCCAAAAAGACTGGACCAATTGGTCCATAAGTTCGTATCTTGAAATGAGATGTAAACGCGTTTCACTTACTTCGCGAGATGGGAGAAATACGAGTGGTATCGTGTGCAGAAAGTGGGCAGGTGTTAGTGCAGACGGTTCCGATGGGTCAGAACTAAGCGAGTACAGTGGCCGTGAATTCAGCAATGCTTCGATTTGAGTCAAAACCGTGTTGAGTTCGTCAAAGGTTAGAATTTGGTTACCTATCACCTTTAATAGATGTGTTTTGACGCTTTTCACCTCACTCTCCCAACACCCACCGAAGTGAGGGGCTCTGCAAGGGATATTTTTAAGGGTTATGCGATGCTTCGCTAGTTCTGTTTCCCAAAAGGGACGATATTCTTTTTCTAAAAATTGATAAAGCTCGCGTAGATAAGATCGAGCGCCGATAAAATTTGTCGCATTATCCGTGTAAAGGCATTCTACCGGAGCTCTACGTGAAAGAAAGCGTTTAAATGCAGACAAAAAACTCGCGGTGCTAAGATCTGAAGCCACCTCGAGGTGCAGACTGCGCGTTGTCATGCATGTAAATAGGCATACATATGCTTTCCTACTTCTTTGTCCTTTACCACGCACAGACGTTATGGATAGCGGACCCATATAGTCACAGCCGCTGTGGGAGAAAGCTTTAGGAGCCATCTCTACGCGAGAACGCGGCAGATCTGCCATAATAGGAAAGACTGGCCGTGGTTTTGCTCGAAAACATATGTTGCAATTAAAGGTTATGTGGCGTGCAATACGTCGAGCAGACAGAATCCAATATCGCTGTCTTAATAAAGATACCAGCAGATTGGGACCTGTATGAAAATTATTTAAGTGGTAGTGAGAAACCAGAAGTTCTACTATATGATCTTGACGCGGAAGTAATATTTGATGCCGTGAGTCAAAATCTAGCTCAGAGTTAGCTAGACGGCCACCAATATGAATGAGACCATTATGAAGAAAAGGGCTCAATTTCTGCACTTGCTTTGAACACAGTTCATTACGAGACAGATGATTTAGCTCAGGTTCAAAATGTACTCGCTGAACCGATCTCCACACTATTGATTCCGCAAATTCTAAATCAGATGCAGTAATAGGTCCTTTAGGCAGCCGTTTCATGAATTTGTACACGAAGCCAATAGTTGTCAAATATTTCATCCAGGATGAGAACCTGGAAGCGCGGTCATACAAAACGTCTTCAGTTGGTGGATTTCTGTTCGAGCATTGTTGCGAAATAGCAGGTAAAGCAATAGGCTTCATTTCCGGAAGTTCAATCGCTTCACTGGTGACAAATGGTTTGACAGGCCATTCTGTACGAGAAAACCTAAGCCATGGTGGTCCATTCAGCCATAAAGGATGATGTACAAGCTGGGCAGGTGTCAAACCGCGAGAGAGACAGTCACAAGGATTCTCAGATCCTTTAACGTGAAAGAAATGTCCAGCAGATAAATTCTCGTGAATTTTGGCGATGCGATTGGCGACATAAGTGTGCCAGCGATGCGGTGCGGAGTGAATCCAACTCAAAGTTACAGTTGAATCAGAAAAAGCAACGACAGCCTCAATGACATGTCGTGCTGCGTAAAGGTCAAAAACTCGCTTTATCAAGGTTGATAAAAGGAGTGCGGCACATAACTCTAGGCGGGCAAGTGACACCATCTTTAGGGGTGCTACTTTAGACTTCGCACAAACCAGCGAGATGACGATGTTGCCGTCTGGCTTGACCACGTGAGCGTACACCATTCCGCCGTAAGCCTTCTCGCTAGCGTCAGCGAAACCGACCAGAGATACCCTACAGTCATCTTTCACCCCAATATGGCGGGGGAATCTCATTTGCGAAATTAGAGGCAGTTCCGCCTGAAACTGCTCCCATAAACGAACAATGCGAATTGGTGGAACATCGTCCCAGCCTATCCTGACAAGCCAAAGCTCTTTTATAAGAAGCTTGGCGTATAAAATCATAGGTGCAACTAGACCTAAAACATCGAAAAGTCGTGCGATAGATGATAGAATATTTCTTTTCGTGCAGGGACGATCATCAGGATTTACTTGAAATGCGAAACAATCATCATCTGGATGCCAACGAAGCCCTAGAATTTTCTGCGTTGGATCTTTGCAAAGGTCTACACTCTTTGATAGTCGCAATGACTCAGGGATAGCCTGAAGTACCTCAGTACGGTTAGTAGACCACTTCGTAAGCTGAAAGTTACCTAGTGAGAATAACTTTATCAGTTGTTGAGCGCAGTTTACACCAAGCACAGTGGAAGGAATTGAGCTGACGATATCATCCATATATATATCCCTATTAACGATCTCACTCGCGAGAGGTAGGTTTTGACCTTCGTCCTGAACCAGTTGCTGGACAGTGCGGATAGCGATGAATGGCGAACATTTGAGCCCAAAAGGAAGGACGGAGAATTCAAAACATTGAAGTTCTTCATCTTCACGAAAGCGGTATAGAATACGTTGGAGCGGACGATCTTCAAGACGTATGCCTATTCTGAGATACATGGCCTTTACGTCAGCTGAGATGGCTACAATGAAAAGCCTGAAGTTCAACAATATATTGAAAAGGTCATTCTGAAGGGCTGGACCTGCGTACAAGATATCATTTAATGAGACGCCACTGTCCGTCTTCGCACTTGCGTCCAAAACGACACGAAGCTTCGTGGTGGTTTTATCATCGCGGATGACGGCGTGGTGCGGAATATAATACGCAATTTCTCGATTGTGCGGATCGCTTAGAGTTAATTTTCTTTGCAAAAGAGATATGTAGTTTTGTTCAATGTAATCTTTAATGACGTCATCATACAACAATTTCAAATTAGGGTTTGACTTAAGTTTACGCTCTAAGCTAAAAAACCTGCGACGCGCTATTTCAAAGGAATTTCCTAGCGCTGTTGCATTAGTTTTTAGGGGCAAAGCAGCCACATATTTACCCGATTCCGTACGAGTAGTAGTGGAACAATAAAATTGTTCACAATGTGTGTCATCTTTATTCACTATAGGGGATGTTGCCACTTCCTCAATTTCCCAAAACTTGCGAAGATCGCAGCACTGAGGTGAGGAAAACGCACAGAATGACAGCGTAGCTGTATCAGGTTCCGAGATAGGCGCGTCGCCTATAAGAATGTAACCGAGTACAGTTTCCAACGCGTCGGGACATCCTGGCGTACTAGTCACGTGACCTGGTCGCAACAACTTAGCAAACAGTTTTACACCCAACAGAATATCTATATTACCCGGCACACCCCAAGTATCATCAGCAAGTAGTTTAGAATCAATGTGACATAAATCAGTGACGTTTATTGAACATAGCGGAAGCTGACCTGTTATCTGATCTAG
This sequence comes from Plagodis dolabraria, assembly GCA_963854805.1. Lineage (NCBI taxonomy): Eukaryota > Metazoa > Arthropoda > Insecta > Lepidoptera > Geometridae > Plagodis > Plagodis dolabraria. Next base: position 20,352,372 of record OY978460.1, on the reverse strand, counting down.
TACTAATGCATCGATATTATACTTCGGCTGTGCCCGAAGCCGAGAACTAAATGTAACTTCAACCGAACCTCTCACTGGTTGAGAGGTACCACCAATACCCTTAACGGTATAAATTGTGTTCTCGCGAATAGTTAAACCGAGCCTATGACAACAACGAGTAGTTATATAGTTTTTCTGCGAGCCAGGGTCCAAGAGGCACCTGACTACGGTGTCCTTTCCCCTTTTATTTACCACTAGCACCTTAGCAGTAGCAAGCACCTCTGTAGTTCGAGTAGGCTGCTGAACTGATGCAGAATGCGTACATAAAGCTACTCGTTCTTTCGTAGCCATGTCTACAGAGCCAAAGACAGGGGCCGCGACGGGAGCGGATGGTGAACACATTGGGGAAGTTTCCGGCTTTGCAGGCTGCTCGAAGTGCAACAGGCTATGGTGCTTACCGTTACATTTCTTACATGTTGTCTTAGACTGACATTTAGATACGGTATGCTGACTACTTAGACAGTTACCGCATATGTGATTGTCCTTTATAAATTTAAATCTGTCATTTGCATTCAGTTTCTGAAAAGCACTACACTTAAATAGATGCGTGTGCGACGCATGATAGAGCGAACACTTCGCTGCAGTAGCCACATACACCTGCGACACCTTGGAAGGTGTGGAGGCCGACGTAGTATTACTTCCGGTGGGCCGAGGCTCGGAGCGCTGCGGCGCCGTGCGGTACATAATTTTGACTTGTTCGCGTACAAACTTCACGAAATAATCGTAATCTACGGTCTGTGGATCCTTTTGAGTACGAAGAAATATTTCGTAATGTTTTGCGATATCGGAGTCTATTAACTTAAGCCCTAGATGCGTAAAAATAAAATCATCTAAGTTTTCTATTTTTAATTGTTTAAGTCCAGCAACAGTCGCGGTGAACCTATCGAACACCCTTTCAATATTAGCGGGCGAAGAACCGGAAGATTTTAAAGAAAATAACTGGTTTAGATAATTGACTGCCAGCGCGCGGTTGTCTAGGTATTTCGCAATAAGTGCATTCCAAACAACGCGATAATTGTCAGCGGAAGGAGATATACCGGCCGCAACATTTTTTGCCTTGCCTTTCAGACAACTCAACAAATAATGAATGCGATCAGAATCTGACAAGTCTGAATTTGTGTGAATCACTCGTTTAAACGTCTCATAAAAATATGGAAAGGTTTGAATGTCACCATCGAAGATTGGCAATTCAATCTTAGGTATCTTAATATGGTGAACATTAGAACTAGAACTCGAATTCATTACGTTTGGCGTTGGCTCAGTTAACGAACAGACAGTTTCTTTAATTTCACATGCCAAGTCATCAAATGCATTTAATGCGCTATAACTGATTTCATATGAAGGATCTAATTTCAAACTTAACGCGTTCACATTGTCCAAAATGTTACAGAATTCACTTCGTATCGTATCAATTTGTTTCGCTTGCACAATAAAACTTTTCCGTAACCTTTCAGTAGATAAAGTTTTCATGGAATCATATATACTTTGAATCCGAGCGAAATAAGTCGCACGTTTACTTTCATAAAGCCTAAGCTTTGTTTTATCGTCCATTGTGAACGAAAGATAATTAAAATCCCAACAACTTTATTTTTACACTACGAAACCACCTAAAATACAATGCTGTACCCAAACGCAACGTACCTATGCCGCGTAATAATGCGAGACTGATATTAAAATAACGCGATAAAATATATTAAAATATTAAATCAGTAAGTATAATATCAAATAAATATCAGTAGTACAGAACCTCTTACTTCTATGATGCAGACGGAACCCTAAATAAAGGTCTGTCCTTTATGCGATTTAAATATTTGTAATCGGCAAATTAGAACCTTCCTTATTAAAAGGTAAGTAAGTACGGTAAGTACCTAAGTGCTAACAAATAAAAATAAACTAACGAATATTTTACGCTAGTGCGGTGCGAGTTATAAATATCTAACACGAAAAGCGTTCCACGATTCACGCGGAACCCTAAACAAGTAAGGTGCGATGCGATATTCAATTAAATGCAAAACAGGTGCGTAAGTTACTGTATGTCCAGAGCATATAGAACCCTGACAATAGTAACTAAGTAGTTAATCTTAGATACAAATAAAATAACTTGTTAAATGTACCAAACAAAACCAATTCAAGAACACGGAAATATCTTATCAGTTTGATAGATATAGCTACGCACTTTATGAATGTATGAACGTTCGGTGCGGTGTAGATTATAATATAATGTAACTATGCAAACGGCAGTTAACAAAATATCAATCGTAGCGTAAACGTAAGTCTACCTACGAGTAGTTTACGTAGATAGTACGTTATAGTTATGGTTTCAATATGTAAATTTCCCTGTAAATAACTCACGGGTTACTTAGACATAAAACACAAGCGATGCGAATAAGATGACTAAATTACACTAATCTAGTCAAATGCGGTGAGTCTGTGTGTCATAAATACTCGTATAAAATAATAATTATGACGATTCTATATGAAGCGAATACTATTCAATTTACTAGTTGCCACGCGCAGTACATAAACAACACTGAATAGGCTCGCTGAAACATCTGAATGGATAAACCCAAAACTTAGGTCGTACCTACTGCACTATACTACCCACTAAATGCATACGGCAAATAAATATGCATGTTTATCGATATCACGTAGTGAGAATTATAGACCTTAACACGTATGAAATAAGATTGAAATTTGAATGACGATATGCAATAACTTTCAGTTAATTCTAGAAATTTCGACTTGAATTTTAGAAAATTAGGTTTTTAAAGGGATTCAAAACTTAAAATATTCGCGCTCGAAGGACCAAAATGGTGCATACAACCTCTGGGTTTGACCTGGGGATGATGCGCGCCTGCCACAATTAGAAATGTGGAACAGGATACTTTGCTGGTTCGCCGAAATCCTAGATTTAAATGACGTTGCTAGCCCAACATACCAGAAAACCATGAAGAGAGCTACTGACCTTTGTAGAAGAATCCACCACGTCTCTGGAAGGTCTCAGCCGGCGATGGTGTATCTAGTCCATCCAGTAGGTGAGCACAGTTATAATATGGTGCACTGCACTGCACAATCACTCTTCACAGCTATGATAGAATTTATGAAGTTCTTATATAGTATATACTAGTAGTAGTAGGCGAGTAATATCGTTCATTGACCGCGAAGGGGTGGGCCCATTCGGTACAAGTTCCCACAGCAGACTGCCCGGCGCAGGCGGCGCGGGCGAGACGCGGGTGACACGACGAGAACAGGTTTCATCGTCGTACAAATATAAGTAACTCCCCTTGTATGGTCGACTTTGTTGTTGAAGTAAACAACGTCATATTATTAAGTTATTAATTCAATATTAGAATTAAAAATATTGGCGTAACCACCAATAGTATAGTACTTTTTTTTTAACTGGCGGTATGCCTTTATTAAACAAAATACTACGAACTATATACAACACTACATTACTTAATAGACAATAAGATTTTAATTTGTTTACGTCGACGCAACCCAATAATTTTTAATCAACAGCCGGAAGATGTCCACCGTGAAATAAAGCGTGGTGATCATGGAAGACCCCAACAATAGGGAAATTGTAGGTTTGTCATAATCCCCTGCTTAACAGGTATTTAGTAGGCACTACCATTAAAACCACTAGAAGATTTACACTACCTTTAACAACATCTAATAGAAGCATATTGATACTTAAGCTGCTGAAATGAATACCAAATAATTATAAAAACTATGATATGGCTATCACTAAACTATGATCTTATCTCTGGTGATTTTTACAATGTATACCTGTTTCTTAGTGATGAGGAAGTACTCGTGATAATACATGATATCTGTATCCGGGTCTTCTACCCACACCCAGAAAGCCTCCGGGGCTTTGCCGTGGTATTTGTCGTTCCATCTGAAAACAAAATTTAATATATATATATCAAATTTACAAACCCTTTATACTTCAAAACTTTGTGATAGGTGTGTTTATTTAAAATCAGTAGTACTGCGCAAAGGAAAACTACTTTGCAGTAAGTTTTTATTATAAAAATTAAAATAGTCGAAATAGGAATGACTCTAAGCATTTTTCTATAGTCTGTATTTTAACAAACGAGTACTGAAAATTTTACTGCGTTGCTATTGGCTCAAGTAATCAACATAAAGTCCGTTCCACATGAACTCTGTAGCTACATGTTGGTACATTCAGTTGATTCTTCGACTAAGTACCTGCGCGTCGTAAAATATTGCTTGTAACGAATCAATACTAAAGTTGCAACTTTTAAATTAGCTAAGCAAAACAAAGATCGTTTTGAAAAAAATGTTGTGGCTAAGTCAACAAATCGTCTCGTCATACGTTTGCCGACGCATCACTGTGACCTCAACCCAATTGAACTCGTTTTGCTAGAAAAGTGTCGTTAGTAGGTCTGTGTATTACATTATCAGCCGAATTATACTGTTGAGAACACCGCCATAATTTCCACGCTGGCAGGTATCTTGGATATCGCAGTACAAGATAATAGAAGACACTGCTGCCACCTTCCAGTATATAACCCTTGGTCGCGCCTCTTAGGACATCTGCGGGAAGAGAGGAGGGAGTGGCATTCTATCCTTGGGGGAGGTCTATGTCCATACTGTAAAAGTAAGCTATCGCCAACACTAAAAAGGAATTGTTCATGGTCTAAAATGATCCAAAAGTTACTTAGTACAGGGCACAGGTTATTTGCTATGCACGCATGACATATTAAACTTATCTAACCATAATCGGGCCTGGCTCACTCCACACTTTAGATTCTTACAAAAGAGATCAGAGCTATGCGATAGAAAGAGAGACGCCTTGTAGGTGAATATAAATATTAGAGCTGAAGTGCACTTTATTGCTTCGTAGCTAGAGTCGCTTGTTTATTGGAGTGACTTTGCTGAGTGATACTTCTGATCATTTTTATTGTGCTATAATGTAAGACTTACTTGAAATTAGGAGTGATTGTTAGCCGTATCCTTAGCACGGTTCTCGTGATGGGATGCAAGCTTGCCTCCATTTCGAGTAGCGGGAATTCATCTGCGCATTTTTTCAAGTGACGCGCATTCTTTGGGTTTCGAATCAAGTCACCTGTAACAATAGTTATTTGTTATACAAGAGTGCAAAGTTGTTTTTTAACCGCGTGTTCAATTTTGATGACCGAGCAAGCGAAGGATTCTAAAATTGAATCACAAGCGCAGCGAGTGATTCAAAATTAGAATCCTGAGCGTTAGCGAGGGAATCAAAAGAGCACGAGGTGAAAAATCTTTGCACTCGAGTGCAACACGTAACTTTTCATTCCACCTCAGCGAGGAAATGACTAAATGCAAAAAAAAAAACGTTTACAATCACAAGATAGGTACACTTTTATTTCAGTTTGGGAGAAAGCTCATTTCCGCATTATTAACAGTTTCAGTAAATTCTGTTGGCGCCAAACAAACTTCCTCGTCGTTAGAATCACTCATTTTAGTTTTTTCACTAGTTTTCAAGTTTCTTGTTTTTTTTTAATATAAGGTTTAACAATGACGTGAAAAAATGCCGCGTAAAAGAACACCAAGAAGGTTCCGAGTCTGAGTTTTTAACAAATTAAAAAAAAGTTGTATGATATATTCGGCACCATAGAGGTAGCAGTAAATAGGTTTAATGTTTTTTTAAATTCACAAACTTAGTGCACACGATGTTCTAAATTCAATTTACTTTATCCTCTAGAGAATAAAAACGGCTTTTCCACTCAGATATTGAAGATTAAAAATACTCTTTCCGAGATGGTGGGATGAAAAGTACTTTTAAGTTAATTTGCTCGGTGTACGTTGCAAAGCGCTTTAAAAACAAAACAGTAATTACCGAAAAGCGCTTTCTTATCTTTTACGGAGAAGACTCTAAAGCGCTTTGTAAGGAAAAGCTAAGCTGGCGAGCATCGATAGCTACCGTTTTGAAACGAGTTTTCTTAGACCTTTGATGTTTTAATTAAATTTGTTTGCAGAAAAAACCCCAACACTATACATTTTATACCTAAAAAAATACACATTTCTATTTTGTGGAATGCAATTATTATATACAAACAGCTTTCTTGCATTGAGTGGGATAGTCGATCTTTCCCTGGCAGTATCACATACCAAAGTATATAAATCATCATCACGCTGCCAACTGGTAGTGGGCTGGAGCATTTAGTCTGGTTGTAGGCCTGCAATGGCCTTTAGGTTGGCTGAAAACTTTCGTTGTTGTAGCTGTATTGTTGTTTTTAGAATATAGTTGGTAAAAATATAAAAAAAAACAACTTTCGTCTCTTGTCCCATAGAATGTGATTTCTATTTACAAACATAGCTTGCACTATGTGGGATAGTTGAACAATCCCAGGCAGTATCACATACCATGGTATGTAAATCATTCTGCCAACTGTAGGCGGTAGAATTTGGACTGCCTGTAGGCTTGAAATGGCCTTTAGGTTGCCTAAATGCTTTCGTTGTAGAAGCTGCATTGTTGTAATTTTTTTATTATTGCTGATAGATAAGCCACAAATCAACATTTGACCACAATCTCACCTGATGGTAAGTGATGATGTGGTCAAAGGTGTTAACAGGCTCAACCTAGAATTGCAGTGTGTTGTTAAACGTATAAAAAAACTTCTTTCGTTTCTTGATAACCTACTGTGGTGTCACTTGTACCGTGGAAATAACTACTGGGACGAAATAGTATACACTACTACCATAGAGTTGTTCCATCATGGGACAACTCTATGGTAGTAGTAGGATAGACCCTTTTAACATGTCTTTCGGTACCAAACAAACAGATTGCCTAAATATTCGGATATAAGCAAAAATAGGGTTACTCAAAAACATGCATTACCTAATTCCTTCCAATCCATATCACGTATCTGATCTGGCTTCAGCATCGGATATTCTATGTGTTTCAGCGTGTCCATATTGAAGCAGTTGAACTGGCGCATGTCGCTGTGGAACTCCCATTGTTGCAGTTCTAACATTTTTGCCATCTTGAGATATATGGCGGACATGTAAGCGTTGTTTTTGCGCAGGGTTATCTCAAATAAAGCGCGGACAATTCTGACTGCGTTCTGTGAAGGCAAAGATACATTAAGAAATTCCAGTTTGATGTTCAAACAAACGGTGGAAATAAGGCAACATTTTTGAATGATATGTATACCTTAAACGTTTGGATTTTCTTGACATAGATGGCGGACATGCATACGTTGAACACAACTTTGTGTTGCGTATGCGTTGGTATCTTATGCGCGGAGAATTCTGAAAGCGTTTCGTGAAGGTACTTTGGTAATGTTTGATTGGAGACAGCCATTTCAGCGTTGTTATACACCTGCGTTACCCGTGTTACCACAAGTAGAACCACTGGTATTTATTTTTGCCCATGTTACCACTAACTGATCTAGTATTACTGCTGGCGATTATATAAATATTATTGTTGGAAATACTTCTTTTTTCCATAATCATTGACATTTATGGTTAATTAAAAATTGAATATTGAATGACGTTTATAATTTGATTATCTTATGGTGATGTTAGCATTTCAACGCAATTTGCATTTGCATAATGTTTTAGATAGATAGATAGATAGATAGAAAACTCTTTATTGTTACACCACTTTAGAAATATAAAAGATTACACATTAAATTATAATAACATAGTGTTACAATGGGCGGCCTTATCACTAAAAGTGATCTCTACCAGGCAACCTTAGGATGGAGTTGAACGAATAAAACAATAGAGGCGGGTGTAGTCCAAATACATAATCAAATTTCATAATTTTTTTTTAAAATAAAACGTATTTTATTGTAATTTCTAAACAAATATATATAATATATATATAGAGATCTCTTCTCGTAAAATGTTGCTCAAACGCGGTGTCCCACGAGCACTTATTTGATCCGTTGGCTTTTGTTGATCCATACCTCCTTTGTTGATCCAAATGTAACATGTGGCGTACTAAAATGGCTCCAGGGTCATTTTTCCAGGAGCTACATAATACGGTTAAGTACGTTAACCGTCAATAACACTCTTAAGATCCGATATACAAATCCACCGGAGTGCGTTTGTTCATGCAATTTACAAATTCAAACTGACCAATCACAGGCTTTTTGCTCCTAATTGGCGAGCGTTAGATTCGGCGGCGTTGCCAGATTTATCGCGGCGCGTGGCGGCGTTGCATGCGAATGTGGATTATGGATGCATTTTATTCACAGCACTGCCATAATTTTTAATTAACAATAAGATTTTTCTTTTAGGTAGGTACCTAATTTGTATTTCAAAGGTGCGATACATGTTTGACATCTTATGTTTTAAATAAAAGGTTGTTTTAATGTTAATTTAGAAGCTATACTAAAAAAAAAGTGTTTAAATATAAATATGATTCTTTCATATCAACATAGTTTTAGGTTTGATTACAAATCACTTCTTCTTCTTTTGTATACCGTATAGGTTAGCTTTTGAACTCTCTACTAAAGGTAAGCGATGATGTGGTCGAAGGTATTGATCAGGGTAACCTAGAATTACTGGTTCTAAAGGACAGCTGCTGGAACACACCGTTAGGTGCTTGGCGACAGATTATTTACTTGAAGGCGGTGGCTACCCAGTTGGGCATTCGCAAAATGCCCTACCACCGAAAATACTTACCTAAGATGCTTTGATGAAGATCTATAAAAACCTGATAAGTATATTTTATTCCTTACGGCACTTACTTTTCCGAATTATGTAAAAAAAGTAACCCATAGTTTCGAAATAATTTTGTTTTTTTCTGGACGGGCTATCCTAAATTAGTAAGTAGGTAAAAGAGGATCCAGGATCCGAACACCTCCAGATACTAAAATAATATTTTTATATCCTAACCTAAGTACCTACTTACAGATATTTATGTAAAATAAATAAATAAAATAAATACTTAAATCAGTACTTTAATACTATAAATGCAAAAGTAACTGTGTCTATCTGTCTGTTACGCTTTCACGCCAAAACTACTGGACCGATTTGAATGAAATTTTGCATGGAAATAGTTTGAGACCCGGGAAAAAACATAGGATAGTTTTTATCCAATTGCGCAAAATGAGGTTAATGTTTTTGCGTGGTAACCAAACATACGCGCGGGTGGAGCCGCGCCCGAAAAGCTAGTAGTTATATATGTATCTTCCTACTTATTAAATATGAGAATACCTGCTTACATTACCTAATTTTGAAGCGTTCGTAGCGTAGTTAACTTAGCCGTACTCAAGTTCTCATCCAATCAACTAAGTTAAGCAGCGTCCGCTGCGGTCATGAGTTGGATGTGTGACGGATGTGTGCTGGCAGTCACTATAGCATAGTGCATGACTAGGATTGGTGACCGTTGTAAGTGTATTATTACAGATCGCTTCCTTGCTTCGGAGGGCACGTTAAGAGTAGAGTGCATGCACTCTACTCTTAACGTGCCCTCCGAAGCACAACATAGAGCATAAACGTAGTTTCGTCATATTTAATCGACTTCAAACAAAGGAGGAGGTCTCAATTCATCTGTACTTTTTATTTTTATTGTTTGTTACCTCAGAACTTTTGACTGGGAGTACCAATTTTAGTAATTATTTTTTTGTTTGCTAAGCAAAGTTGATGCTTGTCGTTTAGTCTAATTTAAATTTCATCAAAATCGGTCAAGCCGTTTTTGAGTTACACACCAATAACTGAAAAATATTTTCCTATCTCAAGATAGGAATATCATCAATCTCAAGATTACATTCGATCCCGTAAGTAGCAAGGATCACTAAAAAAAGTGATAATAGGTACTTTTGAACTATCATGGTACGGACTTTTACAAGTTATTTCATAGTTTTGAGTGTTGAAGTCGGTTCCATTTTTTAGATATTTTTTTATTATTTTTTTAAATACCAAGTGTTCAAACTCGAAGAAATTTTGTATGCATATTTCTGAACCCAATATCTATGCTTCTAATTTGCCAGTTTTTCGATTTATTATTTATTTTACCCCTAAATGTCAAAATAACAATTGCCATACAAAATGATTTTTTGGATTATTTAAAAAAATACTTATATATAGGGAAATCTGGCAAACCAGAACATATTGCGCTCAAGGACATACTTGCAAAGTTTCACCGAGTTTCAACACTTAGTATTTGTATGGAGCCTAGAGCTCTCTAGCCTTAAACCGTCCACGTCGGTTCCGGTTGATGTCTTAGGATGGCAGTCGTTATAAGATAGTAGGGTATTTTGTGGACGCTTACTTGGCTAGCTACCACCCTCAAGTGTTAAATCTGACGCCAAATACCTGTCTTGAGTGCCAATAATTCTAGGTTAGGGTGAAAAACATCTTCGAACACATCATCACTTACCATCAGTAGTGATGGTATGTGAATAAATGAAGTTCAACTGACTTACGATCATTTGAATTGGTGAAGTAAGGCAAATTACCTGAGTTTACATCAGTTTTCAGAATATAGGTATTTATGATATTTAGATTCAGACTCGCAAAGTTAACAGCTCCGAGGGCCACAAGTTTTAAATTCGCGGATACTATGATAATGTTGAATGGGTACCAAAGCCGAAATACGAAAAACCTAAAAATTTGAATATATCTCCATGGCCGATATATCAGGTTAGACTCAACTCCGTATAGGAAATTCCACTTTGGCATAAATAAAATACATTTATACTTATACTCTTTGTTTCTGATAAGATTTATTTTTGGAGCCCATTAAAATAGGTTAAACAATAGATTAGGCTTTACTTTGCTGCCTGAATCTATTGATTTCGATCCATATTCAAAACTTTGAATTTACATATTAGAAAAACCGCCTAATCCTGCATCATTAGAAGGTCTTAATTCAAGAACTCCTGATGAAAATTCGTGTAAAAGCGAGAAGCGTCGAAAAAATCTTCCGGTTAGTCTATGTGGCGTATATGACGCCACCTCGGCTTAGCAGAAATATTAGGTGGAATTTTGACTCGATATATTTATTAAATTTTAATGTCATTTAATGTTTTCTTAAGATATTTTTAAAATATTGTTATAATCGTGAAATAGGTATCATATACAAATATTCAACTATAGATTGGAATTTTCACTAGATATATTAATTAAATATTTATCTAAAATGTTAATTTAATGTTTTCCTAAGATATTTTTAAAATATTTGTTATTATCGTGAAATAGGTATCATATACTTACCTAGTTAAATTTCTAGTCAAATATTCATCTTTAGTTCACGTTTAACACCAAATACACTTAAGTTGAGGTTATGTAACTCATTCCGTTTAGGACTAGGGATTAGTGACATACGGATGGAAAGACTGTATTGTTAGCTGGGTTCTAATTTGCTTTAAAATTGAAACCCAAAGGTATTGAATAAGATGTACCATTACTAGCATATGTATTCCAGAAATCCAATCACAATATAGGTCAGTACTATTATGTAGTACTACCTAACTTATTTCAAAAGATAATCATAGGTTTGTACAATGGCCCAGTAAATTTAAATAAAGGTTATGAAAGTAAGTTAACCCCGGTAGCAGTTATAACGGATTATAAATCAGTGATAGCCCAGTAGTAAAAACTGGATTGTCGTGGTGTAAGATTTCACTCCTATATTTTTTTGTCCGACTCGCACTTGGCCACGTTTTAGTATTTGTTGTTATAGAGACAACAGAAATACATCATCTGTGAAAATTTCAAACTGTCGTGCTGATACAGTTTATGAGATACAGGCTGATAGTTTATGAGATTCAGGTGACATATACATACAAATGGACAGTGGAGTCTAAAGACCTAATTGGGTCCTATTTTTACCCTTTGGGTACGGAACCTTAAAAAGTTCATATTGTATAGATATTGGAACTGTAATGTACGGAACGGAACCCTTCGTGTGTGAGTCCGACTCGCACATAGCCGTTTTTTTATTTAATTATTAGAGGACAAAACTTTAGGTGCTGTATAACAGTTTACCAAAGTAGAGGTATATTATGTTGTATGGTGGTAGGCCATTTTGCGAATACTCCCCGTGGGCTATCCTCAAGTATACACTCTATCATTCATGTTCATTGTTTATACCTATCTAATGGTTCCAACCATTAGGTAGGAATAAACAATTTCAGGAAATATACTAACTTGAAACCAGAGCCCGTTAATATGAAACTGATTTGTTCTACTGACATAAAGCATAATATGTCTAGTTGTAGTACCTTTTTTATGTTATTGTGACGGAACAAGCTCGACGCCCACCTGATGTTAAGCGGACAAACCTCTGCCTATAACAGATGCATTTCGTCACACGTTACGTATTGGTTTGCGCCCGTCACCTTGAGACATAGTAGTTAAGTCTCATGTGCCTGTAATGTCACTGGCTCTCAAGGACTGCTGCCGAAACACACCGTTAGGTGCTTGGCGAAAGATTTTCAGCTTGATGGTGGTCGCTAGCCAGGCGGGTATTCGCAAAAAGCCCTTTCACCATGCGGTGAAACTCAAGCATGCGGCGGGATTCAAACCATGGACCTGCTGCACGGCAGTCTATAGCTAATGTCGCTAAGCCATAACTAGCTACTGCCTAACGCAAGTACCTAGGTATAACATGCAGGTCTACTATAAACCTCAAAAAGTTTGTTATAAAAGGCAGGAGAGTGAGTCCAGTGTAGATGAATAAAAAAAATACCTAAGTAGTCACGTTAGGTATACGTTATAACATAATAATCGAAAAAATCGGGTAGGGATCATTACCCTAGAAGTATGAGTACCGACGTTACATAGGTACTACATATACTAGTATGTGATATGACTATGACTACCTATGAATATTACGTCAAAAGTTAGTAGGCACGTACTATTATGTAAATTGTTAACCGTGATAATAATTAGATTTGATAATTACCAAACGGTATGGTCATTATCAAACCTAATTAGTTATTAATACTGCATTATAAAATATCATGTAGGAACTAGTGGTTGGGTGCGTTGGTAGGTGGGTACATACGTATTTTCCTATACTATGACGTATACATACAGCCGATAGAGTCCGCATCTGGGCGAGACATCATAATTATCTCTGTTATGTTATGACGTCTCGCCCGGGTGCGGACTCCATCGGCTTCGTCGCGTCACGAGGTTCCTATTTATTCTGTGACGAAGTGAAAAACTTAAACTTGATAGAGATATACATATTATGTAGGTACCTACATACATAATATACACCTATGACAAATTATTTTCTGATAGAAGATACCCGTGCTTATTTGTTCTGTTTATCAGGTGACCGCAACCAATGAACAAACAACCTTTTCAACTCAGTAGTTTGGAAAGGTGTCGGTAGGTACTTTATCATTCGAAATCTGCGTGCAAAGTGATTTTTAAACTGACATCTGTATATCTAATAACGTGATATTATAATCTGGTAATATGAAAAAGGTTTTAGAAATCAGAACATCTATAGTTCCGGCAAATTAAATATTATACTCTCGATAATACCAATTTTTTTAATATACCTACTCTTGGAGTGCCCGGCTTACCCGTGGAGTGCCGGGCTTAACCGTGGGGTGTCAGACTAGTTAAGTACTCGTGGGGTGCTGGGCTAGAATGTCAACCCCTCATCTCTACGGGTGTCTTTAGAGGCAAATAAGGGTAAAATACCGTCGTGAAAAATGTGTTAGTTATCGTGTCGTGTCGTGACCATACATCAGACCAACCTGGCCGGGCAGCTTTGGTCCTATGGTTATTGACCATCATGCCTTGAAATGAACCTATCTAAGGCCTTATATATAGATTTATGCTAGCATGTTAGGTATTATAGTTTATAAGAATGATTAGGTCATTCTAATGAATATAATGACCCGGTGGGATGTCGGGCTATAATTGCACCCCCCTTAAAGGTCTTTCTGTCTGAATCGTAAGAGGTGGACGAAAAAAAAACAGGGGGTTAGTAAAAAACTGCCATCTTTACTGAGATCCGAGAGGCGTCTGTTTAATGTTTAATGTCTTCTGGGTGTTGATGATAATGAATTCTAATCATTACGAAATTAGCGCGGTATAGTAGGTAGGTATTAATTAAGGAGAACTCGATTTTTGTAACAATCGTCCGGCTTCATATCGTTTCCATCATCACATCAGATCTCTCACTGTTATATAACATTGTCATAAAAACCTACTTATGATAGGTAAGTGCCTACCTATGCAGGTAGGTATACAAAATGCAGGCTAATTTTTATATGGACAACTCAGTCCACTTGCAACTTTTGACACTAATTCACCAAGGTCTACTTATGTTACGAGTTCTTTTATGTAGATATTCTAGGTAGGTATACCTACAGCATATTTTCTCTTTGTTCAGTAGTTGTAACTAGGATCGTTGTAGTAAATTTGTAAGCCGGTCATGGCATCTACAATAAATTAATATTAAAGAGTACATAAGTATACTGTAGCAAAATCCAAACATAATATCTATTAACAACAATGATCCCTAGATTTCTTTATGTAGAAAGAGCTGAAATATTGTTCACAATTTTACAATTATATAGTTACCATAAAATAACAAAAATAGGTACCTATCATCATCATCTAATTCTGTTCTTTCAGTCATTTTATGTATCCACACGTATTAGAGCAGGTGAGTTTGTAACTAAACTACAGTAAATAATATATGTAGATGACGTTATTACGATGACGCTGTAGTAACACACCCACGTTAAAGTTATGACTGAAAATACCGAAAAACATATTCTTAATTTTAAACTGTGGCAGCCAGAGTAAAGAGTCTCGTCTCATCTATACATTTATCTCTTTTTGACGTAGCACTTTATCTCTTTCTAACGGTTATTATGATAGATCGCCGATATTCTCGTAAAGCTTGGCTCCGCTATAGCTCTGATCAACTATTCTATGGTCATATCAAATACAAAATGGATCAGGAAAGTTAATATGAGTGTAATAATTCAGTCCGTTACAGATCAAAGTAATGGTAAATATCTCATGGCGAGTATTCGATTTCTCGATCGTATACGATCCTCCGTCGTCACGGTCGGATTTGATGTATGCCACATTCATCGAAAAATAACAAAAGGGAGCAAAGTATATAGGCCCAAAAGGTGGAGCAACTTTAGTTAACGTTTGTTACTGGAGCAAAATATTACCATGAGAGGACTATATATATATATATATAAACATATACATAGCAACATACATAAATAGATAATGATATATACATATACCTATAAATTATATAAAAATATAGTGCAAAATTAATTGGACAAATAAAACCTTTTAACTTGATCCTTGAACATATTGAGAGTCGGTGCTTGTCTGATTGATACAGGAAGAGAATTCCACAAGCGGGCAGCCTGAATAGTGAAGGATTTGCTATAAAACGAACTCGTATGAGGATGGATTTCAAGTGTGAGATTTTCTGATGACCTTAACGTGTATGAAGAACAGTGAAGGAAATCGAAGCGTTCCTTGAGATAGCGCGGGGATGTAACTAAGAATATGAGCATTCCGGCGAAAACGTATATTCAGCCAATTGAGCTTAGAACGAAACTGAGATACGTGATCATATTTGCGTAAACCAAATATGAATCTAATGCAAAAATTTTGAAGACGCTCAAGTTTATCTAGCTGTTCCTCCGTGAGATCTAGATAGCAGGCATCAGCGTAGTCAAGAATAGGAAGTAAAAGAGATTGAGCTAATGCAATTTTAGTGGCTGTTGGAAGAAAGTTGCGCAACCTTTTTAAGGATCCTGCTGCGGCAAATAGCTTGCGACTGGTGATTTGTAGCTGTTGATCCCACCTCATATAGCGATCCATTGTTATTCCAAGATTCTTTACAGAGCTACTAAAGGGAATAGCAATACCACCAAAGAAAACTTGATGTCCAGTCTATTGTAGACAGCAATCTTGAGCTACCAATTACTATTGTTTGTGTCTTAATGGGATTTACTTGTAACCCAAAAGAATTGCTCCATTTAGCTATACGATCAAGATCAGTATTAACAGTCTGAATTGCTTCAGATAGTTTATTCACTGGTGCCTTAGAATAAATCTGTAGATCGTCTGCATATAGGTGGTAGGAAGAAGTGAGGTTGTGAGAAATGGAATTAATAAACAAAGCAAACAATAAAGGAGATAAGACGCCACCTTGCGGGACGCCTGCGGACGTGTTACACCACAAAGAGTATTTATCTTCAAGGCGAACACGCTGCCTGCGCCCGTACAGATAACTGTGAAACCAATCAACTACCGTTGGAGAAATGTTAATTGAGCGAAGGAGAGCAAGAAGAATGTCAAAATTAACAGTGTTAAAGGCGTTGCTAAAATCTAATAGAGTTAATACGGTAAGTTGGCCGTTGTCCATTCCAAGACGGATATCATCAGTAATTTTGATGAGAGTAGTTACAGTGCTATGCCCAGGTCGAAAGCCAGATTGAAAAGGGTTTAAGAGATTGTGACTAGATAAGAATTTGCTAATTTGGTTGTAGATAATACGCTCGAAAACTTTTGACAGGAATGGAAGGATAGAAATGGGTCGATAATCGGAATAAGATTTAGGGTTTGATTTTTTGGCCAAGGGAATAATTTGAGCGTCTTTCCAAATTGAGGGAAATACTCCATCAGAGACAGAGTTATTAAAAATGTAACAGAGAACAGGAAGTATAACTTCTAAGATGGGCATAACCATGTTACGACTTATGCCATCAACACCAACAGCATTGGAAGTGATTGAAATTACGCTTTTCTTAACATCACAAGCGGATAGTTGATTAAAAATAAATGGAGAATGATCGGGAGTCGGTAAAGTTGAAAGATAACGTAAGGTATTGTTTTTATCTGAGATGTTAATATCAGATGACGAAGAGAAATGTTGGTTGAGAGAATTGATATTTAAATCATTAGGAATAGACTCTTGTCGTGATTTACCTATGCCCAATGACCTGAGAAATTTCCAAACTTTGGCAGGGTCCTCGTTAGCGACAGACTTGTGAACATGGTGGCGTAAAGCATCCCTACACACCATTTTACCTTGTTTAAAAGATTAAGCGAGACGTGATTTATATTATTTGTGTTTAATTATCTTAAATCTTATGTCTTAAATATTAATAATATTGGAAAATAGAAGCAGTTTCATCAATGGTATTGGCCAATAGTAATATGGGAAATTAAATGGTTTTGTGTTAACTAGATCCACCAGATTGTACACCAGAGCAGTTAGTGGTAACAAGGTAAATAAAATACCCGTGGTACTACTAGTAGTAAGATTGGTAACGAAGGGTTTAATAGAAAGTGATCTTGAAAACGCTTGGACACTTATATTATATATTAATTTTATTACAAGTTGATGCACATAATAAACAGTAATACTAGAATGGAACTATCATAATTCAGTTTGTATATACGCATCAAAACTGCACCTTAAGCGTTGGCCTTTTCAATGTGTGTGTTAATATTATGGGTATCACAGATATACATAATGCCTTAGAAATTAAAAATTGTCATGCATAATTACCACTGAAACACATCATCATTAATCAAAAAAACAATCAACAACAGGAGGTTTAGTTCAAATGCTAAGTGCCTATAAAGTGTGAAAGCCACACTCCATGGATTAATAGCACTTACTTGACTGATGTAATTCAAGTCCGATTGTAGGGAGGACGCATTGACCCTTCCTCTCGACAGGTACGTCTGCAGCAATATGTTGATCTTCCAATGTATATCTTCAGGTGGGTCTTCTATCCGAAGCTCACAGTATTCATCGTTTAGGCTCCATAATTCTGTTAACTCTTCTTTTCGGACCTGAAAAGAGTATCCTTATTACCGGACAAAAACAACAACTTGCTATTTAAGTACAAAAATGTCCGTTTTTTTAATTAAAATGGAGTAGCGAAACAATTGGACATACTGATATAAAAGACTCCTTCTAATATCAAAGACAGAATGAAGAAATACAATGCAAGCTAATTTTTTTATGTGATTGCGACTGAACTATCACGGGGCCCACCTGATATAGCGCAGTAACCTCTGCATATAACATATGTATGATGAACGGCACTGCGCCCGTCAACCCGAGACATGCAGTTCTTAAGTCTCATGTGCCTGTAATTTTACTGGCTCCCAAGAACTGCTGCCGGAACATACTGTTAGGTGCTTGGCGACAGATTTTCTACTTGAGGGTGGTAGCTAGTCGAGAGTCGAGAATGAATAGAAACTTGGATCGTAGATTATAGGTTCTGGTCCAAATATCAGCTAATAGTTTAATTGCAATGAGACTGAGGTTAAATGCTTGTCAACATATTTTTACAAACATTTTGAAATTATTTTTGCACTACAATTCTAAAACTCAATATTTTATTTATTATTCAATATAATTTCACGCAATTTTCAGTATGTTCAGAAACTTAGAGACATCTGTCAACTGATATAAATAAACCTGGACAGTGTTTACCTTCAACTGTTGGAAGTCAGAGCATCTTGTGAGCATTTCGAGCACGTATCCTTGCGTCATAGACTTGCGTACCATAGTGTTGAACACTTCCATTGTTTCGCACGTTATGTAGTAGTGACTTGCTGTTCTGCCAAGATCTACGACAAAATTAATTTAGGATAGAATGAAATTATAAAAGCACTCAATTTTAAATAGGTAAATAGGCGAGAGGATTTTGAAGCGCTCGTAGCGAAGTTTGCTTAGCCATTCTGAATCGATCAGCAAAGTTAAGCAACGTCCGCCGCGGTCATGAGTTGGATGGGTGATCGCTGGTGACATTACTACTGAGCGCTTCCGTGCTTCGGAGGGCACGTTAAGCCGTCGGTCCCGGTTGTTGTCTTAGGATGGCAGTCGTTACAGCATGGTGGTAGGGCACTTTGCGAATGCCCGCCTGGCTAGCCACCACCCTCAAGTAGAAAATCTGTCGCCAAGCACCTAACGGTGTGTTCCGACAGCTGTCCTTGAGAGCCAGTAATTCTAGGTTAGCCTGAACAACATCTTCGACCACATCATCACTTACCATCAGGTGAGATAGTGGTCAAAGGCTAACCTATCAAGCATAAAAAAAAAAGCCTCATGACAATATATTTATTAAACCTTTTCACAACTTATACACTCTGTTATTGGATCCAAAGCGAAAGTCAAAGTCGATAAACGTAGTTTACTTATGACTGGGGAAGTTTCTTTAACGAAACTTAAACTATTTTTTCTTTGACTGATGGCGCTGTTATCCAATTCTAGATGAGTACAGTGAAGACGTGGATGAGCTGGGAAGGCCTGATTGTCTGGGAAGGTCTTAAGGCAGACTCTTTTTAATGTTTTCCTACTAGCGACAGTAACCAGCTCATTATTTGTTAAAGATCAAGAGCAATCAGGCCTTCCCAGCTCGTCCGCGTCTTCACTGTACTCATCTAGAATTGGGTAACAGAACAGCGTCATCTAGCCAACGAGTACAGCAACTACTATCTGTCAGTACTGGATGTTGTTGGTGACAGCTTATATTGAATGGACGGAAGTAAAATTTGTGAACAACACCTAAGCGGTAATATTATTATTTAATCAAGGAGGAATTATCTATGATGGAGAAGACATTTATATTCTATTGGTTGTGAGACAAGAATGGGAATATATACACTTGCATTAGTTTGAAAGAGACCGCATCAGTTTGTTTTGTCTTGCTCGGCGTATGCGATTTCTTTGTTTGCCACACTTCGCAACTGTGGCAGACAAATTTGTTCGGTGCTTGAAAGTGTAATTTTTTTCGTGTTAAACTACGATTTTGAAGTGTGTATTATAAATTGTAAGTTCAATTCAACGCTGCTGCTTCCACCAAACATGGTGAAATGCAGAATTCTTGGCTGTAAAAAAAGAACTGAACGAAATATGGAACACATTATGTATCACATGTAAGTGCTATTTTTCATATGTCTTCACCATTCTTACACAGTCTATGCGAATCAAATATGAATTTCTGATCATAACATGAATGTCTGCGTGTTAAATTATTTGATAATCTTACATTTTACTACAAATAATTTCTTGATTTTGAGATTATAATCCATATAAATATGGTTGTGTTATTTTGTCTATCTGTCTCGCTCTCCTATGATGAAATTTGTTTAGGGAGAAAAGAGAGAGTATGTTGAAAAGAGGAGTTTTAAACTCTACCAAAAAATATTCTGTACGTTGTTAGTTATTACGAATTATGGTTATTTTCTAAAACTAGCTGACCTGGTTTCTCGCCATTAAGGCGATCCGTTCAATCGGTAGCGAGAAATTCAAAATTTAACAGTCTTTCTATTTGTTGCGAGATCGAATAACATTTGTAGGTATATGATTCTTTAATTTACTCAAATCCGAGATCCTTTTTAGAGTATTTTGTTATTGTATCTTACATATATGTATCTGATTTCAGCTAGCTCATAGCTACTCCATCATAGATACTTTCTCCTAGTATATAATAAATAGCAGTGACATTTTACCTGTGACATTGAGATCGCCGGTGCGTTCGTTGTAGCGTATCATTTGCGTTTTGTCGAGTTGCATGGCCGCCGCCGTGATAAACTCCCTGCGTTTAGTTTCGAGCATCGGCTCGTCTTGGACATCGCTGTATGATAGACCGTATACCTAAAATATAAGTACATAAATTAAATCTCAATAATGGTATGTAATCTTGCCATAACATCTCAAAAAAGTATCCACAAAGTAAACTCTACCGGAGACTTATTCACAACAGTCCAGTAAGAAGCGAGATTTTAAATTTGGAATCTCCTACTGTACAGTAAGTATGTAATTTACTTAATGGACAGTAGGACATCCTCTTTAGATCTGCTTAAAAAAAAACATACATAAAACAGACACAGATTAGAGTTTAGCCATTATAACATGGTTATAGGGCGGAGGCTCAAATATATATATACGAGTATGTTGTATTTTGTACTTAGTAATGTTGTAGAAGTATAGTGTGATTTTATGTTTGTATTTAGTAATTTAAGTTTATAAATAATCTTGGGTTAAAAGTCATCCTAAAAATTAACATGGATTTTCAAAAACAATAATTTACATTTTTTGGAAAACCAGGCTCAACCAGTATGAAAGTCAACCTGGCCTCGTATATAATCAGACCTCACCTACGTTTGGTCCGGTTAACTCATACTTGGCCTGGAAGGCTTACTGGATTCTGCAGTAATGTACTAATAAATATTTTTCACAAACATGCTTGGAAATGTGAGCAATATTTTGTCAACCTTCTTCGATATAAATCGAAATTGCTGTACTGGCCAAATACATGCGCGCAGCGGCCGGCAAAAAATGTATGAAAATCTATATCTGTCGTGTCTATCGGCCAAATAAATTGCAAAGTAAACTCATATCTGTAGTGTAATTTAACATGTATAAATTAATTAAAAAAGTAAAAAACCCAACTGCAAAATATTTTGTTTTCGTTAGGCGATTTGTCGTTTCATTGAAATTAAAACTGCAAGTTATATATATTTATGGAATCGTTATTTAAAGCTCTTCATTTTGATATCACACTCGATAGGTTATGAATTATTTTTTACCTCACAATATAGTGTATAAACTCCGTCAGTTTGTTTTACTATTTATTTTATGTACCTAGTGTCACTCGGGTTATCAAGACGAATCTAACGATATCACTTACATCAAAATCGGTTAAGCCATTTAGAAGTTATGGTGGAATAAAGAAACTCACAAACATACATACATACATGAA
The DNA here is from genome assembly GCA_963854805.1 of Plagodis dolabraria. Taxonomy (NCBI): domain Eukaryota; kingdom Metazoa; phylum Arthropoda; class Insecta; order Lepidoptera; family Geometridae; genus Plagodis; species Plagodis dolabraria. The sequence continues at coordinate 20,330,629 of OY978460.1, read as the reverse complement.
TCCTAAAAACATAACTCTCCTTTTTTTGGGCAGTCGTGTAAAAATGAAACGATCTTTTACTTCGAAGCATGGCAACAAAGGAGGTAACTTATCAAAGGTTTTATTTAAATTTCGATCTGGCTTGCATATAGAACGCTGTTTATTGAAAAAAAAAACAAATGAACACTTTAACGCGGGCAATTTTATTGTTGTTTGTTGATAGTCATTGATTTTGAAAAGTAATTGTTTCGACAAAATGAGTTCAAGTGAAGACAATAAGTGTGATTAACTTAATTCAACGCCACCTGAAATTCTTCACCGCTTTAGAATTATCCCAACATAATCCCCGGAAAGTCCACTTTAAAATTCACAGTTTGTACATTTAACAACTGTATCTTCAAATAAAAAATTCTGCCTAGGTACTACTTTGTTTTAATTTCCGCGCATTATTTGAGAAAAGCACTATACAAGCCTTGGCCACAACTAGGCATTGATGGACTTACGTATGTGTGCCTCGGCTTCGCCTCGGCCCACATTAACACGTTCGTCCATCAATGCTTCCTTTGCTGGCCGCTGCAGTAATGAGTACTTGAGTACTAATATTATAAATGCGAAAGTAACTCTGTCCGTCTGTCTGTTACGCTTTCACACCAAAACTACTGGACCGATTTGAATGAAATTTGGTATGGAGATAGTTTGAGACCCGGGAAAAAACATAGGATAGTTTTTATCCGACTGCGCAAAAAGAGGGTAATGTTTTTGCGCGATAACCGACATACGCGCGGGCGGAGCCGCGCCCCGAAAGCTAGTGTACTATATATACGAGTATATTCATAAAGCTGGAGGGTGTGAAACTGACAGAGTTGTTATAGAGGACTTCATGAAAGTAAATTAATCAAGGGCAATACATAAGCAAAGACAATTTATAAATTCTGGCGTTATTTTGCGGCATTCCTTGTTTCATTATAAGAAATATTTACAACATATGTTATAAACACCGGTTACTAGCAATTCCGCCAAAACTTCATGCTAAGCCGACGTGATGCTATAAACGCTACGTAGCCCAGCCGGAACAGTTTTCCACGAGTTTCATTTCTACACTAAATATCTTCAAGAGGTCTCGCTCTACTTGTCGATACACGATCAAGAATATGAGAATCTGAACTGGCTTAGAATAATAGATTTTATGACATTTTATTTTTCATATTATATATATTTATTTTTTATTTATAATATAAATAAAAAATATAAACTGCTTGCTGCACTTCCAGTGTTCACCAACGCGTGCAGCGAGCCAACAACAATTTGAATTAGAATACAATATAGTTACTATTAACTTGCTAAAAAAATGTGCACACTGATTATAAAACTCTTGAGGTTTACAAAAGAAAATTTATATTTCTGCATCCTGATCAAGCATGGCGTTGAGCAAAGAAATAGCTTGAGATGTCACAGCGAATTTCGAGATACAATATGTTTAGCGATTTGGTATTCTAATGTTAATTTACCAGCCGTAATCGAGAGAAAGCAAATATCCAAAAGGAGGAACATTCTTACCTGTGGATTAATCCTCATACGGACAAACAGATATGTATAGCTTAGCCACTCCACCGCTTCATCTATATTTGTTACAGTTCCCAGAGCGACCTGAAGCAAATTCAAATTCATTTATTTGCAGGAATACAGGTAGTTTAGATACATAGATCTTTGAATTGTTTGTGTAAAATATATCCACTATATTCTACCCTTAATGGGTGTGCGAAATTCGGTTTACATGTCAGTGAAAAATAGGTATATACGATTTTAAATTCATTGGAAACTAAATACAGCTGCAGTCAAGAAACTAAAAATAAGCAATAACAAAGATCACCTACATAACATGTGATTACACCACATTTAATTTTATATTTTCAGGATATATTCAGTGAAGAGATAAGTTAGAAATACTAAGGAAATATACATTTATAACATTATATTTACATAGAAAAGTATTTACTTGACTTGGCAGTAAATCACTACAAAGTCTGTCTGTCCCTGAACTGATTTTGATGCGGTTTTTTTAATAGATAGTAATTCAAGGGGAAGGTTTATGTTTATAATACATGCATAATATAGTAGAGAAACACATGCTAATTTTAGAGATATCTAATGTGATGTCGTAAATAAACACATTTTATTGCGTATTTTTGATGATTGCCGGACCCGTGCGAAGACGGGACGCGTCGTTAGTGTTGAATAATTCAATATTCAAATTTGTCAGTTACAAAATTTAACTTCATTAGAAGTTGACGCCCGAAATGAATAAATGATTTCCTTTAATATATAAATAAGTAACTTATAAGTGTCTACAGCCTTACCTCAGCATTCAAATTATCAGCCAGCAAGTTGATAAAGTTGCTTTCGATCGGGAACTGATTCGTCATAGACTTGAGATAGTGCGTCAGTTTATCATGAGTAGTTATAATTATCCCAGTGCCAGAGGTATCGAACTGGGGCCTTCCTGCCCGACCGAATATCTGGAGGACGTCCAGGATAGATAGGTCCACGAATGTGCCGTGAGCTTGGTCGTAGATTTCTGTACCCTGTGGGAGATTTATTTATTTCTTACATCAGAATGACAATGCCGGATATACTTACTATATACAGTGAAATTACTGATAAAATTATGCAATGATTGAGAGATAAACATAATTATAAAAATATTACATTTCATAAATAAATTTCAACAATAGTTGCTGCCATACAAAAATAATTTGACATATCAAATATAAAATTTTAAATATGATAAAATAGCTTTTATAAAAGTTATAAATTATGATCATTTTGCATGTCGATGGAATAAAGTTTTGATTATTTTGTAACATTTAAGTACGATCAATGGAATTATTTTTATCTATATTGTGTTATTCAATAATAAATACTTTTAAAAGTATCCTAAAAAACATTAAATGATATTTAAATAAAACACTTAAAAAAGCATAAAATTATATATCTAGTGACAATTCCGCCTAATTTTCCTGTTATCTACGTGACGTCACTAACATCACGCAGCCTAACCGAAAGAATACCCGACTAGTTTCGCTTCTAAACGAAGCATCTTCAGGAGGTCTTGACTCACCGAGCGCACGATCGAGACTTACAAAAGTACTTTAATACTTTTAAAAATATTTATTATTAAAAATGGATTTCCGCAAAGTAACGCCTGAATCTATTCATTACCTTATTGTGTTATTCAATTTTCTTTTCTAAAATGTGTTCTAAAAATATATTTTTAATTGTTTTTAAATATATTTTGGTAACAAATGTAGACATATAATGCTCGACTGACAAAATATTACGTATTCAGACATCTGTTACTTTGAACTGGGGAAAAAAGTCAAAAAATATATTGCTAAGCTCATTCTCAGCGCAGCGGTCGAATTGTAATATGGTAAATTTATTGAAAAAAAAAAACTACTTCCACGTTTCAAAATAGCACCATAAGCATCAGAAAACAGCTGGTAATTAACCCGGTATCGGACTCAAAAAAATCTCCTAAACAGTTCTCGTGGTAATATACTATTACTCGCCCAATATTACATGGGACCTACAAAACAAGTGGTAAAATTTCGTTGTTTATACAGATGGATATAGAGACACCGTCGAGTTAAATAAGACGTACATAAGTGTTTATTAAATGTTTTCTTCTGGTGATTTATACTAAAGGAAAATATATTGGGGTTAACATGACGTGTATCAAGGAGTAAAAATTAAATAGAAAACAACTCTAAAATGTAACATTACATCAATAATCTAATATATTTTATATGATAACTCGGGTTTAGCTATTTTTTTATTTCTATTTGTTATAGTTTAAAGGCTAGCCTTCTACCACTATCTCACCTGATAGTAAGTGATGATATGGTCGAATATGTTGTTCCGGCTAGTCTATAATTACTGTCTCTCAAGGCCAACTGCCGGAGCACATCGTTAGGTGCTAGGCGACAGATTTCCTACTTGAGGGTGGTAGCTAGCCAGGCGGGCATTCGCAAAATGCCCTAACACCATGCAAAGCTTATAAAACATAGTAAAATCCGTAAGTCTATATTTGTTAGTAAATTGATTCTTTCTTATATATCATCACAGTTTTTTTGGAAAACAAAAGACGTAGTGCTTTTTAGTAAGCTTGTTGCTTAGTTGCTAGGGTTGAAAATGTAGGTCACAAAGGGTATTTTTATTAAATGCAGATGAATTCTAATGATAATATACCGCTATAGAAATAAACGTAGCATTAATTACCCTGATGACAACGGCGTGTGCAGGTAAGTTGACTCCCCAAGCCAACGTCGAAGTACAAACCAATACTTTAATGAAACCTTCCGAGAAGTATTTTTCCACCATATTTCTGGAAAAATAAAACGCACTCAATAATTATAAAATACTAACGGCCCCTCCCCCTTCACACCGGTATTTAACAAAAATTAAACAAAAAAAAACATGTTTTGTAGCCTATGTTCATCAGGGATAATGTAGGATTCTAATGGTGAAAGAATATTTCAAATCGATCCAGTAGTTTTTAAGTTTATTCGTTACAAACAAAAATACAAATCTTTACTCTTTATAATATTAGATAGATACATAAAAAATTCTTTATTTGCATACCTTAATTTTTTTTTTACAAAGAAACAACAAATAAACAAAAAACAAAGGGCAGTCTAATTCCAGCAATTTCTTCCAGAAAACAAAAAAAAAACTCGCAAATATTAGCCAGGTTGCCAGTTAACAAATTAAACATTACTTATATAATAGTGTTTAAGTTCTTTTCTAAATCTGATGCTCTAATCTGATCGGATTAATAATTATTTCCGCGTATTTTTTTACTCTCAACAGTCTTTATGTTACATTAATGTAAAAATGGAATGACATAGTGCGAACTTCAGCATGCCTGCTTATCTCAATTGTTTGTTAACTTTTAGTTTAATTAAAATTGTCAAATTATCTCATTGAAATAAATTTTATTTTGAATATTTTTGGAATTGTCGCTGGCCGGGTATGATGATATTCTTGCTTTTATCTAGCTAATTCATTTAAACATCCATATTACTATGTCATCCCATGTTTAAATGCCCTATTAAAACACAAGCATGTGCATTTAGCTACTACTAGTTGGTATTTACGCAATGTTGAGTCCGTAGGTACGTACATCATTAAACGGTCTATGTCAAATGTTTCAGACAATACTTTGGGCGCCCAAGATACAGGCACAGCCGAGTTTGGGGCCCACGGGTACATATCTTTAATTTTTATCAGGACTATTTAACATATATATTAAAAAATACTTTAACTAACATAGATATTGAATTAAATTAAACACAACTATGTACAAAGATTCATTATGTTAATAGTTTTATAAGGCCTCCCCCATAGAGCGCCATAAAGAACGGCTATTAGCCGCTTGTAACCATTGGCTACCAGCGATTTTCACGATGTCGTCAGTCCACCTAGTGCTAGGGGGCACCTACATTGATATCATGCATGAATAAATAATAAATGCTTTAAATTTAATAATGAAAAAAAAAATAAAAAAAATAAAGGTAACCTATCTAAGTATTTACACTTTCACATCTATTTAAATAAATACTTATTGTACTTACCTACATTAAATATTAGTGTAGATGGTAAAAAAATACTTACAAGTCTATTTATTCAGGATAAAAGAATGCAAAATAAATTTAATCTGTTAATGTTGTTTTATTTTATCTAAATAAATTATAAGAATATGACAAATAAAACTGTATAGAAACGTTCGGTCCCTAATTGGTATACTTTTTCACTATTGATATTGAAATATGACAGCATAAGCGGTATAGAAACTTTCATTGACGAGTTATTGTGGATACAAAAAATCTAAATCTAAAATTGCTAACATTAAACTAAATTATACTGTATTATATAATCTTTACTCGTATTGGTCGAAACTGTTCAGCTAGATTTCGGGTATATCTTGTAATCTAGCGTGTTCACGCGTCTTAATCGCAGCAACGACTACGCACAATGTGATGCGTAATACGAATGAGTACGGCCAAATACTGTATCAGCCGGAGTGTCCACTGCGGAACACAGCCTCCCCCATTATGGGTCCTGACTGGGGGCGGAAGCGGGTGCAGAGACGGGAGCGAGAGCGGGCGCGCTCACGGATCAATCAGCGTTGAGCTGCGCTCCGAGCGGCAAGCTGTGCGACCTATACTGATCCTGCTTGCGGGCTCGACGCGCTCATGGCAACCACACTTCCCACCTGTAGCGACCATATGGATGTTACCAGGGATAGTGACTATGTATTAGTACTATGTAGTGACTATATCTCCCCCATTATGGGGGGCCATAATCACCACGCTTGGCAGGCGTCTTGGGGATCGCAGTGTGAGATATCAGTTCCTCAAAAAGCGCTCCTGCCCACCTTCTGGCTTGTTACCCTTAGTCGCCTCTTACGACACCCACGGGTAGAGATGGGAGGGTGACATTCTAGCCCGGCACCCCACGGGTACAGCCACTTACTACATAAAATTTTTGTACCTAAAATACTCAGAAAAATATAAGACAGATGCCTATGTTGGGCTAACATTTCGACACAATTCTTACCTGTCACTCCTAAGCATGCCCGCGTGATGGCACGCAAATCCACAAGCAAAAATCTCCGCCAACACTTTATTAGGACTGCTGCCGATCGCTTTCTTTGCCTTCAAGAATGCTCCAGAATCTTCCGGCTCGAAGTGTTTAAGGTGGCCTTTCTTTTGCGCCAACTCTTTGAGGACCATAGCGGTTTGATGGGTGGCGTTACGAGCGTGGACAAATACCATGACTTGGTGGCCTTTTTGTACCATGTCGACGGTTTTGTCGTAGCAGATTTCGTTCATTTGTTGGATCTGAAATGTTGTTAACGATATTGTTAAGGCAATATGAGGGATCAAGCAAGTTTTGTGTTCGGATTATTCCAGCTATGCATGAGTGCAAAGTAACGTTTCTTACTGTCAAACTATAGACATAAAATTCACATTTTTTATTGTTATTGTGACGGAACAAGCTCGAGGCCCACCCAATGTGACTAAACCTCTGCCTATAATAGATGCATTTCGTTACAAGTCACGAATTGCACTGCGCCCGTCACCTTGAAACAAAGATGCTAAGATGCTAAGTGCCTGTAATTTCACTGGCTCTCAAGGACTGGTGCCGGAACACACCGTTAGGTGCTTGGCGACAGATTTTCTACTTGAGGGTGGTCGCTGGCCAGGCGGGCATTCGCTAAATGCCCTTCCACCATGCGGTGCAGCTCAAGCCCGCGGCGGGATTCAAACCATGGACCTGCTGTGCGGCAGTCCATAGCCAATGCTACTGAGAGATCACTGCTCCTATATATATTATATTCACCAGTCTGAGATGTGCTCCGCCGCCGCTGCCCGTTTCCTTGACTCCAATGAACTGCTGTTCCAACGGCACAGGACGGAATCGAGAGTCGAAGAAGAATAAACCAATGTTTGGATTCACTCGCAGGAATCTGTAAGGAACATGCATAGAGATTATATATTAAATGTAAATAATAAATTAACTGTATGTCTTTATAAACGAAATGAATTTATATCAAAATGTATGTGTAATCATTATATTAATATTTCACAAATAGCTAAAGCGACCGGGTCGCCAAGTTGGTGCCCTCCGAATAATATACCTCACAACGAAATAAGAATAATGTTTTTTAGGGTAGCCTTTGACCACTATCTCGCCTGATGTAAGTGATGATATGGTCCAAGATGTTGTTCAGGCTAACCTAGAATTACTGGCTTTCAAGGACTGCTGCCGGAACACACCGTTAGAGGTGCTTGGCGACAGGTTTCCTACTTGAGGATGTAGCTAGGCAGGCGGGTATTCGCAAAATGTCCTACCACCATGCTATAACGACTGCCATCCTAAGACAACAACCGGTACCGGCGGCTTAACGTGCCCTCCGAAGCACAGAAGCGCTCAGTAGTAATGTTACCAGCGGTCACCCATCTAAGTCATGACCGAGGCGGACGTTGCTTAACTTTGCTGAACGGTTCAGAACGGCTAAGCAAACTTCACTACGAGCGCTTAATAACACAAGCTAGGTAACTCGAAAGTACACTAACACCATGCAAAATCTTATATTTCGTACATATCAGCATAACTTGAACCTAAACTTCCGCGTACGCAATATCGTGTCCAAGAAAATAATAGATTAATAAGAGGTCGTGGCATTCGATCCAATATTTCCAATGTATCCCCGCCCGCAATTGCAAATCTGATAATTTATCAGATTTGCAATTGCGGGCGAAAACTATATAACTTATCAGTGATAAATATACGCGATTTAAACCGTTTAAAGTTGTTTAATTACTAGTGTGTAAAATCGCTTGCGTCCTATTATAGAATGTGTTAAAAACAACATAGCAATAACGCGCACTATGAAACTGGTAATAACATGGCTTTAATTAATCTAAGTTAAAGTTGAAACTCACCTGGCAACGTCAAGATAGTTAGGCAATGTGGCAGACAAGCCAACGATCCTGATCATGTTTTGCGTAGACTCTATCTGCCGGAGAGTTCGCGCTACTATAGCCTCGACTATGGGTCCTCGGTCACCGTGAAGTAAGTGAACTTCGTCTATGATGATGAGCTTCACTATCGATGCCAGTTCCGTGTCAGCTGTAAGATATAGATTAGTTCCATTATAAAAATATGTTATTTCGCAGAAATAACTATCGAACAATTGAAAAAAAACATATTTATTTATAATTGTTCGGTGTTCCAAAACTTAAAATGGTACATCGAAGTAACGTTTGACACACGACGAAATTCAACCGTCATTGAAAGTAAGCTTCATCAGGAGGTAATGACTACTAGAGCGAATTTTTTTTTGAGCGGACAGAGTTCAGCCAAATTATTAATGTTAACAATCATGGCAGATTTTTATTTCAACATTCACGGGTCTCTTTCGGGCTTTAAGAGGTAAAAAATTCTAGGTTAGCCTGAAGAACATCTCCGACCACATCATCACTTACCATCAGGTGAGATAGTGGTCAAAGGCTAAACTACCAGGCATAAAAAAAATATATATATCATCGAAATCAGTTTAGGGAGAAAAACATTTCCTCTTTTTCTATCAAATTTCGGAGCTACCGTGTTCCATATAGTACCAATAGATGGCTCTAGAGCTGTCTATCACCGACAGTTCATTACATACTAAGTTAATGAGAAATTCTTGTGGGAAAACTACACAACGATAGGACACAGGACTTCTTGGTTTTAAGAGAAGAAAATGCCAATACCCTATCGATAAACACATAAGCTCTAGAACAAACTCCATGAACATCTCACTTGCTCCCTTCCTGGTAACAACGTCCCACTTCTCTGGTGTTGTAACAATCATCTGGGTCTGCTGAACTTCTGTCTTTGTCAACTTCATATCTCCCGTTAGCTCCTTGACTATAATGCCTAAGTTGCGTAGTCGGCGACCGAAACTTGCCGTCATCTCCGAGGCTAGGGCTTTCATTGGAGCGATGTAGATTATCTGCAAGTAAATATATATTACGAGAAGAATATAAACAAGAATAATATGAGAGGGATTGTTGTCAAAGGTCTACTGATAATAAAAGTCTTACGAAATGGATAATCAATGATTAAGAGCGCCGTAGACGCATTAATTTAAAAATGATTTTGACTTTGACTTTGGATTTATTTAGCATTACAAAATAGGTTTGTACAAGTTACCGATTTATTTGTTTATGTTGGCGTACAGGTTTTAATTATTTAAGGGCATATTAATGCATAATAACACGAAAGGTTGAGTGTAGCCTATCAACTAGAGCGTTCTCAAGGAAGGTTAGGTTCAGAAAAAAAGTCGGCGATAAACTGAAGCCAATATTTTTTACAATTACGTATTTTTTCGCGTTGTCCTGTGTGTTAGCGAAAACATTTTTTATTTGTTTTATGTGTTGTATGAGAAGACAATATTGAACCAACTCCACGAAAATGAGATATGTTAAGGAAGATGATGGGGGTAGGATAAGAATGTAAACTGATTTAGATCGCAACACATCTACACTAATATTATAAAGAAGAAAAATTTATATTTTTGTATGCAACGAATAAACTTCAAAAGTACTCGACCAATTTGGATGAAATTTGGTATTTTATAGTTTGATACTCGGGATAGGCCACAGGATAGTTTTTATTCAACTGCGCAAATAGATTTTAATGATTTTGTACGATAACCGACATACATGCGGGTGGAGTATTGAATAAAATTAGTTTCAAAATTACTTACTTTAAACTTGTTTTTCATAATGACGTTATTCTCGATGTGCTGTTTAATTTGATGCACCACTGTAAGCAACGCTATGTTAGTTTTACCAGCACCGGTGGGGGCGCATATTAACAAGTTTTCATTGGTGTTGTACGCAGTTTGGAATACAACGGACTGGATGCGATTAAGCTCTTTGATGTTCTCGAAAGCCATTTGGCCTATCTGAAACGAAATGGTCCCATATAAACGTTATAAAATTGACACTTTGATTGTTCTTGGCTGATGGCAACATAATGTTAATAATAATTTATTGCATTTCCAAAAACATCGTAAAACTCATAGACAATCATATAATTTTTCGAAGCGCTCGAAGCGAAGTTTGCCTAGCCTTTCTGAAACGATCAGTAAAGTTAAGCAACGTCCGCCTCAGTCAGGAGTTGGATGGGTGACCGCTGGTGACATTACTACTAAGCACTTCCGTGCTTCGGAGGGCACGATAAGCCGTCGGTCCCGGTTGTTAGCTTAGGATGGCTGTCGTTATAGCATGTTGGTAGGGCATTTTGCAAATGCCCGCCTAGCTAGCTACCATCCTAAAGTAGAAAATCTGTCGCCAAGCACCTAACAGTGTGTTTCGACAGCAGTTCTTGAGAGCCAGTAATTCTAGGTTAGCCTGAACAACATCTTCAACTGCATCATCACTTACCATCAGGTGAGATAGCGGTCAAAGGCTAACCTATCAAGCATTAAAAAATACAGAATAAAATATTGGTACCCAACTTCTTAGTTTGGGTACCAATATTTTATTGTGTATTTTTTAATTTTTTTTTTATTAGCATGAGGCGGGCTGCTTGCTCGTTTCATTATCATTGCATTAATAAATACCTCATCTAATTCTGCTACGGGCACTCGTCTGTTGCCCACTTCTAAAGGCGGCGGATCATTTTTAGGTAGTATAACTTCCTCATATTCCTTTGTGTCTTTTCTTTGGACGTTATCTGGTAGTACTAATTTCATTCCGGAAACAAAACCTGAAAATATACAAATTCATATAATTTTATTGCATTATCAATTATCACAAGTGATACACAAAAAATAGTTTTAAAAATAATGAGTGAGTGCTGTGATATACCACAGGTGTGCAACATATCAGATATAAAAAAATGGGAGGTCTAAGAGCAACATTCTATATTCTAACTCGATTTTAGGAATGTACTACTAAGTGGGGTTGGAGTTCCGTATGAAGAAATTCGGTCAATGACCTCATTGTTTCTTTCTCATTCTTAAAAATATATTGCTCTAGCATTTAAAGTGGGGGTTTTTGGGATTGGGATCGCGGCATGAACATCACCATGTTCATCATCACCGTGTTCCGCTTCAGCTAGCACAATTGAATGTAGACATTACCTGCTGTCAACATTATTTGTCATTGTTGTAATTTTGGATAAAAATGGGTACCGTATTTTAGGAATATCTAACATTGGAATATGAGGTCTGTGCTCATTTGATAGTAAAATAAAGTAATATCGGTAATGGTTTGTAAACACTGCTGTGCTTTCATCCCGTGCTAATTTGGACCTCATTCAGAGCACTGTATGGGCTGCAATTTGGAGTTAAAAGGCATTACGCAAATACTGTCAACCTTGCTCTCTTATAGTCGTCGCGTCGAAAATTTTCCGGTTGGGCTACGTGCAACGCCACGTTTTACTGCTAAGCCACATGACATCATTAACGAAAGATATTACGTTGGCTCCGCAGAAAAAAATAGGAATTTTCACTAGATATATTTTCACTATGCAAGTGGGGAAGCGGTGCTAAAATTTCACCCCTTATCTCGTGGGTGTCGTAAGAGGCGACTAAGTGCAACATATCGAGAGGTGGGCAGCTGCGCTTTCTGAGGAACTGCTGTCATACTTTGCGATCCCCAAGACGCCTGCTAGGCGTGGCGATTTTCGCAAACCCCCCTATATGGCGGAGGCAGTGTTCAGCAGTGGACAACACGGCTGATACAGTAGAGTATATTATTAAATTGATTTTTCATAAAATTAATGTATCACCAACTTTGAATCAAGAACTGGTTAACAATCCAGCATACCTGCAGCGTTTTTAGCGTCCAACGAAGAGTCATATACATTAGGGTACTGTACTTTGGTCTGGAAGTATGATATCTTCTGCAGTATTGGGTCTATGTTTTGCGCCGATCGAGTGGCAGAAAATGGTACCACAGGTTTGGACAGTTCTGCTAATCTGCAATAATTAAAAGTTATACTTGTTTATAAAAAAAATATTGTTGGGAAAAGCCCCTGATCTTATTCCTTAACAATGTAAACATTTACCGCGCTGATACTGCAATCAAAACGCATACCATGCGTTATCGTAGCATAGCAGTTAAGTTAACAACTTAGAAGCGATCTTAGCTGAGCTTGCCTGGTAATCCTTAATTGTTGTGAGGTAACTTGGTTATGAATGAACTACTCATAGTTTCCATGCTTCAGAGGGCACGTTAAGCCGTCGGTACCAGTTGTTTTCTATGGAAGATATACGGTACAGCATAGTAGTAAGATATTTTGCGAGTGCTTCCCTGGCTATGTACCACATCCAAAAGTAGATAATCTGTTGCAAAACACGTTACACTGTGTTATGGCAGCTGTCCTTGAAAGCCAGTAATGTTAATAACAGGTTTGTCATAATCCCCACGCTTGGCAGGCTTCCTGGAGATGGCAGTTCTTCAAAAAGGACTATTGCCAATCTACTGAATATCTTTCTCTCCAACTCCTACAAAAAGATATGGGAGAAGCATTTCTAGCCCGGCATCCCAATGAGATAGAGCTAATTTTCATTCTAGGTTTAATTTATGAAACTGCGTTGCTTACCAATGGTGAGATAATTAACGTAAGGGTAACATATTAACAAAACTAATATACCTTCTAGCCCTCATCTGTGCAATATTAATCTCTGGCTCATTATCATCTTCTTCATTCTTCTTAGAGTTCTTTGCTTTCTTTTCTTCTTTTCTCACCAATTTGGCGAGCATCTTCTCCTGCTCTGACAATACTGACACTTGACACAGGTACTGGGGCATTTTGTTCTCAGGAAGAAGCGCTGATGCAACTAGAATACAACAGAGTGATCATTACTTAGCAAACTATTAAATTGACTTATTCAAATAAAGGACTTAGAACTAAAATAGTGCTAAAATGTTGCCTTCTTCCATTTTCGCCATCAGTAAATTTTACAATTACATGAAATTTTACAATGACAAAATGTTACCAACTTATCTTCTATATAAATATAGTTATTCTCTATGAGTATAACTGGCTAATGGAATTCAAAAGTAACATTCTATCAGTATATAAGTAACAAATATCATTAAGGGCTCTGTTACAGTGTCAGTGTGTATATTCAACATTTATAATACAGTAGAGTGCATCGCTACAGTGAGTATGACCTCGTGCTTCATCACCCTACTTTTCTTTGTACATTTCAATTCTTTTATATTTCATTTTTGTTTTATGCAGATAGGCTAGCCTTAGAGCACTATCTCACTTGATGGTGAGTGATGATGTGGTCTAAGATATTGTCCTGGCTTACCTAGAAATATTGGCTCTCAAGGACAGCTGCCGGAACACATCGTGTTAGGTGCTTGGCGACAGATTTTCTACTTGAGGTTGGTAGCTACCCAGACGGATATTCGCAAAATGCCCTACAATCATATATAGATATAGCAATATCGACTGCCATCCAAAGATAACAACCGGGACAGACGCCTTAGCGTGCCCTCCGTGCGCTCAGTAGTAATGTCCGTACCGGTCACTCATCCAAGTCATGACCGCGACGGATGTTGCTTAACTTAGCTGAGCGCTTCAAATAGTTCCTAAAACGGATTTATAACAGATTACAGTTGAGGGCACTAGGTCTTATATGTATATCGAGCGGTGAAGGGGAGTATTGTTGTTATCGTAAATGGCCCCTTAACCCTACTCCCTGGGTTGCAAGGCCCCTTTGGCTTCGTCCTCTACAACGCTATGGACCCAGCACCCACACTCACACGTGAATCCATGGAATGCTCAGTAATTCGTCTCGTCTCTAAAATAGCTTTTTAATAATATCAACTTGAGTTATATAATTACAAAATTACACAAAGAATTATAATCATGTGCAGGATTTGAACCTGCAACCTCCACTATAGGGCAGGCAATGCTCTGATAGCTAAGCCTAAAAATGGATAATGACTCATAGCTCTAATTTCAATTTTATTCTTTCAATCAAAATTACTTCTCGACCGTATTAACAACTTGACGGCAAAACAATATTGAATAGATTTATATAGTTATGAGGTTATGGTGGTTTTATATAGTTATTAGTATTTAGGCAGAGGTAATTTAATCGTACAATCGATTGTTAATTGTTGTCATTCTTAACAACTTATTCCATTCTGTGGTAATAGAATAGTGAAATGTTTAAATTGGCATACAAAAGATCAGAATCACACTTACTCTCAGCTATAGACGGTTGAGGCGGTGGAGGAGCCTTCAAACTATCTATTATCTCCTGTCTATGTACCAACATCTCCTGTATAAACTCAAACTTGTCAAAGCCGAGTAACTCAAATAGATCATTTTGCAGTTCATCATTGCTCCTCGGTGAGTTAAGGAATGTGATGATTGATTGGAGTATGTCTGCACTGGATATCTCCGCAGTATTCTCATAGAGTTCTTTCACTTTTGTCTCAAGCCAGGTCTTGCTGAACTGAAATATTTCATAAAGATTATTAAAGATTTATTTATGTGACATCAGTTCTCTATAAACAGTTGCAACATAACATTTTTAAGGCACTCGTTCCAACTGGAGAGCTTCTTATTCTACCTTTAAACCCTGATGACGACCTCCTTGTCGACGTTCCTGCAAGCGATCTTAGTAGATTCAGCTCAGCATTTAGATTTACTGCAGGTCTGCTTTACCATTTTAGTTCCTTCAAGTTGCAGGGCAGTAGCAGGTAGGAAGGCAACTGAAGCCATAGCAGCAATGTAAGCTCGTCAAGGAGTTGACGCATTGACACAAGATTGGAAATAAAATATCCGCTGAATAATGTTTATTGGTACTGTGGCAGAATTGCTACATTGTGTGTGTGCGCAACCACACCGACAGGACCAAATCATCTGCTGCGTCTGGAGGTCCGACAACGCAGTCTATGTGTCCCGCCTTCAATACACCACAGATCCTGAAGACAAAAAATATGTTTAGAAGAAAACATGTGTACTATTTACACTTTTATTTACCTTAGATGCAGGTAGTGATTTAGCAGTTTGATTTGCACTGGATTTAGCTGCTTGCTCATTATATTTCATAGAGAAGTCTGTTACAAATGCACTGGCAGTAGCTGGCTTACTTCGCAAGTTAGCTAATGGTTTTCTGGCTGGTTTGTAAGGGATGTAGTGGCATTCAATGTGTTCTCCCCATAGCTTGATATTTTCTTTGTTGGACTCGCTTGTTTCTTTCCGAACATATTCTTTTGTATCTTCAGTAATATCATTTGAAATGTTTGTAACTATCTGTAAAATAATTACGATAAATAATTATTCTGACAAACATTGATAGTCCACTCCCATGGTGTGCCATGTCAGAATTGTACCCCCCCCTACCTTCCTGTGGGTGTCATAAGAGGGGATAAAAGGAAAAATACCAGAATTAGGGCAGCAGCGTCTACTGAAGAACTGGTACCTTAGCTGCAATCCCCAAGTTGCTAAGTGTTTGTCATACCAAGATAAAAACAAAGCACCACATCTGCCGGACTGCCCCTGGGTGCCGGGCTGGCTGTGTGGTGCTGGGCTATAATAGCACCCCCCCATTACTACCTGTAGGTGTAGTAACAGGCAACAAAGAAAAACAGTTTTGCAGCACCACCTTCTGAAAAATTTATATCTTAAACAGCGATTCCCAAGACCTACCAAGAGTGGGGATTAATTATGGCAAACCCCCCTTAATGGGTGAGGCTGTGTTCAGGAGAGGACAATCTGGCTGATACAATACAGCAATACAGATACTAAAATTACTCAATTTATCAGGTATTAATTGTTATCGCTCTGCTGTTTATGAAAATTATATATGTCCCATACAAAGACAACCTAGACAAAAGATTATAATGTAAATTTAAATGCTACAGAAAATCTTTCCTAGAGTTCTGGCAAATAAATGTGCCACAATTTTCAGATTTACCCATTTACAATTATGTCACAATCTTACTTCACAAATCTTGTTAGTTGTTGAAGATTGCACAGTCCCAAACAATTGACGAAGCTGGGACAGGTGCTTCAGCATCACAATATCCTGATCCAAGAACATCCTCAGACACAACACAGCTGCATCTTCTATGACATCATCTGGTTGCTCTCCAGTCAGGAGCTTACATGAATCCTTAAGTTGAGTAAGGAGTTTCAGTAGATCTGAAGAATTAGCCTCATTCTGTTTAATGTAGTTTTGGATATCCACAAAGGATTTGAACCTGAAATTTATTTTGTGTCATTACTGTCATATCTTCATGCAGTCTAGCTAATTCTTGGGACTTATCATACAAAAGTTATAAGCCATTTTAACTATATTTATAGTAGCAAGATACTATAGTATGTAGAAGCAGTAAAAAAAAATATCCCAGGAAGTATGGCCACTCCACCTATTCCTACCACTAAGCAGTAATGTTTGCATTACTGTGTTAAGGTATTAAGGGTGGTGAAAGGGCTGATGGGTACAGTGCAGTTTATCACTTGTGACTGACACTGTGACACATCTGTGAGAAATGAAAATACAGTGTAAACTCTATATAATGACACTGAAGGAACTGTACATTTTATGGTGTTATAGAGTTGCCGTAAAAAGGGGAGTAGAAAAAAGTTTGTGATCAACTAAGAATATGATAACTAATCCATGGCTCCTACTTATTTGTCATGGTCAACAACAGTCTACATTTGCAAGCAATCACTATTTGTTAACAAGAGAACAAATTTCTTAGAAAGTTTGGTATGCATGATGCCGCCAGTTAAGTTTATTATGTGCTAGGATAATAAAGCAACAAAAGAACATACACAGCTGCACAGTTTTTACCAATTTTGGCATAAAAGGTACTTTTTATTACTTAATTGTTGTCATTGTTGAGAGTGGGTGTAATGCTATATAAAGTGTATCATTGTATGGAAAACAAGAAGCTTTCAACGATTTAGGGAGTTTGTCGTTAAATCGTGTGACATTACATGGAGTTTACACTGTACAGTAGAAGTTACCTGAGGTTATAGCTTAACACCAAGTGGGCCTTGGGATTGCTCCCAAAATGGGTAAATTTTGTTTGAAATTATATTAATTTTCCAAAATGATAGTGTCTACATTAAATAGAATATGGATCAAGCATATATTGTAGTTAAGTTTTGGAACTTACCGCTGTAAGTTTTTGCTCTTCAAGTTTAGTTTTGTAGGTTCACCAGTAGGCTTCAAGCAACGTGGCTTATCGAGCTGGGTGTGAGCTCTTAGGGCACGTGTAATACGAGGTAACTCGATCATTTTTCAGGAAGTACTATCACTCTGCTAAAACACAAGATTGTAGGAAGGTACATAAAGTAGTATAATATTGTGACGAAAGTAACAAGTAGGTAGATAATATATAGAAACAGTTGAAATTTACTTGAATATTTTGTATGCTTACAAAATATTGTGAAATATCAGTGTTTCAGTATGTTTTAAACATAAGATGAATAAAAACTTACTGGGTGAGTACTCAGGTAGGTACTTAATATTTCAAACACTGAAAGGAGTTACATTTTGTTGGAAAATATTTAAGTATTGTTTTGCTTAAAACTTATCCCCTCCCAAGGAACCGAAATCATATAATTTATAATTTTATTGAGTAATGATAATGAGTAGGAACCGAACCGGGCCACGAACACGAATCTTCCAAAATTTCCAATATAAACATAAGTATTGCCAAATAAGCAAAACAAAAAAGATCCTTAATCTTTTAAGAAGGTTCTTGAGTGCGAAAATTTTGGTCCCAATCTATGTGGCCAAATAGGTAGAACCTCGTTTTGGATTTGGTCAGGGATCGAAAAATAAATACAAGTTGCCTGGGTAATTACTTTTAGATAATCAACGTCTAACCCTATATAACAAAATACCTACTGTATTTGATGTTGATCATATTTAACCAATTTTAGCTAATCTAATAAAATGTGGTCGAATGTTGCCAAGAAATGGTTACTTTGGCAACACATGTCGGCTGTCTGTCATCTGTCAAATAGACGAGCTCTTTCATGCCTCATAAATTCATAATATTTTCGAGTGAACGCTTTAATCTTTTTAGGTCCTAATTGGATTCGTATGGTTTGTATTCTACATTCACTTGTTTATAAAAAACCACGCCTTATAATAATATTATTATAATTATGTTCTATGCCATGAGCGAGATTTTTATGGTTCTGTTTCCATAGGCTTGATTTACTATATGATTACAATTAAGGCGTGATCCTGTGAAATACATAGGTACCTACTAGTTATTTTGGAAATAATTAATTTTACTTGGCAATCACAAACTAATTGGAAACCTACGAGTATATAACATACTACCTATACCTATATATCTTTAGCTTAAGTAGGTTACCACATAGTGTAGTAAGTTAACGGCTAACCGTTGATTCCTATCGGTGGGTTATCACACGAAGTCACGAACTCCTGTGGCCGGTATACTGGTGCGTTTAGTCAGCTGATTTTATATTGATTGATTAACTAGACAACTCTTTCACATTACATTGTACTTGTGCCTTTTATCTGTTGATTTTATAATGGCTGATCTGTTATAACTAATTATGACAGCTTGCTTTTGCGTGTGTGTATCGGCTCTCACCATTTGTATCAGTACCACATTTTTTTATCTTTCAAGATCTTGTAATACTTTACAAAATTACAAATTTACGAGAGAAAAAATTATACACATGTGCGGGATTCGAACCCGCGTCCATCCACCCCTTTAGCCGGGGTATGCTCTAACCAATTGAGCTAACATGACACAATGACTCATAACTGTAATTCTTGCTCTCGTTCTTCAACCATCGTATCGGGATGGAGCGACACCTATAGTTCAACTTGCGTTGTACTACAAACAAGACCAATTTTGCAATTCGTTTTAAACTTGTAAATGATGACGCAACCTTATAACTTTAATATTGTTAAGTTTGCAATAACTTGGATGGATATTTGGATGGACGCGGGTTCGAATCCCGCTCATGACTATAATTTTTTCTCTCGTAAATTTGTAATGTAATTCGCTTACCAGGCGTTATTGCAAACTTAACAATATTAAAATCTTGTAAAACTGCTTATTCTGCGTCTATAAAACAGTTGAATTCCGATATATACATATTTATTATTTTTACTCAACATTTTTCAAGCCTTTGGCTCATTAAAATAACATTATTTTAACTATGTGATCTGCCTATACAGATGGATCTGTATAGGCAGAGGTCAGTCCGCTTAACATCAGGTGGGCCTCGAGCTTGTTCTGTCACAATAATATAAAAAAAGAAAAAAAATCTAATGAATATAATCATTTTACCATTTATATTTATGCTGGATGAAATTTTGTATGGAAATAGTTTGACCCAGGGACCCTTCCCTGGCTGATCTGTGGGTCCCTACCCAGGATAGTTTTTATCCAACTGCGCAAAAAGAGGTTAATGGTTATGCGTGATATCCATCATACTAGCGGCCGCGGTCGGAAAGCTAATGTTTAATATATTTGTATTTAATACGTTCCAAATTGCCGATGTATGTTATGTAATGTGGGTACCCAAACAATGCAACGATATTCGAAGATTACAAAATTACAAATTTTACGAGAGAAAAAATTATAGTCATGTGCGGGATTCGAACCCGGGTTCGAATCCCGCACATGACTATAATTTTTTCTCTCGTAAAATTTGTAATTTTGTAATGTAATTCGCTTAGCAGGCGTTATTGCAAACCTAACAATATTAAAAGATATTCGAAGATAATTCTAATCTGATATTATGAATTATAGAGCAGTTTCAGAAAAGGTTACTCTTTTAATTGTCCAAATATGGTCAGACAGAGTTATTTTCACATATAGAAATATAGATATACACTAATATCACATAGATATTAGTGTTGACTGTATTTATTTGATAATCATATGTAATAAAGGTTTTCTTTTTGAGACAAACTGACCCTTCATAACATGCTTCATGTCCAGTTACTTTTCAAGCCAAAAAAAATCATCTTCAAGTTTCGGACAGTCTTGAGTAGTTATCTTTTTTGAGTTAAAATACATTTTAGTATTGTCTGTGTACATAGGAAACCAACATTTAACCTTTTTTTTTTAAAATTAATTTGAGTATCGTC
The DNA here is from genome assembly GCA_963854805.1 of Plagodis dolabraria. Taxonomy (NCBI): domain Eukaryota; kingdom Metazoa; phylum Arthropoda; class Insecta; order Lepidoptera; family Geometridae; genus Plagodis; species Plagodis dolabraria. Next base: position 20,309,958 of record OY978460.1, on the reverse strand, counting down.
TGCGTACATAAGAAACCTACAGTTATGAAAAAATCTTTGACCTTCACTTAGCATGTGTATAAGAAGTTGAGAACCGGCCAAGAATAGGACTCTGTGGGACGCCTTTTGTTATTTCCGTATAGTGGGAAATAAAGCCTTTAGTCCTTCCTGCCTGGGATAGTTTTCATACATTGGACTAAGACTCCATCCATCTCCATAGAATTAGGTACCCTTAATACCCAGTTCACACTCCTAACGCAATAGTATGATGTGGTCAATACGATTGGAGGCTTTCTCAAAAACTGTGTAGAGGTCATTCGCCACTTTCAATACTTTTATAGGTATCTTCTTGACTATCTTAGGCTCAGGCTCGCCTGACATCCAGTCAATACATGACAGGTATTAAAGCTCCCGCAACAATTAAATGATGATTTGGGTGCTAAACATGAACATTAGAGATTACTTCGGTAAGGGACATAATTCGGGATGGAAGTTCTGAGTATAGACAAAGTCAACTTCCATACTACTTAATCACGAAACAAAAATGAGTTTTACTTTTAAGATGGCCGAAAGAGAATTATATATATCCATAGAAAGAGGATTAAAAAATGTTTCCATATTATATTGTGTTGTGAGCTATATCTTTAGGTACCATCAAAATTTAAAATCATGGACAAAATAATCCACACACATCTGTTATCAATTTTTGCTGTCTGAAAACATGTTAAAAACCAGGAAACCATAGGTACCATATAGGTAGGTACCTACCCAAGAGAGGTGTCACGTTTCCTGTATCTACCTATTTTATAATTAAAGTTGATATGTTCGTATTCCACATACAAAAGTAATTAATGTTAGATAAAGTCTTCAACAGCTTTGGAAATACGTATGTATTGTCTTCTTTTTTAGAAGATAGTAAGAAGACTACTAAGAACGGGAATGAGACAAGTCTTGGTATTAAAGTTGCTTTATTTCAGTGAAGCAATAATTACAATAAATACATACATACATGCGGTAAGTTGATAATATAGTTTTTATAACTTCTCATATAACTCGGTGATTACAGTGATAACATTACGTTAGGTACCTATTCAATCTTCTATATGATATTTTTCTGTATGGTCACTATATAGGTAGTTAATGTTACGTGCATATTAGATCATAATTAAAATTATAAATGTTAAATACATACAAGCAGCGAAATAATTTTAGGCATTATTCTAAATACTTCCAAAATAAGGAACAAAAAGACATTTTACGGTATTTCTGAAACAACAGTTATACTACGAGCAGGTGGTAGGTGACTATGGTAGACACATATGTGTCATAAAATTACACATAATATGGTAGAAATTTAGTATCTTTAGGTATTTACCGAACCTACCTACCACAATTTTGGTTGCTACATTTTTTGTTTCTGACAATTAAATAAATTTAAGATTATGTCTCAATTTTATGGAATGTATTCCTCGAAAGAAATTTGTCTTTAGACAACAATAACTTAATGTTTATTCAACCATGTTGTATCATTAGGTACTTGCAGTGTTTTCTATTTTCCAAAACCCGCAACGTGAATAAAAGTTTGATTACAATAACAGTAGTTGCGAGAATGTAATTGTGAAATTATTTTATTCCAATTTGAAATAAAATAAACGCCTATAAGAGACATTGTTATCAATATTTTATAGGGCAGAATAAATCTGCTCATCCATGTAACATCTTCTTTGACCAAATTCGCGTTCGACTAAAGCTGCTAAAATCAATACCCAACTGATACAGATATATAGTTCATATGTAATCAAATATATTAAATGAAGATGAACTTATATATACTTCTAATGTTATTTATATCTATTTATTTGTGGTGTATTTTGTATCATCATACCTTACAGTGAATCGTTGGAACCTTAGTTTTTGACCCAAAGTAAAGGTTTTATATAATTTTATTAGTTATATCGCAACATTGTCTCGGAAATCTTGAAATTTCCGAATCAACCGCTAACCAGAGAGTTGAAATATATAAACAAGTTATTGCGGAAAGAACTTTTTGAAACATTACTAATTAGTTGTGTTATTACTTATTCCAATACCTTGTTTCAAAAACTAAAGCAAATACCTACGGTCAACTTTATTAACATAATTTGTACATCAGGGTGGACCCGCTTGTATACTCGTACCTAGATTGTTAAGACATTATTATTTATATACTGTGCATTTCTAATTTAGTTTAGAACTTGTCGTCGTTCAAATCGAATCAAATCTGGCTTGGCAGTATATAAAAGGAGCACGAGAGGTGAAGTGGAGCAATAATGGGCATTGTATAAAGGGCCCAATTAACCATACTCCTGGATTGCTAGTCCAAAACTGTATCTCTCTACATCGTATTCCCGGCTCCCTCGCGCCAATCCAAGTAATGCTAAGTAAGTCGTATCTTGTCGCAGTAACCTCTCTAACATTTTGGTTTAAGACATAAGTGAAGTGGGTACAATCATGTTAATAAACTTGACGTAACTATACCTTAAACCCTAAATAAACCTAGACCTACTCTTCCTAGATTTTCAACAATAATGTGCTTTAAAGAAAATCGTATTACTGACATGCAACGACTGTCAGGAATGCGATATTTCCCAATTTATTTTAAAGGTACCTATTCAAAACAACGCTCTTCTAAATGATGACAGATTCTGGCCAACTTTTCAATTATCAACTATGTTTTTTTTTAACAAATTACTATGTCAAAACACCTAATATACCTATGTCAAGTGAATTTACAATTTCTAACTACAAAGCTGTTTACATACAGTTAATACACACACCTAAAAAATAGCATCAGTGTTTAGCTATACAATATTATTAATGTTTAAATATTGGCCAGTTATTACAATAAAATAATAAAAAACAGCACAAACACTTACGTAAGTATTTTATATCTAGTTCAGTTTTAAACAAACAACAATTTTGACAAAGTACACATTTTCGTTTCACATAGAGATCACGGTTATAGATTATAGAAAGGTGTTTACAAAACATTTATTCAAAGCTACTAGTTAACATGAAACATAACAGTGTAAAGATAGATTCCTCTCAAAACATGCATAAGTTTAGCAAAATTATTACTTTAGGTGAATCTATTAAAAGTAAAAAGCGTTAGATGCTATACAAAGCCCATAAATGTCTCTAAGTTTTTTGTATATATTTCCTTATATTCGGAAATCAATAAAATAAACTGGTCAACATCTTGCCCTACCTCAATTTAAGTTATACAAAATATAGAATACCTAACATATCTTATAACACAAGAAGAAAGGTACGTATGTATTTGGAAATTTGGTCCATTTCAAATAAATTAACATGATCCGGTGTACATATTCAAAAAAGATTTATAATAAGCCTTATCTAAAACTTTAGCAAATAGGTTTCGAATTTCGTGATATTTTTGTAACAAAATAAGATCATCTAAAAATACACTATTTTCAGGCTAATGTTTTATATTTCACAGAGCCGTTGATATAAAAAGAAATCATGTCATAAGACTTCTGATTTCGAAAACTACTTTAGGTACATTTTGATAAGAATATATTTTGGAGACAGAAACATCAGATATATTTACTTGATATTTATCCATAGGACATTTATGTATAGTAATAACAACACTAATTTCTAAAGAAAAACGTGTTACAAATATTACGCAGGAGGTTTTTCAGAAGCCGGTGATGTAGGTTGCTGTTATTATTTGAAGGAATCTGAAATTATGATAAAGTTTTATTATTTAAGCAAAATTATAAGTATAAAACAAAATTGTGTATGTAAGTATTTAGTTAAGTGGTAGGTAAGTATTAGTTGCTCTAACTTACAAGAAATGAAATGTTCAGTCTAGTAGTTCAGAACTGTGGCCGGTAGATTGTAATATAGACTCTCCCCTTATAGATATACACAACCAAAAAATATCCGGCTAAATAAGGGTTCTTAAAGACATTCTCCTAATGAATAATGTTTTCTTAATTACGATTCTAATGCGTAGCGTCTACAAAAGAGCGCTACGCAGATCTCAACTGATAATGGGTTGAACTTGTATTATCCAGTTTATTTGCATTATATTAAAAGCAGCGGAATGTTATGCATATTGAAAGGAATATCGCATCAATTTGAACGATACAAGGCTTGACTTAGCTACTAATGCGAGATAGAATTCGAAAGCCAGTAATTCTAGGTTAGCCTGAATAACATTTTCGACCATATCATCACTTACCATCAGATCAAAGACTAAAAAAATCTAGCTAATGAAGCAATGATGGCCTAGGTCAATGTTAACTTTTAATCCGATATTTTATTTTGGTCCAAATTCCTCAGAATGGACCTTAATTTCAAGCTTGTCAAATCATTCAATCAAATTACAATCATTTCATTTAGGAACAAGAAGCCTGTGAACGTATGAACAGACTAGTGCTTAGTATTTCCGCTCAAGTATGGCATCTTAAAGCTGACAATTATTGCCATAATAATATAAAATTACAAATTTACCTCGGCTTCAATCCTTTGATGTAAGGTGTTTACAGACCTAGAAAATATCAAAGCATTGATTAACAAATACATAAGCGTAATAATCTTACCCACGCAAATATACGAGTACAATTATAAACAATATTTTAGTGCTGGAACATTAAAAGGACTTAAAAAGACGACACAGTAGATTTTGAAAGGTTTTGTGAACATGTATAGATGTTACTACTTAGTTAATACAGGCATTAAACATGTCTAAATTAACTATAAAAATTGAACCTAAGAATTTCTATGCTATGCCCGTTCTAACCGTGTAGAGCGTTTAATAAAAGGTTTTTGAATCTTCATTATGTGGTGCATTAAGATATTTCTACTTTTAAATGTCATATACGTATGTCATCAATTATGTTTTTCATCGTTTGAGATATTTTAAGTATTTATTGTAATGTAAAGTGATATATATTCATTAACATTCTATTTATATACTTCTCAAACTTTCACAAGCGTTGTAAGCATTTGGGTACAAATATTTTCTGTTACCAATTGATTAAGCACTTTGCTTTTCTTATAATTTTGTTGAAAAGCGGTAATAATAATTTTTCAGGGTTATTAGGTAAGCATTAGATCTAAACGTTAGGTTTTGAAAGCTACCTTGTGGGGTTAAAGTGGGATAAGCATCGCATTCTGGGATTAGAGTATAGTATTAGTTAGTAGTCAAGCATTGAAGATCAAGTGATAACTCTAGTTCAGTATCAATTTATTTAGTTTAGTAAAGAGCATCCCAGACACAAGACACATCTGCATAAGTTTGCATACAAAGCTGTAAATCGTAAATAAGTAGTCGATTCATATTAGTGACTTGAGAATAGATTTTATGTAAACGTGTGAGTGAGTATGAGTTTGTATTAAATACAGAAACAATATTAAAAATATAAACACAACGAGTAGAGTTCTCAAAGAAATGTTTCTATTTAATTCAGATAATTCAACGAAGACTAATGTCACTGATATGAGTGCTGACTTATATCACGAAATGGAAGACTCAAAATTGCATGAAGTTATCGTAGACACAGATAAAGCCAACACCACCAACAGCGATAACGTAACGAGATGCCCACTTACCAAAATAGGCTCAAGACCATAACGTAATCAAAATAAAATAACAAAATACGTTATAGACTATTTTAATAACATTATAACAAGAAACTGCAAAATCAAACGTCGCGTCGGTTACCGAAACTTGTTCACACAAAGTTGGCTGAAAATGTGGAAATAATGATATCATTAGTCTAAGAACTAGCCGTTAAAACAATAGAAGGATTGTTTATGGTTTATATGAACTGTACTCACCGATGATGAGGGCCAAAATAATGATCCCAATGACAGCTGCAATTATCATCATCTGAAACGTAAAAGATTGATGTGTTGTTAAATGGATCGTTAAACAAAACCTTAAACACGTACAAGTACCCATTTAGAAATTCCATTGCACCGAAAATTTATACGATATTCCAGTTTCAGTAATCTCCACAGTAGCACAGAACATATAGGCACAGAAGTACGAAAATTTTAGTGTTTAAATAGAAAAATAGTCAAGTCAAAACAGTTCTCAGTTTCACAAAAAAAATAATTTGAGTAAGAAACTGTTTATAAATAGGCAAGGTAAATACGTTTCAAGATTAGTATATGATTACAAGCACTATCTCGTACAATACCCGCTAGGGCCAAATTGTCCCTAATAATTTGTAAAATGTTCCCTTCCCTTGGAGATTGAAGCTCCAATAGGATGTGAATGAAGATAGGACAACTATTATAATTATTATTCTAAGATACAATTTACTAAATTCGTTACTATTAAATGGAATAGAAGCGATTTTTTGGTAGTGGTGATTGTATTAAAGTTTATATACTCGTATATATATTTAAATAAATCTACATCACATCGAGCTTCATTTAACGACCGAGCAAAATAATAGTGTCTGTATGAATTGAGGAGCCACCCCTGATTTTAAAAGGAATCTCACACCCATATAAATTAAACCGAACGAAAAAATAATAACCAAAAATAACCAAAGAAAACGTTTTGAAGGACAACTTGTGGAATTTGTTATATTAATAGTATCGAAACATATTTAACCCTATAAAGGACCCGTAGGATGGCAGATTAGAATGTCGGCCCCCCCTTTCATACCGTGGGTGTCGTAAGAGGCGACTAAAGGTAAAAACCGGAAGGTACCTCCAGCGCCTTCTAAAGTATTGACAACTGTACTGCGATGCCCAAGGCGATGATCAAGCGTGGGGATTATAGCAAAACCCCCTTAGATCCCAATAGAGGACCTTGTTCAACAGAGGATGTTCCGGTTGTGATGAAATATATTTAAACGAATGCTTATATGCTACCACATATCAGTTAACGGAAATAAAAATAACAAGGTTTTCAAGAAACTCTTAACACGCCATGTCATTAGTTTCCAAATACCTACAATTGTTTTTAACAAGGCAATTAGCATATTATAATGGCAACCCACGGACCACAAATTTGTGGTTTCAGCTTCACACGGCTTGCACAAAGATTTATAGCGTGCTCTTGTGCCAAAGTTATTCAATATTAAAATATATGTTGGACCCCGACATTAAAATATACCTTTAGATTCTGAAGCCAGAATTTGCTTTTCAGTTTGCCAGCTTGCTGTTCGAACTGTGAAGCGCCTTGTTGTAGTGCGTCTGGAAAGTCAAAACGCCCAGAGTTACAACGAGTATAACATTATAATGTATAATCAATGGTTATTGCGAACAAACATTAGAAGCAGTGATGGCTCAGTGGGATTGACTGCCCTGCAGCAGGTCCATGGTTCGAATCCCACCGCAGGCTTGAGCTTCACCGCATGGTGGAAGGGAATTTTGTGAATACCCGCCTGGCTAGCGACCACCCTCAAGTAGAAAATCTGTCGCCAAGCACCTGACGGTGTGTTCCGGCAGCAGTCCTTGAGAGCTAGTGAAATTACAGGCACATATGAGATTTGACAACTACTTCTCAAGGTGACGGGCGCAATGCAATTCGTGACTTGTGACGAAATGCATCTGTTATAGGCAGAGGTTAGTCAGCTTAACATCAGATGGGCCTCGAGCTTGTACCGTCAAAATAACATTTTAAAAAAATAAGAGCTTTAAGGTGAAGTGAGTCGTCAAAAGGAAAATTTTAAACATATTTTTTTGGAATGAGTGTACGTCTTACAGATATGCATAAAATATTTAATAACTAAACCGATTCTTACTCCAGCATCTTCTATGTTCCACCTCATCGTCACTTTCCTGCAGCTGAGGTCTTGATCGAGGCTTATTTATCATGAACCCCAAAACTCGTCCTGAAGCGGTCTTGTAATACAGCAAAACTAACTACTGACATGGGCTTAGATTTTACCTCTTTGTCGAATATTCCATAGTTAAGTACGCACCTGCTCTATCATCTAGTTCTGAAAGCTTCTGATCTCGTTCCAAGACCTTTTCGACGTTTGTTTTCATGATGTCCACTACCTGCAAAGTAAATTATTCATTTGTTAAGTTTAGATCAAAATAAATGAATAATACTTACTTACATAAAATAGAACAGGGGTAATTGGTTAACCCACAGTGTATCGTCATTTTATGTCACTGTAGATGTCATAAAAAGATAGGTGTTTTCTGGGCTTGGCCGCTGGCGTCATTGGAGATGGAGTTGGTAATATTGCTCTTGAATATTGAGCTAATTAACATTTTTTTTTTGGGATAGGAGGGCAAACTTGCAAGTAGCTTATCTGATGGTAAGTGATCGCCGTCGCTCACAAACATCCGCAACACCAGAGGTCTCGAGGATACGTTGCCGGCCTTAAAGGAATATGCTCTCTTCTTGAAGGTTCCTAAGTCACAACTGTTCAGAAATACTTCACCTGGCAGCTGGTTCCATAATGTGGTAATGTGAGGTAGAAAATGCCGTGAAAATCGCAAGGTTGTGGACTTCCAGACGTCGACATGAAATTGATGAAACATCATGCTTTGTCGGGAAGTCCGGTGGCGAAATTGAGCTGCATTATACTACTGAGACATCTACAGTGTATGGCCAAGTCCCAAAACATTTTTATGGGAACCATTACCGAGAAGAAAAACCAATAATCTAAAACTGATTTTCAAATTGACATTTTACACAAACCACAGAAGACAGTCACACCATTAACAAGTTACGTAGGTGTTATTCGAATTATACTGCTCAACTATTGGGGACGCAACCCTATTAGGAAAGGTCGTCCTTGGAACTGAGTCACCACGTTCCCCGAAGACGATTCAAGGGGATTCATATTTACTATGACGTCATTTATAACCATTACAACATTATGTGGAAATTTAGACAAATATAATATGGAAGTATATAAAATAGAATGGACATAAAGGTTTATTAGTCTCGATCGTGCGCTCGGAAAGTCAGGGCTTCCTGAGACGAAACGCGTCGTAAATTCTTCCAGTTAGGCTGCGTGGTGTTTCTGACGTAACGTCGGCTTAGCAGGAAAATTAGGCTGAATTGTCACTAGATATATTTTTTGTATTTTTCAAGTGTTTTAATTAAATTAATTTAATGTTTTCTTAAAATAATTTTAAGATATTTGTTTTTATTGGACATAATTATACCTAGGTGACGTAAGATGTTGACAACAGTAAAGTTATGTAAAGCTCAATGTTAGACCATATTAAAGAGAGCCTTTATTGAAAACTTTATAATACTACATTTTTATATCAATAATTTTTTTCATATAGTAAAGGTATTTATTATTTTCGTCAATAACTGCCTAGGATTTCATTAGTTAATCCTATGAAATTGAATAGTTTCTTAATTTGATACCTATTTTAGTGAAGTAGTTACTTCAATTCAATTCAATTCATCCTGAGTCCAAAGCCGCTGTGACATATATCTTAGAATTAATAAGTTTTAGTGACAAATAGACAGGCCAAAGGTAGGTATCTACATTGCTCTAACGACTCTGTCTTTTATACACATTCACAATGATAAGTTATATAATGGCACTTTTGGCACCCCTTACACATATATGATATGAAAAAAGTCCACCTGTCGAAAAAACGGATGTCCAATTTTCTGCGACAAACAGGTTAGCCGATATTGCTGAGGATATCGTTTCCTTTGAATCTTTTGCTTTGATGCTTTTGAACAAAAGAATGTAATTTTATATCAGACTATAACAGAGGTTAGATTTCAACTTCATTTTATTTTATCTAGGAATATTTGTAGCTTGCATGACTTGAGGTTGCCTGGAGCACTTTGATCCGCATGAGTTTTAACTGACTTCTGAAAAGGAGCAAGGTTCTCGAATCGTTTCTTACATATATTTTTTGTAAGTATGACCAAGCATATAGATTCTTACTGGATCATCTCTTTTATTGGGTAGAGTACCTATAGAGATCAACAAGTTGGTCGCATTCAAATATCTAAAACTTATTTGAAATTATTAAGTCACTAGCTGAGCCCCGCGGTTTCAACCGCGTAGATAATGTTGAAAATTTATGATGTTATTGATGATGAAAAGTATCGTAGGTTATCTGTGTCTATGTCTTTGCCTATAATATGCAATTCAAAATGTACTGCGCCCGTCACATACAGACCCTGAAACATAGTTAAGTGCCCGTAATTTTACTGGCTCAAGGACAGCTGCCGGAACACACCGTTAGGTGCTTGGCGACAGATTTTACTGTCAACTGGAGGGTGGTAGCTAGCCAGGCGGGCATTTGAAAAGTGCCCTACCACCATGCTGTAACGACTGCTATCCTAAGACATCAACCGGGACCGACGGCTTAACGTGCCCTCCGAAGCAAGGAAGCGCTCAGTAGTAATGTCACCAGCGGTCACCCATCCAAGTCATGACCGCGGCGGACGCTGCTTAACTTTGCTGATCGATTCAGAATGGCTAAGCAAACTTGGCTACGAGCGAAATAAAATGGCGATATAATATGCAAATTACTTTCCATCGTCATTATCACCACTCCAGCTTTATTAGATGATTCTTATCATAATTATACAAAGTTCTTACCTCATCAACTTGTGCTTGCGTCTGCTGCAAGCGTCGTTGCGCTGCGACCTGCTGTGGTGTCTTCGGCCCGCCCACCGGCATGTCTCCATTGTCACCACCAGGCGCCAGACCTCCTTCAGACGCCCTGACAACAATATAAGGAAATATATCAGAATTCAATGCATTGTTTTTTATTCCTGATAGGTCCTTGATCATGTTGTATCAAAGAAAGCGCAGTGTTCAAAAAAATCTAAATTGCACGTAGAAGTCATAAGCTGATTAGCTAGTTTATAACGCGAGTAAATAAATGTAAAACGTATTTAACTTTTTTTAGAGCCAGTAATTCTAGGTTATTCTCAACAAGATCTTCGACCACATCATCACTTACCATCATTTGAGATAGTGGTCCAGGACTAACCTATCAGGCATACAAAAAAAGAAACTGAATTTCGAATAGGTAAGCTTTGTCGAAATTACTCTTAAAGTTTCAAAAGAGTTTTCAATGAAACTCCAACAGTTTCCCTGAAATTTTCTCGCCAGTTTCATAATAAAAATTGCGAAGCCTTGGAGCCTTTTGTTCGTTCATCTTTTCATCGGTCGTAAAATAGAAACAGCTGGCGAGTAAACGAAGGTAAAGTTTAGATAAATCTCTGGAATTTTTAATTACTTACCTTCGCCTTTAGGCAGTAATTTAACAGATCAGGATCGTCGTTTTTTGGCTTTAGAAAGATATACAAAAAGAAATATTTTAAGTAATAGTCTTTCAAGTCGGGGATATAAAGGTTGCCATAACGTTATGTGTACCTAACCAGAGTAACCCCATTACCCATGGCACACGGTTAAACGTTTACAATACGATTATGAAGAAACGCAATTTTTATTGTTTATAGGCTTGTCTTTGACCATTCATATTTCACGATATGAAGTGATGATGCGGTCTAAAATTATCGGATGATTGCCAGATTAAACCGTTAAGTGCTCAACGACAGATCTTCTACTTGTGGGTCATTGTCACAAAATGCCCTACCACCGTGCTATCTATGCGGCTGCCATCCTGTAACAACAACCGAGGCCGAGGACGGTTTAACCTGCCCTTTGAAATATGGAAGCGCTCAGTCGTAAAAGCCACTATAGGGGTCAATAGAGGTCTGTTACATCCAAGATATTACCGCAGCGCACGTTGCTTAAGGGCAATTCCTTAAGTTGAATGACTTTGAAGGTGAACTACTAATTATTAGAATTCAGAAAATAAATTGTGTACGTGACATGTTGGCAATAAATCCTATCGGTTTTTTCACATATGTTTAAATGGAAACTGCAGTGCATCTGCAGTGTTTTTGGAACTCAACAACAAAGAATTTTCACGTTCACTAAAATATGAACAAATATATCCATGCAGATCTATTAGGAGCTTGGAACGAAAATCAAAACAAAACATGATTTCAACAAAGTTCAATCTAAATGCGCGCTGCGCGTGGCGGCTGCGAAGTTTTTGTTTGTCCAAAAATCGCGAAAATTAGAGAAGAATTAAGAAATTAATACTCCTGAAATCGATGTGGTTGTCCGATTTGAAAATTCAGAATGGATTTGTTAAAGATATACACATTACAGCGGGTGAGCGGGCGTAACATTCATTATCGTCGAGGAGGAGTTCCAAAAGATTATTTAAACACAGCTGCATTTCAAATAATTTATTAATCTAGAATCAAGCAGTTATTAATAAACCTTTAGCACGGATTTGTTGCCAAATTGTCCGTACATGGAACCTATAATTTTTTTCTGAATCCAAACAATGATGCTCCAATAGGACTTTACCTTCAAATTGACCAAAGTCAGGGAATCGCCCCCTTGACCGGATGTGAATATGTTTACATCATAACAATAATTTTCTATAGTTATGAATTATAGATATCAAAATCTTAAGGTGAAAACAATTCCAATTTTCCAATTAGCTTTCAACTAAAGCATGCATTGAACGATGACGCAAACAAATGCAATAATAATATTAACCATAGAGATATATTAACCTTAACACCACTTTAGCGGATCAGTAAAAAAAAAAAGAAAACGCGAATTTAAAAAATAATCTTTTACGGGTCGTTGAGATACTGAACTCTTATAACATCTATTACTAAAATTATATTTATTATTATATTAAATTTAAATATTGTACTGATGATCGCGGCGTTTGCAAGTTATCGTCACGTCAAACAAACACAATATATGCAACACACACGTATTTGCAAACATACATTTGCTCAGGCCTCTAGCTAGGCACTTTGTTTTGCTTGGTCCATAAAGGGTATTCGTAGCTTATTCTTCTGGTTATTATTTCCAGCATTCCTAAGTGAATATCACATTTACTTTCTAACCGAATATCACCTTTACAAATTTATATTCCTAGCGTTGTAAAAACAATAAACCCATGTCCACGGAAATAAAATCCAGCACTAAATAGCGATAAGATACTTAGCAAATAGCCTCTTTTCGTTCCATTAGCTTAACAAACGATTGTGAATCTAACAAGTGCTTGCACGAGGCCAACTCTCGGAGTAAGGGATTAGCCCGTATATCAATTGAAGGTCTTGAAAGCTCGCATAAAGGTCATCTCCAGTAAAGGATGTTTCACAGTGCCGGGACCGAGCCGTTATCATGACGGGCTTAGATGAAGAAGATTGTGTCATTGATAAACCTCTCTAAGTTTTGCCTACCCAAAGGGCAAAATAAAGCCCTAGTATTATGTTGACCGTCTGGTACTCCCATTCACATACGTGTCCGTTAGATTGTTGACCCCAAATCATAACAAATTATTTTTCTTACTATACAAATTATAGCAGCACGAAATTTTGAGCTTCAATAATTCTTAAAATATGATTTCGGTTAGCACGCGATAGTGCTTGTAATTATATTAAGAAATTATTTTTCATTGGGCGGGTATGCAAAATTTCGACCTAGGGTTGTGACATTTACGGTTATTTTTTATTGCATAAATGTGTTCAAGAGTTCGTTAATATATGCAGCGTTTCCTTGTTTTACAGTACATATGGTATACGTATAATAATTAAAAGCAATTAATTCTGTACAGAATAGCGTAATTGTTCAGCTTGGTCTTCACCTAACAACGACAGGTTACAGGGAAAGGTAGGTAAAGGTTTTTTCGATCCAACATTATACAGAAAATCGAAACAATATAATACAGAGTTAATAGATCTGGGGATGAATTCCAACTTAGGTTGGCCGGTCATGTTTTGTCAAGAGGATACTTAAGTATATAGTAGATTCACTGAAGCTGATTTTTGCTAAAGAGTTTTACGTAATTTCACCTGATAAATAGTGTGAAAATAGTACAGTAACAGACAAGATAAATAAACATGACCGTGAGAAGACCATCAACTGTGTAATGTAGTATATTTTGTAGTGAATAAATGTACTTTGTTATTCAACTAGATGGCGCCGTTTTCTAGTTGCAAGTACCGTTTCTGTCTGTCAGATTATACATTCCATTATACATATCATCAAGCCTTTGCATCCTCGAAGATGTAGAAAAGGTTGTCTAAACACTAGACTTCAAACAAGTGATTTTTTTGTGTAATAGAGGAGTGAATTCTGTGCTAGTGTCGTGAAATGCTCGTTACTCCGTGACGGCTCGGACGCGGCACGGTTAGGCATAAATCATACCTTTTGTGGCGATGCGAGCATCAAATGTCCAGTGACCCGTTTGATTTATGCTGGTTGGTGGATAGTGGAATTATAATTAGATTGTAACTTGTTATGCGGTTTCATAGAGTAATTTTAGGGTAGCGTAACCAAAGGGCAAAACGGTGAACCCTATTAATGAGAGTCTGCTGTCTGTCTATCCGCCCACACTGAGAAAAAAGACCTTCCGAAATACGGAAGGTGTTACCGTCCCTTTTGACTCAGCAGGAAATTTACCTTTCTACTTGGACGGATTAAATTAAACATTTTTACCGTCTAAAAATTTCCTTCCAAACAATATCCTTCCAAGTCTACCTTCTGTTTTGGCGCGTTATACGAATCACAATTTACCTTCTAAATTTTGGATGGAAATTCCTGCTGAGTCAAAATAGAAGGTAAATAAAGGTCGGAAAATATCAGGTGGTAAGAGAGCCTTGTTTCCTTCTTCTATGTTAACCTTCCATATTTTTCCTGCTAAATTAAGACAGAAGGTAATAAACCTTCCAATCTAAAAGGTTAATACAGAAGAAAATTGGATGTAAGAGGAAGGTAATTCCAGTATTTTCCTTCTAACTTATAGACTACCTACCTACAATGGAGGAAAAATCAGTGGGTATATCATCATTATCCTTCCATTTTAAAAGTGTTTACCTTCTGCTTATCTGAAATCCTCCCAATCTAAAAGGTTAATACAGAAGGAAATCAGATGTAATGGGAAGGTAGCTCCAGTATATTCCTTCTAACGTATAGACTACCTACCAACGATGGAGGAAAAAACAGTGGGTATATGAACATTATCCTTCCGATTTAGAAATATTTACCTTCTGCACATTGGATATCACCCCCAGTCAAAAGGTAAATTCAGAAGGTAATCGGATGTAATAGGAAGGTAATTCCAGTATTTTATTTCTTAATTATGAACTCCCTACCTACAGGGAAGGAAAACGCGGTAGGTATATGAGCATTATCCTTCTAATTTAGTAGTGTTTACCTTCTGCTAATCGGAAATCCTCCCAATCTTAAAGGTAAATACAGGAGGAAATCGGATGTAATAGGAAGGTAATCCCAGTATTTTCCTTCTAGCTTATGGACTACCTACCTACGAAGGAGGAAAAAGCAGTGGGTATATCAGCATTATCCTTCCAATTTAGAAGTGTATACCTTCTGCTAATCGGAAATCCGTCCAATCCTAAAGGTAAATATTGAAGGAAATCGGAGGTAATAGAAAGGTGATTCCGGTATTTTCCCTCCAACTTATAAACTACCTACTTACGATGGAGGAAAAAGCAGTGGGTATACAGCATTATCCTTCCATTTTAGAAGTGTTTGGAAGGATAAAGGGTGCCTTCTGTCACTGATGACACGTAGCAGCGACAGGCAACACCGTCGTTGCTGTGTGTCATCAATGACCGAAGGCAACCTTAATGCTGATAAGACACATTGCATTTTCCTCCGTAGATAGGTATTTCATAAATTAGAAGTAAAATACTGAAATTACCTTTTATTTATAACACCCCATTTACCTTCTATATTCAACTTGCAGATAAAAGAGTTCACTGTGATTCTCAGACGATAGCACATCTTAACTGGAAAGATAATAATGCTGATATAACTACCTCATTTCTTCCGTCATAGTAAGGTAATTCATAAATTGAGACAAAAATCTACGAATTACCTTCATGAAACACCCAACTTTCTTCGGTATTTACCTTCTATATATGTGATATTATTAACCAGAAAGAAGCAGAGTTCTGACTTCTGAAATGGAAAAAAAGCTTCGGTTATAAGTTTTTATTATTAATATTGATCAACATATTAATTATTATAAATTTCTAATATTATAAAATTAATGGTGATAACAATGCAAGTCTCGTAAACGATTTAATTAAATTATATAATTTACATAACGGATAAAATATAATTTAAATAACTATTCGTCACTTTAAAAACAATATATAACACAACCAAAGTGAAATTAAAATGACTATCTGGACCTCTAGACTAAATATTGATTATTATATTATCTTGCAAAATCAAATAAACACAGAACAGAGCCTCGCTGCAGCGAGGGTGGCAGCCGGCCGCCCGTGGCGTGGCTCTGCACGGCCTTGTTCAGGGACACTTGGGGCGTTGAGCGGCGCGTGTGACGTCACGATGCGCGGGTAATAGAAGCATAATATTATGCTCATGTATGAGAGCGTTCGTTCTGATCTGTAAGGACAAGAGAGGTGATTATATTGTACAGTCTTGGTTTACAAATTATATTGTATTGTAGGCGTATAATGTCGTTAAACTTACATTAGTTGGGCCAATATTAGGGGCATGGAAAGCTTTATACGATTTAATATAATCCCAGGGTTCCTTTTGTTTCTTTTAATTCTTTCATGAGATAATCATGACTTTTTGTCGATGTGTTGGTATACTGTTCGGCAAATCATAAATTTGACTTTTTATTCCTTCATCAGTTTCTGGAAATAAAAAAATTACATCAAAATTCAAATATCGTTAATTATTTATATATATAAACAAACTATTTAATATGTGTAATGTTACTATGGATGTCCGCAGCGAAATGTATTTTCACAAGTTGTACGTAATTGCGAGCTTCATAAGACGTGAAGATTAAACTTACCCCAATGGTTATTATTTCACATGTTAGAAATATCTGTTATAGTAGCTACATTATTAATTGTCACTATCTAAAACACTGATTAGACTAATTTTAAATACAGCACTGTTTTTAATTGGTATTTTCAAGGTAAGAGATAAAAATCTAACATTAGAAGTCTCCAGTAAATATACGGCTGCCTGTGTAGAGCGCGTCCCGCGGTACAAACGATTAATGATGACGGCACGGCGTGGATGTTTGGCCGCCGCCGCCAGGTCGACGCCCACTATCGCTAGTATTGCCAGATCTCGTTTCCAAATCCAGGAAATGACAAAAAAAATATAATTCAAACGGATAAATCAAGATATCTATTAAAAGATTCATTGTTATTTAAATTTTGTATACACTTTGTTAAGCTCTGAAATATTTTTTTCATTGACCAACAAAACCACGAAGAAAATTGGTTATATAATCTTACAAAAAATACCAGTAAGATGGACAGTATGTTTTACAATTATGTTTTTGTGATATATATTTTTGTGTATATAATATTTTTACATTGTTCTTTGAATGCAGTCAGTATAAAAAAGTTAGAAAACAATAATTACCTACCACTACAATGCGTTTGAAACAGGGTAAAAATAAAGTTAATCATACACAATTTCAAATGATTCAATTCCTTTATTTAGTGTTGTAATTAAGTTATACAGGTTAGGGCAAGTTTTGTTAGTTGTAACCTATCGGAGTCTTCCATGGTGGACCCGATTTTCTTATATGTAACGGTTCGTCTGGATTATTATTAATATGTCAGCATTTGGAAGGTGGCGCCGTTTGAGGCTAAAGATAATTACTAGCAATGGGTTATCAAACCTATAATGTATAATTAATCAAACCTATGCATATAATCATAACGATATAAGCAACGAGAGCAATTATAGTAAAATCACTTTAACGTTATCGTCGTGTTAACACTTAATAAAGTGTCAATCTTATGAACATCACACAGCCTACAATTTACTGAAAATTATACCAACTACCTAATGCAACAATACCAAAACGAAATGATGATGAGGCCAGCAGCACCTAAATAGGTAATTTTCGTATTCGCTTAGATTTTTCCTAGAAAATAACAACATTTTCTACTTTTTGCGTCAACATTATCTAGTTCATAAACGGTGCTATGTAAACTTATTACTAACCTTTACAGAATCATATTACCATCTTTGAAGATGTGTTTTTAATATCATGGTATACTAATAATGCACCGAGGCTACGGAACAACACCGTGGCATGCATGATATGCATGACGATTTATAGTATTAACAGACTAAAATATATATATATTTTTTTTAATCCACATTAATTTTAACCATACATATCTTTTGTGTTTTCATAAATGGATTAAAATCCATATAATATCATATTGAAATAATTAAATTAAAATTTGTAAGGTTAGGTAAGTAATTGATAAAACCTACGTAGTCCCAAATTATCTATTTTCCTTGTTAGTTTTAATTTTAATCTAGATTATCAGGATGGAAGAAAACGTATACGTTACAAATAGTCAGACTACCGGAAATATGTCCGAAAAGCTGGCAACACTGCGATGCAAGCATAATATTGGAAATCAGAAGGTAAATTCAGAAGGATTTTATCTTTTTCCGTCTAAGTTAATAGAACAAGTTTCAACAGGATCCATCATAGAATTTGACGGCTTAAAAACGGTAATTGGCTGAGCGAAGCGAGGTCTCTCAGTGTAAGGGAACAAATTGTCGGTTGTAAGTATGACTGTATGTAGTACCTACTTAATGTTGCATAGAGTGGTATAGGAGTAGGACGATCATGAGCATGATGACGGTATACGTGTACACACTAATAAATTAAGTGGTTCAGTATTATTTTATCAGTACTAATCAGTACTATCAGTACTAATATTATAAATGCGAAAGTAACTCTGTCTGTCTGTCTGTCTGTCTGTCTGTTACGCTTTCACGCCAAAACTACTGGACCGATTTGAATGAAATTTGGTATGGAGATAGTTTGAGACCCGGGAAAAAACATAGGATAGTTTTTATCCGACTGCGCAAAAAGAGGTTAATGTTTTCGCGCGATAACCGACATACGCGCGGGCGGAGCCGCGCCCGGAAAGCTAGTCAGTACTAATATTATAAATGCGAAAGTAACTCTCTGTCTGTCTGTCTGTCTGTCTGTTACGCTTTCACGCCAATACTACTCGACCGATTTGAATTAAATTTGGTATGGAGATAGTTTGAGACCCGGGAAAAAACATAGGATAGTTTTTATCCGACTGCGCAAAAAGAGGTTAATGTTTTTGCGCGATAACCGACATACGCGCGGGCGGAGCCGCGCCCGGAAAGCTAGTATTATATATGCGAAAGTAACTCTGTCTGTCTGTCTGTCTGTTACGCTTTCACGCCAAAACTTCTGGACCGATTTGAATGAAATTTGGTATGGAGATAGTTTGAGACCCGGGAAAAAACATAGGATAGTTTTTATCTGACTGCGCAAAAAGAGGTTAATGTTTTCGCGCGATAACCGACATACGCGCGGGCGGAGCCGCGCCCGGAAAGCTAGTTATAAATGAATGGTCTTTATAACACACAAAAAAATTAATTGTCTTTATAAAACACTGAAAAATTCCCAAAAAGCTTCATAATGCAATGCGCTTGTATTGTTATTCGTTACGTATCTAAAAGTATTATTGTGTTTATTTTACGTTTTTACCGAAAACCAATCTTAAGTCAGGATTCTAAGTAACTAGTAGACATTAGGACGGAATCTGGCATTTTCGGACAATAATTAGCACAATCCACACTTATCTTTTCAAAAAAATATTATGAATACGACTTATGATATTAATTATTCTTTGAATAGAGTATATAAGAAATGAAAAGAGGTACAGTTAATTGATTTTGGAGTAGGGAAACATTTTTCTGATAAAATAAAGTTGGCAATTCTACTAAGTGGACAATAACAGACACCCGAGTCCTACTTTTGTAGCCTACGACCTACGACTTTCAATTTGTCCCAAATGTTTGAAAATAAGACTTTTCACTAGAAAAGTCGTATTTTCAGCGTTGCGGCCTGATTTTAAAATTGTCTATCACAGAATACTAATGGATGGTAATTTCTTCCACCATTGATCGAATAGTGGTGCTGTTATTTTCCACTAGATAAGACGGTAACTATTCTCCACAATCGTAAGATTAATCTTCGCTTTCCTCCCAAAACTGAAATATACCAATTCGTTCGGAGGGATATTATTATTTCGTTTGGGAGTACGTTCCCATTGATATTCAGTCCATATATTATACATCTAATTTGAATGGTTTCTCTTATATGCAAGCCTGGCTAATCGTCTGTTTTTGATGGAATAGTGGTGCCCAATTTTTTTGGCACCACTATTTTCAAGGGATAATAATATTATTTGGGAGGAAATTATTATTTGACAAATGTTCCTTGTGATGATAGTTCCCCCAAATGTTATACACCTAATTGGGTTGGTAATCATTTCAAGCAATACTATATAACCCTTTCGTTTTTGATGGAATAGTAGTGCCTATTTATATCCCACTAGTTAAGAGAATAAATATCCTTCAATAACGGAGGGTAATTCTGGGCTTTCCTATTGACTTTTTTCTAACGAAAACTTACAATTGAATTGGGGGATATTATAATCTGATTTGGAAGGATGTTCCTTTTGATATTCCTTCTAAATGTGAAATATCTAATTGAGATGATACATAATTTCTTCCAGCAAGCATGTCTGATCCTTTTCTTTCTAATGAAATAGTAGTGCTGCTTTATTTTGTACCAGTTAAGGTGGTGAAAATTATTCTATATTGAAGGGTTAGTCTACATTTTCCTTCCGTCACTTTTCTTACCGAAAAACTACAATTGATTTGGGAGGATATTATCATCTAACTAGGAATAATGTTCCTAGAAACCTTGCCTCCAAATATGTTACACTTAATTGGGATGGTAATTCCTTCCAGCAACCTGTCTAGTCTTTTCGTTGCTGATGAAATATATTCCCCACCAATTAAGCGGGGAAATATTCTTCAATATTGAAGGGTTATTCTGAGTTTTCCTTTTGATGCTGCTTCTACTGAAAATGTTTTATTGATTTGGAAGGATACTATCATCTATATTGGAAAGATGTTTCTTTGCAATATTCCCTCCAAATGTAACACATTTAATTTGGATGGTAGTACCTTCCAGCTAGCCTGTCTAGTTCCTTCGTTTCTGATGAAATAGTAGTGCCACTTTATTTCTCACTAGTCAAGAGGATCTTCAATATCAGAGGGTTTTTTTGTTGTGGTCGAAGATGTTATTCAGGCTTACCTAGAATTACTGGCTCTCAAGGACAGCTGCCGGAAAACACCGTTAGGTGCTTGGTGACAGATTTTTTTCTGACAGATTTGCTTAGCTTTTCGGTTAAGAACAGCTTAGCAAAATTCGCTAAAATGGCTTCAAAGGGAGCTGAGCTTTCCATCCTAAGCTTTCCATCTGACATCGTTCCTTCCGAAAAATTACTATTGCTTTGGGAGAATATTGTCCTCTCATTTGGAAGGCTGTTACTTGTGATGTTCCCTCCAAATACGGTACATCTAATTTGGATGGTAATTCCCTCTCACCCATCCAACTAATCCTTTTGTTTCCGATGGAATAGTGGTAATATTTTCCCGCTGAATATTTCCCACTATTTTAAAACGATACATTTAGGAGGAATTATTATTATCCATCCATATTTAGTAGGAATATTTACCTCTAAGGAAATTCCTTCTTGGTTATTTCCTTCCAAAAAAATCCTTTCTTTATGTTCTTCTGTTTTAGATGGATTATCCTCTCATTTGGAAGGCTGTTACTTGTGATGTTTCCTCCAAATATGATACATCTAATTGGGATGGTAATTCCTTACAGCAAGCCTGTCTAATCCTTTCATTTTTGATGGAATAGTAGTGCCACTTGATTTCCCACTAGTTGAGAGGGTGAATATTCTTCAATATCGGAGGGTAATTCTGAGCTTTCCTTCCGACACTGTTCCGAACGAAAAATTTCCTTTACTTTGGGAGAATATTATCCTCTAATTTGGAAGGATGTTCCTTGTGATGTTCCCTCCAAATGTGATACATCTAATTTCAACGGTAATTCCTTCTCACCCATCCATATAATCCTTTTGTTTCCGGTGGAATAGTGGTTTATATTTTCCTGCTGAATATTTCCCACTATTTTAAAAGCATTCATTTAGGAGGAATTATTAGAATCCATCCATATTTAGTAGGAATATTTAGCTGGAAGAAATTTCCTTCTTGGTAATTTCCCTCCAAAAAAAATCCTTTCTTAATGTTCTTCCGTTTTAGATGGATTAAATCCATTACCTTCTAAATTTCAGAAGGAATTTGGTAGTATTCCGATTTAAAAGGTAAAGCGAGGAAGGAAAAGACGCAATTTTGGAAGGAAACGGTTTTAGAAGGTAATATTCGGAAGGTATACCAGGAAATTTTTCTCAGTGCATCTGATTGTTTGTCACTGGTATTTTTTATTTATAATTGATATATAGGAGAGATAGTGGGCGAAGCCTAGATGCTTCGCCCACTATCTCTCCTGATGGTAATAGATAATGTCTTCGAAGATGTTGTTCATGGCTAACCTAGAATTACTGGCTCTCAAGGACAGCTGCTGGAACACATCGTTAGGTCTTGGCAACAGATTTTCTACTTGAGGGTCTACAGATGAGCCTTGGCAATGGCCATGCTATAACGACTGCCATCCTAAGACAACAACCGGGACAGACGGTTTAACGTGCCCTCCGAAGCATGTAAGCGCTCAGTAGTACCTATTTAATGATATTGTCACCGATTTCACTTACGTTTTTAACGTAAGTGAAATCGGTGACAATATCATTAAATATGTTAACTAATTACGAAAGTTTTAATAAAACAGTAGTACCTAGTATCCTAGATTTGGAATAACCTAAAATTTGGTCTCTGGTTTCTAGCTCGTAAACGGCTAGGTAGGTGAGAATACCATAAAACGTCCAAATAGTAGTATTTATTTAAAAATGTTTAAAAGTGTAAGTATTTAGTTAGATAACCATTATATAATATTTAACGAGTTCACAGCCAACTTGGATAATTTTTACGAGATTTTTCAGATCGGTTGTCTGGAAGAAATTGCTTTGAGCAATAAGACCGCCCTTTGTAAACGTTTATTTGTAACGTTTTGTTAGTATCAGCTATTTAAGCGCCATGTATAGTTAGGTTAGCAGCATCAAGCGGGCTATCTTCCCGTTTCACTTCCTTATCACTTAAACAGGATCAAACTGAATAAGTATTAATGAGTCGGGCGTCGTTCTTTTAAGACTGCGCATTGCAGAAGCCCTTAAAAGAAAGTATATTTATTGTTTTTGATCACAACTTCCAAACTAGAAATATTTTACTTAAATCAGTATTTTCAGTATTGTTAGTCAAATAGAAGATACGATACATATTAATACGTGGTTATTGGAAAATGCGAACAACCACTTGACAAAAATGTATACTGATACGTTTTTGTTTTTGAGATTTTATTATTTTTCAGTTCGTCATTAGGGGGCGAGAGGCACGCAGCGCGTTGACCTAAGTTTCGATTGTGCCGTGCTACACGTGCCTACGATTGTTATGAGACTTGCGGGGCGACTCGTAGCAATTACGTTTACTATGACATCTATGTACACACAGAACTACAAAATTTGAAAATGCTTGACTGTAATAAAAGATCTTAATGAAGAATGTTAAAATTTTCAGAATTCAGAGAACAAATTCGTAGAATAGAAATTGTTAGTTATGTTTAATAGAATTGGCCTATAAAATATTATAAGCATTTTTCTACAAACATAGTCTAAAATGGACCACCTTGATAACCTTTTATTGAGATAGATAGATAAAAAATTCTTTATTTGCATACTTTAAAAATAACATTACAAATAAACGTTTACAAAGGGCGGTCTTATTGCTCAAAGCAATTTCTTCCAGACTACCGATCTGAAAAATCTCGTAAAAATTATCCAAGTTGGCTGTGAACTCGTTAAATATTATATAATGGTTATCTAACTAAATACTTACACTTTTAAACATTTTTAAATAAATACTACTATTTGGACGTTTTATGGTATTCTCACCTACCTAGCCGTTTACGAGCTAGAAACCAGAGACCAAATTTTAGGTTATTCCAAATCTAGGATACTAGGTACTACTGTTTTATTAAAACTTTCGTAATTAGTTAACATATTTAATGATATTGTCACCGATTTCACTTACGTTAAAAACGTAAGTGAAATCGGAGGTTATCAAGGTGGTCCATTTTAGACTATGTTTGTAGAAAAATGCTTATAATATTTTATAGGCCAATTCTATTAAACATAACTAACAATTTCTATTCTACGAATTTGTTCTCTGAATTCTGAAAATTTTAACATTCTTCATTAAGATCTTTTATTACAGTCAAGCATTTTCAAATTTTGTAGTTCTGTGTGTACATAGATGTCATAGTAAACGTAATTGCTACGAGTCGCCCCGCAAGTCTCATAACAATCGTAGGCACGTGTAGCACGGCACAATCGAAACTTAGGTCAACGCGCTGCGTGCCTCTCGCCCCCTAATGACGAACTGAAAAATAATAAAATCTCAAAAACAAAAACGTATCAGTATACATTTTTGTCAAGTGGTTGTTCGCATTTTCCAATAACCACGTATTAATATGTATCGTATCTTCTATTTGACTAACAATACTGAAAATACTGATTTAAGTAAAATATTTCTAGTTTGGAAGTTGTGATCAAAAACAATAAATATACTTTCTTTTAAGGGCTTCTGCAATGCGCAGTCTTAAAAGAACGACGCCCGACTCATTAATACTTATTCAGTTTGATCCTGTTTAAGTGATAAGGAAGTGAAACGGGAAGATAGCCCGCTTGATGCTGCTAACCTAACTATACATGGCGCTTAAATAGCTGATACTGAGTACTGGTATCAATAAAAAAGCTTTCATCACAAGAAATCTCTCCATTTAGTTCGACAGTTTAGGGACATTTAGGAGTGTGACGTCTCCAGCTATGCCTATCTTTTTTTAAATACTTGATGATCATGATATGTACATACAATATTACTACTCATAATATGCCACGCGATGATGATGTCTTCTTGCGGGAGTTTTAATAGGCAATGAGAATAAAATTACTAGAAGGTGGGCAGTGCATTCTGAAAGAATATCATCTTACACTGCCAAGTGGAGGCTGTATTCAGCACTGGACGATCTGGCTGATCTATACCTAATATTACAAATGCGAAAGTAACTATATCTATCTATCTCAGCTTTCACGCCAAAACTACGATTTCTGGACCGGTTTGGATGGAATTTGGTACGGAAATAGCTTGAGATGCGAGGAAGGATATTGACAGTTTTATCCAACTGCGCAAAAAGCAGTTAATGTTTATCGCGATAACCGACATACGCGCGGTTGGAGCCGCGGCCGGAAAGCTAGAACAGTATATAAGAAGAAATTAAGATGTTCACCCGATCTATCAGAATCTTCTTACCCTTTGCATATTTTGGCAACCTCATAGGATAAGGGCAGAAAGAAATGTTGTATGACATTAAATCTTTTGTTGTAATAAAATGGAAAGTTTTCTACTCGTCACTGCAGAGTACGGAGAGTTAGTATGACTGTGAAATGTACCAATAGTCGATTTTGCCCAGTTTGTTAATCAAGTTGTTTGGAGTTAACAGTCTCTCCTGTTATTGAGGAGGCGTTAGATTGAGATACTGAGAAACTTGGCAATTACTTTGTTCATTCAGCGAATATTATCCACTTTCTCAAACCATATTGGTGTAAGGCTGTGTAGGTACATGTACTTACATTTGATTTAATTTAAGGCTTAATTATATTTGAATAATGAATAGATTCAGGCGTTACTTTGGGGAAATCCATATTGAATAATAACAAATATTTTAATAAAACACTTAAAAAATATAAAGATATATCTAGTGACAATTCCGCCATATTTTCCTGTTAAGCCGACGTGACGGCACAAACGTCACGCAGCCAAACAGGAAGGGTTATCGACGCGTTTCGGTTCTACACGAAGTATTCTCAGGAGATCTTGACTCTAAGAGCGCATGATCGAGAAAATTCTCGAAAATTCTTCCAGTTTGGTAACGTGACGTTTGTGACGTCACGTTGGCTTAGCAGGAAAATTAGGCGGAATTGTCCCTAGATTTATTTTTATACTTATTAAGTGTTTTATTAAAATATTAATTCAATGTTTTTTTTCTCGTCGGGGAAATGCGGCTAGCCTAATGGGCACGTTTGGGCGAGGGAATAATATTATATATTATACGTAATCTTTTTAGATTTAATATTATTTTATTGACATAATGACATGAATTGTAGAAATATGAATTAAATAAATATTCTGTGAAATATTATATGATAAGTATTATAATTTTGAAGTATAATTTTATAATGTTTTCTTAAAATATTTTAAAAATATTTGTTATTATTAATTATATTCATTTTGGGTTTGCAATATTCGCAATACTTACCTAATATTGCACCAAAAACTTATGCCTGGCTCTATAGGGAACCCTAACCAAATGGGGATACAAGATAGGATAGATACATCCTTGGTAGTAGTAAATTTTTATGTTTTCATATTTCAAGAGTTCGTAGTTGGTACACGTATCTATACTAATCACAGCCTTTAGGAATGTACACACGTAACACATTTCATCGAAATCACAGTGCCACCAACACATACATTTTTGCAAAGAATATTATTAGGACCTTTGAAATCTCAGAGGACCGATCGACACAAAATCATTACCTTTGGGGAACTTAAAGTTATGCTCTAGCATAATATATTAAAGATAGTTTACAAAGAGTTCTTATTTTCAAGAGCAACGAAAACCTTTTCAAAAAACAATTTCCACTCAGAGGTGATCAGGGGTTTAAAAATAATTAACAAACTCCACTAAAATCTTCCTTAATGAAGTATCTCCCACAGAGAACCCGAGAGTACGCACAAAGCGTAGGTTGAAATTTAATACCAAGTTTCTTTGAACCCTGGCATTTATTAACATTTAGCAAAATGTTTACCGCTACTTAATTATGGTAAATTATTTTTACTACACAAGCCGAGCCTGAGCAAACATTACACGCCTACGTTCACCACTGGTATAATGTGCCTCATCACGCCCAGGCGCGGTAAAATAGACTCTCTGTTATCAATAATAACAAATATTTTTTTAAATATTCTAAGAAAACATCAAATTAATATTTAAATAAAACACTTAAAAAATACAAAAAAATATATCTAGTGACAATTCCGCCTAATTTTCCTGCTAAGGCGACGTGACGTCACAAACGCCACGCAGCCAGACCGGAAGAATTTTTTTCGATGCGTTTCGCATCTACACGAAGCATCCTCAGGAGATCTTGACTGTGCGAGCGCACGATCGAGAAACGTCACTCGTGCGGAATTGTCACTAGATATTTTTTTGTATTTTTTAAGTGTTTTATTTAAATATTAATTTGATGTTTTCTTAAAATATTTAAAAAATATTTGCTATTATTAAATATGGATTTCCGCAAAGTAACGCCTGAATCTATTCATTATCTCTGTTATCAGTTGTCACAGAATATATGGGAATCATCTAAAACATTCTTTGTTCACGAGTCCCTTCTATTTATATTTTTGCCTTATTTTGGGGCAAACTCTATAACAACCTTCAGCGCTGAGATCCCGCTTTGGTTGTTTTGTGCATTTCCTCTTGCCAGCTTCTACCCAAACTTTCTCAACACTAGTCGCCACTATAATTTTGATGAATCAGGAAACAAATAGACAGCCCAAAAAATAACATCAAAGGTCTTAAAAACAATAATATGGTATACATTTTATATAAATTTACAGAGTACTTAGTTCGGAAAGGACTATAATGTAACCAAATTTCACTCGGGAAATGTAAGTAACGCTATCATAAGCCTATAAATAAAATTTCTGAGGTTAACAAAGTCACATATACATTTTGACTTTGATGACATTATGTTGTCTTAGGTTTTCGCGATTGTTACATATGGTAATTAAACAACTTTAAACGGTTTAAAGTTGTTTAATTACTATTTGATGACATTGTTCTGCTTGTTCCGAGGTTAAATGCACGTCATTAACATCACCAATATACGTCATGAATCCATAAAATAAAGGTCTTGCTTATTTCCCCGAGTCAGATAGCACGAATTTCAACTTACTACGATCTCTGCATTCCCCGCTTGAGTCTGGAGCTTATTCGCTCCCAGCGAATTTCTTATAAACCTTTGGCTTAGGGTACACTTGAAATCGTTTCCAATTTGGTCGGAATACTTTCGCCGAGGTTTACCTACCCGAAGACCTACCCATTACAACTGCTCACTTTCGGTTTGCTCACTTGAATTTTGTTAGTAATTAATTAATGAATTTATAAACTATTAGCATACGAAAATTTTTGTCCTGGGCGGGAATCGAATCTACGCCCTTCAATTTCGTGCCGGATGCCTTAACCTCCACCCCCGTGGCGTGCCGGGTTAGAATTGCACCTCCCCATATCATCCCGTGGGTGTCGTAAGAGGCGACAAAGGGAAAAATACTGGAAGGTGGGCAGCAGCGCCTTCTTAAAAACTGTCAACTTACACTGCGATCCCTAAGATGCCTGCCAAGCGTGGGGATTATGGGGGGGCTGTGTTGAGCAGTGGAAGATCCGGCTGTTACAGTACCGTACAGCCTTAACCACTCGGCCACCGGAACCATACTTCAATAGGTAGGTAATTTGTAAATGTGATATTTCGCTCAGCACGCTATAGTGCTTGTAATCATATTTAAAAAATAATTTATAAGTTTAAAGAGTGAGCGAGAATACATACACCTACATCGTCACGCCTATTTTTCGGAGGAGTTGTCTGATATATGTTTTTTATGGGATAGGAGACAACAATCGAAGAACAATCGAATATTCGTGAAGTGATTACTATCACTAACGGACATTCGCAACACACAGGTCTCAAAGATGCGTTGCCGTCGTCTGAAGAGGGAATATTATGCTTTTTCTTCAAGTTGAATCAGGTCGGTAATACTTCAGATGGCAGTTGGTTCCACATAGTGGCAGTGTACGACAGAAATGTAAAAATTGCATGGTTGTGGATTGCCAAAAGACGATATGAAATTGGTGAAAAATCCTGCTCTGTCGGACGACCGGTGGCCAAATTCAGCTGCAGGTATTAAACTAAACAGTTCATCCATGTCTGAGAATCTTCGAATATCATTATTCGTAGATGACAATATATTTACAAACGTGGTGTTAGAACCTTTTAATGCTACTGTAACTTTATAAATACTTAGTATTTTATGAAAAATCATTACTAGAAGTCATGTGAAGTGAGAAAATGGCAGGACCGATAGTGTGTCTAACTGAAATGTGTTCTCAATAAAAAAATTAGACATACCTAATACGAATTAGAATTAGAGAAATTTCGTCTCGATAGGTTTTTAACTCCACCATACTTAAAACTGTGAAATACAAATAAGCGATGGAAATCTTCATAGCATTGAAAAAATATAAAAAGTATACGGGCAGCTATAGTGAAAACATCCACGAGGTCAAAGTTATACCGATACATTATGTATACTACGCCGCACCGGGGCAATAGGAGAGGGGCTTCTTTACCGAAATTGCTGTCTTTTGTATTTCATACAACAATCAAATGTTAAACACATATTATTACGCGCGTATTCCCCGAAAGAGTATGAGCAGAGGTATCTAAACACGCTTGTTTTTCTCGAAAATCTAATGACCCCATTTAATGAGGGTCGAGCTTATAACCATCTAACAGTTACAATGCCGCCCCCATGGCAAGTAAAAAAGAATTTTTCGAAGCATAATCAATCACATGTCAATAAATGTCACCCAAAATGTCACCTCTTTGGGAATCGAAGATTACAAAGTAACGCTTCACGCCACTCGCGCAAAAAGATTTCTTGGTATGCCTTTATTAAAAAAAAAACTACAAGCTATACAACACTACAAATGTAATGAAAGCCATAACGTTTGATGTGATGATGCCACTAGATGTGATGACACTAAAGCTCAGTGACAGAACATATGTTTTTTTTTTTTTTTTTTAGGGAGGACATAGATGCTGGCTACCGCCTGTGCGGTCGTCCAGCTCCACCGGGTTTTGGGCGAGGGCCTGGCCCTACAATAGCCCGGGAGGGAGAAGTGCCGAAGGCACTTCTCCCGAGACGGGCGTAGAAGGCGAAAAGCGCTTTCTACCTCCGTCTCCTGCGGACGCCGAAAACGTACCGCTATTATAGGAGGGGTTGACAGCGAGCTCAAGGGCACCACTGTGGTTCGGACCTCGGCTTGTCTCGCTGTCGAGAGACATGGGGGGGATCGGAGCAAAATGCCTCTGTGCAACTGCAGTGTTGCACAATTGGGCCCTACTGAATAATACTCTTTGACTATTTGGAGAGCAATTTATCGTGACCTTGTTTTTGCCTCGAGCTCGCCGGCGAGCTCGGTGTTTGATTGTGTGACCTCTGATTACCTCACACCTGGGGATTTTACCTCGACGACTTGCGGATAACGCTAAAGCTGCCAACGTAATGGCTGCGATGGGGTCATCCGGGTCGTCTAATACCTGCCGTGGTCGGCGACGGGGGGGTTTGAAAAATGGGATAGAAGAGGCAGTCGAGTAGTTCGATGCCTGGACAACCAATGGGTTCGGGTGGTGGAGCGCTCGATCAAAGTATCGGCGGGCGCAGTCTTTATTGAACTGCGCTAGAGAGGGAAGGTTTAAGTCGCAATGCAACTCGGTGTTCCGGATATACCACGGAGCGCCGGTTGCACTACGAAGAAAACGGTTTTGAATGACTTGAAGCTTATGGAGATGGGCCTCACTAGCATGACTAAACACTACTGATGCGTAAGTCATGATGGGGCGGATGCAGGCAGTGTAAAGTGTCTTCTTATTTCTAAGAGACATTTTACTCTCTTTGCGAATCAGGGGACCAAGGCGACCCATTACAAAGGCCGCTCTGTTACGGACGGTTGTTATATGATCGCTAAAGGTGAGATTCCGATCAAGGGTGACTCCGAGATATTTTGTTTTACTAACCCAGGGGATGGGTTGGTCGAACAAAGTTAAAGGTTGCGGGTAACGGGGGCGGCCCTTCTCAGTAAAGTACATAGCTGCACTTTTAACTGGGTTGACCGCGATGCGCCATTTACGGAACCAGTCACCGATCTCGGTGATGGCCCGTTGGAGGGCGGGAATGGACTTTCTACTGATATGCCACCCAGTGGTATAAATAGCGGTATCATCCGCGTATTGGGCTAATAGGACGTTAGGCTGAGAGCGTGGGATGTCGCTGGTATACAGCGCGAATAGAATGGGTGATAGCACGGAGCCCTGAGGGACTCCGGCTCTGACTGGGTGGGGGGAGGAGAGGGTGCCTTCCACGCGATAGCGAAAGCTTCTGGCTTTAAGGAAGTCTTGTAGGATGAGCACAAGACGTTCTGGCACGCCAAATTGGTATAGCTTGTAGATCAAGCCATTGTGCCAGACTTTGTCAAAAGCTTTCGCTACGTCGAGGAAGACTGCTAGCGTTGTCTGGGGTTTGGGGTACTTGTTAAAGCCCTCAATGATGTGCTCCGTGAGGCGGTGCACCTGTTGGACGCATGAGTGTCCGGGCCTGAAGCCAAACTGCTCATCTGGGATAAGGTGGTGTTCCTTAGCATGGGACTGGAGACGGTTTGCAAGTAACCGCTCGTAAAGTTTGCCTAAGGCACTGAGGAGGCTGATGGGGCGGTAACTGGTGGGGTCAGATGAGCTTTTGCCTGGTTTGTGAATGCCAATGACATTTGCACATTTCCAGGTGTCTGGGAATAAGCAGTGGCTCATAGCAGCATTGAAGATGCTGACTAGGAGATGGATGAGAGGAGGAGAGAGGGTTTTAAGAACCCTGTTGGAGATGCCATCGGCACCGGGGGATTTGCGCGGTCGGAGGGCCTTGATCAGTCTCGCCACCTCAGCGTAAGTCGCTAAGGTGATTGGTGGGAGTTCAGAGGTGACCACAGAGCTTTTACGTTCGACTTCAGCATCCACCGAATCGAGGTGAGCTTGGTCAACGTGATCTACGTTAGGGGAACACTGAGCCTCTAGGCTATCAGCTAGGCACTCAGCTTTGTCTTCGTCAAAGAACGCTGGGACTAGTGGATGTATATATGTTACGCAGACGTTGACTGAAGTATCAACGCACATAGCGGCCCACAGTAAGGACGGCCATAACTTCCAACTTCAAACTGGGACCAGTCATAAGTCTTATATTAAGTCATTGCTGACTCACAGGCTGGAATGCTCCAGTCTACTACCAGTTGGCAGCGTGCCCAGCATGCTGGCATCTATGCATAAATATGGATTGACACGGATTTGACTTAAAGCGTATTGGGCATTATGAGCATTGGTTAAAATTTGGACAACATACGAGTACGTATTAGGCGTAAAACGTATACGAGAGACATAATGTCTAAAGGGGACATTGTGGTAAAAGACCAATCTTTAGCCAATGACGCCATTGCTATCAGCTATAGAAAGATAAACGGCCAAGTGCGAGTTACACGTTACACTGCGGTTTCCTAGCAACACAAAATGTACCATAGAATCGTTATTTTTTTAATACAGTTCGAGATTCTTATCTATATACACTAAACTACAGTTGACTGGTAATTATCTTTTGTTTCTGTACATCAGATATTGGTCTATGATCATACCAAGTTTAACGCCTATATGTATTAGACCGTTTTTACGATAGTGCAAATGAAAAACCTTATAAAGCATGTTTCTTGTATGGGGAGCCTTGTTTATTTTTAACTTATACTTATTATTATTATTTGTTAGGCAGTCCGTCATAATAACACATATTGTGTGAAAATTTCAATTACCTACCTAATATCGTTCTGTAATAAACGGGGCCCCTTTTAGTGCAGAACACTAATAAAATCGCCGTTGCTAATATAGCTGACGTGTTTAAAATGTTCTATAACTTTAATGAATCTGGAGGGCAATATGGATAAATCGTCACATGGATGAACTGCGTTTTAGCGGAAATCTGAGTCTTCGAATTGAATGAAGAGCGTGATGGACAAATAGCGTAATAGGGCGAGCGCCTGTAGCAAATCTAATTGTACAGAACAAATATCAGCCTGATAGTAAACCCAGCATCCTCCAAATATGGGGGGGGGGGGGGGGTTACCATAATCCCCACGATTGGCAGGGGGCTTGGGGACCACAACGTCAACGTGAGATATCAGTTCCTCACAAGAGCTGCTGTCCGCCTTCCGCTGTGCATGCACGAAGTGGCCTCCTACTCCCACTCCAAATCTACTTATCAGTAACTACTAATATTATAAATGCGAAAGTAACTCTGTGTGTCTGTCTGTCTGTTACGCTTTCACGCCAAAACTACTGGACCGATTTGAATTAAATTTGGTATGGAAATATTTTGAGACCCGGGAAAAAATATAGGATAGTTTTTGTCCAACTACGCAAAAAGAGGTTAATGTTTTCGCGCGATAACCGACATACGCGCGGGCGGCGGTGCCGCGCCCGGAAAGCTAGTTAAGTATAAATGAGACGTTGTTTGCTTGAGGACCGGCAGGTCGTCTTTTTTCCAAAAACTTATCAGAGCACGCGTGAAGAAAATGCTGGCCTCTGTTTGCCGCTTCAAATAAGAATTGTAATTCAACGAGGCAATGCTGCCAGCATGCTGTGCAAGCTGCCAACTGGTAGTGGACATTGACATTGGGACTGCTTGTGAGTCTGGAAAGGCTTGTAGGTTGTCTAAATGCTTTCATTGTAGTAGCTGTTTTAGTTCACAGTATTTTCAATAAAGAATTACATAAAAAAGTGGTAATCGATGAAAGATATATAACAAAAGCCTTTCTTTAAGTCATATAATGACGCGTAGTTTTTCCACTTAGCTCTGATCGAATAAAAGTACATTTTATCCCGAAAATTCTTTTCCTTTTATCCTAAGTGAGTGTGAAAGAATAAAATTGGATTGGACGTTGTGTCCTTTCACAGCGCGTAATTAAATTTTTATACGGACTCTGTATCTACGTAGCTTATAGCACTAGGGGCCCGCCCGGGCTTCGCACGGGTAATTACGACTATAAATTGAGATGTAAGCTATCCTATCTTTAAATTTTGATCAAATTGCACACGGCGTGCAAATCAAATTTAAAATCGGTTCAGTAGTAAGGAGTCCATCGCGGACAAACAACGTGACACGTATTTTTTTTATTTATTTATTTATTTATTTCCATACATACATCTATCTTTACAGGTACACACCCAATACAATAGAGTAGCTACTTATACACATTTAATATATATATATATATATATATATATATATATATATAAGGATGTATGTATAGTTAACAAATACACAACAATATCTATCATTAAAGATTGAGTGGTTTGAATTTAAATTATAGAGGTACTATGCTAGATGAGAAGTCATGTAGTTTTGTATGTACGCCTACTTAACTACGTACGTCTACCATTTTGTGATAAAACGTGGTAGAAATATTATGGTAGAAATATTATTAACGCAACCAGTGATTATGCTAAAGATTCAATTATTTTTTAATAGGATACCTTTTGAATGACCTCTTTGTTCTATCTAATGATATTTATTATGATAAGATAAGGCTGTTTCGTTCAGTGTTCTGACTTTCTGAGGGACACGTGTAGAACGTTTAAGGGAAGGGTCTTCATAGCGCTCTCTATGTGAACGTAGTATGGTCATATTTCAAATAACCAAGTGTTTAAACTCAATCAAACTTTGCATGTTGAGCTTAAAATCTAGGCATCAGGTTTGTATGTTTCCGTTCCTAAAAAAAATAGAAAAAAATGTATTAGAAAAATTTCCTTATTTAATACCGACTTCCAAAAAAGGAGGAGATTCTCGATTTTTTTTGTTACCTCAGAACTCTTGACTGAGTGAACCGATTTTAAAAATTCGTTTTATGTTTGTCGCTTGTCGTTTGGACCCATTTTAAATTTCATCAAAATCGGTCAAGCCGTTTTTGAGTTACACTCTAATAACTGAAATATAGTCGTTGACAATGAATGACAATCGATCCCGTAAGTAGCAAGGATCACTAAAATGAGTGAAAGAAAAAAAATACCAAAAAATGGAACGAATTCAACACCCAAAAGTGTGACATAACTTGTCGAAGTCGGTACCATGATAGTTCAAAAGTACCTATTATCACAATATTGTGCGCATGGTAAGTATTTGGAAAATCATTTTGTTTCAGAATAAATTATTTTCATATTTAGAGATGAAATAAATAATAAAACGAAAAACTGGCAAACCAGAAGCAAATATATCAAGGCTCAAAGGACATACATGCAAATTTTCAACGAGTTTGAATATGACGAAACCAAGTTTATACGAAAAGAGCTACGAAGAAATTTCCCTTACACGTTCTACGCGTAGCTCTAAGAAGTATAGTCTACAAGACGAGCTGCTCGTAGGCTCGTAGCGCATACTACTTGAGTTGACATCCTATGCGATGCGATGGTTAAAGAATGAGAGGAAAAATTAGAGTAGGAGTCATAATGTCACGTTAGCTTAAATGGTCAGAGCATGCCCCGGCTATAGGGGTAGATGTCACGGGTTTGAATCCCGCACATTACTATAAATTTTCTTCTCATAAATTTGTAATTTTGTAATAACCCGTTTATAAAGTGTCAAAACATGTTTATTAAACACCGTAAGACGTCTATGGAAGGAAAACGGCCAATTGTACAGTGATAAGTTGAGACTTGAGATGCTGCTTTTATACATTTGCACGATCGATTCCTGGGGAGTATGTATTTTACCCTTCATAGTTGCCCTACCTCTGCAGGTAGTACCTATATTTTGTGAAAGCTTGGCTACCATGTAGAAAACCTGTAACCTAGCAGCTGGTCGGTGCGATCTGGCAGCTGTTCTTGACTACCAGTAAAATTAGATGATCCTGTTAATAGACCTTGACCAACCATGACATAGTTTCCGCAACAGGCAAGATTGTATTCAAAGACTAATACCAGCTATTAAAAAAAATGTCGCCGTAGTATTAATGACTCAGCTCACGTGATACCTCATAGGTTTATATTCCAAGTATTTGTCATTGAATCTAAAACTAACAATAAACATATTCCGATAATTAGGTTTACTTATGTGCACAATATTTTATTTATATTCTAGTATAATCTTCAATATGTCTGAATTCTAAGCAAGTGTATAAATATATTTTTGTTTGAAAGTTCCCGTGAGTATAAGACATATTAATGTTTTATAAAACCGGCTGTACTCACGCGTATTGGTACTCGTATTTTCACCTGATGACGGGCATCGGATATGCCGAAACCTGGGTCGACAATCTCGACCAATACGCGTGAGTACAGCCGGTTTTATAAAACATTAATATAAATATATAAATATATACTACGTAGTCGTATCTTCTTCTCCATTTCACGAGTAGGTATATTCTACTGATGTAGGTTCAAAGGAACCTCTTTACAATATCTCCTATAGCAAAATGTCAGGATGATTCATGAATCGCTTTTCAACTTGGTAAACATATTAACTTTATTATACAAAACACAAACTTACATGTTTCGTTTCTCTTCTGCTTGGCTGAACCACAAAAACCTTCACTGAGTTCTTCGTTTTATCGATCGCCACACGAGTATCCAACAATCAACAGATAAATTTAAACTCAGATGGCAAAACGTTTCCAAGAACTGTTTTACTTCACTGCCCAACACCAAATGAATGTAATTTATGAATGAAAGCTCTCACTCGATATCTAGTACCTATAATAAAGTCTATTATTAGTCAAGCCTCAAAAACCTTCGAACACTATCAAGTATAAGATGAACACAGGCGAAGTTTAATCAGTTTTGTCGGATAAGCCGAGTTTGTAGAGCTTAATATGAATTTTCAGAAATTATAGCCAGAAGTAGAAAACCTTCCGCGACTGAGGTTCTCAATTTGTATGGAAGAGGGCGCGTCTGTACAAGCAGTAAAAGGCGCGTATTGTCTAAAAATACCAATCCGATTTGCGTCACAAAATCCACCCTTATACCAATAACGTTAAGTTGAAAATATAAATTTAGATAGCATGTGGAGTGTGTATGTGTTGCGGCGATAAGTAAGGCTGTGTGAGTGCACTTATCTGCGCATGCGTATTGTAACAGTTAGAGGCTAACAAAAATCAATTCGAGTCGGTACGTGGGTGTTACGTAATGACTAAGACATGTTCACAACGGCGACTCTACTTGCCCTAATTGGCATTAATCTTATTAATATTGAAATATTGCTGTTATTGTTACAACCCTAAACCTTGCGAATACCAAAGGATCATATTTGATCATCGGTTTTGGTATTCCTTTGTTTCGTTGTCGTGAACAATCAGCGGTTAAGGGGTTGAAACTCAACAGCGTAGGTGGAAGCCCTACAAAGAACGTTGCTCTGGAAAAAGAGTAGTTATTTTATATTATACGTAGCGGTGATCGTACCGTTTTCCTTTTGGAATTTGCAATTAGAAACTGTATCTAGCTGGTACTGAGGTATTGCTCTGTGGTTTCGTGCCATTGTGTGAGATAAAATGAATTGGTACTGAGGGCTTTATGAGAGCAGATTAGGCAACCATTGACCTTTTCATCGAAACTTGCGTCACGTGGTTAATTTAAGACGCGTACCTTATACAATACAAGATTCTATAAATGTTGCTTGCTTGATAATCATTGTATTATTTATAAGTTTTATAAAAATTTACCACACATATAAACACACATATTTCACAGACTCATTCTTTGTAAGTTGTGTATATAGGGCCAGCTTATTGCCATCAATTCTTTGATGAAACATTTTTTGGTCCCATTTTATAGGAGGTGAGATTATTGTCATCTACAGGGTACAGTCCCATGTACCCTGTGACACAACGAGTACCAGGTGCCCGTGGGTGCCCGGCTAGATTGTCAACCATCCAAAACTCACCTCACGTGGGTGGCGTAAGAGGTGACTAAGGTTAAAATACCGAAAGATGGGCAACAGCGCTTTCTGCGGGACTGCTTTCTTGCACTGCGATCCCCGATTCACCTGCCAAGAGTGTCGATTGAGCAGTGGATAATCTGTTTGATACATTACTACAAGAGTTCATCAGTATCAAGTAGTACTGATGCTTATAAGTATATTATTATAAGAACAACAACCGTTTATAGGTTAGAGTAAAAATTGCAAACACAGAAATATATTATGTAGGGAGTCCCTCTGTGATTTTTACATTTGTATATATTTTTTTGGATATCCACTATTCTATTTCTCTTGCGATTCAGTAACTCTAGTAAAAGGGAAGTTATCTTTGAAAAAATTACAGACTGAGGGAGAAGGAAGGAAAGACCTCGTCAACATGCGAGGGAGCGAAACAGAACCAGGCAATATTTAAATAGCGTCAGCGATTTTTTTCAAATAAATTCATACAAAAGAGAGCTTTTTCAAAACGAACAATTTTCAGGTACTGGATCACATGGTTGCTAGGTTGCTATTTTATAATTAGAAATAAAATTTGATTTGGTAAGTGTTACTATACAGATGCAAAACTTGACTAAACGAAGTTTTAAGGCGGTATTCATGATATTTTTCGATTGAGAAATATATGGAATTATGTTTTTGGATCAGGCATAGTATTGTTATATCCTTTACAATAATTTTATTGATATCTGTAAAGCGTACACTCTTTCTAAAAAATGTTCAAAGTTTGCTTATTCTTCTTTGTAAATCCTCAACCGTTGAGCATTACTTACGCTCACGTTATGACAGTAGCCAAATGCTAGCCTATCAGAAATAAAAAAAATATAACATATACTCTGTGAAAAACATTTAAAAAAAAAGGCAATGTAGGTTAAGTTTGAGGTTTCGTTTTCTCGTTCGAAGAAGTAATTAATTTGGATTGCAAACTGTATTGTACTGTATCAGCCGGATTGTCCACTGCTGAACACAGCCTCCCCAATCAAGAGGGGGTTTTCCATAATCCATATTCTTGTCAGGTGTCTTGGGGTCGCAGTATAAGATATCAATTCCTCAGAAGTCGCTGCTCCCCACCTTCCGGTATTTTACTTTTATTCGGTACCCCACAGGATCTCAAACAGCAAATAATAATTTGACATGGTAACCTATTATCTGTAAGTAGTGATACAGCAAAGCCTTTAGATGGTTTTGTTATCGCTCTCATAATATGAAGTGGATAGCCAAACAGCTGGTAGTCGTCACTAACTTATCTATGACGTAGGTATGGGTGACGTAGGTATGGCACGCTTTTGGAAATGGATAAGAGCCAACTTGTGTTCACAGATGTTACAATTTGCACTGGAATTGTGCCAAACACTGGGTTAACTTAATAGCTTTTTATTATAATGTTTTTACATTCATTGTAGTGCAAGGTTTTGTGTGCTACCCACATAAAAGCTAATTGGGTACCATTGATTAAATAATCAAGTGTATAATCAGTTAAGTCGGACTCGTGCACCGAAGGCTCTGTGCCATACTTACCACACTAATATTTTTCAATACAAATGCTCGTGAAGTCAAAAAATGTTCCCACTTAATAATGTTCACTACTATAGGTTAAAGATAAAGATAAGTTTGTTGTTGAAACACGAGTAATTTCATACTTTCATGCAATTTGTTGGTACATAATAAAAAAGAGACCATCATGCTTTGCCTATGAAGGTGTTTAATAAGGTAAGGCGTAAGGTTGTAAACCTAATTTACTTTTTATTTAAATTCTGCGCGCGCTTGAGTACCTACATAAAGCAAATATTGAATTGTTTGTTGTTATTATTGTTTTTTTTGAAGTAGAACATATCGTTGTTGAATGACACCTTTGCTAGGTGCCTACGTTAATTATTCCCATCTTGGCTTGATTTATAATAAGCCCTCCCCTACGGCTCGTCTAATGCAGCTCGGGTTTACGCACCCTAGGTTGGAATAATAAAACATAATCACAAGTCACAATATACTATATCAATACACTTGAAGAAAGGCTATTTGCATATTAATAAAGAAAGGAACAGACTGAAAGCGCCAACAACTTGGTCCGCTTGCTGAGCTGGTTCAAACCGGTTCTCACTCGAATGGCCGACGCTGCTGTGACAGCTGCAACTCCCGCACGTCTTGTTTGTGATTAGTTACGCACACACAGTTGCGCGTTTAGCGAAGCTTTCATTCGATGCTGTTTTTTATTCACGTGCTATTTACGTTGGTGCTACCTGTAAGTGTTTTTTTTTGTTTTATCCTCTACACCTTAATTTTCATAAGCTGCCAATTATTGGCAGCTAGGACGATGTATCACAACATCGTCCTAGCTGCCAATAATAACTCCAACGAGATTGTTGTGTTTCAATCGTTTTCCTAAGATAAACAATCCAAGAAGTTTCTTACCTTCGACGTCAAAGATACGAAACACTCTAATCTCTGGTTTTGTAGGAAGGCATAATTAGTGCAATGTCACCAAAGGCAGTAATCTTTTTCTTCTTTTGTCTATCTTGCACGATAAGTGTATTATCATACGTGCATTGAATTTATAACGTAAGAAGCGGAAACCGTACCTCGGGACGTCTCCTTCAGTATTAGTAGTGCGCGTATGTGCGTCTAGTGCATGGTCTGCATGGTTGTCTTTCTGTCTTTGTCATTCATTAAAACGTATCATATACAATGGAAGCAGGGCTGTAGCTAGAGTCAAATTTAAGGTAGGGCAACATTAGTTACAGGTAGGGCGGAAGTAAAAAAAAAAAACTTATTCGATCTGCCCTCGAAGCACGGGCTCCTAAAACAATTATACATGTGTATCACTAACCTCAGGTCAGTGATGTGAACTCAGTAGCTATCTGTAGATATATAATTTCTGTGACAGAACATGAAAAAATTAATAAATTAATGAAAAAATTTACCATGTTCGTTTTAAATCCAAGTTTTTATATATAACTTTCTTTAATTTGTTAAATGTTTTTGTACCAAAATTATAAAAATAAAATAAAATGAGCATGAATCTTAGAAGTATTCAATCCTCAATGATAAAGAACAAGCGAACAAGATGGTTGAACTTCCAGATTTGGATGTAGAGATCCACATCTGAGTGAGAGTGAGGTAATAATTAATTGTTGGGTTGGGTGACAACTAGTAAATAGATACGACCAAAAATGCCGTTTTGATCATATTGTTTCTGCAAACTTATTACAATAATTAACATAACAATAAAAATATTTATAACAGACAAATTCTACGATTCGCCATGTTATTAAAAATGCGAAGCACCTCACTCAGATACTGATTTTGTTCTTTTATTTTTCAAATGCCAGATATACCATACCAGCCATTATCTCGTGACACATTTGATTGCATTTAAAGTTGAAAACATATGTTCGCACACTCCAGTGCTACATCCTATGTTCGCTATAAACAATCATAATCAATCTCTATGTTATTTAAAATCTTTGGTTATATTATAATATCTGTGATGCAGAGGGGATTCCTCCTCTGCATCACAGATATTATAATTAAACAGACTCATTGCTTCATGCGATGGCGCTTCAAATTCCATCTACTTGTACACAGAACAAAGGATTATTATAATAGGAAATGAATGTCAGAAACTGTGGTATCTTCGGAAAGTTTAGATACCTATCGATACAATATTTTTTATCTAAAACTGTGAACAATCAATTTAATTATTATAATTTATTTTAGTTCTTGGTATTTTTAAAGTAGGGCATTGGGATTTCAAGGTAGGGCATTGCCCCACAATGCCCCCCCTGGCTACGGCCATGAATGGAAGTGTAGCTGTGTGCATTATATGCTTGTGTTAAATTTTATCCACGTTATATTGTCATGATATTAGAGCGATCTAATCTACCTTTTTTATTTTAAGCTATGATTAGAAGTATTGAATTTACTCACGCGTGATTCTATTGAGATTTTTTACGTCACTCGTACTACATAAGTATGTTGTGTAAGATATTTTTCATTATACTAAGGTAAAAGGCATTACAATGAATATACACATTGATGGTAGTTACATTATATTTCACACAATTCAAACAATATTGGCAATAATACCATTTTATTACACTTACATAATAAGCGTTAACAAAACCAACTAAAATAAACAGTAATGCTAACTATCACTTACATAACTAACACTTCTGAGTTACTAGTACACTATTTAGACGACTGTTCCACTCTACTGCTGGCAAACAACTGACTGAATTCGTTTCCCTTTTACAAAGCGGAACAGTCCCCTCTACTGTCCACCAGCGAGTCAATTGACTGTGTTTATAAAACATAAATTGAAGCTCTTTTATACAGAATACATACAAATATATACATTACAAGTTTAATTCTTTTATGTTACACTTGTTTTTAAATATTTTAAGTGTAACAATGCATTATTATACATAATAACTACCTTAAATAAATAATTGTATTCAATACAATGTCACAATAACTTTCTGAGTGTATTATGATAACATTTGATTTATTCCAATCTCGACATGGTCAATATCGCATTTACAATACCGCAGCTTCTGTTGGAATTCACTATCCGTACTGGTATAATAAAGTAGTTTTTCTTTCGAGAATCACGATACGCGAAGTATCGAGTTTACGCACAAAGAAAATCAAATCCATTTCAGGAGCATTTTTTGTATTTGGAATTAATGTTCCAGTTGTAATCAACGCTCCGATTGACTTTTAACATGTCCAAGATGCCTTACAAATGTTTTTACATGATTGCTACTAATTACTAGTTCATTTCCATTATTTTTATTAGGATACCTGAAATGGCTGTGTTAGCCAGTATCAGTTATTTTGTGAAGTAATTTATGGAATTTGTACGCATATGGCATACCGTTGGATTGGGCATGAATCATAGAAGTTTTAAGAGCATTGGAAGAACTGAGCCGCCCTTATTTTTTTTTAAACGCATTTCAAAGTTAAACCATGAGATATTATTTTTCACTTCTCGAAATTTTTTTACCTCATAATTATTTTTTTCCCATTTTCTAGTTTAAATATTCATTTAAGTAGAAAAAGCATACACTACAGATACAATAAAAAAATATTTTAGACCCTTACATTTCTGAAAAAAGAAGTTATGTCAGGTAATGAATAGATTCAGGCGTTACTTTGCGGAAATCCATATTTAATAATAACAAATACTTTTAAAAGTATCCTAAAAAACATTAAATAATATTTAAATAAAACACTTAAAAAAGCATAAAATTATATATCTAGTGACAATTCCGCCTAATTTTCCTGTTATCTACGTGACGTCATAAACATCACGCAGCCTAACCGGAAGAATACCCGACTAGTTTCGCTTCTAAACGAAGCATCTTCAGGAGGTCTTGACTTACCGAGCGCACGATCGAGACATCTCGATGTCTGAGTCTCGATCGTGCGCTCGGTAAGTCAAGACCTCCTGAAGATGCTAGACATCTCGATGTCTGAGTCTCGATCGTGCGCTCGGTAAGTCAAGACCTCCTGAAGATGCTTCGTTTAGAAGCGAAACTAGTCGGGTATTCTTCCGGTTAGGCTGCGTGATGTTTATGACGTCACGTAGATAACAGGAAAATTAGGCGGAATTGTCACTAGATATATAATTTTATGCTTTTTTAAGTGTTTTATTTAAATATTATTTAATGTTTTTTAGGATACTTTTAAAAGTATTTGTTATTATTAAGTTATGTCAGCATAACGACAGCACAACTTTCGGAAATTTGTAAAAAATTACAAAAAAAAATCTTTAAAAAAGCCAGGAGGCTTGAGCGGGCTATTTGGACCGTCATAACGTTGCAAATGGTCCTACCTGCCCCCCCATACCGTATGGCACACGTTCTGCCGAACAACCTGTATATTTTATTACCGTTAGTTGTACTTGTTACTTCCCCTGTGGGGTGCCGGGCTAGAATTCCATCCCCCATAACTTCTTGTGGGAGTCATAAGTGGCCACTGAGAGAAAATATTAGAAGGTTGGCGGCAGCGCTTTTTGAAGAACAGCTATCTTACTCTGTGTTCCCAAAACGCCTGCAAGGCGTGAGGTAGCAAACCCCTAAATGGAGAAGGTATTTGTTCAACAGTGGAAATTTAGGTTGATGTGTACTTTACTTGATGCTATCGCAGAGGAATGTCTAAGAAGTAGATGAAGATGGTGAAAGGTGGATGGTCTATCTGTTCAACTTTTCTCGGTGGTGTATAAAGATGCCAATGTGTAGGAAAGGGGTTAGGTAAGTATGTATCGTAACATGACCGCCGATAGTGTTGAGCGGAAAAAGAAAACATGTCATACTATATGTTTAACATAAATAATTCTGGTTCTATATTAAAACTATGTCTTTGTAGTGTTTTCCATACAAAAAGTAATTTCCTCATAAAAAGTTTCCTCATATTTTAATTATCAAGTGTTCAAAGTCTGAAATTTTGCCTGCATGTCCTTGAGTCTTTTCAACACACTCGCTCGTAACGGGCCTTTTTTTAAATGCATCGATTTTAGTGCCATAATATACGCACTCGTGCTTTTTGTTTACTTTACCGCACTAGTGTTTTAAATAGAAAAAAAAACAACGTTTCCACATTTCTCACCACGGAGATTGTAGTTT
Organism: Plagodis dolabraria; assembly: GCA_963854805.1. Taxonomy (NCBI): domain Eukaryota; kingdom Metazoa; phylum Arthropoda; class Insecta; order Lepidoptera; family Geometridae; genus Plagodis; species Plagodis dolabraria. Next base: position 20,265,317 of record OY978460.1, on the reverse strand, counting down.
GTTTCGTTCGTTTTTAATATTTAAAAAAAAACAAAGAGTTTTTTACCTACTGAAGTAGAACTTTAGAAGATTAAATTATAAACCTTCTTAATCAGATTATTATTGCTTTCAAAAATGATCAAGAAAATATTTTCGTAGCGAAATTTTCGTATTCGTTCCTCGCAAGTGTGTTGAAAAACGTCGTAAGAAACTCGTGCGCGTTGTTGATTACTATCTCTACCTCTACTTCATTTAGGCCTTCGATCTTCAATCTCAGGCCTAAAACCCGTCTCGATTGTAATAAACAACTTCGCGCAATTGTTGCATAATGTACTATTACAGATGATTTGTTAGTACATTGCATTTTCCATCGGAGAATAATGTATGGTGGTGAAAGATGGGAAGATGGGATGAAGAAAAATCATGAAAGTAGAATAAATTCAGTGGAGATGAGAGCATTGAGAAGCATGATTGGAAGCAAATCGACTTGTACGAGTAGGAATAGAGTAGTAGATGTGGTGTGCATGACGATGTAGTGACAAAATTCGAGAAAGATATGCTAAGATGATCCAGATTCTTTATTGGTAAAGATTCGCTTCACAAGTCAATAAATTACATAATATATTTATATATATATATATATATTTATTATTTTACAAGATGAATAATTATAAAATTATGATATGATGAGTATAATAATAACGTAAAGATAAATTAGGTACGTACTTACCTGATTGTAAGTACTCAAATAATTAATTGTCTAATAATGATAAATCGAAATATCTATACGATGTACATTACTTAATAATATTCTTGTTGTCAAAGAACTATTTGACCTAATAAAATACTTTTTATTTCTGTGAAAAACTAGAAATCTCTTTGGTTTTTTTTAAATATACTGACGGAAGCTACGGATAAATAATATTTATTATTCGTAGGATGGAAGCCACATTCTTAATACTATACAAGCTGGTAATGATAGTTCATATTGATGCGCTTTTTACGTATGACTTTTTGCTTTCACAAGTTTTCAGTATGGGTTATTATATTATTATGTTCTATGGTATGGGGTTCTAAGTTTATCCCTGTTCCGATGGTTTGGACATAAAGAGAGAATGAATGAAATGAGATTGACTAAACAGGTAAACATGGGACAAGTGAACGGACGTCTTGGAAGTGGAAGACCTATGCGAAAGTACCACTAATTTAAGTAATCGTACATTTTATATGTGTCTGTATGAACTACAGAATTAAATTTATTCAAGAATGCATTTTAAAATAGGCACAAACACTATTAATCAAGTTCAAGCACCTAATTGCATCACATTACGATCATAGCCTCTATCGAGAACCAAACTGGTTCACCTCGGACTGACATTGACTTTACATGACCGCTGCACCGCTGTGCCACTTCCGCTGTCGTTTCCGGTTCGGAGGCTTGAGTAATGGGTCTGATTAGAGGCTTAATGCGAATTAGATATGTAATAAATAACTTTTTGTCATATTAATTAATTTAAATTATTTTTTTGTAATTTCTTTGTCTAATGTCACTTAGATAATACGAGTAGATATTAGGTGTATTCATCAAATGCAAATTATATGACCAACAAATTTATCTGATTCTACATTATTCTAAATTATTATAAAAACTCACGTCTGTGGAGGTAATGAAAAAAAAATACGTTCTAACATCCTTTGGCGTGGTAACTATTCTAAGAATCATCAAACTCGCGAATACTTTGAAATAACATTGCTCGACGATCGTAATATCTTTAAAAATAATTGAATGCCAATGCACATGATTCTATAAGTTAAAACCGTAAAATATTTAAAATTACTTTTAGCTATAATACATGTAATTAATTCAAAAAGTAGGTATTAAAAATATATTGGATATGGTTAAAAAATTCTTAAAATCTCGCGTATTATGTGATCTCAATTAAAAGATATAATGCTAGCAACAAAATTGAAAAAATATACTGTGTACATCAGCTTTTACCTTAACTAACAAGAAGTATCTATAAATGTAAAACTTCTGTCGTGATAAGCTATAATCGAATAAAAGCTGTGATAATGGTTTGCCTTTAAAAATTTAACAAGATTAGTACTAAGTAAAATTAAATGAAATATATTGTCAAGTATATTTTATATTGTAAAAATAGCAAAATATATTGTATTAACGATTAATTTTAACTATGAATTTTATTCGTAGGTTGGAAATATATAATTTTATTGGAAATAGGTGTCGGTATTTTATAACATTAGCACCATTTCATATAAAAAAATGTCACTACATATATTATAACTTAAGTGTTTTCCTAAAATATTAATTTAATGTTTTCTTAAGTTATTTGTTATTATTAAAAAAAATGAGTTATCACGCAGTTACATATTTGAAGGTATAGGCAGAATAATTATCTAATAATTCATTCACAGTATATTTTTTATTCCTACGTAAAAGGCGCCAACACAGTTCCCAGACACTGGACTTATCCTGAGACGAGGCAGCCACATGAATATAATATGTTGACTTGGGACTACATTGATAATAATTATAAATAATCATTTACCGAGGCCGGGAGTTCATGTTATGTTCAAAAACTTATCCAAGCGTTTGTTCGACGCAACGCGTGATCAAAATGTTGGCACTTATTTGGTTAAACAGATAAACATTGCAATCTAACGGGGCAATGTTGCCAGCATGCTGGGCACGCCAACTGGTTGGCAGGAGTAGCATTTTGACAATCTGTAGCAATGGTCTGTGGGTTGCCTAATTATTAATATAATTCGTATAGTATCATACCGTCGGTTGAAAATAATAGCATGCATAAATTATATATTAATAAATAATAGATATTATATGACTATGTTAAAGGGTAATTATAGCTATATTTATAGTTTATTTAATTTATATTCAATAAAAACTTGATACAGTCCCAAGTCCAATAGTAATCCCATGTCCAGTCTCTTTTTGAACATACTTTAATCATCCTTTTATTGACATAGAACGTAAAACACGTTATCATAATTAAAATGAAATGCTATTTCGGTCATGTAAAGTCATGAAATGAAGGAATCGTAAACTGTTTATGCCATGCGCACATTGAGTGGATTGATATGTGAGTACAAAGTTAGTTATGTACATTTATATTGAAGAAATCGATTAACTTATGTTTGTTTTACAGTTTTCATATCGGTAAAGTCTACGATACAGCATTATGCTCCGGTGAGTTTGTTATATTTTTCACAATTCTATACTTTTAACAAAATAATGGAATATTATTTGTAACGGAGTGCTGAGCGGTCAGGATGTCATATCTTGAGTCACATCCGTTGAGGTTGGTCGTCCATTATGGGCGTGCACGTGCAGATTTTTACGAAATTACAGCCAGAAAAATCGCGATCACAATTATAATCCACAAGAAACTTATTACAGCGAAATTACATTAGGTCACGTGGATTAAAATGGATTAAGAGTCAATGGGTTTGCACTCGTGCATCACGTTCGGATACTATCCAGAAGTGCGCACACTTTCACAGATCAGAGAGGAAGTGACTTCAACAACAAACCGGCCGCCATGACACCTACAACTCCATTCGGTGTTAACCGCTCTAAAAAATGAATCTTCGAATGCAAAGCAATATCGATTACAGTACTGTACTGTACAGTAACTCTATTTAATTGTTCACGCGCCGTTATGTATATGTGAATGCACATAATATAACAACTCCGTGTTGGTTCCATTGTGTGCTGCGTCAGAAGAGATCAGAACTATGTGTGGTTATGCGATAGAAAGAAAGACGCATTGTAGGTGGATATAAATAGTAGGTACTCCGTGCTCTACGAGCTGAAGTGCACTTTATTGCTTCGTAGCTAGAGTCGCTTTTTATTGGAATGGCTTAGCGTGATCCTTCTGGACCTTTTTATTCTGTGGTAAAGTGTGAGTGGGTTCCGTTCCAACACAACTAAAGTACAAACATTTATCTCACTCTATGAACAGTTATTCCTGTAAAATATCAATGAAGGCATGGCTATTATTTTTTATTTATTGTTTTGTTAAATACTTTATTTTTATATCATATTTTATTTTTCTATTTGTCGAACAGTTGTGTGTATGTGTGTGTGTGACGTCACCATAATATGGTTCCAAAGGAAGACCAGCGCTGGCTTGCAACCAGCATTATGCTGATTTGGGACCAATTTGTGTGCACTTTACTATGTAGTTAAATTTTTAATTTTAGTGTCACCTCTTTGTTTGTGTCACAAATAAAGCATTTTTCTTCTTTCTTTTCTTTCTTACTTACCTTGGATTATATGATATAGCCACTGAATCGGTATTGGTAGTTTTATCATAAATGTCATACATGCCTCATTCGTATTCTCCTATAACACTATATAATATACACATTCATACATAACTCACCCCTACATACACGCTCATTCCCACACTGTCACTCATCTGTACAAAGTCAAAGTCAAAGTCAAAATCATTTATTCAATTTAGGCGTCTACGACGCTCTTATGAAGGTCAATTACAAATTTTAATATTGAAATATACTACATTGTACTGCCACGTTCAGCAAACAAAAATTATAGAGCCACTGCGAGAAGAACGGGCAAGAAACTCGGGGCCATTCTTTTAAACGTTTTTTAAAAATGTGTTAAGTACATACTATATAGTAAAATTATTACAATACTTAATTTACATTACGTAGGTGTTAGGCGCTAGCTTGGCAGAGGCGAACCAGTCCAAGCATTTTTGTCGTTTAAGTAATCACAAACTGTGTAGTAAGATTTCTTTATCAAAATATTCTTCACATGCAACTTGAATTTTCTTTCTGTGAGCGTTGTAATATGTTTGGGCAATTTATTATAAAACCGCACACAATTTCCTAAGAAGGACCTTTTATTTGTCTTTGCTAATCTAAAACCTGGCACCGCTATTTTATCTTTATTCCTAGTGTTGTAATCGTGAGTGTCACTGTTTGATTTAAATTTGCTCAGATTTTTACGAACATACATAATATTTTCAAATATATACTTGGTAAAGTTAAAATATCAATTTCTTTAAAAATATCTCTCAGGGATTCCCTAGGATCCATTTCATATATGGCTCGAATTGCACGCTTTTGTAAGATAAAGATTGTCTCTATCTCAGCAGCAGCTCCCCACAGCAATATACCATAAGACATAATACTGTGGAAGTACGCGAAATAAACGAGCCTAGCAGTAGCTACGTCTGTTAGCTGTCTTATCTTACGAACTGCATATGCAGCAGAACTAAGTCTTCCAGATAGATCATGTATATGTGGATTCCACTGTAAAGTTGAATCCATTTTAATTCCCAGGAAGACTGTCGCATTATACACACGCACACACAGATACACACCCTCAAATATACCATAAAATCATTATATTAAGTTATTATGTCATCAAATTGAACTGTAGGTACATCGTTAGATTTATATACGTACAGTGGAGGTCATATAATTAGAAACACCAAACTACACCCCCATTATTATTAAACATTTAACTTGTTTACTATTCTTTTACCAATAAAAGAAGGTTTTCAAGTATTGTTAGTTCTTCTTTAGTATAAAAATATAAATTTAATAACAATAACCAATGGACTTTTTTTAAAACTACATTTATTGAAAAAGAATTAAAATACAACGCACTTCGCTGGACAGCTAATTATAAACAAGTGGTTTTGTACTTTAGTATTTGGTAGGATAGGCACTGTTGTCGATTACAGCTTTACAACAACGTGGCATGGATTCTATAAATTTTTGACCCATTTCCATTGCAGTAACCCCCCAAACTTCAACAAATATTCGTAACGTTGGTTCATGTTAGTGATATATTTATCTGATAGTGTTTTCTTCACTGTGTACCACAAATTATCTATCGGATTTAAATCCGGACTGTTAGCAGGCCACTCCAACATTGTCACCGATCGTTCTCTGAGAAACACTTTTACGCTGTTTGCTGTATGTTTGGGGTCATTGTCGTGTTGGAAAATCCAAGATACTGGTAAATTTCCGTCGGCATAAGGAATCATTGTTTCTTGTAAGATGTCTTTGTATTGATATTGATCCATTTGCCCTTGAATATTCCTCATCGGACCAACCCCGTATCCAGAGAAACATCTCCATACTTTGACATTTCCACCGCCATGCTTTACTGTCTTTATTGTGTACTTGTAATTCAAAGCCTCGTTAATTGGTAGTCGATCATATCGTTTTCCATCAGAAATCACCAAATTTATTTTAGTTTCATCCGAACATAAATCTTTTTTCCATTGTTGAACAGTCCAACTGCCATACTTTCTTGCGAAGACTAGACGATTTTCTCTGTGTTGCCTAGTAAGAAGTGGCACCTTCCTAGCAAGTCCTCCGAACAATTTGCCTTCAACCAACCGCCTGCGGACAAGTCTTGAGGTCACGTTGCGAGGGTCGTCCTCAGAAAAGATTTCTTTTCTAATAATATTCGAACCTTTAAAGGGGTCCATCTTAGCTAAACGAACCATATTCCTGTCTTTTCGAACAGTGGTCTTCCTTTGTCGCATTTTTATGGGTACATTATCAGATGTTCCAAACTGTTTATAATGTACAATGGCGTTAAATACCATCTTTACGGAACACTCTAAGTGAACGGCTATTTTCCTGTAAGACCATTTTCGTTTGAAATGAAAATTTACTATAATTTTCCTTGTAGCTGCATCACAGCTTTTGATTTTACCCATTTTTTTCATCAGATTCAGAATATAACCTGACTGAAAGAATAAGAAAAGGTGGGAAACTGCCAAAAGTGATGAGAATAGTAAAGATTTAATTCTAAATACAAAATCAAATTTTGAAGAAACGTCACACTTTGTTTCTAATTAATTGTGCAATTGCCAGTACTTCAGTTATTGAGTAACACTTTTTAGACACTTATATTTGTTATTTTTTTATTACTGGACATAATGTTAATAATAATTTTTAAATTAGAGTTTCATAGAAAAGTTATAATGTGGTAAATCAATTAACAAACTTAAAATTATTTGTAATAGCAACACAAAATGGAATTTACACCTTTTCATATGAATTCATGCAACTAAAAACAGCACAATATATCCTATTCGTCATATTAAATATGTACATGAACTTATTTTTTGTTCAAATTACACACCGTCCATTCGTCACTGCGACGCAGTCGCGACTGTCTGCGGGCTGAGCGCGGGCTGAGATCGAGGCGCGTAGGTATAACTCGCGTTTCGTCCGTTTCTATGAAGTTGAAATACTGTATAGATAACATTACCGTGGCATTGGTATGCCAAAACACAGGTCTCCTAGTTTGGGTACCAATGCAATGTTTTCTTATAAATGAGAAAGTATTATGTCATGTAATTATATGATTGTCAATGAAATTTAAGATGTTTGTGGAAATACAATAAATTATTATTAAATTTATTTTCATAGATTTTAAATCAAAAGCTGGTGTCCAACCCGCACCTTTGCGGTTTTTATTATTTATTTTTATACATCATTTTTGGTTGATTTTTCTTATTCATTGTTATTAAATTAATATATTTTGGACTATATTCACATTGAATATGACGCTTGTGTGTATTACCGTTTATACGGCAGAAAAAACAAATGACGTTGAAAAAAAGCCCTTTTCTTTATAAAGGGGACCTCCTTTTATTTTTAACTTTATGTAAATACTATTATTTCTTAGGCAATCTATACTTAATACTATTACATATTCTGTGAAAATGTCAAACTGTTATTTATTGCGGTTCCAAATATACAGCCCTTCAGAAGTCAGGCGGACGGACGGACGGCGGAGGGTTAGTGATTTGGTTTCGTTTTCTTGTACAGAACCCTAAAAACTTTTATTGACCTAATATGGTACTGTACTGTACTGTATAACAGCCGATCGTCCACTACTGAACACAGCCTCCCCTATTGAGGGGGTATTTGCCATAATCCCTACGCTTGGCAGGCCTCTTGGGGATCGCAGTGTAAGTTAGCAGTTCTTTAGAAGGCGCTGCTGCCCACCTTCCAGTATTTTTCCCTTAGCCGACTCTTACGACACCCTCGGGATGATATGGGGAGGTGCAATTCTGATCCGGCACCCCACGGGGAAATGGAATATTTTACTGAGGGCTGAAATAGGGAATGAAGAACCGGTGGTATATTTAAGTTCGAATGAAGTTAAATATCTAAATAGCTTTTATTATAAAATAAGAAATAGTAGACATGAATCAGTCTGCACTATCGGCATATTCAAATAATGGTTTTGCAAGATGGTAATGCGCATTCCACCTGCCTAGCTATCACACTCAAGTAAAGAATCTAACGCTATATATTGTGATCACATCATCACCAGTAAAAAAAATAGCACGCAATAATGAAACGATCACCAAAAGCTATCATTTTATTTTACCATATATTTTATTAATTACCTACCCAAAACTTCATTACTACATCATTTGTTGAAAATTTGTCTTACACTTTTAATATTGAAGTTGGTATTTGTAACAAAATAATCAAAAAAGTATTTACAATGCATCAATCACATTTAATATAATATTCGTTTAGAATAATAGCAAAACAGTCGTAAAATTTTATATTATAATTTTATTTACTAAAAAAACGGAAAATTCTTAAACATTGTTTTATTTGAAAGGGAGGAGCCCAAATGGCCACATTTTTAGAAGGCATTAAAGCAAATTTCTCCTAATATAATATAAAAAGAACAAATTCTCCGGAAAAAGAAAAAGATAAAAATTGACATGTAACGTACGGTTATAGATTCCCAACTTGTAAGGCAGGTTCACTGTCAAGTAGATTAGGTATACATTATACCTCAAGGTATCTATTCAATAATAGAAGAGCAAGATATGTTTATCAATATACGCTTTGCTCTTGAACTTTATAAAAAAATAGATTAATTGATTTTAATTTTGATTCGTCTACATTTAGCCGCCTGGTGACTGTCTATTATCAAAAATCTGCAATCATACTTGGGTTCCGGAGTGTGGACGAGAGAAAAAAAACATGGAATTTCGAATATTTTATGACAACTGTGACAGACTTGAATACAATTGTGATTATAAGCTAGGTGAGCATAACTTCAAAAAGTTAGCTGGAAGTTGAATAATTTGAAAACAATTAAAATAATATAAATAATATAATTGTACATAAATTAATATTTATTAATATAATATTAATATTAATAAACTAAAAAATACTTTACGTATTCCAGATTACGAAAAAGTTGATTACTTGAACTGTAAGGAAGCTTCATCAACAGAAACGCCTATCACTTCTAATACATTTAAAACCAACACCACTACTCTTAAAATCACTTCCTTTAATCCTACGACTACTTCTTTTGCATCCATATCCACCTTAACTACTCCTACAATAATATCTTCTACTCCTGCAACCACCACCAGTATACCCACAACCACCAGTACTACACTCAAAAACACTAATTTTAGTACTGCTACACCTACAAATAGTACAACTTCTCCTCAAACCATTACAACAATAATTACTACAAAACCTTCAAGTACGAATTCTATTACCACTATTACAATGACAGTCGCCACGAAAACTGAACCAACTACGATAAGATCATTTGTATTAAAAAACCATAACTGTTCAAGAACAAGACGACCTCACACTCAGATAAAATCACCTCTTAGTGAAGCAACCATTGAAGCTTCTAAAACAACAATTACCTCCACAGATACATCTACGTCACAAAAATTACCTACATTTACTACTACACCTGCCTCAACCACTACTTCTGCTACTATACCTATTACTAGGGATGCTTCATCTACTGCAGATGCAACATCAGCATCATCAAAATCAACTCTCCAATCGTTGCTACATCCAATGAATCGCAATTGTTCAAGAACAGTTCAAGCATATGCTCGTATACCTTATGAACATTTTGGGACAAAAGTGATAGTAAACAGGACATCTAAAGAAAATACGCAAGGCATAATTACAGAAGCACTAACTACAATAAATGCAAATTCCAAATCAGAAACAGATTCCCGAATGAATTCAAATGCTGCAGTGACCACGTCACCTGTATTGAATGATATGCCGATGGCAGTTAACGCAACATCAACAATGCCAGTTTTTATTAAGGCAACCACGAATAATGAGACACCAATATTACCTATACCCATTAACAAAGAGACTGCAGTTAACACTAATGTAACGACTGCCGCTTACGAGACCACATTGTCACCCTATTCCATAAATGCAACGATTGCTTCTAATGTGACCACAATGTCAGCTTTGTTCACTAATACACCGGTCGTCGTTAACGACACAACAACATTGCCTGCAGCGACAAATGCAACGATTGCCGTTTACGAGACAACAATGTTACTTAATCCAAAAAATTCAACGGTTGCCTTTAACGTGGCCACAATATCAGCTGTATCTACTAATACAATGATTATCGCTAACGACACAATAACATTGCCTGTAGCCGCAAATGCAACGATTGCCGTTTACGAGACAACAATATCACCTTTGCCCATTAATGAAACGATTGCCTTTAATACGACCACATTGTCAGTTGGATCCACAAATGCAATGACTGCCATTAACGCGACCACATCATCACCTTATCCTACAAATACAACGATTGCTCCTAACGTGACCACAATGTCAGCAGTAGCCACTAATACAATGAATGTCGCTAACAACACAACAATATTGCCTGTAGCCAAAAATGCAACGATTGCCGTTAACAAAACAACAATATCACCTTTGCCCATAAATGCAACGAGTAACCCTGACGTGACCACTAAGTCAGCTGTATCCACTAATGTTACGACTGTCATTAACGACACTATAACATTGTCTGTACCCACTAATGCAACGAGTGCCGTTTACGAAACAACAATGTTACCTATACCCATTAATGTAACAACTGCCGTCAACGAGAACACAATGTCACCTTATCCCATAAATGCAACGATGGCCTCTAGCATGACCACAATGTCAGCTGTATCCGCTAATACAATGATTGCTGTTAACGAAACAATAACATCGCCTGTATCACATGCAACGAGTGCCGTTTACAAGACCACAATGTTACCAAATCCCAAAAATGCAACGATTGCCTCTAACGTGACCACAATGTCAGCTGTATCGACAAATACAACGGTTGTGGTTAACGACACAACAACATTGCCTGCAGCGACAAATGCAACGATTGCCGTTTACGAGACAACAATGTTACTTAATCCAAAAAATGCAACGGTTGCCTCTAACGTGGCCACAATATCAGCTGTATCTACTAATACAATGATTGTCGTAAACGACACAACAACATTGACTGTAGCCGCAAATGCAACGATTGCCGTTTACGAGACAACAATATCACCTTTGCCCATTAATGAAACGATTGCCTTTAATACGACCACATTGTCAGTTGGATCCACAAATGCAATGACTGCCATTAACGCGACCACATCATCACCTTATCCTACAAATACAACGATTGCTCCTAACGTGACCACAATGTCAGCAGTATCCACTAATACAATGAATGTCGCTAACAACACAACAATATTGCCTGTAGCCAAAAATGCAACGATTGCCGTTAACAAAACAACAATATCACCTTTGCCCATAAATGCAACGAGTAACCCTGACGTGACCACTAAGTCAGCTGTATCCACTAATGTTACGACTGTCATTAACGACACTATAACATTGTCTGTACCCACTAATGCAACGAGTGCCGTTTACGAAACAACAATGTTACCTATACCCATTAATGTAACAACTGCCGTCAACGAGAACACAATGTCACCTTATCCCATAAATGCAACGATGGCCTCTAGCATGACCACAATGTCAGCTGTATCCGCTAATACAATGATTGCTGTTAACGAAACAATAACATCGCCTGTATCACATGCAACGAGTGCCGTTTACAAGACCACAATGTTACCAAATCCCAAAAATGCAACGATTGCCTCTAACGTGACCACAATGTCAGCTGTATCGACAAATACAACGGTTGTGGTTAACGACACAACAACATTGCCTGCAGCGACAAATGCAACGATTGCCGTTTACGAGACAACAATGTTACTTAATCCAAAAAATGCAACGGTTGCCTCTAACGTGGCCACAATATCAGCTGTATCTACTAATACAATGATTATCGTTAATGACACAATATCAGCTGTATCTACTAATACAATGATTATCGTTAATGACACAATAACATTGACTGTAGCCGCAAATGCAACGATTGCCGTTAACGAGACAACAATATCACCTTTGCCCATTAATGAAACGATTGCCTTTAATACGACCACATTGTCAGTTGGATCCACAAATGCAATGACTGCCATTAACGCAACCAAATCATCACCTTATCCCACAAATACAACGATTGCTCCTAACGTGACCACAATGTCAGCTGTATCCACTAATACAATGAATGTCGTTAACAACACAACAATATTGCCTGTAGCCAAAAATGCAACGATTGCCGTTCACGCGAGCACAATATTGCCTATACCCACCAATGCAACGACTGCCGTTTACGAGACCACATTGTCAGCTCATTCCATAAATGCAACGATTGCCTCTAACGCGACCACAATGCCAGCTGTATCCACTAATGCAACGACTGCCATTAACGCGATCACAACATCACCTGTACCCACCAATGCAATGACTGCCGTTTACGAGATCACATTATTACCTTATTCCACAAATACAACGATTGCCTCTAACGTGACCACAATGTCACCTTATCCCATAAATGCAACGATGGCCTCTAGCATGACCACAATGTCAGCTGTATCCGCTAATACAACGATTGTTGCGAACGAAACACTAACATCGCCTGTATCACATGCAACGAGTACTGTTTACGAGACCACAATGTTACCAAATCCCACAACTGCAACGATTGCCGTTTACGAGACAACAATGCCACCTTTGCCCATAAATGCAACCATTAACTCTGACGTGACCACAATGTCAGCTGTATCCACTAATGCAATGACTGCCATTAACGTGACCACAACATTACCTGTACCCACCAATGCAACAACTGCCGTTTATGAGATCACATTATTACCTTATCCCACAAATACAACGATTGCCTCTAACGTGACCACAATGTCACCTTATCCCACAAATGCAACGATGGCCTCTAGCATGACCACAATGTCAGCTGTATCCACTTATACAACGATTGTTGCTAACGAAACACTAACATCGCCTGTATCACATGCAACGAGTACTGTTTACGAGACCACAATGTTACCAAATCCCACAACTGCAACGATTGCCGTTTACGAGACAACAATGCCACCTTTGCCCATAAATGCAACCATTAACTCTGACGTGACCACAATGTCAGCTGTATCCACTAATGCAATGACTGCCATTAACGTGACCACAACATTACCTGTACCCACCAATGCAACAACTGCCGTTTACGAGATCACATTATTACCTTATCCCACAAATACAACGATTGCCTCTAACGTGACCACAATGTCACCTTATCCCACAAATGCAACGATGGCCTCTAGCATGACCACAATGTCAGCTGTATCCACTTATACAACGATTGTTGCTAACGAAACACTAACATCGCCTGTATCACATGCAACGAGTGCTGTTTACGAGACCACAATGTTACCAAATCCCAAAAATGCAACGATTGCCTCTAACGTGACCACAATGTCAGCTGTATCGATTAATACAATGACTGCCGTTAACGACACAACAACATTGCCTGTAGCCACTAATGCAACGATTGCCGTTTACGAGACTATGTCACCTTTGCCCATAAATGCAACGATTAACTCTGACGTGACCACAATGTCAGCTGTATCCACTATTGCAACGACCGCCATCAACGCGACCACAACATTGCCTGTACCAACCAATGCAACGACTGCCGTTTACGAGACTACAATGTCACCTAACCCCACATATGCAACGATGGCCTCTAACGTGACCATGATGTCAGCTGTAACCATTAATACAACTACAGCCGTCAACGACAACACAACTTCAGCTGTATCCACTAATGCAGCGACTACCGTTAACGAGATAACAAAATTGGCTGTACACACTTTGACAACAATTGCCGCTAGCGTAACCACAATGTCACATGTGCCCACTAATGCAACTATCATTCATGAGTCTACAACGTCAGCTATATCCACTAAAACAACGACTGTTGTTAACGCGACCACAAAATTGCCTGCACCCTCTAATGCAACAACTGCCGTTAACGAGACAGCAATATTGCCTGTTCCTACTAATGTCACGACTGTCATTAAAGATATCAAGACGTTGCCGTTAACCACTAATGCAATGGATGCCGTCACCGAAGGCACAATGTCTCATGTATCCACTAATGCATTTATCGCCATTAACGAGACTACAACGTCAGCTGTATTCAATAATACAACGACTGCCACTACCAAGATAATAACTTTACTTGTACCCACTAATGCAACGACTGCCGTTAACGAGAACACGACATCACCGTTAACCTCTAATATAATAGATGTCATTAACGAAACCACAATTTTGCCTATTGCCGTTAATACCACGACTGCTGTTAACAAGAATACGTCATCATTAGTAGCTACTTATACAACGACTATCCTTAACAAAGTAACAACATTGCCTGTACTCACTAGTGCAATAAGTGCCGTTTACGAGACCACAATGTTACCTATACACATTAATGCAACGGTAGCCGCTAACGAAAACACGACATCACCGTTATCAACTAATGCAACGGAGGCCGTGAACGAGGCAGGCGACAAAATGATAATATCACATGTGCCATTTAATGCATCAACAGCAGTGAACGAGAAAACAACGTCATATGTATCTTCTAGTACAATGACTGCAGCTAACAATACAACACGATTACCTACGTTTGCTACGACTGACGTTGATGAGACCCTGATGTTTCCTGTACCAAATATTGCAATGACTGCCGCAAATAAAACAATATCAGCTGTACCTACTTTTGAAACGACGGCCACGAACAATACCACTTCGTCCCTTGTACACACCATTAACGCAACTGCCGTTGACGCAACTACAATATCACTTGTAAATATTAATGCATCAATTTTGATTAACGAGACAACATCGTCGATTGTATCCACTAGTACAACGATTGCCACTAACGAGACAGAAATATTGCCTATGCCCACTAATGCAACAACTGCCATTAAAGCATACACCACGTCACCGTTAGCTACAAATGCAATGGATGCCATCAACGAAGCCACAATGTCTCCAGTACCCACTAATGCAACTATCACCATTAACGAGACCACAACGTCAGATGTATCTACTAATACAATGACTGCCATTAGCGAGAATACGACGTCATCTTTAACCACAAATGCAACGGATGCCGTCCACGAGTCTACAATATCACCTGTTCTTGCAACTATAACCATAAACGAGACAACAATGTTAGTTGTATCTACTAAAACAATGACTGCCGTTCACGGGAACACAACATCAATCTTCTTCAATAATGCAACAGATGCCGTCAACCAGGTCACAATGTTGCCTGTAACCATTTATGCAACAACTGGGGGTAGCGAGATCACAAAGTCATCAGTGATCACTAATGAAACTGTAGTGTATGTCATAAACAAATACAACTGTCAGGTGACATTGATAGATGTCACCTGACAGATAGTCGCGTTGACTTCCCTTCTCCTGGCGCCGCTGCGTCGGCCATCTTGATCGGAGCTACTTTGTAACAGTGTGGTTAAGTAAAAATAAAAAAGACAATTAAAACAATTATTGTGTTTTAATATAAAGTACAAGTACAATACATGGCGCAGTCGAAAAACGAACATCAGCAGTAAATTTTGTGGAAAGAAAACCAAGGATTGGGAAGATATTTATAGATTTTAATTACTGAAAGGTTGTATGGACGAAACGACACAGACACAACATACTGAACGGAAAATGGATTACAAAATGCCATCACCGTTGGCGATGGACTCGGTGGAAGACTTATTACCAAGGTGGCACAAATTTAAGCAACAATTTCAAATATTCATCACGGCAGCGGGACTCGACAGAGTGTGTGAAAACAGAAAAATAGCGCTTCTATTAAATTGCATCGGCGAACAGGCACAAGATTTATACTTAAATGTAATCAGTAAAGGGGATCAAGATCGAAAATATGATGATGTACTAAAACAATTGGAAGAATACTTTGCACCAAAGCAAAATGAACTTATTAGTACCTTTAACTTTAATATAAGAAAACAAGAAGATGGAGAATCTTTTGATAGTTTTTACTCGGAAATAAGAAAATTAATAAAAAACTGCAACTTTAAGGATATGGAAGAAAGAATGCTCAGAGACAGAATTGTCATGGGGATTAGAGATTTTCAGCTACAGCGAAAACTTCTGGAGGTTAGAGACCTTAACTTGGACAAGGCGGTAGACATGTGCAGAGTAGCAGAGATGTCAAGAGAACATGTCAAAACCATTCAGCATCATCAGGAGGTCAGGACATCGGTGGACGCTGTGATAAAGCGACAAGTGCAGAGTGAAAATCAGAAAGAAGCTAAGTATCACCCTATGTCCAGTAGTAATTACAAAGGGAATAAGAATAACTTTAATAAACAATTTTATCTTTGTCTTAAATGTAATAGGGAGCATGGCCCTCGCCAGTGTCCAGCATTTGGAAAAACATGCAATAAATGCCATAAATTAAATCATTTTGCACAGGGCTGTAGACTTAAAAATTTGAATAGTGTTGATATTGAGGGGGAAAAGGGAAAATCAAATTTCCTGTTAGACGAAAATAATGAAGTTCAGGACTTGTGACTAGCTAAAGACTTCAAAGTATGCCACTCCATAGGTGAGGGTTATAATATTAATAAAAATGAGTGGACAATCATATTAAAAGTGGAAAATAAAAAAGTTAAATTTAAGTGTGACACGGGGGCTCAAGTAAATGTATTATCATTAAATGATTTTAGAAAGATTGTCGATGATGAGAGTCCTAAGTGGTCTGAGACTAACATTATTCTGGAAGCATTTGGGGGGGCAACAATTAAACCATTAGGAAAAAAGATGTTAACAGTGTATAATAATAGAAATCAAAAATGTATAACTGAATTTGTAATTATTAAAGAGCAAGTGAAACCCATATTGGGGCTAAATTCACTGATTGAACTAAAATTATTGAATAATATTAATATCAATAGTAACAACACTTGTAATAACATCAACACCATTAATATTCATGAAAAGAACTTAATTATTAATAGATATAAAAAACTATTTCAGGGTATTGGAGAGTTTGAGGAGCCCCTAGAACTACACATTCAGTCCGATGCCAAGGCAGTTGTCAGGCCACCTCGACGAGTCCCTCATGCCTTGATGGATCGTTTAGTGGCCAAGCTGAGAAGTCTGGAGGAGCACCGGATTATTGAAAAGGTCGATCACCCCAAATCATTTGTTAGTAATTTAGTTATTATTGAAAAATCTGATGGTAATTTAAGAATATGCCTAGATCCGAAAGAACTAAACAATGTCTTAGTTAGAGAATATCATCTCATCCCCACTCTAGAGGAAATAATTACTAAGTTAAATAATAAATCCATTTTCTCAGTTTTAGATTTATCTGATGGATTTTACAATATCAAATTATCGGAAAGCTCAACAGACCTTTGTACTTTCAGTAGTCCTGTCGGGTGTTATAAATTTCATAGATTACCATTTGGCCTTGCCGTAGCTCCTGAAATATTTCAAAAATACAGTGAAAAAACATTTGGAGACATACCAGGGGTGGTGATCTACTGCGACGATCTGTTGATCTGTGGAGAAAATGAACTGGACCACGACAAAATATTAAAACAAGTCTTTGAGCGTGCAGAAAAACACAACATTAGATTTAACAAACGAAAATTTCAGTATAAATTAAAAGAAGTTAAATATTTTGGTCATATTTTTTCTAGAGAGGGCATGAAAATTGATCCAGACAGAATAAAAGCTATATTAAATATTAATAGTCCTAAAAATAAAAAAGAATTACAGATTTTCCTAGGTATGATTAACTACTTACGAAAATTTGTATGTCAACTGGCAGATTTAGTTTCACCATTGCAAGCATTGTTAAAGAAAGATGTTACATGGATATGGACAAGTATTCACGAAATGGCGTTCTCTAATATTAAGAAGTGTATAAGTAGTGCACCTGTTTTACAAAATTTTAATAGTTCTTTGCCTATAACCATTCAATGTGATGCTAGTAAAGATGGCTTGGGATGTTGCCTTATGCAAAATAACAAGCCAGTCACCTATGCATCGCGAAGCCTTACTGATGCCGAAAAAAATTTTTCACAGATTGAAAAAGAATTATTAAGTGTAGTATGGGCAACGAAAAAGTTTCATTATTATATTTATGGCAGAAAATGTGTCATATTAAACGATCATAAACCATTGGAGACTATACTAAAAAGGGGGGTACATGAGATTCCATCAGTAAGGTTACAAAGAATGAAGTTAAAATTATTAAAATATGATATTCAATTTAAGTATTTAAAAGGTAGATTGATGCATATTGCTGACATGTTATCAAGAGCATTCCTGAATGAAAATGAAGAGGATCAGTCATATATGTATGAAATGGTACATTGTATAGGGCTCGCCACATATTTACAATGTACAGATGCACAAAGACAACAATTAATATTAGAAACCGCCAAAGATGAAGAATTAAATAAAATAAGTGAATATATAAAAAATGGTTGGCCACACAACATTAAATATGTACCTGATAATATAAAATATTTTTATAAATTTCATCATGATATGTCAATAGACCAGCAATTAATTTTCATGAACCACAGGCTTATAATACCTAAGTCACTGAGAGTATATATCTTAAATAAAATACATGAAGGTCATATTGGCATAACTAAGATGAAGCAGTTAGCGAGAACTTTATATTACTGGCCACAAATCGATGTTCATATTGAAAATTATGTAAAGAAATGTGTAACCTGTCAAATTTATCAAAACAATAATATTAAAGAACCCATTTTAAATCATGAGGTACCATCATTACCATTTTCCAAGATAGCAATAGATATTATGGATTTAAATAAAAAGAACTATTTAATAATATTTGATTATATGTCAAAATGGTTGGAGATAAAAATAATTCCTAGTAAGTCAGCACAAAGTGTGTTGAATGCATTAATTGATGTCTTTATGTGTTTTGGCATACCATCAGAAGTGGTAGCAGATCATGTTCCTTTTGATTCACTACATTGTAAAAAATTTGCATCAGAATGGGGTTTTAAATTTACCTACTCCAGCCCAAGATACCCACAGTCAAATGGTATGGCAGAACGAGGAGTTCAAATTGCTAAAAAAATGTTAAGAAAATGTTTTGAAGATAAAACTGATTTTAGACTAGCCTTATTACAATACAGGTCAGCTCCAGTAGCTGGTACTAAATTTACTCCTTCACAATTGATGATGAACAGAAATTTAAAAACTAAGTTACCAGTAACATATGAACATCTTGTTCCAAAGTTAAATTGTAATATGGGAAGTCAATTGATTAAAAGTAAAGAAAGAAATGTAAGAAATTATAACAAGAATACTAGAATTAAGGATAGTTTTACAATAAATCAAATGGTTTGGTTTAAGAAAAATCCAAATGTTACTGGATGGAGTCAGGGTAAAATTGTAAGTAATAATAATTTTAGATCTTATAGAATAATTGATGATGATGGGGTGATCTACACGAGAACTTCATACCACATCAGACCTCAATAATCTGGTGTCCCTACAGGTAGGCTGGACTGAGTGTGTGTCTATAGGTTAATTTAAGATATGTGTATAAATATATATATTTTTTTTTTGATTTTTTTTTTTGGGAAAGGGAAGGATGTAGTGTATGTCATAAACAAATACAACTGTCAGGTGACATTGATAGATGTCACCTGACAGATAGTCGCGTTGACTTCCCTTCTCCTGGCGCCGCTGCGTCGGCCATCTTGATCGGAGCTACTTTGTAACAGTGTGGTTAAGTAAAAATAAAAAAGACAATTAAAACAATTATTGTGTTTTAATATAAAGTACAAGTACAATACAGAAACAGTTACCAATAACGAAACAATAGCATCGCTTGTATCCACTAATACAAATACTGTCGTTGAAGAAACAACAACGTTGCCTGTACCCACTAATGCAACAACAGCCGTGAATGAGAACACGACGTCATCGTTAACAACAAATGCAACTATAACCATCAACGAGACCGCAACGTCAGCTGTATCCACTAATACATCAACTGCAATTAACGAGACCATAAAATTGCCTGTAACCTCTAATGCAATGACTACCGTTAACGAGAACACAAAGTCACCGTTCACCACTAATGCAACGAATGCCACCAAAGAGGTCACAATGTTGCCTGTAGCCAATGACACAATGACTGCGGGTAGCGAGATCACAACGACATCTATGATCACTAGTGCAACAATTGCCAATGACGAAACAAAAGCGTCACTAATATCCACTTATGCAACGGATGCCGTAAACGGGGACACAATATTGCCTATTCCAACTAATAAAACGGCTGCCATTAATGATAACATGACGTCACCGTTAACCACTAATGCAATAGATGCCGTCAACGAAACCACAATGTCTCCTGTACCCGCTAATGCAACTGTCACCATTAATGAGACCACAACGTCAGCTGCATTCCCTAATACAACGACTGTCAATAGCGACAACACGACGTCATCCTTTACCACAAATGCAACGAATGCCGCCAATGAGATCACAATGTTTCCTGTACCCACTTATGCAACTATCACCATTCATGAAACCACAACATCAGTTGTGTCCACTAATACAACGAATGCCTTTAATGAGAACATAACTTCATTGTTAATCACTAATGCAACGGATGCCGTCAACGAGGCATCAGTGTCACCTGTGCCCATTAACGCAACTATCACCATTAACGAGATCACGACGTCAGCTGTGTCCACTTATACAACGACTGCCGTTAACGAGACAATAACAATGCCTGTAACCACTATTGGAACGACTACCGATTATGACAACACAACGTCACCATTAACCACTAATGCGACGGATGCCATCGACGAGGTCACAATGTTGCCTGTACCCACTTATACAATGACTACGGGTAGCGAGATCTCAACGACATCTATGATTACTAATGCAACAATGGCCAATGACGAGACAATAGCATCACTAATACCCACTTATGCAACGGATGCCGTAAACGGGGACACAATATTGCCTGTACCAACTAATGCAACGACTGCCGTTAATGAGAACATAACGTCACCGTTAACCACTAATGCAATGGATGCCATCAACGAAACCACAATGTCTCCTGTACCCGCTAATGCGACTATCACCATTAATGTGACCACAACGTCAGTTATCACTTATACAGTGACTGCGGGTAGCGAGGTCACAACGACATCTATGATCACTAATGCAAAAATTACCAATGACGAGACGACAGTAGCACTAATATCCACAAACACAACGGATGCCGTGAATGACGTCACAATATTGCCTGTACCTACTAATGCAACGACTGCCGTTAAAGAAAACTTGACATCTTCGTCAACCACAAATGCAATGGATGCCGTCAAGGAAAGCACAATGTCTCCTGTATCCGCTAATGTAACTATTACCATTAATGGGACCGCAACGTCAGCGGCATCCCCTAATACAACGACTGCCAATACAGAGAACATGACGTCATCCTTTACCACAAATGCAACGAATGCCACAATGTTATCTGTACCCACTTATGTTACTTTCACCATTCACGATACCACAACATCAGTTATGTCCACTAATACAACGAATGCCGTTAACGAGAACACAATGTCACCGTTAACCACTAATGCAACGAATGCCATCAAAGAGGTCACAATGTTGCCTGTAACCACTTACACAATGACAGCGGGTAGCGAGATCACAACGACATCTATGATCACTAATGCAACAATTGCCAATGACAAGATAACAGCGTCACTAATATCCACTTATGCAACGGATGCCGTAAATGAGGACACAATATTGCCTGCGCCTACTAATGCAACGACTGCCGTTAAAGAAAACTTGACATCTTCGTCAACCACAAATGCAATGGATGCCGTCAAGGAAAGCACAATGTCTCCTGCACCCACTAATGCAATTATTACCATTAACGAGACTACAAGTTCAGCTGCATCCCCTAAAACAATGACTGCCAATAGCGAGAACATGGCGTCATCCTTCACCACAAATGCAACAAATGCCACCAATGAGATCACAATGTTACCTGTACACACTTATGCAACTATCACTATTAACGAAACCACAACATCAGTTGTATCCACTAATACAACGAACGCCGTTAACGAGAACATCACGTCACTGATAACCACTAATGCAAAGGATGTTGTCAACGAAGGCACAATGTTTCATATACCCACTAATGCAACTATCACCATTAACCGGGGCATGACGTCAGCTGTTTCCACTAATACAACGTCTGCCGTTGACGAGACAATGACATTGCTTGGATCCTCAAATACAACGACTGCCTTTAACGATAACACAAAATCTCCGTTTACCATCAATGCAACAGATGCCATTAACGACGCCATAATATTGCCTGTAACCACTTATGCTACAACGGTGGATAGTGAGATCACTACGTCATCTGTGATCACTAATAAAACAATTACCAATAAAGAGACAACAGCGTCGCCTGTATCCCCAAATACAGACAATGTCGTAAATAAGTCAACAACGTTGTCTGTACCTACTAATGCAACGACTGCCATAAACGAGAACATAAAGTCAACGTTAGTAACTAATGCGACAGATGCCGTCAACGAGGCCGCAATGTCACCTGTACCCATTAATGTAACTATTACTATTAACGAGACAACAACGTCAGCTGTATCCACTAATACAGCGGATGCCGTTAACGAGAACACGACGTCATCGTTAACCACAAAAGCAATGGATGCCGTCGACAAGGTCACTATGGCACTTGTACCCACTTCTTATGCAACTATTACCATTTACGGGACCACAATGTCAGCTATATCAGCTCTTACTATTACTGCCGTTAACGAAACAAAAACGTTGCTTGTACCTACTAATGCAACGACTGCGTTTAAAGATAACACGACGTCACAGTTAACTACTAATGCAATGGTTGCCATCAACGAAGCCCCAATGTCTCCTCTAAACACTAATGCAACTGTCACCATTAACGAAACCACAACGTCAGCGGTATCAATTAATCACCAAGACCATAACACAACCACTGCCGTTAACGGGACAATGATATTTCCTGTATCCTCTAATGCAACGACTGCCGTTAACGAGGCCGCAATGTCAACTGCACCTGTTAATGTAACTATTACAATTAACGAGCCTACAACGTACGATGTATTCCCTTATACAGCGGATGCCGTTAAAGAGAACATGACGTCATCGTTAGCCACAAATGCAACGTATGCCGTTAACGAGACAATAACATTTCCTGGTACCACTATTGGAACGACGAACGTTTACGAGAACACAACGTCACCATTAACCACTAATGCAACGGATGCCATCAACGAGGTTACAATGTTGCCTGTTACCACTTATACTATGACTACGCGTAGTGAGATCACAACGACATCTATGATAACTAATGCAACAGTTGCCAATGACGAGACAACAGCGTCACTTATATCCACTAACGCAACGGATGTCGTAAATGAGATCACAATGTTGCCTGTACTCACTTATGCAACTACTGCCATTAATGAGAACATGACGTCACCATTAACCACTAATGCAACGGATGCCAATAACGAGGTCACGATGTTGCCTCTTATCACTTATACAGTGACTGCGGGTAGCGAGATCACAACGACATCTATGATTACTCATGCAACAATTGCCAATGACGAGACAACAGCGTCACTAATATCCACTAACGCAACGGATGTCGTGAATGAGGTCACAATGTTGCCTGTACCCACTAATGCAACTACTGCCGTCAATGAGAACATGACTTCACCATTAAACACTTATGCAACGGATGCCATCTACGAGGCCACATTGTCACCTATACCCATAAATGTAACTATCACCATTAACGACTCAGCAACGTCACTTGTTTCCACTAATACAAACACTGCCGTTAACGAGACCACAACGTTACCTATTCTTACCAATACAGCTACAGCCGTTGTCAAGAAAACAACATCATCTGTATCTACTATTACAACGAGTACCGTTGGCGTGACCACAATGTCACATGTACCCACAAATATAACAGTTAATTTTAAAGATACCTCGTCATCAGTATCCACTAATACATCGACTGCTATTAACAAGACAACGTTATTGCCTGTACCTGCTAATGAAATGACCACTGTTAACGAGACCATAATGTCGAAGGTCAATAATGCAGCGGCTGCCATTGACGACGCCACTATGTCACGTATTACTACATATGCAATGACTGCAGGTAGTGAGTATACAACGATATATGTATCCACTAATGTAACGAGTGTCATTAACGAAACCTCAACATTAACTGAACCTTTTTATGCTACGACTGCTGCTAACAAAACTAGAATGTCCTCTGTACCTGCTACTGCTATGACCGCCGTTAACGAGACCACAATAATATATGTACCTACTTATGCAACGACTGCCATTGAAAATACTACAATATCACCTGTACCTACTATTGCAACAATGGCTATTAATGAGACCACAATATCTCCTGTATCCACTAATACAACAACTGCTGTTAACGAGATTTCAACAGTACCTATACTTACTTATGCAACGACTGCTAATAACGAGACCCCGATATCACCACTACCTGCTTACACAACTGCTGCCGTTAATGAGGCAACAATATTGTCTGTACCCACTTCTGCAATGAGTGCTATTAGCGAAACCATAACATTGTTGGTACCTACTTATGCAAAGACTGCTGTAAACAAGGCCACAATGCCACCAGTACACACTTATGCAACGAGTGCTGTTAACAAGACCACAATATTATCTACACCCACCAATACAATTATAGAAACGACAATGTTATTTGTACCCACAAAACCATCCACTCCCACCAACGAGAGCATAAAATCACTTGAAACTACATATGAAAAGAAGTCACCTGTAACCACTAATGCAACAATTGCTGTGTACGAAGACACAACATTGCCTGTACTCACTTATGCAGAGACTGTCGTTAACCCAGAAATTAAAGCCATAAATTATATAAATACTGTGGCAGCACTCATCACGTCTATTAAAGTGAACGAAGAAAGTAAAAAAGATACGCTTGCCACAATATACGAAGTGGACCACAAAACAAGCAGAACTCAAAATCTCAGTGTAACATTAGGAGCTGTGAATAAAATAAGCTCTACTGAAACACTCACCACGTCAGTTCAGGTGGAGACTACAACAAGCACAGCTGAAATACTCACTACAATATTTGTAGGTGTGAATAAAACAAAAATAGATGAAACGCTCATTAAAACAGAAACAGGCCCAACAGTAAAGCTGATACCCTCGGATACTATGGAATTTGCAACAAAAAAAGTTGAGAAAATCATATCATCAGATGAAATAGAGAACGTATTAGACACTGCGGATTTAAGTACAACAGATAAAGCGGAAAATAATTCAAGTTCATATAAAACTCTCACTACGTCAATTAAATCTGAGAATGTCACGGATACAGTTGGAATACTAACAATAACAGATGTAGTGGAGAAAGCAACGATCAACATTGATGCACTCATCTCATCATATGAAGTTAAAAATTTTACAAACTCTGTGGATATTATCACCACAACAAATAAGGTGGACTATGGGACCAATATAGCTAAAAACTTTGTTACGTCAATTGAAGCTGATAATGGATCAAAGACAGTTAAAGCACTCACGATAACAGATGAATCGGAAAATGATACTAGCACAGTGGACAGTCTTATTAATACAGTCAACGCGAATGATTTGAATACTGCGGATACGCTCGCTTCGATAGACACTATAGAATCTGTATCAAACACAATATATACGCCCAACAAATATATAAAAATTGAAAATAAAATAGGTACAATGGAAATGCCAATCATATCAGAAGTAGTCAAAAATGCCACGATTAAATTTGATACACTCATCTCCTCAGATGAAGTCAAGAATGCTACAAACACTGTGGATATTAAATATACGACAGATGAAGTTAATAGTGAATTAAAAACACTTGAAACTATCACCATATCAGTTGAAGATGAGAAAAGATCAAACATAAATGAAACACTAATAATGAATGAAGGGGAAAATACATTGATCCACTCTATTCCCTCTTCAATAAATGAAGTTGGAAATGTAACGAGTACTATGCCTCAAACACATATGATATATGAAATGAACACAGTTATAACATTCCCTACTTCAATTGATGCTGATAATGAATTAAACACAAATGAAGTACTCTCAACATTAAACAAACCGAAGACTGAAACGAGTATAGATGAGAATGGATCGAATTTAGTTAAAATACTCACAATAACAACAAAAGATGAAGTGGAGAATGCAACGAGCAAACTTGGAACACTCATATCAACAAATGAAGTTGAAAATGTCATAAACACCATGGATATTATTACTACAACAGATGAATCGGAGTATGAAACTAATGAAGTTTTAACCATCACTACACCAATTGAAGCTGAAAACATTTCAGGTACAGTCGAAACACTTGCAATAACAGATAAAGCGGAAAATGAAACGAGCAATGTGAACACTACGACAGCAATCAATGTAGTTGAGAATGAACTAAGCACACTTGAAACTCTCACTATGTTAATTGGAGCTGAAAATGGATCGAACAGTATTGTCACACTAACAATGGAAGATGCAGTGGAAAATGCAACTATTAAATTTGAAACACTCATATCAGATGACGTGAAAAATGATACGATCACTGTAGATGCTATCATAGTGACGGTTGAAGAGACAAATACAGTTGAAAATTTTCCCACAACGATTGAATATGAAAATCAGTCACACACGTTTGAAACACTGACAGTAAGAGAAGAAGTGGATAAAGAAATTAGTCTGGTGAATATTCATATAACAACAGTCAACGCGGATAATGAAACGTATACTGTGGGTACTCTTGATTCGATAGATATCATGGAATCTGAAACGAGCTCTATGAATACGCTCAACCAATCAATTGAAATGGTATATGAAACAAGTACAATAAAAACACTCACCACGTTAGATATAGTGGAAAATGCAACTGTCATACTTGATACACTTTACTCTTCAGATAACTTGCAGAATGGTACAAACATTGCGGATACTATTATTATTACATCTGGAGCAAACACGGTTGAAACATTTACATATGAACCTGGGAATGCCACAAGTAAATTTAAAACACTCATCTCAACCGATGAAGTGGAAAATAATATGCCGAACACTGTGATGGAAAATATCCAAAAAACAAATGAAGAGGAGTATGAAACGAATACAGTTGAAACTTCCACTACGTCAGTGGATGTTGATTATGAATCAAACACGGTTGAAATACTAACAATGGAAGACGAAGTGGAGAACGTAACGAGCAAACTTGAAGCATTAATCATATCAGTTGAAGTGGAAAATGTGACAAACACTATCACCACAACAGATGAAGTGTATTATGATACGAATACATTTGAATACTCCCCAATGTCAAGTAAAGCTCATAATCTATCAGTCACAGATAAATCACTTACAATAACAGGAGCAGCGGAAGACGAAACGAGCACAGTGGATATTACAACCGCAACAAATGAAGTGGAGAATGAACTTAACACACTTAAAACTCTCACTACTTCAGTTAAATCTAAAAGTGCATTGAACATGCTTGAAACACTTACAAAGACAGATGAACCTGGAAATGCAACAAGTAAACTTGAAACACTCATCTCAACAGAAAAAGTGGAAAATATGACGAACACTGTAGTGGATTATATTTACAATACAAATGTAGAGACGTATGAAACGAACACAGTTATAAGTTCCACCATGTTAATTGATGACAATTATGGATTGAACATGTTTGAAAAACTAACATTGGAAGATAAACCAGAGAACGCAACGAGCAAACTTGAAGCACTAATTTCATCAGCTGAAATGAAAAATGTCACCCTCACTGTGGATACTATCACCACAATACATAAAGTTGAGTATGAGACGAACACAATTAAAAACTTGCCAACGTCAATTGAAGCTGAAAATTTATCAGACACGGTTGAAATTCTTACGTCAACAGTAACAGAAAATGAAACGAGCACAGTGGATACTCCTATTACAACAGTCAATGCGTATAATGAAATGAATACCATGGATACGCACACTACGATAAATATAATGGAATCTAAGATTCATGGAACAATAGACACGCTTATCAGACCAGCTGTAGTGGAAAATACTAGAAACATTGTGGACAGTATTACTACAACTGATAAAGCGGATAATAAATTAAACATAACTGAAAACAACATCATGTCAGTTGAATATAAGAATGGATCGACCACGTTTGAAATACTTACAATGACAGATGAAGCTGAGAATGCAACGAGCAAACTTGATACATTTATCTTTTCAGCTGAAGTGGAACATATGACTGACACTGTGGATATTATCACCACAACAGATGCACTGAAGTATGAGCCGAATACAGTTGTAACCATGTCAATTGCAGCCAAAAATCGATCGGGCACTGTTGAAACACCTATAATTACAGAAAAAATAGATGCACTGAATGTTACCAATACAGAAGAATCACTTTTTTTAACTACTTCAGAGTTAGTTAATGGTACTACTTCAGAGGAAACACTCTCATTAACAACTGCTGCATTTTTTGACACCCATGTAAAAGAAACGCCTAATATGACAGCAAAAACTTTGAACGATACTAATACAGAGGAAACAGTTTCATTATCAATGGGAGCATTGAATGCTACCTATGCTGAGGGAATGTCTTCATTGACAATAAAAGTACAGAATCACATGCCCTCCTTAACAATAAGAGCCCTAAATGATATGGACACAGAAGTAACACCATCTGCGACAACAGAAGCACTAAAAGTCACTGGCATGATCGAATCATCTTTGATAACGAAAGCACAGAATGAAACCAATGTAAAGGCACCGCATTATGTGATAACGGAAGGACTAAACAATACTGTTGCAGTGGAAGTGCCTACTGTAATGGCTGCAATTACAACCCCGAGTGAGTTAAGCAGAGTATCTACGAATTCAGTTGCAATAGAAAAAATTAATACGACAAACAACAAACTTACATTTGAAGAAACTATGACAACAGTAGATGCTACGACAATAAAACATTCTCCACCAAAAACAGCTACAGAAGAAAATGAGACTACAGCAAACACCACGCATTTCCTTTTAAGAAGCTGGCCCGGAACCTCATTATTGAATAAAGGACTTCTACTGTTCAACTTAATGTATGGCATTGGATAGAAATGAAACATGTGAGTAGCTAACAGATATATTTTTACTCACTGATAAGTAGTAGAGTAGATGAGTCCGAGAACAGTTTTATGGAACGTTTTGAATAAAACAAAATAAGTATGCTTTTTAAGCTAGACCTGTTAACATAATGATGATACTAACGATAGCCGACCCTAATATCCTTTTTATTATTTCGAAATGTTTAATTATCCCATTGAACTATTGTAATAGTAGATTATGTACCGAGGGGATTGATGTGTTACGTTTGTTTTTACCAACTTCTAAAAAAGAGAAGGTTATTTGACTGTGTTAGTTTTTGTATATTTGTTACGATAATTAACTGATTTTGATGATTCTTTTTTGTTGGGAATAGTATAATTTCAAGTCAGTCCCACATAAATTTAATCGAAATCGGTTAAGTGGTTTATAAACTAAGTATAGTCAATTAACAGAAAATGCATTTGCGTACTGGATGATGTGATGGTAAGTGTAACTCTTGTCGATGGTGAACTGTATTTTAGGCGAATAGATTTAAAGATATTTATTCCCGATAAGACAATAAAGTCACTTACTTGAGAACAGCGCTGAAACATAAATTAAAACTATTCATTCGTCATGCCATCTATCATAATTAAAACTATAGTAGCAACCCATCCAATGCATAATTTACGTGAAAGTGAATGATCAGTGATTACATTTTGAGCTAGTTGGGTCTTAAATACATTAAACGAGTTGACACTTTTAATTTTTGAGGGTATCTTGTTGTAGAGTTGTATCTTGTTCAGAGAATGAGCTTGTAAACAGTATTCACCACAAAAAAGAGAGAAATTAAAATTATAAAATATACGGAATCTTCTTCTAACATTGCATAATATGGAATTGCTTGTGGAAGTCCAATCATGACAATGAGAGGGCAATTTTTCAGCATGGTGCCGACTTTACTCTCATATTAAGCTATCAACATGATTATTATGTATTATATCCCCTTTGACCGGGATTTTAAATATTGTTTTATTATTATGTATATAAATAATTTACGTAGAACCACGGTTGTGACCAAGGGTGATGACAAGAAGGAAGCAGAAAATGCAGTGGCGACATAACATGAATTATCTACAATGACAGAAGCACCGACTCCAACAGAAGTACTAACTATATAGTTGTGAACTACATATGCTGGTAATTGTATTCTGTTGTAGTGAGTGCTTCTGTTGTTGTGGATGCTCAGACGACAGTAAAAGAAGCAAGCAGATATTTCCTAGAAGAAGAATCAAGTTTAAGGGTATATTTTAGACGAACGCCCCCATACAAAACGCAGCTCCAATCTCATTTTAGTAATAGCGAATAAAACTCAATGATTTTTTACCTACGTAATCACTACCCTAATATCTAGGTTTGTGGTGCATCAGATTTTCATTAAATTATACAGTTTTTAAATTACACTAGCTCAAAAACTCGTAATTTTAGATAAAAGTAAGACCCAACTTTAGGCATCTCTTTCAAGAAAAGTAAGCATGTTTTTAATATTTCTATTGCATTACAAACATGGGGAAAATATAGAATTTTCTATAATGGGAAGCTATTTATACATGTGTACTATACTTTTTAAATAAATCTGGAGCTACGAATAACTGGCTCAAACTCCTAAAAACGAGTGCTATATACTAAACGCTATATATTAAAAAAAAAAATTATTAGTCCAAAAGAAAAAGGATTTAAGCCAGAAACGATAGGTCTAATAATACACTGTATTTACATGCGAGTTTTTTTTAAATAACAAGTTGGTTTTATTTAACAGTTCACGCTTTGGCTGGCGGGTATATGTCCTTAATATTACAAAGTGGTTTACAATAATTTTAGATAAAAGAAAGGACTACGGGTACATAAGTTAATATACATATTCATGTCACAATATTTATTATCATATTTGCTTTGTTAGCTTACACGATCAGGTAATAGTAACTTTAAGACTTTCGCGACTTGAACTCATTGTTATAAGTATTTAACGGGACTTAATCGCGATAAAACATGTATATTTTTATTCATTTACGTTTCGACCAAGTTGCATTGGCAGTGGGCACGAGCGGACTGAAGAGGCGGGTGTCAACGTCTTGAAGGGCGAGGATTTTACCCGCAACTACTCGCATTTGTTTAGGTTTTACC
Source organism: Plagodis dolabraria (assembly GCA_963854805.1). Taxonomy (NCBI): domain Eukaryota; kingdom Metazoa; phylum Arthropoda; class Insecta; order Lepidoptera; family Geometridae; genus Plagodis; species Plagodis dolabraria. The sequence goes on along the minus strand of OY978460.1, from coordinate 20,233,544 downwards.
TAATTATTTGAAATATATACTGCGCCTACGAGGAATATTTTAGATTTTATATTCCTCGTAGGCGCAGTATAAAAAAATAAGTAATTCAGCGGAGGGCCATAAACATACATTCTCTCGAACAGAAATATATCGTTTTGTCCCCTCAGTGTACAATGTACTATTTCTTACGTACAGAAGTTTGTTAATAACAATATTATCTTTGTTTTATAATGTCTTATTTTAGTATTAAAGCTTATTCTTTCTATTATGACTGCGTTGAATGACCCAGTTACCTAGTGCGATTAGAAAGGGCGTGTCCTTTGTAAGGTTGAAGCAATAAGGAAAATTAATATCGACACCCACGTTACCGAGATATTGAATACTTCCATCAGAGTGACCTGTACTCATTTCTAGTTCAATAGAAATCCATTTATTTCTAATAACACTATCCATTTATTTCTAGTTACCTAACTTGGTTTATATAAATATCAACTAAGCAACCAAGGAAACCTTTTAATTTTTTTTTGTTAACATACTAGTACCTAAGGCATGTTTTTTAAAGATTAAATAAAATAGTGAAACATATCATTAAAAAAATTAAATATTACCTACTATATTTTTTTATTATCAATTTAATCATGATACTTATGATAATCGGTACACACTTATTACACATTATCATGATAAAATGTTACTTAACACATGAAAATTAATTAAAGTAAAGTACAGTAATTAAAATCGACAGGTAAATTAAGGTTACTAAAAAACAAGTCATTAATTCAAAATCAATATAAAGCATCATGTTCATTGTATAGGTACTGAAGAGAATGCCACAGGTAACTAGAAAATCTAGTAATAAATAAGAAAAAAAATTCAGTATAACAAATGTTTTTTTTATTAATTTTGGTACTTATTAATTAATAAAATTCAACTAACTGAAATATAAAATTCAATCTATCAAAAAGAAAGTCTTACTTTGGTACGTTTGACACTTGCAAAGCGGCTCCGAAAACCAACTATATATATATTATAATTACATGATTATGTACATACACGTCAATATATTCACACTTGCGGCTCCGAAAACAAACTATGCTTCTTCATACGATTCCTGTACAGAACATGTTCATATGTTATCCGGGTTAAACAACTGACATGTTGTCATGGACATATGCAGACTATATTACGATGCAGGACTTTTAGCATTGTGAAGTCATAAGAACAATAAATTTATATGTCTCAAGTTTTTTAAGGCATGGCAATAAAAATAAACTTGGTTGGTTACAAGTGTGCGTAGTCATAGAAGTCCATTATAGCCACATTTAGTACAAATAAACGAAAAAATCTCTGTATTTTATCTAGTAGTGATGCATAAGTATGGATGACAAACACATGGACTGGCTTGTAAATTATCAATAAACCAAGACGGTTAAATAATCCCTTTTTCTTCTTATTGTGTCATATTTTAAGCCAATATATTCTTCTTCTGTATTTCCCTTTATTTTTCTCTCGATTTTCATGAGGAACAAACCGTACTTTGGGTTGAGCAATCCCAAGTACGATTTGTTACTGATTATATAATATGGCCCAGATAATCAATTTTTTTAACATTATCAACATTTGATAATGTTCAGCATTTCAAGATGTCTGTGAACCCATCATAGTACCGCTACATTTGTGACTTTGTCTTTCCAGGATATCCTCATGATTCTTCTATACACCCACACTTTGAAGTCTTCTATTTTGTTACTTAAATATTCCGTGAGTGTCCACGCTTCTGCTAATGTAAAGAATAGAAAAAATGTAACAGTGCGCCAATCGCATGCGTTTAATGTTACGGTTGTTTTTGCTTTTCATTTTGAAGAAAGCGTTCCTTGCTTGCTCAATTGGATTCCTTAGCAACTCTTATGATGTGATCATGAAACAGAAAGTGGCGCCTAGGTCTTTTAAGATTTTAACTACAGATATTGTCCATTCCTCCGTAGACGGATTACAGTACTATTACAATTCACACTGTCCAGGGAGCTGATAAAGTTGCACTTACTTATATGGGAATGGTTACATCCTTTTAATTTCTTCTTGTTCTCATAAGTACTGAAACTCAATTGTATACCACTTTCAACCAAAAGTCATAACCTAGCATTTCGCAGCATTGAATTCCATTCTAATTCCTCTACCATCTCCTACTGGTAAACCGCATCCACTTTACGTAAGACATGCCAAAGATTTTACCTCTAAGATCAGTTTCAGATCTATTGCGTAAAAAAGACACTTGGCGTGCCTTATTAATGTAGCAAGTTCATTGATCGTCAGAGAGAACAGAAGAGGAGTATTGATCTCTAACTGACGGCTGCCCCAGATTATGTGTAGTATAGGGGTGATTCTTTTTCCACCCAGCTAATAATATGTGCTCATGGATTCGCAAAGGAAGGCTCTTCCACTGAAAGTTAGTTTATGAATTGATGATGCATATCTTCATAACACTCTTTGTGATACGGTCGATATGGGCTTGTATAAGTATACGTATATCGGCCACAGCTGTTTCAATATAAACATTCTGTACTAAAGTAAATATTTATTGTTATTTTTATGCAAAGTAATTTAAAAACTGTATAAACTATTTTAACTGAATAATCTCTGAACTTTTCACGAAAATGGTTGGATAAATAAATTGTTTTTTACGATATAAAAACTATATTATTAACTTTTTTTTTACTGGCGGTCTGCCTTTATTAAACAAAATACTATGAACTATATACAACACTACAGCTACTACAATAAAAGCATTTAGACACCTATAAGTCATAGCAGACTCATAGGCAGTCCAAATGCTCAAACTTAACCATGACGTGATAGTTAAATCTGTTATGTGTAGATCATTAAGTTTTCATATTGGTATATTAGTTTCAGTTGCAATTTTGAGTCCGTATCCAAGTTGGGAACATTTTATATGGGTAAGTGCAAATTTGATACATAATATACAGTAGGTATATTTTGTTGGTGGTTTCGTTATATTTATATATATATTATATTTATATTTATTTATGTAAGTACATAATATGTTGATCTACGAATTAATCAACTGCTGACGGGAAAATCGAGCAACTCAAAGTGATTCACACCACATCTACAAATACTTTACTCCATTCTACAACAATTTTTAAAAGTATGAAAGTAATTAGAGGAAATGATATAGGAACATTATAAGATCATAATGACCAAACATACGTGTTTTGTTTTTGCATTTAGATGAAATGACTGCTAAACAAAGACAGCAGTAGAGATCATGATTATTGGTGCCATTTTGGATTAGTTTTTTTTTATTAAACCGGGTTATAATAAAGTATCAACAACATTTCTAAAAGCTAAAAAGAGGTTGAATGAATTATATATAAGTCTCAAAAGCTCTTCTTGGACTATGACATAAATGGCGAATAAAAAGTAGTTTCATATTAGTTTAGCAAGCTATCCGTTTGCGATAAACTTTACTTGTAATTATGATGATATTCAACAGCCCCTTGACATGTGCGTGCTGGCAGACATATGCAACCACACTTGGATACCTGAGTGTGGAATCGAGAATGGGACAATTATACACAGAAGGCTGTTCCTCGACGAGTGTGACATGTTCGAGTACAACTGCGATAATAAGAGAAGTAAGTCTATACTAAGTTCAACAACATTCTTCCTTAAAAGATTCACTGTTAATCAAAAACATTCCTTAAACAGGAAGAAGGGAAATGGGGTGACTGTCATAATACCCACATTTTGCAGTTATAGCTTGGGCAGTATATTTTGACAGCTCTGTTGCAGCAATTGTTGTCCGACTTGTGTTTTATTTTAGTCGATTTAATTTTATACGATACCCGTGGCAAGTGCAAGGAGGGAAAGAGTTAACAAGATTGGTTTTGTTATCTCCATACAGAAAAAGAATAAGTATATATAACACGCAGACGCAATAAGCATAAAAATCACTCTTCAAATTATACTTTTGACATTAAAAATGTGAATGTACTCATTTGAAATATCACCTAATTTTTCAATCTCAAACATTTTTCAATACTTTTTGACACAATATTAAGGCATGTGTTATATTATGTACTTGAATGGTCAACTACAATTAAATATAAGAAAATGTTTAACATTACAATATTGCATTAAGGCCTTTGATTGTTTACAAACTATTTATGTCTATAAGCCTAAATACAAAATTATTTTGCAGAATATGAAATCGTCAACTACTCAGAATGTTTTGTCTACACTGAATGTCCAACTTATCCGCCAAAATTCTACAGGATGGGAAATTACAAGTTCGTTCTTGATGGAAGAAAGATGATATACGCTCCAACTATGCCTTCCAAACGTACACACACTAGGTTTGTATTCCCCGCCACTACAAGACCAATGCTACCTGAACGAATGTTCCACGGAAAAAGGAGATATTCCCCAAAGAATAGACGAAGATCAGCACGACAAAGTCGAACAAAAATGACCACTGCACAGATGACAAAAATTACAAGTACAACAAGAGGCACAGTTGTATTAAAACGAGTAACAGTTCTGAAAAACGGGAGAATAATGGTAAAAGTTGTTAAAGGTCTGGCTCTTAAAGCAAAGCCTGAAGAAGATTCAGATTTTTTGGAATAAAACCACTATCAACTTTAAAAAAGTTTCTGTTTTATTCGATGGCCATGCATTCTAATCGAATACGTTTATAATAGGTTATTACAGGTTTTATGGATTGAACATATATATCAAAAATATAGTGTATGTTATCACAGTAATAAAATTCTTTATTAGTTTGAGTGTTATGAAACCGATATATAATGGTTTATTTTACTCAGCAGTTATTAAGTATTCTAATAAGTAAGATACTTATAATACATTATTGAAGAACGTAAACTTATACTCATATTTCATGATGACATATTCTTTTCAGTTTTGATGAACTTAAATTCTTTCATACAACATTATATTCCGGTAAGTTGTTTTCAAACATTTAAGCACAGTTCATGTTTGAGGGTGCATTATACGTAAATCTGACTATTCAGTACGATATACCCCTATGGGTATCATTAATAGTTATTTTATATGACTTCTCATGAACTGATCTGTTTAGGCGTTAATCATAACATGGGTTATTAAACTCATTGCTCTGTATAAATGTGTCTGGAACAGAAACACACATTTCTATTTAAGCAAAATAGTCAATTTTATACAGTAATGTCTTCTGAGCTAAAATTGTATGATTAATCACATTTTATTTTTAAGCCACCCAGTGAATGTCTTTTAGCTGATACATGCAATCACACGTGGATCCCAGAGTGTGGTAAAGAAAAAATACAAATGGATAAAATACTATTCTCTGATGACTGCCAGAGACATGAATATAATTGCGATAACAATAAAAGTGTGTACCCCAAAAACATAATTATTCAATGCAGTACATTTATGGGTCATTGAATCAATTATGCTATAAAGTATATTTTTCAGGTTATGACTATGTTGAAATGTCAGAATGTGAAACAAATACAATTACTTCAGAATTAACGTCGACTTCTACAAAGCTAACCACAACTACTACGGAACTAACCACAACTACTACAAAACCAACTACAACGACTACAGTTCCAACCACAACTAGTTCAGTATCTACAACAATTAGTAGCGAGCTTACAACAACAACCACCACAGCTAAAGTATCTACAACCACAACTACTTCTCCGACTATGACAACTGAAGTCACAATTGTGACTCAAAACTGTTCTAGATCTCCTACACCAGTAACACAAATAACATGTTCACCTTCAATTGCAAGTACGACAACGACAACAACAACATCTCCCATAACCACAACAACGACACAGACTCCTACGACATCAACAACAGCACCATCTTCTATAACCACAATTACAACACAGACTCCTTCGACATCAACAATAACACCATCTCCTACAACAACAACAACGACCACAAAACCAACACCATCTTCTACAACTAAAACAATGACGACACCATCTTCTAAAACTACAACAATGACGACACCATCTTCTACAACAACAACAACAATGACGACATCATCTTTGACTACAACAACAGAAGCACCTACTACAACGAAAATCACCCCAAAGCCAACTACATCAACGACGCCATCTAAAGCAGATGAAATTGTAAACGTTGATGAAAATACAATACCCCAAAAAGAAGCCACACTAAAACCTCCTCCGAAAGTTTGCGAGTTTGACAAAGATTGTGATAGACCAGTTACTTGGGAGACAACACGTAAAGGTGAAACAAGAGATTTCTACCAGATATTGAAAGAGAGATATGGTGATAGAGTTAAGCTATTGAGAGGAACAACTCATTGGCCAAGAAGAGCGGGGTGGAGCAAAAGTTACAAACAGTCATTTATTTCTGGACGACATATCGATAGTCACGGTAGCTATCGACGTAATCGTCTATAATTTTCATAGAATTAGGGGATAAAATATATTTTGTTATGTTAACAATATTTTGTAATATAATGCAACTTTAAGTCCCAGTCAGCTCTTTGAGGGTTCTACATTGCAATAGGTCGTTAAGTTAAGTTTAAAGGTTTACAGGTTTTTTTTTATAGAACATATAATAATACCAATAGTGTAAATGAAATCTGATATTTAATGTGGAAATTTTGTGCCAAAATTTTTAGATTTTGTTAATGCACCTGTTACACCTTAAAATATAACAATATTGTTAGTGTAATTACTATCTAGTGACATATTAGTATTGTTATATTATTTGTAGACTGGTGTAATAGGGTGTTTTATGTCGTTTTCTACCTAGACTAGAACAAGACTGTGTCCAAGTTTAATGATAGTGTCGCTAATTTTGCTCACTCTGAAGGTGAACTTCTCTTCTGACGATGATTAAGTCGATCGATAAGTAAAATATAATTTATGTACGGACATTTTGGTAGTAAATCCGTTAAGAAGGTTTTTCATACCTTGTTGTCTTATAAGTAAAAAAAGTATTTGAAATGCAGCTGTTGTAAAATATGTTAATGAATTTTCAAATCAAACTATCGCTAACATATGACTAATTAAGCTTCCTAATTTGATTAATAATGTGTTGGAACTTTTAAAATCGTACAATCGCTTTATGTTAATACTATTATTTTCTTACTTTATTTATTATACATAATTTACTAACCTATATACTCGTACCTGCAAATTATTTGATACAAGCGTATTAAAAATAGTAAACACGTATTTTCTACAAAATTATCTACTTATTTAATCCAAACATTCGCCCACGATATTTTTGTATAATATCTAATTTGTATAATAGCCGGTGAAGATCGATCTTCACTGATCAGATTACTTGATGAGCTATGAAAACTTTTCGATAGGCAAGTTATCATAGGCATGTTTGTTAATAAACTATCAGTACTATATAATATTATAATTGCGAAAGTAACTCTGTCTGTCTGTCTGTTACGCTTTCACGCCAAAACTACTAGACCGATTTGAATGAAATTTGGTATGGAAATAGTTTGAGACCCGGATAAACATAGGATAGTTTTTATCCAACTGCGCAAAAAGAGGTTAATGTTTTGCGCGATAACCGACATACGCGCGGGCGGAGCCGCGCCCGTAAAGCTAGTATTTGATAAAAAGTATGTCTCATCAAATAGGTGAATCATCATCAGATGGGTGAAGGTCGAGGTCGACCCACTTCTCCTCTACTAAAATAAAAGCAAAATACAAACAGCACTTCAAACAGCGAAACAAATTAAAGCTGCATTTAATAAACATAGGATACCAATGCTTCTCATATCAAGTAATTTCTGACATTGTTTAAGATTACCAATCTAACGAAACAATCTATTATTGTATGAGTATAGGTATACACTTATATTTTCTTGACAATGAGGTCTGATTGCAGGCTAGATATAATATCCATGCGAATAAAAAGACCTTCAAAATTGTATCGGACTTGCGGCTTTATTTGCGGCACATAAGGTCATTTAGAATTAAGTTACGTACGTAACTTAACCCATTGTTTAATTGTATTGTTATTTAATTCATGTCATCGCCGTTTTGTTTATTATTAATAAGTATTTTTCTAGTAGCCATGACCAAAGTCAAGGATAAACAAAAACTTTTTGGCAGGTCATTGACCCCCCACGGAAATCTTCTGAAGGTCGATAAGTCTCATTTTGTTACTACAATGCAAAACTAAAGCCATGCTAAATTAGATTCATGATAAATTGTAAGGTTGTTCACTTTTGCTCGTCACGATGACCTCGTTCTATCTTCCTATTGATCTAGTTCTAGACTTGCAAGTAACTTGACTATTGCAGGGTAAATGGGACAAACAAATGTAAGATATTCAGTTTCTATTGGGTCATTTATAGCACTATTGTTTGGGACTTTGACATCTCTAAATAAATATTTTTTTTATTTATTTGGAGATGTCATAGTCCTAAACAATAGTGCTAAGAAAATAAAAACTAAAGTTATTTGTGTATTTACACCAATAACTTTATTTCTTATTTTCTTGAGATAATAAGCAGGACTGCGAGGTCTCGCTAAAATACCAATATATTTTAAACTAGTATTGATATCAGCTGCCAGCCCCGGGTTTTTTACAGATCCCCTCTTTCCGGTGGGGATGAACTGAATTTCAGAAGTTTAGATTAATCATACCGAAAAAGGATGAAAATTTCAATAGTAGTTACAGAGAACATACTTAAAAAAACACTCACAAATAAACTGATGTAAAAATGTTGTAACTGTAGATTCATGTTCAGTATTTTCTTATTAGTCACTAAAGTTATGACTTTGACAAACACAACTCTATGTTATTGAAACGATTATAGTTGTAAAAATTAATAATAAAATTATATACTGCTAAGTAACTAAAGAGATGTTGTAAATCTGCAGATATCAATAATGTCAAGGTATTATGTTCAAGATCCAATTGATAGAGCAACCAAATGCGTAAATGATTACAAATTATTCACAGTTAATGCAACAAGTTTCTGAATCAGGCCCTAGCAACTATGGAAGCAGTAAGCCCTGTGCAATTTTGTGGGGATTTTGAAATAATAGCTGTCGAACTACTTTGGTGTGTGTTGCACAATATTGAGATTCTGGGTTGAAATAACTAGTAAGTACTTCGAAGGTAATGCAGTATGGCGTAAAAAGAAGGTATGGAGTAAAAAAAGGTGGTATGATGGCTGAAGTCAAGGACCCAGCATGCCCAGACTAAATGAGACATATTAATGTTTTAAATAACCGGATGTACTTATGTGCATTTAGACGCGTGAACTCACCTGATGAAGGGCATCGGATATGCCCGAAACCTAAGTCGTCAATCTCGACTAATACGCGCGATTAAAGCTTATTTGAAACATTTATAAGGTAATGAAACTCAAATAAAACATTTTACTTATTGATATTTTACATACTGGATCATCAAAGCTAAATTATTTTTTCAACTTTGGTTGTGACTTGTTCGGGCAATAGTAAAATATTTTAAAATTACAAAATATGCAGAGATAACTTATTGCGTTATTGTGTTATTTCTAGTTCTGTGTAGTTTTTTCGCGCCATGCTATTTCACCACTGCATTGAAGCAAAAGTGAATTACTGGAATGCCGAAGACAAGTGTTAGAAATCCATCAAGGAACCCGCGCTAAATCGACCATATCTTGTTACATGGTTTTTATCCCTGCCCATGGCATGCTCATACCAAACCAATCTATTACTGTCACTTTTAATCTTCCCCGGATATACTCGTTCATAATCTTATCTATTCTATTTATCATCTTATCTATCTATTATACCCCATCGCAAAATTCGTATCGTGATTGACATTAAATGTATTCTTAAATGCAATAGGTGAAATTTTATTTACAATTAGGTGAAATTTTATTGTATGTGTTGTTTAGGTGCACTCGTACGTAAGATTTGGTCGAAGCAGACTAGATCGTGGTGTAGTTCTATATAGGTATCGCTCTTAAGGCCAGCCAGCTAACCAACTCATCGATAGGTTTCTGGTAAGAAGATACACTATGTGCAGTTAAAATAAGTGATTATAGTTAATTCATGAAAATACGGACTGAGTGCGGCCCTTTATAAAATGATGAGTTGAGGCAAAGCCAACTTACATGAGGTCTGTTTGGTACAACGTACAAAGCTATATTGAAAACTTATGTGTACATATAACACTTGTGGTAAAATATCACGATATATCAGTGTTTTTTATGTGATTTTGCCGTAACTAGCACAGATGCATTTCGTCACAGCTAACTGCACTGCGCCCGTCACCCTGTGACATACAGTTGTTAAGTCTCATGTGCCTGTAATTTTTCTGTTTCTCAAGGACTGCTGCCGGAACATACTGTTAGGTGCTTGGCGACAGATTTTCTACTTGAGGGTGGTAGGTAGCCAGGCGAGCATTCGCAAAATGCCCTTCCACCATGCGATAAAACTCAAGCTGGCGGTGGGTATCGAACTATGAACCTGCAGCACGGCAGTCCATACCTGTTACCACTCAGCCATTATTTCTGCCAAAATTCATTGGGGATGGGTGAAAAGCCGGATTATGGACACGAATACAAAAATAACTGTACCTGCCCATTTCTCTATGATTATAAAATAAACTAGTAATTGATCTTGCAGCTCTTATGCTGCAAGTAATATCTAGTGACGTAAGAAGCGACGTTGGTGTGGGTGACTTGAGGGTGAAGATGTGTGCGTCAGTAACTAACCGATACTCCCAGCGTAATACCCATTAACACTTCTACGTGGAACTGCTAATGGGTTTAATAGGAAGGGTTAATCCAATATATACATGTTTGTGGTTGTGTATACAGCCTCGGATAACCAGTTAGCTTAGCAGCTTTAGAGCAAGCTTTCTCAGGGGTCTCGTTTAGCCCCAGGAATAAATATGGACAAACCATATTTACATATGTACTAGAAATGGCTATATTTGTAAAAAGTAATCCTAAAATGTTTCCAAAACTATCTGACCGTATAGAAAGAAACCGCCGCGACAATAACATAGCATGTAGAAAACAGGCAAAACCGCTCTTCTTCAAAAGAGTGCAATTTGCGTGGCCCCGCGTATTTACAATAAAATCCCAAAGTCTTTAAGGGACTTAAGCATTAACATATTGAAATTGAAATTTAAAAAAATCTTGTTGATAAATGTTATTATAATATCAGTGACTTTTTTAATGACACATTTTTATTAGAATTTAAGTGCAATGACATTGTTATTTTATTGCATGTACATAACTAGTATCTTATTTAATTTAAATATAATTTAAAATATAATATAATTTAAATGACATTCTGACAAATATATGATGATATTTTAAATAATGTTTTAATGTTAATGATTTTATGATATAAATTTTGAAAATTGAATTGCATAATAATAATTTATAATTTTTCATTAATTTGGTTGCCCAGCTCAAAAATTGTGCGCCTACATAGGTAAAACATGGTGGGACTAAATATTTATACATCAACATTCCATGTGCTAAAATCTGCAGTAAATATATCTTTATCTTTATCCTTAACCGGTCACGTGACAGGTTTATTTACGTACGTATTAGATAGCTACCACCATCCAGTACCCTCTGCCAAGAACCTAACGGTGAGTTTCAGTCAGCTGTCCTTGAGAAGCAATACCCATTCTAAATTTAGCCTGATAACTATCTCTGATCACACAAGCGCTTTAAGCTGATCACTGACCACCAGGAGATCCGAATGATAATTATCCCAAAAAAATTACTAAACTCAAACAAATACTATGGGCCACCACCTTCAGTAAATAAACAGTACTTTTGAACGACTATAATATAATATAGTTACTGAGAAGGTCGTGCATCTTTGACTTTTAAGCGGTTACAGAACTGGAGATTATTAACTCAAATCAATAGTTAAAAAGTCATAAATGTCAGTTAGCAAAATCTCTTGCACTCCCACGCATCTATTTAAGTATGAATTACGAATTGGTCCGTCATCTTAAGTCTTGTCCTCTGAATCTTATCCGTTTGCTTAGTATAGTTTCATAAGGGTTAAATAGATTTGTGCATCTTGGTATGTTTCTCAATGTCACCACGGCAGATCTAGTCCAAGATATTGTTTAACTCCACAACCAGGGCAGCTCAAGGAAAGTAAACAGAACATGTGTCGAATTAAGCAATAACGCGCTTGTTTGTTTACTAATAAGTACATATTTAAAATTCTGCTCCTGTACCTAAGTGTTGCGAAAACTGACGACATTACCTTGCCTTGATCCATTGTAGGTAACATATTGTGCTTATGAAATTATTGCATTAGGTAATGCTTAAATATTTTTTTCATCACACTTGCACGTAAACAATAACTAAACATACAGGTTAACTTGGCCGTAACTCCCCGTATAAAACCCACTAGCTTTCTTTTTGTCATAAAACCCTAGGTCGGTAATTTATTTTATTTATAGCAAGCACAGTTCAAGCAAGGAACTCACACGGTATTGAAAAGTCTTAAAATGTTATTTAAACAGGAATTTTATTGCAATCTCGCTACATGTTACTTAAATACTCAACTAATATTCTTAATAATCGATTTTAATAGTTTTTTTGTATCAAAACGTTGATATTATTATATTTTTTTAAACGCCCTCATGGCCCTCATGGCTGTATACCTGTAAGTATTTGCTCCTAATGTTTCTGAACGAATCATTTGTATAATCTGTGGAGTGTAAATAAACTTCTAAGTTTCTTCCAAAGTTAAATTATTTTGAATTACATTTTGAAATCTTCTTAACTATATTCATTCAAATTAAATTTAATTCAGCCAGAGCTCAGGACTAGTTATTACCCACGTTTTCAAAAGTAATTTGCGTTTAAATTAAGATAAGTAAATGTCCGATCCAATTCGTCCAACAATCTACGTTTAAAGGTTACTAGAGGAATACAAATTCTTCTATATATTTTGTTAGTAAATATATGTGTATATAATGAGATATAGATTATAAATTCTACGATTTGCTACAATAATTGGTATTTTCTCGGCATTTTCTGCCTTGCGCTGTCACAATGTAGAAGCAACCAAAAAAACAATGAAGCATACCTACCTATTCCTATTATTTATTTTTTTATTTAAACAGTGTAAGTACCATGCAGCGCCACAACATTATTATAACACGATCATTTCTATGCGCCAAATCAATTAATCAATCTAATTGAATACAATGCATTTTATTATTTTTTATTATTGATCAACAATCTTAAGGGTATATTTTAGACGAACGCCCCCATACAAAACGCAGCGCCAATCTCATTTTAATAATAGCGAATAAAACTCAATGATTTTTTACCTACGTAATCATTATCCTAATATCTAGGTTTGTGGTGCATCAGATTTTCATTAAATTATACAGTTTTGAAATTACACTAGCTCAAAAACTCGTAATTTTAGATAAAAGAAAGACCCAACTTTAAGCACCTCTTTCAAGAAAAATAAGCATGTTTTTAATATTTCTATTGCACCACAAACATGGGGAATATAATGAACTTTCTATAATGGAAACTATTAATTTATTTATACATATGTACTATATTTTTTTAATAAATCTGGAGCTACGAATAACTCGCTCAAACTCCTAAAAACGAGTGCTATATATTAAACGGTATATACTAAAAATTTCAATTATTAGTCCAAAAAAAAAGGATTTAAGCCGGAAACGATAGGTATAATAAATACACTATATTTCCTTGCGAGTTTTTTTTAATTAACAAGTTGAGTTTATAAATAGTGTCACGCTTTGGCTGGCGGGTATATGTCCCTAAGTAAAACAATGAAATTTTTACTAACAAATTAAAACATTAGATTGGACAATGGGCAGCCTTATCGCTTAAGCAATTTCTTACAGGCAACCTTGCATGGAGATAATTTACAAATAAGCGGTTTAGGGTGTCCAAAAAATAATGTGATAAAAACATATGTACATATATCATAAACGGAATTATAACATAACTGAACATATTATATCATGACAATATTACAGATATTGTGTGTGTCTTGTTATTTGTGAACTTGATTAGTCCGAAATCAAAGCGGTAACTATATGAGAGTTGTAATGTTTGTAGTAATAACCATGATCAAAACAGTTACACTTTGTTTAATCACGGGTTAATTGATATGATATTTTTTTCGAACACTTCATTACAACATTATACACTGAAAAGCACATTAAACAGGCAATAGTAATAAGTTAATAACAAACGCATTTGCAACGTCTCAACATAATCCTATATATTTTGATATAATCTCGCTAGTTTGAGTTTCAGATAATTTAGTAATGTAGATCTGTAATAGAACTAGTTCCAATTCGCACTAATCCGTTATTTTTTTGAACAGGCTCGTGTTTAATGTCAAGCGAGTGCACGAAGAGCTTTTCATACAAACGTAATTTCGTCAATTTTAAATAACAAATGTTATGGCTGCGCCTAAAATGTATAGTTTTGGTTTGCCAGTTTTTCAATTTACTATTTATTTTATATTTAAATGTCAAAATAACAATTTCCATACAAAATGATTTTTCGAATTATTTTTGAAAATAGTTAATTTTGCATCTAGCAAACCAGAAGCATAGATATTAGGCTCAAGGACATACATGCAAAGTTTCACCGAGTTTGAACATTCAGTATTTAAAATATAAAGAAACTACGTTTGTATGTAGAGCGCCATGAGCACACTAGCTTTAATTTCTAATATTGTAGCTGAAGATGTTAACAAGTAAGATCTAGAAATTGAACATGCTCCATGGAAGATGCTACAAATAGTTCCCTAAATGTCACTGGGTTCATGAACTTGAGTCGGGCAAAACTCGGTACAGGAGTCATTGCACAAGGCCAGGTGGGGAAACACACAGTGAGGTGATTGACTAAACTCCTAGATTAAAATTATGTGTATCATGGCTTTATGTGTGAGAAGATTAATATAGACAAAACCGCTTTTGAAAAAACTTATTGAACTGAATGATGAATATGAAATATGTATAATTTTGTAGCGAATTTCACTTTGAAATATCTTGTAAAATAAATGACAAAACTTTCCTTGAAATTTAGGAATGCGGTTCTTACTAGTAAGACTCATCTCTTCATTTTCTCTGAAAAGCTGTAAGAAATCTAATAAGGTAAGTTTACCTTTTGCCTTTCAATTTCAATTCAAAGTCGAAGAAACTTTGCTACAGATAATTCTAACTGCAAGATATTCTAATTCAAGTCACTTTTCTACGGGTTCGTTACCATAAGAAAAAGCTTAAAGTAAGTAAATTTGTAACATTTTGTTATGGAAACGGATTTTTGTACTTTATTCGTCCACTGGACATACTTAGGTTATGGCTGTGTTTATGACAAATTTATTGTTTTTGTGGAATATGTAAGTTAGTGTTAACACCAATTTGGCTCATCGAATAACCTTTGCAATTCAACGGGGCAATGCTGCCAGCATGCTGCCCTCCACTGGTAGTGGGCTGGAGCATTTTGGACTATCTGTGTGTCTGCAATGACTTGTAGGTTGTCCAAATGTTTACATTCCAGTAGCTGTAGTGTTGTATATATAGTTCGTAGTATTTTGTTAATGAAGGAATACCGCCGGTAAAAAAAAACAGAATAATTTGAAACCTCGACACCTTTTGATTATTATTTTATACCGTATAAGTTTCAGTATCATGGGTTCGACCCATACTACTAGTACTACTACTGCTAACTAGACTAGAATTGCATCATATCAAAGCTGAATGCCCTTCCTGAAGGTGCGGGTAGCAAAGCCTTCTCGAGACCTGCCATCTACGCTGTGATCCCCAAGACGCCTGTTGTTTGATAATATGTGAAGGCTTGATTAACTACAATAATCAGTAATATTGGTTTAGAGATAAACATACCTTGCAATACATAAAGGAAAAGCTTACTTTCTTACTCACACTCAGTAACACAAGTAACAGCAAGAATTAATAATACCCTACCCTAGAAACTAACGTGGCTCTCACAAAGTTTAATAAGATATCGTTACTAAGTCAAATCTATCGATAAATGTGTACTATGTACTAGATTTCACGACCCGAACGCTCTGTTCAACTGAAATGTAGTGATATCAATACACATTAGTGTGGCTTCAACATTTATGCCGTATGAATTCGAAACTAAGTCTAAACCTGGACGTAAATAATAATTCATTAGACAATTATGTATAATGATTCGGGTAATTATACCTATCGTAATACCACAAGACACGAAAAAAACTTCAATTAAATGCCGTGCAATCTGCAATCATACACTAAAAAGCGATCTTGCGATGCATACCTACTTTAATAAGTTTGGTTAGACAAGATTGACCTCTGAGGAAATACCTGTCAGTCCACGGTGCATTTGCCCTACGAAGGCCCCCCTTGTCAAGTTGCAAAACATTTTTTGTTTTTTAAGAATAACTTCTCTAGTACGTAGTACTTACATTTTATGTTCAGTAGGGTCGGAGTGCTTATGGTGGCCATCTTGAAATCCGCCATTTAGGATTTTCGACAGGTGTCATTCGACTTCTCTCCCTATGACATCTGTTCAAACCCCCCTATCTCTTACCGTTTTTGAGATGACAAGTCAGATCCAACTATGGTTGTAGATACGTCCACATTCATTGCTCTTTTTCCTTGAAAGAAAGTATACTTAGCTTGATCCATTTGACATATTCACCTAAACCATCCTGTAATAAATAACAAACAGAAGCAAGGCTTTTAAAATCGAGACTAGTTGCTATAAGGACTTGTGGTAAGGCTTCAGAGAATACAATGTTCTACATCCTCCCTAATTGGATATAAACGTACCTATGAAAATGCTATGACGGTGTCTGAGCGATGTGATGAAAATGTAAGATTATTATTTGTTGTAACAATATTGTGAAATATAACGTTGTTCGACATGATTCATAATTAACGGGTGTATACATCCTTCAAGTACCTAGTCTAATCATTTTAATGGTGAATAAGTTGGTGTTGGCTTGGTTACCAAATTATCTATGTGTTCCTGTAAGAGAAATGTGTGATATAAGATGTTTAACGTTTAAGTATATGGATTTTAAGGGGAATTTTATATCCATATAAAAACTTCGCTAGACACTCTATTGTCTACTGTGGGTTTTATGAAAAAATCTTTCGAAGTGAAATAGACTAATCTTTGATCAGTATCTCTCCGGATGGTGTTGATGCGGTGGAAGATGTTGTTAAAGCTAACCTAGAATTACTGGCTTTCAGAGACATCTGCCAAAACACACCGTTAGATGTTTTGCGACAGATTTTCTGCTTACACAAGGAAGGTAGCAACGAGATTTAAATTTCTCGATGGTAGGTAGTCAGGCGGGTATTCTATTTTAGATTAAGACCTCATATTTTAGATTATCACCTTGGTTCACATGACCACTTACCATCATGGTGACATTATAGCCAAAAACCTAACGAAAATAAAACTTATCTGGAGACCTATTGCAACAGTAAATCAATAACAGCGAGTCGAATATTCAAGCTGCGCTACGAGCGCTTCAAAATAATACATGTAAATATGCAGATAGGCATCCAACAAAGCTCGGAAATCACCATACCTCATTATTGAGCTCGGAGCCAAGGGGCCTTGAACTAGATTCTCTGTCGGCTTGATGTGAATGCAGTTATCACATGACTCTGACGTGGTAGTAGGTAAATAACAAAGCAATTAGTATGGATACTTTTGATACAATGTTTATTAGCCAGTCGGTATACAAGGACGACCTACGCGGTTGGACGTTAAATTATTACTAATAATGAACATTAGCGTTGAGTTGAGTCTTGTAATTTGGAATAACTGAACTGCTTTTTCGGTATAGCCTATTATAATAATGTAATTATGGTACTGCTGGTAATAAGGTCCTTATTTCAGATATGTAGTTTAAATCATGTAAATAAGTATCATGTTCTAAAAAACAAATTCTTAAAAATTTTAACACGTATTTTTATAATAGAAACAAAATAATAGCACCAGGTCTTGTAAGGCCCAGGTTGTTTATTAAGCCCCACAGACAATCTGAAATTTTTAAAAAACAAGATTTAAAAAAGCTGTTTTAAAATGCATTGGAAGTGTTGTGGAAGTGTGTGGCACATAGATATATATTTATAAATATTATTAAATATGTATATTATTTTATAAAGAATTGTATTTGTGAATAAACATATATTTCATGAAGAGATGGGCTTTGATGGGATGCACATAGCCCTTGTTACCCGTAGGTTTGAATGTCTACAAATATTAAGGTTTTAGTTTATTCCAGGTAAGTACCTATAGTGTTAGCTGCAAATTTGTTAACCTACTTCCATATAGGAGGAGGTTTTCAATTGAACTGTAAGATTTTTCTGTTTGTTACGCGATTACTCCGCCTATTGTGAAATAATTTCGTTTTTTTTTCATTGTTAGATAGAGTATACCTCCGAAGTGGTCTAGCATAAATTTATGTTACAGAGTTTTTAGAGTAGTTTTGTCATAGTGAATTTTGCTCACTGGATCATTTAACATTGAACAATCCTTTATACGGCATTAAGTTTAAAGTAATATAATAAAACAGCTTCTCCAACCATGCGGATGTTTTGCAGATAAACCTGTTACATTTATTACGTTTTCGTCACAACGGTTATTGCTCATTATCTTCAAACGGAAGTCGCCTTTGGCAACGGAAATAAGCGAAGCTGCTGGAGAAACAACGCAGTTTGCGAACTTGGGGAATAAACGGATTTTGATTGGACTGACCTCAGACTTATATTCTGGCGTTAATGTAAATTTGTATCATCATCATGTTGCTACCCTTATCCCTCTTAGGCTGCGTCATCCATCAGAGATATGCAAGGAAGAATCCATGAAACATCGCTTCATTTTCCTAGCTTGGCGGGACTTATTTCTGGTGGATAGGTGCTTACCTATAGACCTTTTTTGCCTTTCTTTTTTGTAAAATACAGGCGTGCCATTAGGTATTGTCTATTGTATATTTCTTTTAAATGTTAAGTTTGTAGAACACTCGTTACCAGTGATGTAATAAGGACGTCCAAAAAAAATCTATTTCTTTGGCATACCTGTATTATAATTTTTTTTTTTTGGGATTGTGACCGAACGAGCACGTTGCTCACCTGGTGATAACCCCTGTCTATAACAGATGATTACATAAAAAGTCACGAGATGCACTGCGACATATTATGGCTTACTGGCAAAATACCCTTCATACCGTTACACGTAGTAATGTGAACATTACTGCTTGGCGGTAGACTAATTAGTAGAAATACTAAGTAATAAAACCCCGGATGATCTCGTTCATAATGAGTCTGGAAATACATTTAAGCTTTGCACTGATTGCATTATGCAGTAGACTCAGCACAGGCACAGTAGGTAGGTACACGTGGTATAAGGAATATATTTTGGTACAGAGGTGCAGCCTTGTGTTGAGTCGAGTGAAAGTAAGTGAGAGAAATTATTTTCATATGTCAAGAACTCTATATTGAATTACCTACAAATAAACCTGCAAGTCAAGTAGTAAGTCTACTAACGCCGTGCGCCAATGCGACGTCAACATCGCCCGGAATTTTCCGTTGGTCTATTTCCGATGAAGGTAAAACCTAAGTTAAGTATAGATTTTTGGATCATCACAAGACAAACAAAAATAACTGAACTGTCTTCTAAATTACGGAATGACTTGATGAAGTCGGTACAAGGCTGATTCATCATCGCTCCCTTTTTCACAGTTTGAGTTCCACAAATTATTTTATACATATCAGTGCCTTAGAAGTCGGCTCCGTTTTTATTAATTTTCAGTAAAGCGTACTGCTTACTTGATCGATTTTCATACCCACAATATTGTTCACTATCGACAAGAGTTGCAACGACCATGTCGTATTGGTATAGTCATATTGGCAAATACATTTTTAGTTAATTGAGTGTAACTTAAAAACTGTTTCACCGCCGATGATGAAATTTAAATGGGACCTACTTGGAGAAACATTCTACCCAACAAAAAAGCGCATATCTTTCATACATAAAAATACTCTTTGACTTTTTTTTATATTATTGTGACAGAACAAGCTCGAGGCCCACCTGATGTTAAGCGGACTAACCTCTGCCTATAACAGATGCATTTCGTCACAGGTCACGAATTGCACTGCGCCCGTCACCTTGAGACATAGTTGTTAAGTCACAATTGAAAAATCATTTCTTCTTTTATTAGGAAATCAGTATTTTTTATAGCTGGTAGGCTAGTCTTTGACTACTATCTCACCTGATGGTTAGTGATAATGTGGTCGAAGATATTCTTCATGCTAACCTAGAATTACTGGGCTCAAGGCACATCGTTAGGTGCTTGGTGACAGATCTTCTGCTTGAGTGTGGTAGCTAGGCGCTAGGCCAGGCGGGCATTCCCAAAATGTCCTTCTACCATGCATATAAACATTATAGCCATATTTTGCATTAAATTTTATCATGAGCCAATTCAGCCTGACTTTCCCCCGATATTGGCCATGCTCTATGAGGAAGTTAGTTCCGACGGCTACTGAACGTCGGTTGTCGGTTGGAATGGCAAGGTAAACTACAGGCTCAAGTGTGGGTATAGATATACCTTGCGTACGAGTAGACAGCCATAGACATATCTAACAATACAATATATTTTTACGAATTCTATTGCATTTCATATTTATCTTACCAATTTTTTTATTTATGGGTGAAGATTTCGTGATTTTGACACATTAAATAGATTGTACAACGAGTACATAAAATAAACCATATTAGCCAGGATATTTAACAGCTGATATTTAAGTGCTAAAATGGGTTTTATAATTTTGAGATAAACACTCTGATTTTCACTTTAATTGCAAAAAAT
Organism: Plagodis dolabraria; assembly: GCA_963854805.1. Lineage (NCBI taxonomy): Eukaryota > Metazoa > Arthropoda > Insecta > Lepidoptera > Geometridae > Plagodis > Plagodis dolabraria. The sequence continues at coordinate 20,212,644 of OY978460.1, read as the reverse complement.
AAACAGACATAACGAAACGGTTCGTAATAATAAATATAGTTAAAATTGAAACTGAAATTTGAACATTGGTCTATATTGGGTCTCATTGTTTTAAAAAAAATTGGTGGGTCTTTAATAACTCGCCTGATTTATGGGTATTATGAAAGACCTAGGCAAAGTTCCAACATCAAATATATTACAAACTATACCGCTATGCGTTATGAAAAATTTCAAATACTGTTTTAAGCACTAAAGCATAAAAAGTCATTTTTATCCGCTTACACGGGTAAAAACAAAGTCTAGTGTAGCTTATGAGCATGAGAAGTGAATATACCAAATATACCAGCAAAACACCCATGTTTTCAGATCGAACCTGGTGGGCACTGCCACCTGTCTGTCGGGTACTCGCAGACTGATGATAAGCATCTGATATGCTCGAAACCCGCGAGACGTACATATTCGATCCTCAGTTTTTTATACACCGCCCGCGGCTTCCACATTGTGGTATTTGGTTCCAGATAGCACGCTTCGCAAGAAGTTAGGTACCAGATTATATTTCAAATCGATTGTGAAAAAAATTGGATGAAGTCTAAATATTAGTAGTGAAATTGCGATTTTGTTTTCGTCGTCCTTAAGTATACCCATCCAAATCAACATACGTATTATGCCCCCGCTAATTGGGTATCCAGCCTCAGCACTAAACCAGCGACTTATTGGACTAAGTGTTATACTTAGTGTCAGACATGGCTATAAAATGCGTTGAAGAGGTACTACTAAAATCAGGATAAAAACCTTCCCCTGTATCCTGGACCTATGGAATATTAAATTAAAAATAATTAGATGAAAACCACATCTAACTTCAACTACCTACATAATTATAACCAGTTTAAATTAAATACGACAAAACTACAAATATCAATTTCCGAAAGCGCAAAAGCAATAAAAGTTTGCAAAACTAATTGCTCTTAATACATCAGGAAGTCGTCCAATCCCATCCAAAGATCATAGGTCCCGGAAGACTGAGAAGGTTACTTGCCCAAGCTGTTCGTATATAATGCTCGGTGATCGTGCGCCCGCGCAGTCTATTCAACCGTTCAAGCGTTCGCGCAGATAAAATACTCGAGTTCGTAGTGACCGTGAATCTAATGTAAGTGTGGTGTCTTTGGTTATTAAAGTGTTGTGTTATGCATGACGGAAACAGGATCTGTCATCAGTGATTGACGAGATTTTTTTATCTGGAATTTGTCGTGTGTATTAAGTAATTGTCTATTTTAGTCTGTGGTCGTAAACAATGTACGGTAGGAGCGGCGAAGGTGGGATCGCGTTTATTCTTCTATTTGATTATTTGTATGTACTTGTACCATTAACATTTACACCCACACTAAGACGTGATATATAAACGAGGCCTACCCGTACATATGTGAATCACTAGTTTAATTGTGTAGGGGCTCGTCTTCCTACGTGAATAGTTCTGTTTATTTATTATACGATAATATTCAAACGGTGAATTTTGATTAACTATTTTCATAAAATTTGGGAAAGGTAGTTTATATGGTACATATAAAATTAAAAAAAAAATTAAGCCAAAAATGGAACCGACTTCAACGTGTGAAGTAACTTGTTAAAGTCGGTACCATGATAGTTCAAAAGTACCTTTTATCACAATATTGTGCGCATGGTATCGACTTCGACAAGTTATTTCACACTTTTGAGTGTTGAAGTCGTTCGATTATTCAGTAAAAAAAAAACGCCCTTTTTAGTGTCTCTTGCTACATATGGGATGAATTATCATTCATTGGCAATGACTACACATCAAGATGGGAAAAACTTTTCAGTTATTGTAGTGTAACTCAAAAACGGCTTAACTGATTTTCATGAAATTTAAATGGGACCACACGAACACGACAAGTTTTTAAAAAACAAGACGCTTTAAAAAAACATCAAAATCGGTTCACCCAGTAAAAAGTTCTGAGATAACAAACATAAAAAACCGGCGAATTGAGAACGTCCTCCATTTTTTTAAGTCATTTAAAAAAAGGCTGTGTTCAGTAGTGGACAAATCCAGCTTATCATCTGGTCCACTAATAAAAACTGTATCCATTACAGTCATTGTCGTTTTCAACCGGTGTTCAGTACATGATGATCGTGATGATGACCGTGGCTCTGTCTGCTATTTGGTGCGTTTACACCTAGGGCTTTCTGTCCTTGCGCATTTGCATCAGTGGTACATGTACTACTACATAGCATACTTCTACATATCGTAAAGATAGGTGACCACAGGTACCTACAGTGCTTTCCGCACTCACCAACTGGTGAAGTTGTAGAATGCCGAGAATAAGCCATGTATCATTCAGCCCATCTTCAATAAATAGGTGCCCACGACATTAATCTTTTTTTGAAATATACAACTTAGGAATATGGGTTGTAAAAAACTAGGAAATCGTGAACTGATTTAGGTGTTTTCTATCTTTGTTATGACATATATTTTATTAGTGTTAAACTTAATTTCAACTTACAAAAATACAATGGTAAATCATACCCCTAAAAGGGTAGAAAGGGAGATATTGAAATGTCTATAAATATGAATTCCAATTTTTCTGTTATAATATGTATATTCACGTTTGGTTTAAGTGATAAAAGGATAGGTTTTGGTTTATATTTTGAATTATCGTCACTAAAATAAACATACCACAGAAACTCGCCTTTCACTTTAAAAATATCATTACAATATACATTATGTTGAATTTAAGTAGGGCCATGAGTGTAGATATATATATATTACCATGCCATAATGTATTAGCCTATGAGTCTGCTATGACTTATAGGTGTCTAAATGCTTTTATTGTAGTAGCTGTAGTGTTGTATATAGTTCATAGTATTTTGTTTAATAGTAGGGCCATTAAAGTATAATCGGCGTATAAATAAGTCGGTTATACAAAAAAAAATATCTTATAAAATAAACATATCATCGTCACAAAAGGTAGTATTATTATATGTTCTATGACAACAGTGTCAATCAAACTGATGTATTGCATTTGGTAAGTTCCTAATCATGTTCATCATTGACATTTAAATAAAATATCATCAAATGTCGTTGATCTTCCTCGATGATGACTTCTATTATCGTACACACAGAAAAGAAAAATATCTCTGTGATTGTAAACATAATTATTATGCAGATGCTTAACCGTTACATGACATAATCTTATAAAATAACTTAAATAACAGTAACACGATTTTTATGTTATTATAGTAGTATATTATTAGTTACTATTTCATTTATATTTTTAACTTTGATAGAGTAATTCCAAAAAGGAAGGGACTGAATCTCATGACACAGGTCACCCTAGTGTGAGACTCAGTGATCATGAATAGACTTACATTTTTCGTATACTTACCTAATAATGATACATACTATATTCTGATTGAATATTTTATGTGTATGGTCATAGCTTAAGTTCTTTCATAATAAACATTATTATTATTATTATGTTTATGTCGATGGAACATGCACGAGTCCCATCTGATTTTAAACGGTAACCTCGTGCGAAATGCATCTGTTATAAACAATAACAGATGCACTTCGCACAAGTGACGAACTGCACTGCACCTGTCACCATGGGACATTGTAGCTGTTGAGTGTCATGTGCCTGTAATTTTACTGTCTTTCAATAACTGCTACCGGAACACACTGTTAGGTGCTTGGCGATTTCCTTCTGAAAGAAATAAACGTTTTATTGGCCCTTTTGTAAATATTAAAAAAGGTACATTTAAACGTTCTTAAATATATTAAATTAAATTTTAATTATGTCTATGTAAATAATTGATTAAAGTTTTAAAATCATGATATTTTACACCTAAAGTTAAATACAATTAGCAGTTATCACATTTGCACTTGTCCTAAGAACAAAGATTCTAAAAGCTGCATAGACATATATTCTTTTAATGTGTAGAAGGGATTGTTTTCAAAAAAGTGTTTAAGTTTTAGTTTGAAAATCTGTATTTTAAGGTGGTCAAGCTTTTTGGTAATTTATTTTACATAAGTATTTTCGAATAACGAGCTTGTTTCTGGACTTTAGCTAATCTGATTTTTGGTACAACCCGAATTTCATAATTTTTTATCATTCTTAAGGATGGTAGCTAGCTAGGCGAGCATTCGCAAATGCCCTCCCATGCGATGAAGCTGTAGCCGTCGGTGGGGATCGAACCTGTGGCATCGCAGTCCATAACTTTAACCGCTCGGCCATCATTGCTTCAATTGTTTGCATACTTAATCTCCACAATACCTACTTGAATCAAAGTTAGTCTTTCTATTATTTATCTATGCTGTATTGTAGAAGCCCAAACAAGTGATCCGTTTATGTCATAATTTAATGCTCAATAGTCATTTATCTATGCCTCATTGCAGTAGCCAAAACACACCTGTTTCCACACATCAATGTCATTATTCTATAGCTCATGATCAGTTAGTCCTACTATTATTAATCTATTTTTTATTGTAGTAGCCAAAACAGGTGGCCCACCATTCGTTCAAATGCTCAGCTCACTACCAGGTGGCGTGAGCATGACGGCAGCGTTGTACCGTTGGATTGCAATGCTTGCTCGTTGAGCCAAATATTGCCAATATTTTATTTTGTATATAAAATGACTATCAATTTCTTGCAGATCAAAATGCGCTGCCTTCTCATAGTCGTCGCTGCTCTGGCAGTATGCCAAGCCAGGCCTGGTCTGGTCTTCCAGCAACCCTTGGTTCCCTTGGGCATCCAATATGCCAATGTTGCACCAGCAGTACACCCACATCCTTCTGTGGAGCTGAACGCGGCCAGTGAGGCTCTTCTGCCCAGGTATACATTCACAACCAATTTATATACCTAATAACTTATTGAAGATTCATTATACGAGAGCTTGGTCGAGAAATCGAGTTCTCAACGGGGAGTTAACATATGATGATAGTTTTAATATGATCAAAACCGTTAAAAGTTGTTCTGGCTGGATTATGTAGCGTTAATAAATCCACGTTTTTCTAGATGTAATTGTGACGGGACAAGCAGTTGGCCCCCCTGATGTTAAGCGTTAACCTCTGCCCATAACAGATGCATTTCATCATAAGTGACGATCTGCAGTGCGCCCGACTCCCTGAGACTTACAGTTCTTGTGCCTGTAATTTTTTGGCTCTCAAGGGCTGCTGTCGGAACACACCTTTAAGTGCTTGACGACAGATTTTCTATTTGAGGGTGGTCGCGAGCCAGGTGGGCATTCGCAAAATGCCCTTCCACCATGCGGTGAAGTACAAGCCCGCGGTGGGAGTCGAACCATGGACATGCTGCGCGGCAGTCCATAGCCAATGCCACTGAGCCATCACTGTTTGAGGATGATATGATAAATGACATCGAGTTTGAACACATGGTATTTAAAATATGGCGAAACTACGTTTTACGGAAAGAGATACAAAGCCTTGACTAATTTTAAATTAATTAGACCTTAGGAGTAATTTGACTAACGCAATATGGGCATGTCATGAGGAGGGATGAAAAGTTAATAATATGAAGAGTGTTGATCATTAATGTGGACGAATAAGAGTAAAAACAGGCAGTATTCAGATATCGTTAGACTGTGAAAAAAATATTATATATATATATATATATGGAAGGCACTGCAATTTGTTGATGAAGTGTAGTGGAAGAAGAAAAATGTCCTACGCCACTTAGCTACAGGAAGAGGAAGAGCTTCCCTTGAGTTCCTAATCAAACTTGTAATACAAATCTTTGAAGAATAGTAACTGTCAACATAATACATAAAATGCGTACTCTGTGTATGCATAGACAAATACTCTTAGAACAGACGATATACATAACTCCGTAATTTAGCTTATGTTTATACGAGAAGGTGCTTCAGTAAAATAAGAGGATACAAAACATGTTTAACAAAACCCAGAAGCTTGAGATTCGAACATAAGGCGTTACGTCACATATGGCCTTGGAGGCAATTAATGAACTAACGGTAACTGTCCTTGAAAGTCAGTAATTCTAGTTAGCATCACTTACTGTCAGGTCTGATAGTGGTCATGAATAGATTTAGGCGTTACTTTGCGGAAATCCATATATAATAATAACGAATACTTTTAAAAGTATCTTAAAAAACATTAAATAATATTCAAATAAAACACTTAAAAAGCATAAAATTATATATCTAGTGACAATTCCGCCTAATCGGTCTAGTGACAATTCCGCCAAGTCGGGTATTCTTCCGGTTAGACTGCGTGATGTTTGTGACGTCACGTAGATAACAGGAAAATTAGTTGGAATTGTCACTAGATATATAATTTTATGCTTTTTAAGTGTTTTATTTGAATATTATTTAATGTTTTTTTAAGATACTTTTAAAAGTATTTGTTATTATTGATAGTGGTCATTTCAGATAGTGGCTGGGGGAAAAGCTATAAAAAAATAAAATGTATGTACAAAGTCTTGAATATGAATATTGAAGCTGCGTAGCACTAAGCCTAATTATATATACTAATTGCTATCAGATGAATTTTTTGCTATCGGAACATATGTTTAGGTACTAGGCGATAGATTTTCTACTTGAGGGTAGCTAGTCCGACGGGGATTCGCAAAATACCATACCACAGCTCCATAAAGACTTAAATCCTAAGACTGACCAGCTTAACGTATCCTCCGAAGTATGGAATCGTTCAGTAGTAATGCCATAAGCAGTCACCAATCCAAGTAATGACCACGACCACGACGTTCCTTAACTTAGTTGATCAGTTTACAAAGACTTGCTCAGACCGCTAAAAATAACGTTTCTTATATAAGAGGTTTAATATTATCATCTCGTGCATGAGTATTCGCTGTTTACAAAATACATTTCGTAATTTAAAGTAAAGTGCTTGCGGGCGCTCACGTACTGATGGATTGTACATGGCTTCCATTTACTGCCAATTGTTGGTTAACGAGGTTAGTATAATCTCGTTTATCTTGAGCAAGAGTCCGGATAATCATCATCTTCTTTCCCATATTTAAATTATGTGGGTCGGTACGATACGTCTATATCTATCTGATAACAAAAATTAAATCGTGTTTACTATTGATAAAATTTTGGCTGGCTTACTGTATCAGTCGAATTGTCCACTGCTGAACACAGCCTACCTCAATAAGAAGGGGGTATGATATAATCTCCAAGCTTGGCAGGCGTCTTGGGGATTGCAGTTTAAGATATCAGTTCCTCAGAAGGTGCTGCTGCCCACCTTCCGGGATGTCGCCTCTTACGATGATCGAGAATCATTTTTATTATTTCTCGAATTATGGATTACCACAAAATAACGCGAGAATCTCGTAATTGAATACAATATTGTTCGCCCTTATATTAGTCAATCTTATTATTCTGTGTCGATGGCTAAGTGGCGAATGGCAAAACGTTACTTTGGCATCCCTGGTTTGATATCGGATTAGAACAACTATTGGGTTTTATCTGCACAAAGAATTTTCAATATATATCCGGTGGAGTCTGTAACTGTTTTTTTTTATGCCTGATAGTTTAGCCTTTGACCACTATCTCACCTGATGGTAAGTGATGATGTGGTCGAAGATGTTGTTCAGTCTAACCTAGAACGTTGTATGGCCTGTGTACGTTGTATGGCAATAGACTCACTGCCTATTTATTATAAGGGAGCAAAACGTCCGCGAAATATGGATCTCTCTTTTCTTACCTCTGCTTACTATTTCGGGGATATACAACCGTACTGATATGTCATTGTGGTCTAGGTAATTGAAAGATTGTATTCTACCAACGAACATCCCTAAGGATGTCCCTTGAAGCTTTTTGCTAAGGAGGGGTTCTGCTGACGGCCGAAGCAAAAACTACACATCAAACTGTTTATCTGTATTCTGTATCTTTTGTTATGTCGTATGAGTGTGATATTATAACTGATATTTGTGTGTGTGTGTGTGTGTGTGTGTGTGTGTGTGTGAGGGTGTGTGTGAGGGTGTATGTGTGTGTGAGTGTGTGTGTCTGTGTGTGTGTGTTCCAAGTAGCTTATTGATATCTATAATATTTGAACGTCAATTAAGGCGTTGAAAAGTGTGAAGATTTCACTTGTATTATTCTTCATGGCATTTCTGAGGGGAAAGAAAATGACAAAACGATTCAACGATTGAACTAAATCAAATTATTATTGATATGCAAATGTTTTTTATTGTGACTTAAATAAATTACTATCGGTATAGCACAAGTTATAACCACACTATTTTGTTTTACAGAGAATTACTGAAGTCTAGGGACTTCTACGACAATCCTGCTATAGCAGAAGGTTTGGCTAAAGAGTCTTGGTTCACCAATAAAGAGATGCAGGTCGTTGAGAGAGAAGCAGAGAAAATACCTAGAGAGAGCATCTACCATATTGTGAAGAATGCCGGGTTCCTAGACCGTCATTAATACACGTTTGTTACTTTTATATATGTAATCTCAACAATACGTAATAGAAATCACCTCATTACCAGTTCAAAAGGGGGCAATTTACCCCTAACTATTTTAGTTTTGTAGCAATAGATTAAACAGTTTTAGATACTGAAGTTGAATGTACAAAGGTGCAGATTGTTAGATTCATTCTCTAAAAAAATATGTGTCAAATATTAACGAACACAATACTAAAATATTATGAAAAAAATTAAATAATATTTTAGATAAACATTTGAAAATAACACTTGTTATTTATATATATTTTTAAATATATTGAATATACATTTCTGCAGAGTAATTCCTTAATCTAAGATAATCTACATATTTGTCATGTATAATTTCGATTTGTTCCCATATATTATCTCCAAGGTTCATTCATCCGAAGAGGTTAACAGAAGGATATGTTATTTCCTTTTATTTCGGATAATAAAGTGTGCGAATTGTAATGCCAATCTGTGTTTGGCGAATCTAATTTCGATAATTTTAGAACATCGGATGACCAGATTTTGTTTCATATATAATTAAAAGATTTAGAGGATGCTCTCCCGAATCAACAAAGCATTTAGTCAGAATAAGGAAATTTGTCTCAAGTTCTGTCAAGGCCCATGTTTAAATTATAATAATTCAATTTCAATTTAAATTATAATATTACTAGCTTTCCGGGCGCGGCTCCGCCCGCGCGTATGTCGGTTATCGCGCGAAAACATTAACCTCTTTTTGCGCAGTCGGATAAAAACTATCCTAAGTTTTTTCCCGGGTCTCAAACTATCTCCACACCAAATTTCATTCAAATCGGTCCAGTAGTTTTGGCGTGAAAGCGTAACAGACAGACAGACAGAGTTACTTTCACATTTATAATATTAGTACTGATGTACAGTAATGCTTAATCTTCGAGACATGTAGTTTAAATTACCGCCAGGGTATTGTGCTACCATCAAAGGAACTATCTAATGGTACCACGGCAAATGAACGGTGTAATGTGCATTATGATTTGCTACCTTTTTTTATTTCTTGCACTGAAACTATCTTCAAAAAAATAAATACTTAAATTGTGTCTAATTCATTATTGTTTCCTACCAATTCTTCATTTATGATACATTGCCCTGAAATAATCTAAAATACCCCACATTATTTTAAAGTTTAAAGTTCAAATTCATTATTTTCCTAATTATTTTTGATTACTTATTATTTGCCGGAAAATACCTCCATAATTTTTTATGGTCAATCACAAATTCATTGTTTAATTAATTAGTAGTTGATGTATATAACACTGTAAGCTAGTTGGAAGTATTGGCCATAGGCGTTAGGTTCTAACGGTTCTATAGACAATAATAAATGACGATTTACTAATTGAAAGGTTTCATTTAAGTTATACTAAGCATTATTATAGGTTTTGCGAACGATTTACCAGTAGTTTACAAATATTGTGGTTTAGTTAACCAACTTATTATTTTAGGCTAACATTTACTCAACAAAATATAAAATTACAGGTCAGTTAAGGTTTTTATATATATATTTCAGTGTATGCATGTGTAGCGGTTTATCTAGTTTTAATTATCTAGTTCATAAGTATTGTAATGTTGATAGCCGATTTTTAATTTTAAGGCGCAAAGAAGCGCTTATGTTTACACATAATTTAAACTTTTTGGAGTGTGTATGTGTATTTATGTATAAATATTTTCCTGTTAAATTACTTAATTATGTTTAAGTTCACGTCGTCACCTTTATTTTTAATTAAGTGTAGATGTACATAATATAGTTATATTTTTACGTAAGAGATATATTTTTCAAATTATAAAATACATGTAAATTGTTGTATTAGTTTTTTAAGTTGTAATTTAGAATAGGGTTAAGTTTGAAGTATGGATTAATGTTTAATGCACTTTGGTATTTTTATTTGATATAATTTTAAGGTTTTATAAATTTATTTATAGTGGTAAACCGGTTTAGTACTAACGTATGTAGAAATGTAAAGAACAAAACAAGTAAAACTGTGATCTCGAACAATAAGTACGTCTTTGTAAGTTATTGTTTCAATTGTAAATATTTATTTTAATAAAAAAAATAAGTGTTAATTGTATGTTTTTATATGACATTCTGTTTGTCACATTCGGCACCATATGCAGGTTTTTTAAAACTTCTTCCTCTTTTACATGTGACCCAGCACTCGTGGACAGGTTTTTGCTCAAAATCTGAAAAAAAATATTTGAAAATTTACAATAAAGAAGCTAAGCTATCACTATATAAATATAAACATAATCGTCACGCCAATAAATCATGACATGTACCTACCTAGAGATTGAGGTCAACATTAAAATCACAATTGCATCAGCATGGTACCGACTTCAATCAGTTATTTAACAGTGTAGTAAGAGTCCGTATTTTAAATTGAATTACACAATCTGATATGTAATTAAACGATAACATCATCACGCCCGTATGTTGGTATATAGTTAGTTGAAAGCATGCCTATATGCTTATATTATTTTTATGTTATTTTGAAGGAACAAGCTTGAGGTCCATCTGATGTTAAGCGAACTAACCTCTGCCTATAACAGATGCATTTCGTCACAAGTCACGAATTGCACTGCGCCCGTCACCTTGAGACGTAGGTAGTTGTTATGTCTCATGTGCCTGTAATTTCACTGGCTCTCAAGGACTGCTGCCAGAACAAACTGGGAAGCCAGGAAATCCGTCGCCATGCTTGGCGACGGATTTCCTAACAGTTTGTTCTTCTTTCCTACTTGAGGGTGGTCCCTAGCCAGGCGGGCATTCGTAAAATGCCTTTCCACCATGCGGTGAAGCTCCAGCCGGGGCGGGATTCGAACCATGGTCCTGCTGCGCGGCAGTCCAATGCCACTGAGCTATCACTGCTTCAAAATATTTCGCCAATAATGATCCCATTCATATTATAAAACCTAACGCTTATACTTATATTTTAGTATGGACAAAATAAGGGTGTAAGAGCATATTAAATTAATTACTTTTAGTCGATATCACGATCGACAATGTAATAAAAAGAATAATTTTTGACATATTATCTAGATACTTGATACTTGCAAGTTTTGTCGATAGTGACCAGTATTGTATGTCAGTGAAAATCGATCGTGTCACCATCACCAAAACTCGAACTGAATTCTAACCTTGTCAAGTATGGAATAACTTGAATAAATTGTTGAAGTCAGAACATGAAAATGTGTTCTCAGAGTGTTTTGAATCAGCATGGGGCCGACTTTACAAAGTCGTTTCTATTCTTTATTAAAAAGATTTTAGTCAATCTTAAAAATATTTATTTCATTGAACCGATTTCCACCTACCGGGCAAGTCCCAAGTGTATTAAAGTAAGAATAATCCAACCTGCTAACCACTTAGAAATAATAAAAAATATTTTTTACCTTTACACAAAAAGTTTCAGAAAAAATTAATGCCTCTGACAGACAAACCGTTTTGTCAAAGCCACAACTTGAGAGAAAATTGAATACAGCACTTCTGAGAAGCGTAGGCGTAAGCCTTCGATATTCCGAGAAATATTGAAGAAAATCCCTGGAATTCTCACAATTCCTATTTACTCTATATCCCTTGGAATAGAACTCCAACGTACCATGGCGCCGCGCGCCGTGGCGTCAAAGCCTACTTAAGCTTGACCTCAGTCTGTCACACGATTACTTTAATCAACTCTTTATGTGGACGGGTCTTGGTAAATTGGTATCGCAACTCAAGGGAGATTCATAAACACGTGTAGGTACTTTTAGTAATAACTGTTATATTAACTGTGACGCAGGTCTAGACAATATAACAAGCGAACCGAACTGAATGACTCAACGCTATTTTGAAAAGCGATATTAGTTCTCAAAACGGTGATACATTCGTCTCATCTAGGGTTACTCACAATAAAAATAATAGATATTGTATGCTCTAAATCAGAATAACTGAATTTTATGTACTTAGGTATTAGAACACGCCTACTCACAAATAATTATTATTTCTCAAACATGCTTGGAAATGTGAGCATTATTTTGACAACCTTCTTCGAGATAAATCGAAGTTATTATTAGTATTATATTGTGATAATAGGTACTTTTGAACCATCATGGTACCGACTTTGACAAGTTATTTCACACTTTTGGGTGTTGAAGTCGGTTACATTTTTTGTTAAAAAATATTTTTTTCAATCTTTTTAGTGACCCTTGCTGCTACGGGATCGATTGTCATTCATTCTTAACGACTATATCATCAAAATAGGTACATATTTTTCAGTTACTGTAGTGTAACTCAAAAACGGCTCGACCGATTTTGATGAAATTTAAAATGTGACCAAACGACAAGCATCAGCATTCAAACAAAAAAAGAATTTTCAAAATCGGTTCACCCAGTCAAGAGAGTTATTCTGAGGTAACAAACATAAAAAAAACGCGCGAAGTGAGAACCTCCTCCTTTTTTGGAAGTCGGTTAAAAATGCCCCACAACCACGCGTTGAAGCTCAAACCTGGCGATGGAATTTAAACTATGACCTTTCCTGCACGGCATTTTGAGGTTATTGCACCGTCAATGAATTGTTAGCAACTGCATATTACCTTTCTTACTGTCACAATTAAACTCGTGCATATCGCAGGTGTCGATGAAGGTTCTCATCTCTCCGCATGAGTCGACGCCGCACACTGGAACTTGATCATGTTTGCAGATATCTGCTATCTTACATTCCTCAGCTAGCTGAAAGTATGAGCAAAATATGTTAGCAAAACGTTCAGTAAGTATATTTATAAATGTTAGCAACTACGAGTATATTGTTGGCAACAAAAAACAAGCAATGAAAAGTTGTCAATTTTTATAACCAAGAATCATTGATGAAATAGAGTTCTTGGACTGTGTTATAGGATATTTTAAATCTTTTATCAAAATTAGCGAAATTATTGTCTTTAGCTCAATTTACTTCGACTATAAATGATGATCTATCCGTTTATGACGGTTGAGCCACATTCCGACCTGTGCCGCCACGCCGTGCACACCTGTCTACAGCTCCGCCAGTATCTCCCAGTGAGACCGCAATAGTCCCCGCACTATTGCCGTCTCACTCGGGTCATCGTTCCGACGCTAGTTGCAGACCAGTGCCTTGGAATACGCAGTCCTGACGAAGTTTTGTTTTGTGTGCAGAAGCTGAGCAGCCGCCGACCGCCGTGCAACGTGAGCTACGAGCTCGCCGTGCCGGCGCGCAGAGGCGCTCTAAGACGTCAGGCATTACCACCTACCCAAGTCCCTTGTTTCGGAACAACATCATACCGGGCTGGTGGTCTTGTTTTGACCGCACTTTTCGGTGCGCATTTCACAACTCTACTACTCGACACAACATTGTAACAGTGCGCGTAACAACACACTTTGTGCTGTTAAGCGACGTCGTTCAGGCGTGGGGTAGCGTCAGCCAAACCCGTCTGAACGATCAAATCCGCCATTTGCTGCGGTCGCAGTGTGACACCCTACGGTGACAACGGCCACTGTTGTTGTTTTTGGTCTAACCTTGCACCGTGGCCTTTCCCGCTTCACGGGTCAGCCGAAGCAAGCTGGGCTCCGGGATAACTGGCCTTGGGGTCGCCCCTAGTCAACCCCGGAGCAGCATTAGGATCACCCCTCTCCGCCGAGAAAAAAGCTCGGAGAGGGTACACAACTAGGGCACACCATAGGTACTCACTCCCTCTCACACAAGTGAGCTCACGAGTTGCGAGAGGGAGACAGAACCCGTTAGGCCATCCTGAGTATTCCCCTCAGGATGCAACGTCCCTCTAACGGTGAGGTGGAGGTCCTTCAGACCTTCGCCCTCCGCTACCCCGAACTCTACGCTGATCATCAGCAATCGCTTAACGATGCAGAGAGTGCCCGCCTCACGGACACTCTCATCGCTCCCTCCGGAACTCCAATTCCGGAGGCCATCGTCCCTCCTCTGACCCGGTCCTTCTCAGAGGACAGCCCGACTTCGCCCGCTCCGGGCCCTGACAACAGACGCACGGTGGCAGCCCCTCCCCGTGAGAGGTCTCGCTCGCGCTCACCGATCGGGAGGCCAGCGAGCACCCGTCCCTCCATCGCCGTTGTCGAGCCCACTTCGGACTCCGAAACGGAGATGGATGTTGATCCGAGTCGTGCCTTACGCACTGACTCGGACTCCGATAACGACGGCTATACCGTCGTAGATAGAAAACGCAAGCGTGCTCCTAAAGCCGCTAGTTGCGCAACTTCCGCCCCTCCCGCCAAGGCACCCGCTAAGGCCCCCGCCTCCGGCAAGAAGCCGACCCCCGCCCCGCGCCCCGCGTCTCCTCCCTCCGCTCCGGCCACCACTGCCGCGTCCCCTCAGGACGCGAGCGCGCGCCGCGAAAAACCGCCTCCGCCCCTGTTCATTCAGGACAAAACCAAATGGGACATGCTGTCCCGTTTAGTTTCGGATCGTGGGATCCACTACACTAATGCCCGCTCCACGCAGCAGGGCATTAAAGTTCAAGTGTCCACCATTAGCGACCACAGAGCGCTAACAAAGCTCCTCCGTAAAGAGAGCATAAGTTTTCACACTTATGCGCTCGAAGAGGAGAAAGTCCTCCGAGTTGTCATCCGCGGTGTGCCCAAGGAGGTACATACCGATTCGGTATGTGCCGATCTGAAAGCACAAGACTTCCCCGTACATGCAGTTCACCGCATGTACAGCGGGAAGGACCGCAGTCCCTACGATCTAGTACTCGTAGTACTAGATCGTACACCTGAAGGCAAGGCCATTTTTAATTTAAAAAAGGTCTGTGGCCTCTCAGGACTCGATGTCCAAGCCCCATACAAAAATGGGAGTCCCTCGCAGTGCCATAACTGCCAACTATACGGGCACGCCTCCCGTTTCTGCTTCGCTCGCGCTAGGTGCGTTAAGTGCCTAGGCGATCACGCGACAGCAGCGTGCACTCGCACCCGGGATTCGCCGGACCCACCCAGTTGTGTTCTATGCGGTGCACAAGGGCATACCGCGAATTACCGTGGTTGCCCTAAAGCACCACGAGTGAACCACAGGGTGGCAAGGCATAGGCCGACCCGTCCCTCTTACGACCGTTACCAACGGGTAAGCCCTAAACTAACGGTAGTACCTGCCTCACAGGTAATACCCGCGCCGCTCCCAGCCCGTAACGCATGGTCTAAACCACCCAGTATGGTTAAGACCGTCGCTACAGCCCGCGCCCCGGCCCGCGCGCCCGCACCCGCGCCCGCACCCGCACCCGCCCGCGCCGCGGCCCCTGCCCGCGCACCGGCCCCGGCTCGCCCCGCGCTCCCGGCACCCGTTGCCAACACCATTCGCGCGCCTCCCCGCGCCGCTTCCCGGCCACAAGCTCCCCCTATGCCATTGATGGCTGCCCCTCTTCAAGAGGCAATCAACCTAGTCAGCGATCTGGCTATGTCGGTTGTCATCAATGAGGTACAAGAGCTATTCCACAAGATGCAATACGCTCAATCCCCAGCGGACGTGATCCAATACACATTGGAACACGCAAACTTACTAAGCGCCCTTAAGCGCTTCGTCCCCTAGGCCCCTCCCCAGTACAACCACTATGGGTAGTACAACCGAACGCACGAAACCGTACTCAGTTTCGTTAGCGTCATTTAACGCTGACGGCCTCTTCAGACAACGTGACCTCGTCCACGACTTCTGTTGTACCCACCTTATCGATATCATATGCGTGCAGGAAACCTTTCTAAAACCGGGGAAGGCGAACCCTAGGTTTGCCAATTACAGAACGGTACGTGATGATAGAGTGAACTCCCGTGGGGGAGGCACTCTTATCTATTACAAAAGGTCCCTGCACTGCATTCCCCTACCTACCCCGACTCTTGTTAATATGGAAGCATCTTGTTGCCTCTAGCTATGACTGGTCATCAACCTATAGTCATAGCGTCTTGTTACCAAGCTTGCTCCAAGCCGATCGTCCGAGCTGACTTAGAAGCCTTATTCTCATTAGGAAGCGCCGTCCTTCTGATTGGCGACTTCAACAGTAAGCACATCCTATGGAATTGTAACGTCAACAATCCCAAAGGTATTGCACTTGAAAACCTAATTGCAGAACTTAACTTTGACATAATTGCGCCCACTGAGCCCACTCACTACCCTTATATGGAAGACCACCGAGCTGACTTGCTTGACATGGCACTACTCAGAGGCGTAACACTCCGGTTACGCTCCATAGAAGTGGTTCACGAGCTTCACTCTGACCACCGACCCATTATACTGCGACTAGGTCCCGACCCAACGACTGACCTCCCCCGCCCCACTAAGACGATAGTGAACTGGAAGCAAGTAGGCGATGCCCTAAAGACTATCAGTTCACCGGACCTTGACAAGATCCCTGACGACATCCTGACAAAAGATGACGTAACCCTTGCGATCGATTCGTTCACCAATCACCTCTCCACCGTAGTAGGTGCATCCGCAAAGGAGGTCATAGTGCCGGACGACCGGCGCCTTGTCATTCCAGCGGATGTGAGACGATTGGTGACGGAGAGTAAAGCAGTGACCCGACATTACGACTCTTACCCCAGTAAAGAGAACAAAACTAAGAAACGCCACTTTGAACGCATGGTTCAAAGTCGCATGTCTGAGTTGCGTGATCAACAATGGGGCGATAAACTTTCAAACCTCGTGCCAAGCCACCATGCTTACTGGGACTTGGCGCGAGGTTTGAAAGGAAGTAACCATAACGACATGCCTCCCTTATACAGACCAGTCCCACTAGTCCCAGCGTTCTTTGACGAAGACAAAGCTGAGTGCCTAGCTGATAGCCTAGAGGCTCAGTGTTCCCCTAACGTAGATCACGTTGACCAAGCTCACCTCGACTCGGTGGATGCTGAAGTCGAACGTAAAAGCTCTGTGGTCACCTCTGAACTCCCACCAATCACTTTAGCGACTTACGCTGAGGTGGAGAGACTGATCAAGGCCCTCCGACCGCGCAAATCCCCCGGTGCCGATGGCATCTCCAACAGGGTTCTTAAAACCCTCTCTCCTCCTCTCATCCATCTCTTAGTCAGCATCTTCAATGCTGCTATGAGCCACTGCTTATTCCCAGACACCTGGAAATGTGCAAATGTCATTGGCATTCACAAACCAGGCAAAAGCTCATCTGACCCCACCAGCTACCGCCCCATCAGCCTCCTCAGTGCCTTAGGCAAACTTTACGAGCGGTTACTTGCAAACCGTCTCCAGTCCCATGCTAAGGAACACCACCTTATCCCAGATGAGCAGTTTGGCTTCAGACCCGGACACTCATGCGTCCAACAGGTGCACCGCCTCACGGAGCACATCATTGAGGGCTTCAATAAGTACCCCAAACCCCAGACTACGCTAGCAGTCTTCCTCGACGTAGCGAAAGCTTTTGACAAAGTCTGGCACAATGGCTTGATCTACAAGCTATACCAATTTGGCGTGCCAGAACGTCTTGTGCTCATCCTACAAGACTTCCTTAAAGCCAGAAGCTTTCGCTATCGCGTGGAAGGCACCCTCTCCTCCCCCCACCCAGTCAGAGCCGGAGTCCCTCAGGGCTCCGTGCTATCACCTATTCTCTTTGCACTGTATACCAGTGACATCCCACGCTCTCAGCCCAAAGTATTCCTAGCCCAATATGCGGACGATACCGCCATTTACACCACTGGGTGGCATATCAACAGACAGTCCTATTTCGTCATTCAACGGGCCGTCACCGAGATCGGTGACTGGTTCCGAAAATGGCGCATCGCGGTCAACCCAGCTAAAAGCACAGCTATGTGCTTTACTGAGAAGACACGCTCCCCTTACCCGAAACCGCTTATTTTGTTCGACGAACCCATTCCCTGGGTTCCTAGAACAAAATACCTCGGAGTCACCCTTGATCGTCATCTCACCTTTAACGATCACATAACAACCGTCCGTAACAGAGCGGCCTTCGTAATGGGTCGCCTTGGTCCCCTACTTCGCAAAGAGAGTAAAATGTCTCTTAGTAATAAGAAGACACTTTACACTGCCTGCATCCGCCCCATCATGACTTACGCATCAGTAGTGTTTAGTCATGCAAGTGAGGCCCACCTTCATAAACTTCAAGTCATCCAAAACCGTTTTCTTCGTAATGCAACCGGCGCCCCGTGGTATATCCGGAACACCGAGTTGCATTGCGACTTAAACCTTCCCTCTTTAGCGCAGTTCAATAAGGACTGCGCCCGCCGATACTTTGATCGAGCGCCCCACCACCCGAACCCATTGGTTGTCCAGGCATTGAACTACTCGACTGCCTCTTCTATCCCATTTTTCAAACCCCCCCGTCGCCGACCACGGCAGGTATTAGACGACCCGGATGACCCCATCGCAGCCATTACATTGGCAGCTTTAGCGTTATCCGCAAGTCGTCGAGGTAAAATCCCCAGGTGTGAGGTAATTAGAGGTCACACAATCAAACACCGAGCCCGCCGGCGAGCTCGAGGCAAAAACAAGGTCACGATAAATTGCTCTCCAAATAGTCAAAGAGTATTATTCAGTAGGGCCCAATTGTGCAACACTGCAGTTGCACAGAGGCATTTTGCTCCGATCCCCCCCATGTCTCTCGACAGCGAGACAAGCCGAGGTCCGAACCACAGTGGTGCCCTTGAGCTCGCTGTCAACCCCTCCTATAGTAGCGGCACGTTTTCGGCGTCCGCAGGAGACGGAGGTAGAAAGCGCTTTTCGCCTTCTACGCCCGTCTCGGGAGAAGTGCCTTCGGCACTTCTCCCTCCCGGGCTATTGTAGGGCCAGGCCCTCGCCCAAAACCCGGTGGAGCTGGACGACCGCACAGGCGGTAGCCAGCATCTATGTCCTCCCTAAACAAAAACAAATTATGACGGTTATATAATAAAAACGTCAGTTTTCATTCGAACTATGACTCTTTTTCATTCAACTTGGTAGGCCAAATTAGCAAACTATGTCGGGAAATGCTATTTTCCTTGAGTTTTTCTTTTCGGCTTCAGTGAGTGATTTGTTCGAGTCCCGCTCGTGGTTATTTTATTTCTCTTTATTATAAGCTAATTTTTAGCAGGCGTTATAGCAATTTAACAGCTTGTTTTTCCTAACTGCATTTCGTAGCAATCAGTAACTGCCCTTTGCCATTAAAAGTGTTTATTTCGAAAATTTGAATCGATAGTTACGTTCAATGTTAAAATGTGTTAAGCCAAATAGATTTTGGTAGCAACAAAGTCAAGTGTTGGCCTTCATGTCAAGCCCATGTGATACAGAATACATAAAGTCTAACAAAACTCAGCCTACTGCTAAAATTCCCTGCAAGGTCCAGATCTTATATATTTGATCCCCTTTTACTGTATCAATTTTTGCATGCGGAATCCCCATAATATTAAATAACATTTTATTAAAGGGGAGTTACTGCGCATCCGACATCATATCATTACCCGACTGGTATGAGGCCCGTAATATGATTCGTCAGCTGTTAGAGATTATACTACGACTGAAAATCTCTAAGGAGTTTTTGAGAGTTGGCTTTCACTAATCCACCCGACGGCAACGGACATAACTGGTCAGAATGGAACTCCAGACTAAAACGGAGAATAAACCAGCTCCATACCGCAAATCCGCATTCCATCCCAATCTGCCGATCATTAATGGAACAAACGGTCGTAGTGATGAGTAGTGACACACAGTCAAAAAGAGCAAAGGGCCGGCTTATCAGTCTCCAAGTTGGCGTTCAGATCAGAACGCAAACCCTGTTATAAAAGTATTTGTAACGCATGTTACAAAAGTACGTGGCAAGCCTGTTAGGGGTTGACTTAAACCTCTTGCTTCGTTTGCCCTGATAGATAGAT
Organism: Plagodis dolabraria; assembly: GCA_963854805.1. NCBI lineage: Eukaryota > Metazoa > Arthropoda > Insecta > Lepidoptera > Geometridae > Plagodis > Plagodis dolabraria. The sequence continues at coordinate 20,192,382 of OY978460.1, read as the reverse complement.
AGATAAATAGATAACACTTTATTGACAACACCATAATAACAAAAATAAACTTATCACTAAAACATAAAACCAAGTGTATCAATGGGCGGTCTTATCGCTCAGAGCTATCTCTTCCAGACAACCCATCAATAAAGATATGGTCCAAATATTGGTTGGGGTGTCTCATATTCTAAACATCATCTGATCAGCTGATAGAAAATTGTATTCTGGAAGAAGACAAAGTTGTCTCCCTCCAGAATACACAGGACAGTTATTAAAAAATCTACCATGAATTTAAGCGACTATTATCCACGTGACCTAAGCCGCAAGTATATAGCAGCCAGGTATTAGATTAAAACATTGGGCCGACCTTCGACTTATGACTTCATAATAACAATATGAAAATTTTAAAGAATATTTAAAATATATAATGAACTTTTATTTTGACTTTTTTATTTTTGTTTACATTATAAAATACACACTACAGACACATGGTTCTTGCTGTTTTTTGATTTGTTTAAGTTTTAATATTCAATTTTCATTTTTTTATACATTATCAGTTATCTCACTCCATGCATCATTTACTTATTTACAACTAAGATGTTAATTGTTGTCAACTTATGTTCTATCTTAAGTTCTATCGCCCTGGAAGGATGATGACATCTTCAGCCTCCAGCAACCGTGCAGCCATTATCATAGCCTCGAAGTGGTTCATGTGCGCTTCGTCTACGAGAAGACGTTTTTCTCTGGCCATGAACCTATTCGCCAAAAGGTTCGTACTTTGGATTTTACTCCGTCGCCTATGGCTGCGGTGGATCTTGTCTCCCAGATTTTAGGCTACTTCGGTTGTGGTGATGACTATGATGTCCTTAACAGCATCAAAGTTGTCTACGTCTACTATCCTAGTTGTTTTGCCGCTTCCGGGGACTCTTTGATCCAGGTGATACTTGGCAACGTCCAGTGCATATTTTAATTTTTTTACCTTGGTTTTACAGAAATGTTAAAGAGTAGTAATCATTTCTAGTATGGGCACATCAGGAAGTAATGACATAAACAAAGCTAAAAGTGTGACTTGCAGGTGAAGGGATATCTATAGGGACAGAGAAAGGACAAAGAAAAAAATTAGGAGTGCGTAAAGAAGGATATGTGTGGGACGGATGTGAGAAGTGAGATGACTAGCAAAAGAACATACTGGAGGAAAACACATAATGTCCTTACCCTACCTAATATGAGATAAGCAGATGATGATAAATACTTTTTATTTGCTCACCTTCGCACTCTCAACGTGTCCATAGCAATATTCCAATACTGTACATAGCATCAACAAAATAACTCTCAACAGCATTATTTTGTACAACACACTTTCACATATTTACTGCTGTTTACACGTAAGTACATAGTTTGTTATAGTTATTTCTGAGTAATAAAAGAAATATTGTAACGTTTTGAAATACCTATACCAGAGTCAAATTAGATTTACGAAATTTAGAAATTGCATCTCGGTTTATGAGGCATTAAAAATGTTTCTGTTAAATAGTCATTGCGTAAATTGCAACTTGAAGCTGTTTCTTAACTAGTTTCTGTGGGATATAGAAGGCAGGATGGCTTGGCAATATATAAAGTTGAAATCTTGATGGGCTGATTAGGTGATTGATGATTAGGTCGTATATGATGAACAGGCTTATTATTATATGGTAAAATCAGGGCACTGAGAAAATTATATAGGTTCTGACCATAAAACCTCCTCTTAACTTAAAAATTGCTTCCTTAAGTATATCGCATTGGAGTCACTGAAAAAATATTTTTTCAGTGACTCCAATGCGTAACATTCAGTTTTTGGTCCACTTTTTGGACACACACGAGAACCCGTGACGTATATACGGACAGACAGACAGTAGAGCGATATGACCACACGAGTGGTTTTGTTTCACCGTTTGGTTATGGAACCCTAAACAGGTTATAAATTTAAATGATCACATAATATTATAGAATAATAAAAATATTAAAGAATTTAATTCATAGTACATTATGCAACAAGTGTGCGAAGTTGTTTATTACAATCTAGACGGGTTTTAGGCCTGAGATCGAAGATCGAAGACCTAAATGGAGTAGAGATTATGTAGCTGATACAAACAACGCGCATGAGTTTCATACGACGTTATTCAACACACTGGCGAGGAACGAATACGAAAATATTTTCTTGATCCTATTGATGGCAATTATAATCTGATATAATTAAATCTTCTAAAGTTCTACTTCAGTAGGTAAAAAACTCTTTGGTTTGTTTTTATATGAAAAACGAACGAAACAAACTACGATCTCCTTGGTGAGAAATGTGTAAACGTTGTTTTTTTTCTATTTAAAATACTAGTGCGGTAAAGTAAACAAAAAGCACGAGTGCGTAATAGACACTAAATACGGTGCATTTAAAGGCACGTTACAAGAGAGTGTGTTTAAAAAGTTATTTTAATTTGCAATGCTAACGTAAAATGACCATGAAATAAAATTGCATTTATATTAAATAATGTTTATTTAAGATAATTACAATCTGTTTGGTTTATTGTTTATGTTGCAATCGGTCCTGTACTCTGGTTTCTTGAAAGACCTTCCTCTTTTACACGTCACCCAACATTCATGTATAGGCCTTTGTTTGAAATCTGCAAAATATATTATGAAATAAAATGTACATATAATTTTAATCTATTAAAAGTTATGTATCTACCTTACGAATCTAACGTGAACCAGCAAGCCAATTATGGAATTTGTTACTAACAAAATCTGATTGAAATCATAGAAAAATGCACATTTGATACTAACTTTTCTGTGGTGATAATTTTGTTAATAACTAAGTATATCATTAAATATTATTTTAAAATGAATTCGCCACTTTGTTAATGTATGTATTATTTGTCAATATGTTCCCTAGTCTATAACGATTTCCCTTAACGATTAATTTACAATAATTTATTTGACTTTACTTTTCAGCGAGAGTTGTGGGTAGATCCTACTTGGGAACATAGCAGTCTAGATTAATCTCTCGTACAGGCAGACGTATTGGTACATAGAATATAGTGAGCTAAGTGGATATTGCCGGAGTTATATTTTAAATAACCTCCGTCGATTATACTTGTTATTAATAGATGAACTTCAATTGATAACAACTTTAGTTAGTAACAAATGTCAATACATACTCACGAAACTGCTATTTTTCTATGAATTTAATCAGATTTTTTTAGTAACAAATTACATAAACCAGCAGTTACTAAAAAATAAGTGAAAACATACGTGGGTGTTTATCGTTTGGAATAATTAATTGCATTTATTTATTAATCATTTGTTTACAGTAATCTGTGTGTATTGTGGCGTACTGATTGGCTTTCAAAGCACAATAAGTGTATAAGGGCAATATGTGGACTGCCACAAACAGAATTAGCCAGGTATACCCAAGTATCTGTGTAGTGTAGTGTGTCATCACTAATGTATTAAAGAGTGTAAGACACAGTAGCAAGTGAAATTACTGGGAAACGAGATATCAAGACCATTTCTCGATTGTGTTTGAGAATGTCCGCCTGGCTAGCTACCACCCTCAAGAAGAAAAATCTGTCGCCAAGTACCTAACGGTGTGTTTCAGAAGCTGTCCTTGAGAGCCAGTAGTTTTAGGTTAGCCTGAACAACATCTTCGACCACATCATCATCAGCATAAAAAAGACATATATGTATCACCAATCCACAGCATTAAAAAAAACTGAGTTGAATTCAGTTCCATAGATTTCATTACATGCTATATATAACATATTAAAGTGAACTTAGTAGAAGCGTTGACAAAAAATGCTGGAAAGTATTTGAGATCGAATTGGTAACATACCTTTTTTACTGTCACAGTTGAATTCATGCATATCACAAGTGTCAATAAAGGTTCGCATCTCGCCACAGGAATCGATGCCGCACATGGGGACTTTGTCGTGTACACACAGGTCGGCTATCTTGCATTCTTCTTCGTTCTGGAATCAAACAAATTCAACCGAGTTCATGAAGTCTTCTTGCCAATTTAACGCCATGATTACCAAAGAGGTAGCAGTCATACTAGTTACCAACAGCAGTCACCCATCCAACTTATATATATATATATAAATACCATACAAGCCTTGTTCCGTTACAATGAAACTAAAAAAAATATGGGTACATATCTTCTTACTTTTAAACGCACGGTCTCGCTCGCGTGGGCAAAGATGTAAATGATTAAAGTGATAATGATGATGGTTAAAAGTATCCTATGTATTAACTCAGGACCTAACAACTATCTATATTCCAAGTTTCATCCAAATTTATTCAGCCGTTTCAGCGTGAAAGAGAGTGACATAGGTACACACCCATATCCTCACTCATTCATAAACTTTCGTAGGTATTTATTAACCAAGCGAGAACTTAATTCGAGCGAAGCGTCTATGCTTTAACTTACACTAAACTGCTTTTGCGGTAATTTTTCAAAATGACATTGAAAAATCATAACTTTTTCGTTACTATAAACAAGAAGCAATTTTTTGTCAGAACAATTGATGCATACGAAAACTTTAAGATACTGGAATGACAAAGTGTAAAATAAAATTGAGTTGCTATGCTATGGAATATAACTTTTGGATTTTGTGACCCATTCCCCCGTCAGCGTGCGGAGTGAACCTTTATTCAATTTGAAGCTATGTAAGAGCAGACTCGCGAGTTTTACAGCTCCGAGAGCCACTAGTATTATTTGCATGACTTATGATTAACCTCTTACCTTAATAGATTCACTGTGACAGTTCACATAGGCTATGTACGGAATCATAACTGAAATAACGAGTGCATATTACATTTTTAAAGAATAATACGGGATTACTCACGCAGATAAGCGAGATAAATCCGTCTATAGTGTAAGTTAACAATGCTAAGCAAAACGTTACTACGAGCATCCCGAACAGTCCTTGAAAGACCATTGGATGTCCAAAGCGAGAAGTTACCGAAAGCGACCAAAACACTCCATGAAAAAGACCACCGGATGTGCAAAGCGAGATGTTACCGAAAGCGTCCCGAACACTGCTTGAAAAACATCATCGGATGTTTAAAGCGAGAAATTACAGCGAGGGTCTCAAACACTATGAAAAAGACAACCGGATTTGGAAAGCGAGATGTTACCGCGAGCGTCCCAAATACTCCTTGAAAAAGACCACCGGATATGCAAAACGACACGTTACCGAAAGCGTCCCAAACAGTCCTTGAAAAAGACCACCGGATGTGGTCGCAACTTTAGTCAAATTTAATCTGCTTATCTACGTGAGTAATATGGTATTTTTCTTTAAAAGTTAGTGAGAACGACGTTAATATTCCTAAGAATGCAAATTACAAATTATATTTCACACTAAACGATATGTGTATAAAGTCTTCTAAATATTTACCCAACACAATCAACATAGTGCTGCGTCATAATATTATAGTTTTATGATTTATATTTCATCGGTTTTGCCATTTGGGTATTTCAAACTAAAATGAAATAGAAACATTTTGTTTTTATCACCACAATAAAGTGTATTGGTCAATCGAGCAATCTTCTGAAAATGCACGGTTTTGCATGACTTAATTCCTTTTACTTTATTAAATATATCTGATAGGCTAGCCTTTGACCACTATCTCATCTGATAGTACCTAAGTAATGTGGTCGAAGATGTTGTTCAGACCAGAGAATTGAAATAAAAAATAATCTTAGGTTCAGGCTATTACTAGCTCTCAAGTGCAGCTACCGGAACACATCGTCCGGTGCTTGGCGATAGATTTTCTACTTGAGGGTGGTAATAAATAAATAAAAAATCAGCTAGGTGCGAGTCGGACTCGGGCACGAAGGGTTCCGTACCATTAGCTATACAACATGAGACTTCATATTTGAACCATTTTTTGATTTAACGTGCGCGAGTCCGACTCGCACTTGGCCAATTATTTGTATTTGTTGTTATAGCGGCAACAGAAATACATCATCTTTGAAAATTTCAACTGTCTAGCCAACACCATTCTTGAGATACAGCCTGGTGACAGACGGACGGACGGACAGCGAAGTCTCAGTAATAGGGTCCCTTTTTACCCTTTGGGTACGGAACCCTAAAAAGTACTGGTGAGATCGTTACGGACTTTGCATTTTCATGTGAATGCTATATGTATATTCTGAAGCCGTAGACGATTTTACAAAATTTGTAAAATTGTTATCCAGCTTAACCCTTTACTGCGCTGATCATTTCGAGAGGTTTATAATATAATAAATAGTTATACCTATCTTACTATTTAATGATGTTAGGGTCCCATATGAGAAAACGGGACCTTTTATCAAGCTTCACCTACCCTTCCGTTCGTCAGTCAATCAATCCGGTCGTCCCACGAATAAAGATTTGTATCTATTCACTATTATGAAACTTTTAACAGAATATTGTATACTTGTGGCCTTACTATGAGGTCCCCATTATAACGAAACTTGTTTAAGTCCTATTTTAAATACCTACATAGGTACACATTTCATATTGAATGCTATTTTAGTACAAAAACTAATGTAACATTTTTAAAGGCCGGGTACAGCAGCAGTACTTATAGGTACAATCAAAATGTACGATATGCTATATAGTATATTTTTATGGTGTATTTATTATGTGACTAGGCGTGCAAATTGCGTTAGTTTGAAGAGAGTGGCTTATCGAAGCCCCTAATTCAATCACTCCAGTTAATAACTATAAATCATTATCCGAGAGCAGCAGGAGACCACGTTGGTTTGATACTTTAACAGCCAACCGAATTTCTTGTCAAAGAACTATTGGTAAATCAGTACTAATATTATAAATGCGAAGGTAACTCTGTCTGTCTGTCTGTCTGTCTGTTACGCTTTCACGCCAAAACTACTGGACCGATTTGAATGAAATTTGGTATGGAGATAGTTTGAGACCCGGGAAAAAACATAGGATAGTTTTTATCTGACTGCGCAAAAAGAGGTTAATGTTTTCGCGCGATAACCGACATACGCGCGGGCGGAGCCGCGCCCGGAAAGCTAGTAATTAATAAATATTAATAATTTTACTATATAGTAACATACTATATAATAAAATTATTACAATATTTGTTTAAATTACGTTGGTGACAAGCAATAGCTCGGGAGAGGCGGAATTATCCAAGCCCTTTACCCGCCTGGGCATTCGCAAAATTTTTCCTACCACCCTCAAGTAGAAAATCTGTCGTCAAGTACCTAACGGTGTATTCCGGCAGCTGTGCTTGAGTGCCAGTAATTCTAGGTTAGCCTGAATAACATCTTTGTCCACATATCTCGTCACTTACCATCAGGTGATATATTGGTCAAAGGTTAACGTATCAGGCAAAAAAAAAAACTTGAGTTTTCCTTGTGAGCGTTGTAATATTATGTGTGGGAACTTGATTAAAAAACCGCACACAATTAACTAAAAAGGAACTTTTATTTGTCTTTCAGAAGTTATCGAATTCATTTTGTCAAAATTTGGTGTCGATGTTCTTGGAAAAACATCCCAATATACTTCTAGTTTACGAGGGAACAAGATTAAAATAAACTCTACGGGTAAGTTACAAGCTAAGCCACGAGGAAAGGATAGTTAAATTGTAGATAAAGTATAATTCATTTGTAGTTACAGAAGTGGGCAAGCACAACCGTTTTAATTATGAAGCATTAGAATGATTTCATTATTTATTTGGTAAAAAGTTATTAAGTACTTACAAAAAAAATTTGATTTTATTCGTAACAGATAACGCCTACGAAGCTATTTAAAAGGTCAGGATTACTCAAGAAAATGTAATAAAGTAAGATTTATTCATGATTCTATTTAAATAGACACTGACCTTTCCGTTAAAGAACATTTGCAAACATTAGTAAGATTTTTGAAGAAAAATTTTGCAGCCAAACAATTATTAAACTGACCATGACTGATGAGAGAATAAAGATTAAACATTTTTACATGACGTAAGTAATTAGAATCCTACTCAGGAGTTCGAAAAATTACGCGAAATGTCGCCAGATATCTGTGAGAGCCATAAGATCTTCAAGAGGTCTTCAATCAGTGTGTATCTCCAGTGATGCAACACGGCACTGAGACGTGGTCCGTAATTGTGGCTATTTTAAACAAGTTCTCTGGACAGTCACACTATGTGCTATGGGAAGAGCTATGCCACGGTAATGTTATCTATACAGTATCTTAACTCGGCTCTGTCATTGAAATAACTACCTACAGCCGCGCTGTACGTAAACATGCGATAGGGCTACCTGCCTCCAGTATTTTAATTACATTTGCCTACTCTGTGTTACCATTTAGTTTTGTGAATGTAAATTTACTTTTTTTATATAAACAAATAAAATTCTTTGTGAAATGAACAGGAAGTGTTCACTAAAACTGCGTGTTGTTTTTTGACTAAATCTAATTAAAAAATCATGTTTATATCGGAATAAAAAATGAGTCATAAAAATTTTCGACCGAAAAATATTTGTGAGACGTACGAAATGCTTTATTATTAAATTTTAAAGTATAAAAAATGCGCATCCTAATATATATCTTATAACTACATATTTCACTCGTGTCAATCACTTTAATCTATTCACTTTTTTTATTAATCGAGACATTTTTTTCGGGGGATTAAAGGAAATACTTGTCCATTAAAAATACACACATTATGTACCGTCAACTATGTTGACTATAAAATAATTTTGTTTACTAGTAAGTAAAATTATTTTATAGTATTACCTTTAAGTTTCCAGGTTATCTAAAAAAAGTTATCTCTGGATGCGTTTTTGACGAATCCATGCAACCAAAAACAGCACAATATAACTCGTCATATCAAATATGTACATAAACTTATTTTTAGTGAAAAACTCACGCGTTTATTGTTAGCAAAATAACACACCGTCCATTCGTCACTGCGGCACAGACGCGACTGTCTGCGTACCAAGCGCAGGCCGAGATTGAGGCGCGTAGGTATAACTCGCGTTTCGTCCGTTTCTATTAAGTTGAAATACTGTATAGATAACATTAACGTGGCTATGCTATAATAAAGGTTGTCAGGATGAGATCGCTTAGTGATAAGACCACCCTTTGTACCTTAGTATTGTATTGATTCTTGGTAAATTTCTGTTTGAACGGTGTCAATAAAGAGCTATCGCGTTGTGTCGTATGCTTAGTTTCACTGCTCGACTAAATCCGAAACGAGGAAATTGGCAAAAAAACAATATCTTAAAAATCTATATCAGCTCTTGGAATATTCCACTTGAAATGAGCTGGCCACTTTGCTGATAAACCAATAACCATTCTCGAGTGATTACACACTATACGGGAAAACGAAGAGTAGGTACTACTGGGGAATGCTTTTCCATCATTACTGTCAATATATATTTTGTTTATGATAGCAGATAGTGTTTACAACTTTAAACTAATTACAGTTAGGAACAATTGTTTCTATGAATAAGTCAGAATAATATGTGTAGCGCTCATGGCGTAGCGTGCCTAGTCGTTTAGTCATTCTTAACCGATTAACTTGCAACGTCCACTGCGGTTATTGATTGTATGGGTATCCACATTGTAGTGTAGTATATACCTCTCAGCGCTTCCATGCTTCGGAAGGCATGTTAAGACGTCGATCCCAATTATTGTCTTAGGATGACAGTTGAAGTCGATGTAGTAATGTGGTAGGGCATTTTAGCAATAACAATAATTGTATGTTCAAGAAGCTGCACTTGAGAATCAGTAATTCTAGTTTTCAAGAGTTAGCCTGAACAACATCTTCCTTATCATCATTTACCAATTTGAGAGATACTGCGCGTCTACTTTTGTAATTATAAAATTAACACAATATTGAATTCGAGAAAATTCATGTTCACAGCAGAATATAATTTAACAAAAGAAAAAAAAAACATGTTAATAACTCATACTAGGTACTTATATAGTTAGGAAATAAATCATTTATGCATGATTTCTATCCAAAAACAGATTTAATAATTAATTATATATGCGTAACAATTTAGTTTCGACATAATAAACAAACATTTTCATGCTTTTTGTCTCAATGGTTGTACGGGAGCCATATATAAATATTTGTATAAACTCCCGATTCCACGTCTTTCAAAACGTGCGAGTTAAGTGGGGGCAGTCAAAAATAATTCCCACGCTAGCTCCGCCCATGCGGCGCAACGATCCCCGCTGCACCGAACGAGGCGATGTGCAGCAGCGGCGCACGCGTCTCGCTTATAAACATATTTGTATACTTGATATTAGATTCGCGAACACAGATACCATTGAGACGATTTCAACTTTTTTTATAATCTTATTCACGTGACGAATTTCGATATATAAAGTAGTCGCTAAGCGACCAAAAGTCTCAAAAAAAAAAAAATTTAGTATAAAAAAAAAAAAAAAAAAAAAGATATATAAAGTAACTTTGTATATACTGCAATTGATGTCACGTTTTTATTTTTATCAACATTACAAATATTTCTTAGTAAGAAATTGATTATTTGATTTACTTTTCAAAATTATTCTTACGGTCGACAGACTTATTACTTATTACCATATGTTCATGTCTGCTCGACTTTATTGGTATATATTATTGGTATATCATATTATACATATTTAACTGACTTCCCAATAGAAAGAGGGTTCTTAAATTGACTTGTCTATTATTTATTTTATGTTTGACCACACATAACTTTTTTACTGAACCTTACAATATAGAAGATTATTTGTTTGCTAGTACAGTTTAACTCTTTATTGGTTTCATTTTAATTTCATCAACACCGGCGAACGGTTTGCCAGTTACAGTCAACTTACTAAAAGTAATTTGCCAAAATGCCTTGACGATCGCAGTGCTTCTAGCAACTAATGTAAGTGGCAACTATGAATATAGATGAAAGTTATTGTTCAATATTGATAAAAACACAAATTTGAGATCATATTGAACCGATATCAACCAGTTATTTCAGACTGTTTAATTTAAAAAATTGTTTTCATGTCTTTTTTTTTTAAAGTTTCTTTGCTATGTTGTTGCGTCGCAGTCTCCGTGTTTATAAAAAAAAACATACTGCACTAAACCAACATAAGTGAGACAAGGGTCGGAATATGATGGTGGTACATAACAGCCCAAACGGCACGATATATATTGATAAATGGGGTGTTTTTAAATTCTCCGTAGTAACGAAAGTAATGTTACTTGGCATCCGCGTGGACGATAATTTATGAATGAATCAACATTGTTCTCAGTATCTTGGAATGTGATTAATCAGATTACATGTTACACATCATTAGAATAAAGTAAAATACCATCAAATTGAATGAGCAAAATATTATATTATATTCGGTGAATATGGGTACAATTGACCTGAAATAAATGGATTTGATTTGATTTCATTAAATGTTAGTTGTGGGCAATATATTTTACCACGACTCGTCATACAAATATGAATTATAGTTTTTCATAACTGTGCTACTGTACACGTTCCCATAATAATATAATGCAGGTTGTTTTTTTTATTGCTATCATATAATTTTTGACTATTAATTACTTATGTTGAAAATATGTTCGTAATTCGTATACATCCTATTTCGTTTAATTTTTCAGTTACAGTGGTTAACAGAAAGGTGTTATTTTACTACCACTCTGCTTTCATATACCAACTATGGTAAAAATTAGACCAACCAGATATATATCTAGCCACTTCTAAACAGCAGGATAAGATTTTTTTTTACCAAACTTGCAGAAGAGTCTACATACGCAATTGTAAGGGCCTTAAACTTTGGGATATTTTATGAAAAAAACACACAGCTGCAGAAACATTGTAGGGAACATGTTATACAGGCTTTTTTAATGAAACATGGCAGACAAGTGAGAGGTACTGGAACAGGTGACTAAATTAGACTTTAAAATAAAAATAGTGGATTCTTAGATTGTTAGTAAGTGGTATAGTCTACAGAGGTTATCGACAAATTAAGTTAAGATGTATATAAATTAACAAAAAATCATTTATAAAATAAAAAATATATTGTTTTCAATTTATACAGTTTTAATGATATGCAAAAGTGTGCGTGAGAAATAACGAGTATCGGAAACGGAAAGTCAAGTTTTTTTTCAAGTTTGCAGTCCCCGTGACCACGATCACTGCAAAGTGTTTGAAACGTCAGGACAAAAATAATGATAAATATACGAGATTTAAACCGTTTAATGTTGTTTAATTACTATGTGTAACAATCGCGAAAACCTAAGACAACATTAAGTTAAGAGCCCTTATTCCAGCAAAGCCATTTTACAGCCCTTTTCTCAAGGCTGGTGCGGCTAAAGTATAAAAGTTTTTGTTTTTTAAATGATGCAGGAAGAAAGTTTATTGTTTTTGTAATTGAGTGCATTAGCCAAAACAATCTCTCGGTATGATATCGCTACCCTTCTATATTTCTAAATATGATTACAAGCACTATCGCGTGCTAAGCGAAATCATATCAAACAAATTATTGGAGTACAAAATTATATGCCCAAGGCGGGAATCGAACCCGCGTCCTCCGATATCGCGTTCGATTTCCGCCTTGGACATAAAGTTTTGTACTCCAATAATTTGTTTGATATGATTTCGCTTAGCACGCGATAGTGCTTGTAATCATATTTAGAAATATAGAAGGGTAGCAACATCATACCGAGAGTTAAGTGTTTGAAAAAACACTTCTTTCGATCAGATGAAGTCTTGTAGTCTGGTTGATGGCCGCGCACCGTCCCCTATGATGGTTAAAGTAATACAATTGGAGCACAAAGTTTCGGCAGAAATGCCAATGTCCAGGTGGCTGAGATGGTGTTAAGCATCCGACGCGATATCGGAGGACGCGGATTCGATTCCCGCCTTGGGCATAAAATTTTGTACTCCAATAATAAAATTTGTTTGATATGTATCTATCTATCTAAAGCCGTTCCGCCAACAGGGCAGTTATACAAATATAATGAACCAAGGTATGCATGCACAAAGCAGGTATACAAACTACAAAACTAAGTTATTTGCCTATATGTATACAATTATGGTTAGAAGGACATAATCAAATATAGATACCTACATAGTAGTCCATTTAAATGTTACAATTTAAGGACCGAATATTGCAATTCCTAGAGGGCGCAATTTTACTTTTGAGACAAATCTAAGTTTGTGGGGTCGCCACCCTTGTGCCCCGGCCACCATCTTGATAAAAGGGGTGAAAACACTTATTTCGCGATATCTCGGAAACGATGTGTCCTACAAAAAATTCCACTGCACATAATTTGTAGCAAATTATTTTTCCTACAAATATGTTATTATAACTTTTTGCCCTAAATTAAAAATTTAAGAAGTTATAAGCAAAAAAGTGAGAAAATTTTCATATTTTTTTCTTGCTCTATAACTTTTTTTTCTTATTTTACAAAATAATACCTCAGACCAACATTTTTGATTATCTTTTGACGATTTTTTTATTTTATTTTAATTCATTTAACACACTGTTACAGCGCTCCAAAGTTGACCAGGTTCGTCAATGCTCATGAGAATCCGGTCAAAAAGAAATGTTTAACTTATTATATTTTTTATTGTAAATATATTCTTAAAAAAAAATGTTGAATTCGTACAACTTTACTTCTTCATTCCTGTTTTCCTTACCATAGAACTTACTAAATTTAACTTACGGAAGGATAAGCAGGTAGAAAAGGTCTGAGTAACCGTTTGGGTTCAAAGGAACATCTGCCTGCTACGACTATTATTATTATACGTAGGCTTAGCTGTTTCTTCTATCTCATTTTATTCTCTTAGTTGTGCTACATTTTTTGCAACGTGTAAACGTATTGAAAATTGTGGATATTATTTTCAGTTTTATCAATTAACCTGCGAGTTTCATAAAAAAATCCTGAGCAGATCATCTACGACATTGTTCTAGGGTATTTATTTTGTAAAATGTATAAAAAAGTTATAGAGCAAAAAAATTTATTATTGCTTATAACTTCTTTAATATTTAATTTAGGGCAAAAAGTTATATAAATATGTTTGTGGGCAACACAATTTGCTACAAATTATGTTCTTACAATTTTTTTATAAAACGCACAGTTTCTGAGATATTGCAAAATACGTGTTTTTGTGCCGCATTGCCACGTTGTATGGCTAATCCTTTGTCCAAAGTATATGCCAGCATTTTGGTCACAAGTAGCGTCGACCAGACGTTTTGAGACGTCTTTGAATAATAGTTTGGCGCTCGGTCCCCACGGTCCCAGCGTTTCGACCCTAAAAGGCACAAACATGTAACAACTACTGAGATTACTATATTTGCGCCTTTCGAGGCCTTCTGCTAGTTCAGCCGCCGCACCGGCCACTTTTTGGGTAGCAGGAATATGAGAAGGTGCTAAGGTATCGACACAGGTAGCGTCCCATACCAGAGGCCTTCCCATCCTCCACGGAACCAAAGTCATGCCGTCCGGCCTTTTACCATCGCCACGTACAAGGCCTAAGCATTTAGTTATATTACAAATGTGCATTTAGCCTTCAGTTTGATAATATCAATCAAATTTTTTATTGATATATATACCTGCAAAATACATTTTACAGACAATCCGTTACCTGAAGCCTTCAGAAAAGCAACTGTACATTTCTGTTTGTCCGACAATCAATTTCGCACAATTTGTTAGAATGTGTAGATAGAATTTGTTAAAAGGTAGAAGTAAGGATAAATGTCGGGAGAGCAGTCGAATGACACCTGTCAAAAATCCAAAATGGCGATTTCAAGACGGCCACCATACAAACTGCTCCGCCCCTGCTGAAGCTCGGCCTTCAGAAAGGGGGTGTAGTGAATATGAATAAATGAATTTAAATACATAAATTCAGATAATTTCACGTCAGATTTTTTGCACGTCAAGAGTAAAACATCGCTCTTTACCATCTATCTAATACCCTAACTAATAACCGAAAAGGGGGCAAAGGCGAGTATAATACATATCAACGATGGCATACGCAAAGGCATATTGCTTCAGATAGGAGGCCGGCCATAAAATTTAAGTCTTACTCCGCACAACTATGTCAATGCGTTGTCTTTTGTGAAGGTACTCAGAAAAAATATATTGTTTATACCGACCCTACAGAGGTGTGACAAGTGCAGGGCGATAATAATGTAAAGTTTTTTTTTTCAGTGTAAAAAGCATGATGCTCGGTGGCTTTGGCTATGGACTGCCGCGCAGCAGGTCCATGGTTCGAATCCCGCCGCTGGCTTGAGCTTCACCGCATGGTGGAAGGGCATTTTAGCGAATGCCCGCCTGGCTAGCGACCACCCTCAAGTGGAAAATCTGTCGCCAAGCACCTAACGGTGTGTTCCGGCAGCTGTCCTTGAGAGCCAGTAATTCTAGGTTAAGCCTGTTAACACCATCGACCATATCATCACTTACCATCAGGTGAGATTGTGGTTAAAGGCTTACCTATCAGCAATAAAAAAAAATGTATATACACATTTATACGTTTTTGTTATTTAAGTTTACCTGCTGCTCTGCTATGGATAGGTCAAAATATTTTTTTGCCTAATATAGGTATTATAATATTTAAATAATATATTTAATATTATTTCGTAAACGAAATAATATTTAATATATTTCGTTTACGAAATTTCCTGTGAATAAAATGTGCAAATTTAATAATACTTTATTCAAAGATTACTCACTTATTTTCATATAGTGGAAGAACACAGTCTAAATTTATTATATGAGATGGCGACTCCGACAGTTCTCCCTGTTCCGAGTGATCTCGGACTTTGACTGATTTATTATTTTTTTTCCTGAGAAAGAAGGTGCATTTTATGAGCACAGTCTATTTTATTATATATATGTACAGAATCTATTTATTCCACTCTATTATATTTGTATAAATCGTTACTTATATGTACATGTCTAAGTGATAAAATGTATATTTAAAAGTACCTATGCAGGTGACTTTGTAGATAATCTCTTGAATATATACCTACTTGCCTGATTCTGAATATTCTTTCATTTATATAAATCTACATTTAGTCTTGAGGGACATGAACAATGTTCGATGTTTTATTGCGATATACCCACCAAACCAAATGCTTTGATTTGCTACGCTTGTGGTATTATTATTTAGCAACACTCAACTCCATTTACGGTTGAACGTCAGCTGTACTTTAGAGCCAGATAATTTTAGTTATCACCTGTTTGGTACCTTCTACCACATCACTTACCATCAGGTGAGACCATAACTATACATTACCAGATATTATTATAGTATCCAACTAATCGTACTTAGTATTAAATATTAGTATATTATCAGTATATTATTATTAGTATATTATATATTATTTATTATCTTACTTAGATTAGTACGACATTTAGTTATTTTATAGCTCCATTACAGTACTATAGGAACCTAGTAACCTAGTAGGTATAGAATCTCTTAGTTCGATAGAGATAATATGTTTCATGAATAGAATAAACACCGAAATACAAACGAATATTAAATTAATTGCATAGGTAAAAATAAACTGAAATATTATACGCTCTCTCATAATTCTTGCAAAGTCTTTGTATCGACTCTTCTGCTTCGTTTTTTATTTTTTAGTTATCTTTATTTCCCATATTGATTGATATACCTGCCAAGATACGTATTTATACTGCACAGCACAGGTGATAGCGCGCGAGCGATAGGTCCACGTCCAACGGCGCACAGCGCGGCACTGAAGGACAGCTCTTACGCATTGATTTTATTTCGTAATCCTAAGCTAATAAGGTTGAATATCGAATCTTCCGATTGACCGTAATCCTGCACAGAACTAAAGGTCGTAAGTCTAAAACACTATTTAATTTATTATGACAATACTAATTACTCTAGGTAAATTTTACTTATACAGCGGATAATAAACTACATTTCCTTTCTATGTGTGTTTATTATTAATATGTAACTGATGTAGTTTCCAAGAAAACTCCAATAATTTAAAGAAAAGGCTTCATTTTGAAAAATTAAAACTATCGAGTAAATTTCTTTCAAATGTGTTTCTGACTGTACAACTGATAGAAAAAGGTTTGAAATATCAAATATTTAAGTTTTCGTGTTGATTGCATATTTCAGTTGCTTAAAAAAACTAGTCGAATGAGAGTATTTTTTCCGCAGCCTCGTCTTAATGAGTTTATATTCTAGTATGATCTCTACGTATTTATTTTTAATATATACATTTAAATATATGCTATATATTTCCAATGTTAGATATATATTTACTAGCTATACTAAAATATTTTTCTACCTGTTTATTGGGTTTTGCACAGATATTTGATACGTTACAAAGAATGTAAAGTATCAAAACTAAGTAAGTGTAGTAATCAATTACCTCGGTTATAAGTACGATGGTGGTATAGGCCGTCCTTCTTGCAACATTGCTACACCGACACTATGGAACAAGCAGCTATTGGTAATATGTAATTAATAAGTTTTTTTTTACTTGTGAATGATAAAAAGCCATTGAGATATTGCAATACTTAATTGAGTATCTATAGCATAATATCGAGTTCAAATTTCAAGGTTCGACAAGTTTTTGGACTTATCAAACAAAAGTTTTCACTATAGAGTATGGTACTATGCTCGGTAGATGGCACTAAGTGTTAAAACATTTGAAAAATGTGGAAGTGTAAAATATCTGATAATGAGGCGGAAAGTACGAATAAAGAAGACCACAAAAATTTGATCTCAGGCGGGAATCGAATCCATCTCTCAATCCAATTGCCAGTAACCGAGATCACGGTAATATTAGTATTACCGTGCCGAGATGGTGGCATGAAATGCCAATTAAATGATCTAAACTACTTGAGATGAACAATTTTATTTCCTTGAAAATTTTAAGATGTGATATTTTTCATTATTTTATTTTATCTATAGCTATATTATTTTTTTTCATAGGAAAACTTACAGCCTATACTAAAACACTAGTCTAGGTATATCACTGGGCTATTTACAAGTTTCCACCTAAAGGTCATTATTTAATATTAATGCGTAACAATAAAGAAAGTATGTTTGCATATTTGGTATAGTTAATACTCAGTGACAAAGATTAAACTACTTACAATAATTTCAAGTGATTACAATACTTACATAATTACTAATCATAAGATTGAGAACCAAAAAAATTTCTGTTAATCCAGGGCCTTAACTACGTATATTCAAGTTTCATCCAAATAGGTTACGCCGTTCCAGTGTAAAGGACGCTTATATAAAATTTTTGGGTGTGTTTTTTATAGCTAGCCTTTGACCACTGTCTCACCTGATGGTATGTAATGATGTGGTCGAATATGTTGTTCAGGCTAACCTAGAATTTCTCGCTCTCAAGGACAGCTGCCCGAACATACCGTTATAGGTCATGATAATATTATCTATAAATATTACCGTGGTTTGGTGCTTGGCGGCCGATTTTCTACTTGAGAGTGGTAGCTAGCCATGCATTCGCAAAATGCCCTACCACCATACCAAAGTAAAGGTGTGAAAGCGAATTATTATATTATATTCGTTATCTTACTGAAATATATACTGTACCTACGTCTAGAGATCTCTATTCAATAAACGTGTTTATCTCTTATCTCTATTTTGTATTATATGCAGGGTTGTAATATGCCAACAACCTCTTCGGGTTGACATCTGCTAGTCCTAACAAACATTTAGAGTGTAGTGTTTAAAACATTTGAATGTTTTAAAACAATTTTTTTTTTGTTTTTTAATGCCTACTCCGAACCAGGAGCGTTCACTGCGGCTACACTGGACCGCACCGTGCTCCCTTTGAATATAGTTTTGATTATTTACATCGAGCTAAGTAATAACAAATACGTATTAATACATTACCGGCACAAGAGACTTTTAACATTAGACGGACCTCGTACTTATTCCGTCAAAAAAATATAAAATACTTACACGAAATTTTTTTTTTTTTTCAAAACCAAAAAAATATATCTCAAAATGTTTGCTAGGACTAGCAGATGTCAAGCGTAAGAGGTTGTTAGCATATTACCAATAACCCTGTTTAACTCTAAATCTACCTGCCGGAACATCTACAACACTGCCTCCCCCATCAAAAGGCAAGGCAGTGTTGTAGACGACCCGACTTAGCAGGCAACTTCGGAATCAAGATGTAGGAAGCAGTTCTTTTAAAGATGATGCTGTTCTTCGCATATTTTTCCTTTGGTCACCTCCCTTATGACTCCCATTTGGAGATATGGAAGGGGTAAATCTAACCCTGGTTTAATTATCTTTTCCAGTTCTAACCTTCTTGCTGATATTTGCACCTACTAATCGACTGATATTAGAAGCGATGGAACATCTTTTACCTCCTGTAAAGCAAGTGGTAATTGAAACAAAATTTTATTTAACGCTAGTTCTAGTCATAGAAATCGTAAGAGTTAATTTATGTAGGCATTAAAAAGTAATTAACTAACAGATAGACTTTCCGAACAAAATAATTGTGTACCAAAGTTGAATTTCGGCGGGAAAGCAAAATGGAATGAATATTCTTGATATAGTAATATTTACAAGAAAAAAAGGGTGTATACGAGCTTGACATATGGACTACGGACAGACAGAAAGACAGAGGTGTCTCTTTAATAGCCGCGATAAAATCCACAACGTGGATATTCGCCAAAGAACCAAAGTCACCGACATAGCTCTCAGAATTAGCAAGTTGAAGTGGCAATGGGCGAGCCACATTGCTCGACGATCTGATAACCGATGGGGAAGAAAGGTTCTCGAGTGGGTACCACGTTACACTGGATGATAATAATACCAAACCAAAAATAGGTAATGCATATTTTCACAGATTTTGTTGTCTCATTATCTGAATTATTACTAATATACAATACAAGGTGGATATTCATCATCATCATAACAACAAGGTCTCCTCCTTGGTGGGCCCAATCCCCCACTTGGCAGGATCGAAGCAGAAGTTGATAGTTCCTCGGAAGATAGGGGTAGATGTCGCGGGTTTCGAATCCCGCACATAATTATATTTTTTCCTCTTATTGTAAGTTTGATATGTTGTTATTTGAGTGGAGCATGCGTTATTTAAAAATGAATAGTATTCATTGACCTATTCAGTTACTGATTCCAAACTACCCCCGAAGTATTGTTGACAAATTAGTATCCTCCTAATATAATCTTATTTGCTCTTATCTAGCTAATTCATTTAAACATCCATATTACTATGACATCCCATGTTTAAATTCCCCATTAAAACACAAGCATGTGCTTGTGTTTTAGCTACTGCTAGTAGGTATTTAAGCAATGTTGAGTCCGTAGGTACGTACATCTTTAAACAGTCTATGTCAAATGTTTCAGACAACACTTTGGCTGCCCAAGATACTGGCACAGCCTAGTTTGGGGCCCACGGATACATATCTTTCATTTTTTTCAGGCCTATTTAACATAAATATAAACAATATTTTAACTAACATAGATATTAAATTAAACACAACTATGTTCTAATGTTCTTACCTTAAAATATATCATAACCGTAATAAGTTAAGATTATATTTAAGAACAAAACCTGTTAATCATGTTGTTGTTGAAATTCGTGTATGAAATAAATGATAATTATTATTACTTAGTTACATAAAATTTAAAAAAAAACTGCAGTTCTCTTTCTTATTCAACTTTTAGCAGGTTTTGCTTTTCGAATCTTCATTAACTTTGTCCTAAATTATTCTCGTACTAGATACTCGGTAGGCTACGAGGATACCTATGGATCATTATGTAAAATTTGATGTAAGTTCTAATCAAAACTTGAGTATATATCTCTTTTTACAGAACAGACAAAGAAGGGAGTCTACGACTAACGACTTGCATAAGTTTCTGGATCAAAGATTTACGCAGCACACACAGGCATTAGAAAATCTACTACAAATGAATCAAAAGAATGAAGATCTTATAAAGAAGCTTATAGAAAGTTGTATTCAAAATGAGCAAAAAGTTAAGAAGGATGATGTGGCAGACATTTTTCTTCCAAAGCGACGCAGCAATACTCCCTTTATTCCTGAAGAATTAGATATCACACCTATAATAAGAGTGGCGAGGTTTGGAAAAAATTCACCGAAATATGGAACGTTGCTTGGTCATTTAATATCGAATGAGATCCAAAATCAGCTACAACCAATTATAGATGAAATATCCTCGAAAGAGGCAAATTGGGATACTTAAAAAGTACCTTCGAGATATTCTGTTCAATGTCATGCAGATTTCAATTTTATTTACAAAGTAATAAATGCTACTTTCCTGTGATAAACAAATCTTTTTGGGGACTAAATTTCCCTTACCTTTTTTCTTGGACGATGGAGTTTTCATTGCGTGGGTTTTTAATAAAAACATACCTGTAGCGCTAGGCAGTTATTTTTTATTAAAACATTTCAGGCTGTAGGTTGTCTCAATTTTTATGGTTTATAAACATGTATTTTAAAAACATTTGTTATAGTTTAGTTGTTATATCTTATCCCGTGTTGTCTTCTAAAATTTTATAAATAGTTTTGAGTGGGTAGGTTTTAAAGTATTTTTATCCAACTCCGGTTCCAAGTTCTTTCGGATTCGGGCATACGCCTTCTTCATCTTTGACGTGCCTGAAAACTAAAGAAAAATAATTATATTTAACCTTTCAGTATGCTTCCCTTAGTCGCCTCTTACGACACCCACGGGATGATATGGGGAGGTGCAATTCTAACCTGGCACCGCACGGGGAATGACACTGTCATATGAGTAGTACCTATTTAAAATTAATGCGGCTATAGTAGAAGTAGGAGTCGATGACTTACATCCGCGATAAACACTTCTAATTATTTAAAATACGAGGAAAGTAAAAAAATCTAGTTTTATAAAATATTTACTGAAAATGGCAACATGAGTAGAAGAAACGAGGAGTTAGAGCAGTTTGTGAAATTTAAGTAATAATTAACTTTTCTCACTATTTAAGGAATATTTCACTCTCATTTATAGAATTAGTGTAATTTTTTTTATATAAGATACACTTACTGGAGAAAGTCACATTAATTATGTTATAAACTAGTTCTTTTAGCGTTTATATTAACAGTTATTATTTTTTATAATAGTGATTGCTTATGCTAACCTATCGAGAAATGCAATGTGATGTTCTTCTTACCCATGTTGTATTCGCAGGAGTATTCGTAGAGGTCACACAGGTCTAGGAAAGTTCTGGCCTCGTTGACAGACTTCCCGCAAACAATCACGGTGTCGTGGAAGCAGGTGTATGCGTGATCACACGCCTTCTTTAGTTCTGACTGAAATAAGAAATCATCGTCTATCTATTCCACTCATACGGGGTGGGATGATGGTTACCCCCAAATTAATACCTAAGGCTAATATAAAAATGTTTTCGCTGACGACACACATGACAGTGAAAATATATGTAAAAAGTTTGGCTTGTTTTATAATTGGCTGTTCAAATTAAGTGCCTATTACCCACTCTTCTTGGGCATTATTTTCTCGGAAGTATACCCGCTAATATTCGGGTAATCAGAGCTATAAGATGCTAAGAAGCCTTGTCTAATGTGCAAAAACACCTAACTTACTTCGACGAGTGTAATGGCCTTCTGCTCTTCTGTCAAACGTTTTCCCTTAATCGCCCTTTACGACATTAATTGATGATGATTCCGATTTGCACCTAATTTTACCGTACCATTATACAGACTCACAATCACAATCGCAGTTTTACTCATAAAATCATCGAAACGAGTTCTTAATCCGAGTGAAAACTAGTCGTCAAGCATATTAGAATTAATAAGCAGATCGAAGGTCAAAATAAGAATAACGAACTCACTTTACATAAGGTGGGACGCCTGCTTGTCTCTCGATTATTATGCAATAAAAAAATATACGCTTACCAATTGCTTTCTGTCCACAGTAATATGACAATTCACAAGCCCTATAATAGACATAGCAATGACTAATTGCCTTCCAGACCACATTATCCGCTCTATTCACGGCTAATATCGATTTTATAATCGATAGAAGACATCACAGAAAGGCATTGTTTCACGTGATTCCACAAGGTGAATCATAAGGCGGTTTCACAAAAAAGGTTTAACAGCCGGCTTACAAATCGGTCCTAATTTAAATACAAACCATTTATTGCATTATCGCAATTATTATATAAGTATGTCTTTTATAATAAGCGAGCGCTGTGATATACGGTATACCTACCGACCACTGTGGTGTGTAAAATAACATATTTTTTGCACCACTATATTAACATTGCAATATATAATCATGAATGAAAGGATATTTATATATATATATGCATATTATACCGTTATTTATTTGATATTATTATTGTTAATATAATTTCCCGTTTTCATTTCCATAGTTTTTATAAAAATAATGCATAATTTTTGCAAGTAAGTTATATAAAGAAATGAATAGATTCAGGCGTACTTTACGAAAATCCATATTTAATAAAAACAAATATTTTAAGTGAATCTTAAAAAACATTAGTAAATATTTAAATAAAACACATGAAAAAGTATAAAAATATATATCTAGTGACAATTCCGCCTAATTTTTCTGTTATCTACGTGACGTCACAAACATCACGCAGCCTAACCGGAAGAATATCCGACTAGTTTCGCTTCTAAACGAAGCATCTTCAGGAGGTTTTGACTCACCGAGCGCACGATCGAGACATGATCCAGATGAGGCGGAATTGTCACTAGATATATATTTTTATACTTTTAGTGTTTTATTTAAATATTATTTGATGTTTTTTTAAGATACTTTTAATAAATTTGTTATCATGATATAAAGAATATGGAGTAGTAATTAATATCGGGAAAATAGGGAAGTACTCTGTTTTTAGAACCAATAACTGCATGAAATGTTCACTTACTGAAAATATAATTGTGTCTTTTGAGTGGAATGGATAATAGTTATTTGTTATACAAGAGTGCAAAGTTGCTTTTTAACCGCGTGTTCAATTTTGAATCACTCGCTGCGCTCGTGATTCAATTTTAGAAGACAAAAGAGCACGAGGTGAAAAATCTTTGCACTCGAGTGCAACACGTAAC
The DNA here is from genome assembly GCA_963854805.1 of Plagodis dolabraria. Classification (NCBI taxonomy): domain Eukaryota; kingdom Metazoa; phylum Arthropoda; class Insecta; order Lepidoptera; family Geometridae; genus Plagodis; species Plagodis dolabraria. Next base: position 20,168,307 of record OY978460.1, on the reverse strand, counting down.
TTTTCATTCCACCTCAGCGAGGAAATGATTAAATGCCAAATTGAAAAAAGAACACCAAGAAGGTTCCGAGTCTTAGTTTTTAACAAATTAAAACAAAGTTTTATGATATATACGGCACCATAGAGGTAGCAGTAAATAGGTTTAATGTTTTTTTTTAATTCACACACACGATGTTCTAAATTCAATTTACTTTATCCTCTAGAGAATAAAAACGGCTTTTCCACTCAGATATTGAAGATTAAAAATACTCTTTCCGAGATGGTGGGATGAAAAACATTTTTTTATTATAACTTGTCAGTTTTTTTAAAGTGGCACTTAAAAATATGATTTATATGTATATTGTGATGTGTTTTGCAGCAGCTTTTAAGAAAGAGCACTCTTTACATACCTATAATTGACCAGATTGCTTGATAAACTTGGTAAATTCAGCTTTGAGGGAATAAAGTCCAGTGTCTAAAAGAAGTCTTTGTGCGGTGTAACTTTAGAAGTTGAGAGCTTTGTACCACTCAAACCTTGCTATTATAAAAATATTAAATTACTATAAGGCATATATTTTTTTTTTTATGCTTGATATGTTAGCCTTTGACCACTATCTCACCTGATGGTAAGTGATGATGTGGTCGAGGATGTTATTCAGACTAACCTAGAGTTACTGGCTCTCAAGGATAGCTGCCGGAACATACCGTTAGGTGCTTGGCGACAGATTTTCAACTTGAGGGTGGTAGCTAGCCAGGCGGGCATTTGCAAAGTGCCCTACCACCATGCAAATACTTTTAACATTATATTTCCGTTATCTGTGTAGCTCAATTTTATTTATCGGGTACCTTATCAGCCCTCGGTTAAACAGGACCTTATCTCTTCAGCTATTGTTATTCATAGAATCGCAGGATGTTTGTAGACATAATAGCTAGTGCTTTCAGAAATTAGAACTTGAGCTGGAAATTAATACTGTGCATAGGTAGCCAACCTATTACTTGTTTACGGTAAAAGTTGTCTTCAACGATAGAAAGTGCTGAATAAAAATAAGTTTATAGGTATTCACTATCTGGCGACTATAATACTAAGTTTTTAGTACTCTTTCTCAGGAATACGTCTATCTAGGTACATAATATAGGCACATGATTCACTACCAAAAGGATATTTAAAATTATAGATATTTATATTTATATATAAATTTAGCTGGCCTGCTACCACTCTCATGTAGAAAATCTATCGCAAAGCACCAAATGCTGTGTTCCGGCAGCTATCCTTGAGAGCCAGTAATTTTACGCTAGTCTGAAGAACATCTTCGACCACATCATCACTTACCATCATGTGAGGTAGTGGTAAAAGGTTAGAAAGGCTATAAGCTATAAAAAAACCGTATTTCTGACTCCTATAACAAGGTTTCACTGAGTTAGTGACAGCTAATCACCAAAGTTGTTTTGCAATAATACGGTAATATCACCAATTATATTAGTTACTAGCTTTCCGGGCGCGTATGTCGGTTATCGTGCAAAAACATTAACCACTTTTTGCGCAGTTGGATTAAATATCCTATGTTTTTTCCAGGTTCTCAAACTATTTCCATACCAAATTTCATTCAAATCGGTCCAGTAGTTTTGGCGTGTATGTTACGATACAGACAGAACAACGTGACAGACAGACACAGAGTTACTTTCGCATTTATAATATTAGTACTGATGAAACCAAATTAATCATAAAATCAATTCTTTTTTATATTACTTATTATTTACAATTATATACATTAAATCTGATCAAAATCAAATAATAATAGAACAAATAAAGTTATTATATAATGAATTAGGTTTCACCATCATCGCATGTCATAATTTCACTAAATTACAAAATAATCAACGAATTAATAAGTAATTAAATGTCATAATTACTCATTATTTATATATAATATGCCCCGTGGGGTGCCGGGTTAGAATAGCACCTCCCCATATCATGACGTGGGTGTCGTAAGTGGCGACTAAGGGAAAAATACTGGAAGGTGGGCAGCAGCGCCTTCTAAAGAACTGCCAACTTACACTGCGATCTCCAAGACGCCTGCCAAGCGTGGGGATTATGGCAAATACCCTCTAATAGGAGAGGTTGTGTTCAGCAGTGGACGATCCGGCTGTTACAGTATATTAAATATTCTATCATTCCAAAACTTATCAGAGCAGTTGGTCGATGCAACGCGTTATCATACTGGCACTTATTTGACCCAACGAATGAGCATTGATTTCCAACGGGGAAATATTGCCATAATGGCGGGTACGCTGCCAACTGGTAGTGGGCTGAAGCATTTGGACTACCTGTAGGCCTGCAATGGCCTTCATGTTACCTAAATGCTTTAGTAGTAGTAGCTATAGTGTTTTATATGTTCTTCGTCAATGGATTATGTAAATCAGTATTATACAGTAACTATCATAAGTGCAAGTTAGTTATTGTTATGTTCTATTTGGAAGTGGTTGCAAGCGATGAGTCATGAAAGTATTGCATTGACATAAGTATACATGCGTTTTACTTAAACTTTGACATCTCAACTCGTGGTAAGTGATTGGTGAAAGGTTGAAGGTCCAGGCTAAATCTAGAGTTTCTGGTACTCAAGAACAGCTGTCGGTACACATCGCTAGGTGTTTGGTGAAAGATTTTTCGTGGCTGTTGGCAAACGAGGCTTTCGCAAAATGCCTTACGATTATATGGTAGAGTTCAAGCACGCGGAAGCTTTTTAACCTTTAACCACCTGTGTGGCAGACCGTAGCTATTGCCGTCACTCCATCAAAAAGGCTTTGAACTTAAAGTTCATACGAGGCGGCGGTATGCCGTTATCACAAAAACACTACAAATCAAATAATACACTAAAGTTACTACTACGTAACCATTTAGGTAACCTAAATACCTTTGCAGGCCTACAGGCAGTTGGTAGCGTACCCAGCAGTTCTGGTAGCATTTTCCCGTTGGATTGCTATGCTTTTTAAATTTGTTGGGTCAAATAAGTGTTAGTGTTATTCACGTGTCGCTTCGACGAAGCGCTGTGATAAGTTTTGAAAAATATGATTAGCTCCTGGGTGTCCTGTACCGAATGTTTCTAAGCTAAACGGCTCAAATATGTAACCAACCTTGGTCAAATATGTGACCAAAATTAGCGTACTTACACCATTTGAGTCGCTCCGCTGAAGTAGCCCGGCTCTAACTCTAAAATTTGTAGTTAGGAGTATAAGTATTTAACGGGACTTAATCGCGATTAAACATGTATATTTTTATTTATTTAGCTCAACGTTTCGACCAAGTTCGTCACGTTCGTGGTCACGAGCGGACTGAAGAGTCGGGTGTCAACGCTTGAAGGGCGGGTATTTTCTCCAACTACCATATATACTAGCATATGATTCAGAAATGTATCGTCTCGACACACAACACTGACAGCATCCACAGGTCTTAATGAAGGTAAAACGCGCTTGGTGTATTTCCTACGCACTGGATTCCAGGATGCAGCTAGCTTAAAATTTGTTTCAGAAAGGTGTGAGGACGTGGCGCTAAGGTGTCGACATACGTAGCTTCCAGTGCTAAGGCTATTTAGGAAAATAAAGTGATTCCGTTGGTGGATTTTACATCTCTGTTAGACAGACAATCAGCCTAGTGGCCGCCCCTCACATCGAACAAGAGTCGGAGGTAATGGAGGAGTGGCACATGCGAACGCATCTGGCCTAAATAAGACTTGTTTGAAAGGAAACCATTGCGCGCTTAGTACAAATCAATAAATGAATCAGTTCTTCCGATTACACAAAGGATCAGTGGTTTAATAGCTGTATATGTGTATTTAACTAGTGACCGTACATAGCTACAGGCTGAAGTGCAACCCATTTTTCATGTGTACGATTAGTTAGTGTATTAGTTGCAGCGGGAATCTCGGTGTGCGTATGTATGCCATAGTCATTGTTATTATAGATGTGAGAGTGAAATGGGTGGGAGAGATGCGGCGACACTTTTATGTGAACAAATACGGACTGAAGGCAAATTAACTATTTCTCTGATCTGTGGGCCGCCCTAACTTCAAAGGAACCACAATCATGCTGTCAGGTATTTTTTCATCATCACGCATTAGATCATTCGGTTTCAGAATAGCTGTAACTTTGCGGCGGGAAATTCGACTAGCACTTTGAGAGCAAAAGAGGCCATGGCGACCGGGTAGAAGTACTTGATGGATTTATGTCAGATGTGTCAGCAGTATAAAATGCGTAGATCGTCATTTGTTATTGAAATTTATTCATATCCAAGTACACTTGCATGGAAAACCAATCAAGCTTAAATAAAAGTATTTTAGCTCAAAACTGCGAAGATCATCAATATGCGAATGAAATGTTTTTTTTTAATAGCTGATGGGCTAGCGTTTGGCCACTATTTCACCTGATGGTAAATGAGGATGTGGTCGAAGATGTTGTTCTGGCTAACCTAGAATCCAAGCACACTTACAAGAAAAAGGTCAAGTTAATAGAAAACTATATACTTACCTAACACAGACAACTAGTTCATATCTGCGTAGGCCGTCATTTGGAATTAATGACAATCAACGCCTACGGGTAATTTAACGCTCGTTGTTTAACTTCGTAGAATGTTTGCTATTTGCAGAGCTGTAACTTCAAGTTATAATGAACATAACTACTTAGATAATCTGCAGAATATATAGGTGTACGTCAAATTTCAATATTCGTAGCTAAACCGTACTTGGCAAGTGTTTGTACTAACTTGGGCCAACTAAAGTATAACAAAATTTTTTTAAAGCTGACAGGCTAGTTATTGACCACTACCTCAGCTTTTTGGAAGTGATGCGGTCGAGAATGGTAATCAGGAATCTAAAATACAATCTGTTTGAAAGCTACTGAGAAGGTATAGAGGTTGCTGTGATCAGCAGTGGACAATCCAGCTGATACAGTACAGCATGACCATCAGCAAAATTTGCTCAGAACAGAGGCTGTGTTATGTATACTGCGAGAAGCTATAAGAAAAATGTGAATTTTCTATTCTAATATTCATCAATTCCCCTGCGGCTACGAATGAATGCCTTCAAGGATTGCTTATAAAGGGCATTTTTTCTCATATTAAGACACCTTGTACGATCAAGAAGTCTTGGAATAATCTTCGTATTATTTTGGGTTATAAAATTAAACATCCATTATTAGAATAACATTAATTTATTGATATATACTTAATCTTTGTGCGATATAAGTAGGTAACTACTGCAAAAGTACGTTTAATTGTTTTAATTAAAAATAGATTATTGCTATAGAATGAGTTAATCATCGTAGTATGTGCTTGTAGGCCGGCGTGAGACGGTCAGGACAGATTTATCATCTGGGCACGCTGTTTGCTTGTAATCTGAAATATATAGGATATGCTTGAAGTAGTGATGTAGTGATCAGTGGCATTGGCTATGGACTGCCGCGAAGCAGGTCCATGGTTCGAATCCCGCCGCGGGCTTGAGCTTCACGGCATGGTGGAAGGGCATTTTGCGACCACCCTCAAGTACAAAATCTGTCGCCAAGCACCCGGCAGCACTTCTTGAGAGTTAACTTACAGGCACATGAGACTTAATATCTATGTCTCAAGGTGACGAAGCAGTACAATTCGTGAATTGTGATGAAATGCATCTGTTATAGGCAGAGGTTAGTCCGCTTAACATCAGGTGGGCCTCATACTTGTCCCGTCAAAATAACTTTAAATTAAAAAAAAAAAACTGGTTGGTTTGTTACCGCTTTGGAATCTCAGAGTCCTGCAATATGTTCCCGAGGCTGAAACACCTCAGGGAGAGGTCGAGTTCTATACTTTGCAATTATCGTTACAGGCCCCGTTCCGTTGTTCCTTACTTAAAAAACGTAAGACTTTCATACAAATTTTGAGTCCAAATGTGACCTTCGTATTTCAGGCCGTTTGCAAAACCCGTTCTTAAAGGCCGACATTTCCTTTTTATAAACTAAATACATGCCAAGTTTCATGCTCATAACTTCAAACACATATGACTTTCATGCAACTTTTGAGCTCCAATTTGACCCCCTTAATTCGCCCTTGTTGCAAAATCAAACTTTAGCTGATGTATCCAACCTTTAAATTGCATAATTGCTCGATTCCAGCTCCATAGCTCAAATAGTTTTCGAGAATTCGTGTTTAGACAGTGAGGGACTGGAAAGGTCACTTTTTTATACTATAACTATTATATATAAAATACATTAAATTTTCTCGGTACGTTAATCATAAGACAAAACCTTTACTGTTTACTCTGAGAGTTTGTATACATTATTCAAGCAACTTATCGTTACTTCATTACCTAATTGTCATATTTAAGATCTCACATGATATCATTTTTATTTATGGCGTGATGTCCAGAAATGTAAATCAATCATAATCATGCTATCAAAATCAATTTTCTCTATCTCTGCATCGGCATTCCGAGTCACTATATCATCCGTTGGTAAATCACCTGTTCTACTATACATTTATGTTTATAAAAAGCCTATAAAATAATAAAGACATAATAATATGTAATAAACAAACAACATACTTCTCCTTCTAATACAGTTGTAGTCGAACATATCGCAGAGGTCCCGGAAGCCCATGACGTCACCGGCGTGGCTTACGCCACATATAGGGATGCGGTCGTGATTACACACCTTCGCCATACTGCACCATTTTGGACCCATCTGGCACAATTTCATAAAATTTACCGTAGTCAACGCTGTATTATCAATTTATCAGATATAAAGCTTTCGGACACCATATTGACTCATCATTGATGATTCAAACTCAAATAAGCATTAAAATGTGACTTTTTTATTTGCGATTTGCTTTACGTTCATTCTAAACCAAGCTGAGTTGATGTTGTTATGGTGTGGAGTCAATATGATGTGTGGTGGCCTTTATGCTGCGAATTGACGTCCGATTTTTTCAATTTTATAACCTGATAGACTTAAGACCAAAAGGTCTTAGTCTTCTCAGAGCTATCAGAGTTTCTAGTTTCTCACATTTGGAATAAAAGCCATGATGACTCTAAGACGACGATCGGCAAATGCTTACTGTATGTTTAGTAATGACAAAAGAGGGAAGTCGGCCTGCCATACATATATTTCTCCTATTTTCTTCCTGCTTAACCTCATCTTCCTGCTTATCGTCATCTGCGTGGACGATATGTCTATTTATGAATGAAATTCTATTGTTTATGATGTTCTCATTATTTATGATGCGCATGGATTAATGCTTCTATAGCAACCATTTTTTACTTAAGATCTAGGTCTGATGTAGACAATATCATTTCCTTTTTTTGAGTAACTAATTATTAAGTATAAATATGACCCCGAAAATACCAAAAGATGGCCGGTTTTTACCGCCATCATCAGAGTACCATGAGACAAATTTGAAAAGTTTTTAACTTAGAAGCACATAATAAGAGGCTATAGATATATTATTACCTAAAATTTTAATGCATAAATAATAAAATAAAAACTAAATACAAAATATAATTGAGTCAGCTAAGTTTTGAAGGAGAAAACAGGGATTAAAATACGTAAATTTCGCGATCTCATGTAGTTCCTTTAAAAACCTCGCCGGCATCGTTGCTTCATTCTGCCGAGTACGGAAGCAACACAAACCGATGCAACATACCTACTGTGATACACATACTGTACGCGACGTGACGCGGTAAGTTTCAAACTGTTTCACAGTGTAGAGTAACAAGCTTTGATGTAAGCCCGCCGAGTATTCACCCCCACGCAACGAGAAGTGTCACGTAGGAACTTCTTATGGCAATGAAAAATACTTTGAACCTACCAAGGAAATACGTATGACTTCTCGTCGCGGTAGTTTATCGCTCAACTGAGGCTTGTGGTGGGAGCGTATGCTAGTTCCGTATAAGATCGTAAGGTCCAGAGACCAGCAGCCAGACCAACCAGTTACGAGCGATCGGCTTTTAGAGGTGAGAAGTCAATTTTCACTGGTACTTTGGTTAGAAGGACTACTAGTTAGTATACACTAGACTCTTTTGAGCACACCAGTGCTTACCAACAGTCAATTACTAAACGCAGCCTCTCCTATCGTATCCAAAGATTTGATATTGTTAGGTTCACTTTGACTCACATCATCTCGTGAGGTTAGATGTCTTTTGATGTCTATCGTTGTTGAGAAATATAGTAAACAGTGCCAATGTAGGGCTTCCAATACACCCTTCCTATATACTATAATACACCCGTTTGAATAGGCAGCTGCTGGCCTATTCAATCGGGTGTATTTCGACAGGATTTGCTTCCACTTCTCTCTTCCGTACTGCTAAAGAGTGGAACTCCTTGCCGTGATCAGTATTTCCCAATGGATACAACGTGGATGTCTTCAAATCCAGAGTTAATAGGGAACGCACACTTACCTAGAAGAAATTCTAGGTAAGTGTGCACTATCTTAGAACACGTCAATGCTCAACATCAGGCAGGGTGTGGTAAAACCTAATTCAGAATATAAAAGGGATTATTAAAATTAGGAAAGATTCTTATATTCAAATGGAGTAATTCGACATCTATTCCCAGTACATAAAAAATAGTCAAGGAATATAGCAAAGAACCGCCGTAATTAATATGGTCATTTTAATTAAATTTAAATATTACTATGAGTACAAAATGAATATACACACATAATAAGCTTTGTAATTAATATATATGCAGGCGTTATTTTGCGCAAATTCAAGAAAATATTAAATTAATATTTTAAGAAGACATTGTAAAATTATATAATTATATTGAGTGAAAATTATTTCAAATTTTCCTGCTAAGCCAACGTTATGACATAAACACCCATAGAGCAATACGGACTTCCGCCGTCAGCGCCTGGATCAACGCAGGAAACCCAACCTGAATTTCTCGATCTTGCGGTCGTAACGCCTAATGATTCTTCGTGGTGAACTAGGTAGTGACGTGTGTCAATTTTTTTTCCTGTTGACAATGGAAGTCTGTCACGTCGGCTTAGCAGGAAAATTTGTGGAACTGTCACTAGGTAAATTATAAAATTATTGAAATTTTTATCTAAAATATTATTTTAATATTTCCTTTAAATATTGTTTAAATACTAAGAAGCTGTATAAAGAGAGTATACACATTGAAAATAATTGTTAGTAATTTTACACTAGAAGAACAGGGAAACAGCTTTAAGATGATCCTAAAAAAGCAGGTTTAAAAAATTGGAAAAGTAAGATCTCATTACTTTTTTTACCTTCCTCCCCATTGCGATGTCCTCGTTGTCCCTTTCTCTAGGAGGGCCGTGGGTGGTCACTGCTGACACGAAGCATATCAAAAGAACCACTAAAAATTAAATGACTCCTTTAGTATACAATTTTTAGTCTCGTGGGTTGCCGAGCTCGAATTGCATCCCCCCATATTTTCCTGTGGGAGTAGTAAGAGGCAACTTAAGGAAAAATACCAGCGGGTACACATCACCGCCTTCTGAAGAACTACCATCTTACGATGCATTTCCTATATCGCCACCAAACGTGGGGATTATGAAAAACCTCCCTCAATGGGGGACGCTGTGTTCAGCAGTGGACTATTTATCCTCAGGATCAGTACATTATTCAACTTTACATATTATTATTTTTGGGTTGAAATTGTATCAGATACAACGTTTGTGAAGATTTCTCAGAAGACCTCAGCCAAGCAACTTTACTTAATAAAAATATAAAGAGAGTTAAAACAAAGAATAATTTTCTCATGTTTTCTGAACCCACGTTTCTATCGTTGTGTTGTGGTAGTGTCTCCGTGCAGTATTTTTTTATGATAGTCGATTCATTGGTCCAGTTTGAGAAGCGCAACATCCAAACAACAAGTCAATTGGTTTGTTTCATGGTTTGAACATCCAAAGAATAAATTCATTGGTTCGTCTCATGGTTTGAACAAATATTATCGGTCCTAAAGCTAATGCTCAGTGCAGTCAGGACTAGAACTGTACTCAGTAGGTAACGTACTCAAAAATAGGTGAAATCGGGGGGATATTAGCGTTTTAAGATATGAATATATATATTTATTAAAATTTTCTATCAAGGTTTTATAGATGAGATTTTATTGTTATCAGTACTAGTAATATTATAAATGCGAAAGTAACTCTGTCTGTCTGTCTGTTACGCTTTCACGCCAAAACTACTGGACCGATTTGAATGAAATATGGTGTAGTAATAGTTTAAGACCCAGGAAAAAACAAAGGATAGTTTTTATCCAACTGCGCAAAAAGAGGTTAATGTTTTTGCGCGATAACCGACATTCGCGCGGGCGGAGCCGCGCCCGGAAAGCTAGTCTAATTAAATTTAGGACAAAACTCGGTTCTAATGATCATAATATCTAAGTAATAGTAAGTACTTAAGCGCCGTTTTAGGCAGTTGTGATATAAGCTATGTGGGAGACTAGTGCCTATTTAGGTATTTAAACGACCAAACTAACAACCGTATTCTTTCAGAAACAAATAATACTACCGTTTATGGTGTGCTTGAGAAATTCTCTATTAAGTAAATGGTAGCTTAAAAATAAATAACTCAATATCTATTAGAAGTTTAATTATTATTGGATCTTCCTTGGCCTTGGGTAAAATATAATTTTATTATTTAGGTGTACCACTTACCTGTGATAATTTTGTTCGACATAATACAAGCCTCTCTGACACACCCGATGCGAATGACTGCTTTACTTGATTGTATACAAATTCTAGTGTCTATTGTCTAGTGTAGTTATTGCCATAAACTTCCCGTAAGCTCTAGGTATTGCGCATAAGCGGATATTTTGTAAACATCTCATAGCGGAGGTACGTGATGACACTTCTGTTTGGATACTGACTCAAAACCTGTGAATTGATAAAGGATAAGTAACATAATAATATCAATATAAATTTCTGCGTAAAAGTTTGCTATAATATAGGCCTTAGAAGACTTTTAATAAGAGAGAGGAAGTTCCATGTCCATCCAATAAGAGCTAAGAGATAATGCAAAAGGGCAAATTATGAGATATTATCAAAGGAGGATTTTTATTATGAGGCAAAATGATATATAACAAAATCTAAACCACTTTGTGGGTATAAGTGCTGATAGGGCTCAGGGGTTTTCTTAAAAAACATCCCGCAGAAGCAGTACCTTGCAGTGATAATGAGATAAAGATTTATGTTTTATGATAGTACTATCATAAAACATAAATCTTTTTAATGGATAGATTCAGGTGTTACTTTGCGGAAATCCATATTTAATAATAACAAATACTTTTAAAAGTATCTTAAAAAATATGAAATAATATTTAAATAAAGCACTTAAAAAAGCATAAAATTATATATCTAGTGACAATTCCGCCTAATTTTCCTATTATCTACGTGACGTCACAAACATCACGCAGCCTAACCGGAAGAATACCCGACTAGTTTCGCTTCTAAACGAAGCATCTTCAGGAGGTCTTGACTTACCGAGCGCACGATGCGCTCGGTAAGTCAAGACCTAAGAAACTAGTCGGGTATTCTTCCGGTTAGGCTGCGTGATGTTTGTGACGTCACGTAGATAACAGGAAAATTAGGCGGAATTGTCACTAGATATATAATTTTATGCTTTTTTAAGTGTTTTATTTAAATATTATTTAATATTTTTTAGGATACTTTTAAAAGTATTTGTTATTATTATAAATCTTTTTGTTGGGAGATGAAGGAGTAAGTACGCTCCTGATACAATTTACAAGTAGCACCCACACAGTTCCTATGATATATTTATATATTAGTGTTGCATCAGGGACGGGTGCAGTATAAGAAGCAAATTCAGGAAGGAGGCAAGATTAGGAATGGTGAACTGGAATAGTCCACCATTCTCAATCTTGTCGAATGATGACAGGAAGAGGAAAAGAGAGTGCTGTGCAAGGATGAATAACAGATGTTGGCTGAGGTGCACTTTACATGTTTTTGCTACTTTACATTCGATGCGCTAGAAAACATTTTACAAAGGTCAATGACCCTGGTCAATGTGGTAGTTCCATGTGGTCGTTCTCTACCCTGCAATTTTTTCTCTTAGGGTTCCGTACAATACATACTGTCCCAAAATGTAGCCTTGCTTGCCATGTTTTTTTACTACTAAAGTGGTGGCTAAAGAACTGTATGTGTAGTAATATAAAGTTGATGGATGATAGAATACATTTCTTTGACCATCTAAACCTTAAGGTACTCCATCTGGCGGACATTAATCAATATCCACAATTTTTCAGACCACAAAATTTTCCCCATCTCTCTACTACATCTTTAGATTATAATCTAGCAAAGGCGTTTTCATGCTGTCGAGGCCAGTTGCAGTGATATAGAGTTGGTGGAGAGACAAAGGTGAACCTTTGCAACCTTGAGGCCCCGGATTTGATCCTGGGTTGGATTGTTGTTGGATTTTTCTTAAGAAGGCATTCTCAGTAGAAGTTCAGATTCTGGAACTGAGCTCGGAGTCTGAAAACTGTACCTGTTGAATGGCTACATGATCCCCTTTTATTATACAAGATCAAAACATGTCTGCTGAGACATGGTTACTTGGCAATGACTTGCCACATCGGAGAATATAGATGTAACTATTTTTTAACTCTTTTTTTATGGAAAAGATTATAGTTTAGGGTTTTAAAACTTATTATGATTATACCTCAAAATGGCGATCAAAGATCGAAATAGCGCGGTAATGGAGGCCCTGTTAAAATGTGACGTGGGAGAATAGCAAAATAGGTAAATTTCTGTAGGTATATTATTTTATTGTAGTCCCAAATTATTTTGTAATTGTAATCGTTGGCACGGGTATCCGGAGTGGTCATGCTCACAGAAAGGTGTTGTCTAGCGGCGGTGTTGTGTGTCGGGTCGCCATCTTCCCTCAAAAATGGTTGAGGAAGGCGATGGCTGGCACATGCGTCAACTCGTGAACGGGTGCTGCTAGAGGATACTGGTCTGCTCTGGATGCTGGTGCTAATGACATTAACAGAAAAAAAAAGAAAAAAAAAACTTTTAACACTGTTCCCCCTTGGAATGTTGCATGTTTCCTATTTCATATTTCTTGTTTACTAATAAATTATGTCATAGTTAAAAAGAGTCACGGACCCTGGAGTCTGTGGAGTGTAGATATAAAATTAAAAAAAAAAAAAAAAAAAAATTATTATAAACTTATATTTGTATGATGACTCCTTACGTGTTTTATATTCACAGTTAAATTCCAGAAGATCACATCTATCGTAGAACCATCTGACTTCTCGGTTCTTTGGGTTTAATCCACATACTCTAACACCACTGTGCGGGCATATATACGCGTCCAAGCAGGTCGCCTTAAACAAAGATTATTTTATTTGCAACTTTACCTTACATTTGGGCTCAGTATCATAGTAGTCAAAATAGTAGACTGGATAAGAAAAACTATATTGCTCTCAAACAAAAATAGTTGATGTTACCCTTATGGCAGCATAACTAAAATAGGACTAGGTGGATGCTTATAACACAATCGATCGCTAGACAAAAATCATCACAAATTCGATGCCAAAAAAAAAACCAATGATTCGAACAATGTTCGTGGCTGTATCACCAAAGCCGAAGACCGGGAAGTCTGCACGGAGGCATTTGCAGTGAGACAATACTAATAATAATAATGTGAGATGATTATTATCGATATGAGATATATTATCTGTACAATTCATTAGTATGAATTGTACAGATAATATATCTGTACAATTAAAAGGCATCGTTATTATCTTCGGGTCGGTAATATTTTAGTGTTTTATGATGAAAAATCCTCAATAACGGTTGGAACCGGTAGGTGACAACATGCCTTAATTATAAGGAACCCAAATATGCCTGGTGAAAATGTGTAAACAGTTCTCCCAACTCATTCGGGGCACACATCATTAAATTCAACAAGGACATATACGATACTGAAATGGTTCAGCTCTATGTTTGGAGTGTTGATTCAAAGCCATTAAATAAAATGTTATAAGTTTGGGATGGTTCCCAAACACATACCTTCCTATCGTATTTGAAGCGCTCGTGGCGGAGTCTGCATTGTTGTTATTAATCTACGAATAAATACATTATTTATTCGTAATTATTAATTGATTAAGTTCTTGCGTCGATTTCTTGCATGAGAAATTGCTAGAGGCATTAATTACTATCCACTTTCGTGCTTTGGAGGGCACGTTACGGTTGTTACCTTAGGATGGCACTCGTTATAGCATGTGCAGCATTTTGCGAATATCCGCCTGGCTTAAATAGATACACTACAGAATACAGCTACAGAAATCTGTAGCTAAGCCTCTAACGGTATATTCCAGCACTGTCCTTCAGAGCCAGCAATTCTACGTTAATCTAAACAAATTCTTGGACAGCATCATCACCTACCATAGGGTAAGGTACTCAAAGGCTAGCATATCAGCAATAAAGAAAAAGTGGTTTCAATTCAATACACAATTGTAAACCAGAGGCGTGTGATAGTTAGTATGTACTTACACCTTGTATTTCTTATCTTTATTTTTGTGTCATCAAGGTTGAAGTGGCATGCAGAATCCTATTTTACGATCTTTCCACGGAGATAGCGTAACGAACTGCGTTACGTTTTTGAATGATCATAGAGAATAAGGGCCCTACCCGTTCTTATGTTGTGCCCAAATTATCTTTGGTAATATAACCGCTACCAAACGCTACGTACCTTAACATTACCCTATTAAATGTACATACTTACTTGTTTTTTCAGTTCGCTATATCTCACAAAATTTATCATAAAAATATATGTAAAAATAAGCAATTTTATCCCATACATAATAATTTCATCGAATATTATTTTATGTATATATTTACTGTATCGTGAAATTTTATTCCATTTTGTGAATGTTTATCTACAAAGGGATTTGTGCGTAGGTAGAAGAAGCAAGTATAAAGGCATGTGCACACGGTCAACGAACAATTTCTTTGTACAAATAGACTTTAAATAGTCAATATAAAATAAAATAAATCCATTAAAATTTTTGAACTTAAAATCAGAATGGTAATTTTGGTATTTAATATCATGCTAAACTTGTAAGTTATAATTTACATGGGACGGAGTTTTCATACAAACGATGCAATACATAAACGGCAACCATTATCTTTAATAAAATAAGTAGAGTTGATGTTGCTTCTATCAAATTGTGAAATCGTAGTATTTTTTGGGGTTTGCCGTACATTCTATTCGTTGCAGGCATCTAAGAGATTGCACTGTAAAAAGGCAGTTCCTCAGAAGGCACTACTGCCCAGATTCTGGTATTTTCCTTTCATCGCCTCTTGCGAACCTCTTGGCACCCCCACAATTAACACAATTTAGCCCGGCGGCATCCCACGAGATAAGATTTGGACAATAGTCTATTCTGACGAGATATTCACAGTATGTTATTGACTATGGAAACGTGTCCGGAATAAATAGCAATTATTCACATGTGACCTAAAAATCTGTTAAAATTTGGGTGTTTTTGCAAACTCACTTACGAACGCATTTACGATGTTTATATTTTTAAGATGATACGTGAGTGTGAACTAACCTTTATTTTATTTTCAGGAGCAATATATTTTACGTATTCGAATATCGCATAAAGTGATTGTTAAATTATTATGTGTATGCTACAGTTACCAACATGAAATCCACCTTATCGCTATGTGAGTTCTCGAATTCCTTTTGTTGAAAAAATTATAATAATTCTATTCAACAGATTCAAAAAAGAATGATTTGTACTTACGAGTATATTACGTTATCACAACTGGATTTAAAAAAACGTCAATTTCAATTTGACCCTTACTTTTGGAACCTGAACTTAAAGTAGTCCAATTTTAAAGTTATTAACTTATTATCTACCTAATGACTTCTATTTTATCTACGGTAATCTTTATCTTTTTTCAGGGGCACTTGTGATGTGTCTGTTCTCACTATGCGAGTCTATGGATCGTTTTCGCAATAGAGTAAGTTAATTATTATAAACAAATAAAACAATATCAAGGATAAATTCTTGTAAACTCGGCGTATGTACAAGCCCTGCGCAGTCCCGTGTTATAATGGAACATTTTCAAGTAAGATGAGTTAAAAGTAACATCCCGCACATGACTTAATTTATTCCTCTGGTAAATTTGTAATGTAAACCACAGAGCATGCGTTATTGCAAACATAAAAATATGTTTTATATAACATCAGTTACTTTTGTCTATAAAAACAATTTTATAGTTCTTATGCAGTCTGTCAATTGAACTCTAAAGATAGAAGCCCTTATCTCGCGCAGGTAAAGCGCCATGCATGATCACGAGTAAACTAAAGTCTATGCGAGTGGATAGGTAGGCAGGCACTAAGAGCAGACAAACCGGTCTACCCTCTTTCTAGTACGTATTTTCGATGATCTTTCTAGTACGTGATCGTGGCGCTTGCGACAGTGTCGAAATATGGAAAGCTCAAAAGTAACCAAAAACACGGTAAATATACCGTTTGAAATTATAATTATAACATTAAACCATTTGTATAGCATGAAAATTAATTTAAGCTACGCGAGTGACATTGATTTTCGTAGTTGATGATATTGATGTGATATCTTTTTAAAATAAGTTCTTACTGGTGATGACAATGTGACGGGCTACATGTACAATAATAAAAACTAATATACTGCCAAAAAAATGTAGCCAGTGAAACTCGGGCTGGTGTAAGGATTGTAACGGTGCCCCATACATCCAAATCTATTCAGGTATAGTAATGAAACTTACACAGGTACATAAATAAACCCTAAAAACAACACATTTAGGGCAGCTGTGTTAAAATCAACATCATAATCTTCGTCATCGTATTGCCTAATAAAAATTGATTTTCGTCTCAATATGGCTTAATTGGCTTTATTGTGTTACTGTGTATAATACAAGTTTTCTTATACTTATATAGGTAATGTATCTGTTAAGAAGAATTTTGTATTAAATTACTTATTAATGGAAAATTCTATTATTAACATTATATATTTTTCTTCCCATAAGCTCGGAAAGATTTTGTTTATTTATCTATAATAAATTTTTTTGGTTAATTTCATTCGATATCTGCATGGAAAAGTGCTTTATATCCGCTAACTTGGAAAAGGTTTTTTCAAACTAGAACCTTCACAAAAGTAAAAAATAAACAATGTAACTTTCACTACGACCGAGAACAGTAACTTTAATTCTTATTTTGAATATAATTAAACACAAATCTAATAATAACAAATACTTTTAAAAGTATCCTAAAAAATATTAAATAATATTTAAATAAAACACTTAAAAAAACATAAAATTATATATCTAGTGACAACAAACACAAATCTACTGTATCCCTAATATATAGTAATTAAATAACTTCAAACAGTTTAAATCGCGTATATTTTTCATTATTTTTGTTCCGACGTCGTTTCAAACACTTTGCAGTGATCGTGATCACGGGATGACAGTTGTTTAATTACTATGTGTAATAATTGCGAAAACTTAATTTTTACTGTTAATTTATTATTTTTATCGTGTATATTAATATTGTATGTAACGCTTTGGTTTTTTAAGCTGTAATGTTGCATATTTTTTATTTAATAAACAAATACAAATACAAACTTAAGACAATATTACAAATCTAATATTTTATTTAGTTGTTTTATTGTACTTAGCATTATCCTCGCTGTAGTGACGTGCAAAATGATGTATTTTGCTCAGCGGCACAGTTTTTTTTGGGTTTCATACCACTGAAACCCTCGCTTCGCTCCGGATTCTATTTAGAATCTACTCACTTCGCTCATAGTTTAATCCCATGATCCTTCCCCAGATTTCAATACAAGTATCGCGCCAAATGACAACTTTTCAGCCTTGCTGCCAATAAATAACTGTTTCAGATATGCTACAATGCAAAAACCTGTATCCATAGCGGCAAAGAAAAGTGCGGTAAGGATAGCCGAGGCAACTTCCGTAGGTTCTACGACTCTTGTGACATTTTGGAATTCAACTGTTTGAAGGGTGCAGGTATGTGAAGTTAAATTTACATATAGAGTAGCTTTGAATCTCTGTTGGTGTTTTGGAGATAGTAAGATGTTAAGCCAAGAATGAGAAATGATGCTCAAGGACAGCTACAAGTAATGACCATCAGTTAGCTAGCAATCCCCAGGAGGGCATCCAAATTGACCCTGCATTACATAATGTCAAAAATAATACGACGCAGTCCGCCTGATCTATTTACAGCCGAATTGATATATAATAAATTATCTATGTCATAAATTAATTAGCTATGGGTTGTTTTTTACATCAAATATGTTACAATTTACCCTCTCAGTTACAGCTGAGCGATAATAGCTATGGATTTCCGTGCCGCAGGTACATATATTCGATTCCCACCGCCAACTTGAGCTTCACCACGTGCTAGAAGGGCCTTTCGCGAATTCTCGCCTAGCTAACTACCACCTTCAAGCAGATAATCTGTCTGTCGCCAAGCACCTTACAGTGTGTTCTGGCAGTAGTCCTTGAGAGCTAGTAAGTAATTCGTGAAATTAGAGGCACAAAACTTCTGTATGTCTCAAGATTATGGACGCGGCGCAGTTCGCCACTTGTGGCGAAATGCATCTGTTATAGGCGTATGTAACCACTTAACATCAGGTGGACTTGGAACGAGGATTCAGAACACATCGTTATGTGCTCGGCGACAGATTTTTACTTGAGACGAGGCCAGACGAGGATTCAAGTAATTAAATTTCTTCTACCATAAGTCATAGAACTTGTCCTATTGATAACTAGGTTAAGTAATAATTTTATGGTGTATTGTAATATACACTCGAGAGCAATGAATCCGGGTCACTTAAAGAATGTTAAAAATCTCGGAAACTAAAAATGATAGGTTAATGCAATAAATTGTATTTAATAGACAATGTAATACTCCTTAAATGAAAGTAAAAAAAATATGAGTCACCATACATTTTATTAACACAAAATTACATAAAGAAAAAAACTGCTGATCTCTCCTTAAAACAAAAATAGGAAACATGAAATTTTTGAACTTTATTACGATTTTCTTGAATTTTAATACTTCGTATTGCCTCCTCGTGCTTCCATTACTGCGTTTACGCGGTTTGGCATGCTGTACACTAAGTTCCTTATACGATTTTGGGGAATATTCTCCCATTCCTCTGTGAGAGCAATTTTGAGCTCACGAAGCGTGATTGGGGGAGGGTTTCGTTGTTTTACGCATCTGCCTAGCTCGTCCCAAGCATGCTCGATCGGGTTGATATCCGGGCTGCGCGCTGGCCACTCCATACGAGTAATGTTCATCTCTTGAAGGTAGTCATTCACAATCCTACCTGTATGAGGTCGGGCATTGTCATGCATAAATATAGCATCCTCACCTAAATTGACCATAAATGGACCAACGTGATCATTGAGGATTTCTTCCACATATCTTACGCTAGTTAAAGAGCCGTTTTCTATGATCACCAGCTCTGTGCGACTTTCAGAAGAAATTCCGGCCCACACAAGTACAGACCCACCACCGTAGGCTACTTTTTCTTCGATGCATGCTTGCTTGAATCTTTCCCCTGGTCTTCGATACACTCTGTGTCTTCCATCGTGCTTGTAGAGCATAAATTTTGATTCGTCGGAGAATATAACTTTTGACCAATCTTCAATACTCCAATTTACGTGGCTCTGGGCATATCTTAGTCTCGAAATACGATGCCCACGCTCCAGTTTAGGGCCGTTTGCAGGTCTAAGGGGTTTTAAGTTAGATTCAGCAAGCCGACGTCTTACTGTCCATGCACTTGGGTTACTTCCTCCGAGGCGTCGAAACTGATTGGTGAGTTCAGTTCCTGTGAGAAAGCGATTTCGAAGCATGTTGTTCACCAAGTATCGGTCTTCTCGTGCTGTGGTACACCTGGTTCTGCCCGTTCCTGGTCTGCGTAGGTTAGAACCAGTTTCTTCGTAACGTCGGAGAACTCTTTGTACTGTTGACAGCGACACACCGACAGTCCTGGCTGTATCGCGCTGACTCCGGCCGGTTTCCAGCATTGTAAGTATTCTGGTGCATTCTTCAGGCGTAAGCGACATAATTTCAGCTTGAATAATGAATATAGAGCACTATCAACATGGTTTATGTACCCACATAAATGACAGACTACAAACAAAAGCAAAACCAAATGCTGTAATTTCGTAGTTCCATCTTCGAAAGTGGCCCTTTTTCAAATTTGATTTTTTTATGATATAACTTTACAATAACTAAGAAGTTTTAATACCTTCATTTAAGGAGTATTACATTGTCTATTAAATACAATTTATTGCATTAACCTAGCATTTTTAGTTTCCGAGATTTTTAGGATTCTTTAAGTGACCCGGATTCATTGCTCTCGAGTGTATTTTAGTAGAAAATTTACCATACGCGAAAAATCTGTGCAAAATATGCAAGAATAAAGATTTTTTTTTTTTATTCACTAACCTGTATTTATGTTTTACTCTCAACGTTTTCAGATTATGCAAAAACTTCGTTAAATGATTGCCGTAATTTACCTCCCATTGACAGCACGGACCAGAATCATGGCAGTCGTTTTCCAACTAATGCAGAGGGAAATGCGCATGGAAATGTGGATGAAAATGCAGATGGCATTGCAAATGGAAATGCAGAACCTGGAATAGACGGAGAAATAATAATAGATGATGATGGAATACAAGGAGAGATGACCATAAACGATGGCGTTTTTGAAGGAAACACGGCAGATATACAAGATGCAGTAGGAGTAGACAAAGAAGAACCTGGAATAGAAGGAGAGATAAATATAGACGATGATGAAATAAATGGTGAAATAAAAATAAACGAAGACAAACTAGATCAGATGCCAGAAGAAGCAGCACCTAATGCAGATGAACCTGCAATTGAAGGAGAAATAGATATTAACGATGATGAAATAACTGGTGAAGTGAACATAAACCAAGATCTTTCACCGGAAGAAGGATCACAAAATGCAGATGAACCTGCTATTGAAGGGACCATAGAATTAGACGACGATGAAATAAGAGGACAAATAAAACTAAACGAAGAACTCGATTTACCAACAGGGGCAGGTGTGTCATCAAATGTTAATGAGCCTTCAGTAGAAGAGTCACCAAATGTAGAAGAATCTGCTGTAGAAGGAGGTGTAGTAGAAGGAGAAATAAAGATGGACGATGATAAGATACAAGGTGAAATAAAAATCAATCAGGATCTCGCACCGGAAGAGGATGGAGAAATGACACAAGAAGAAGCTGCGCCACGAGTGGCAGAAAGTATAGAAGGAGCACCAATAACGTATCTAGATAAAGCTAAGTAAACGGTATAAATAACCAAGTACATTCGTGTTTTATTCTGTACTGTAGAGTCAAATTCAACCTATGCCACAACACACAAACACTTACAACAGGAAGATAATTTCCAAAATATTAATTGTGAACCCAGTGAGCGCGCATTTCGGCCACCTGGCGGCGTCTGCACATAATTGCTAAAGTTGTTATTTTAAGGGTGTTTCAAGGAAAATATACATATAAAGAAAACAAGCATATCAAGAATTGTCACCCCACCGCATCGCCGCCGGCGTGCCTTCCTTTTCTCGCCAACTAGCAAAACATCCCTACTTTTACCTAGTATCTATATCTGAAAATTACAAATTAATTGACTTAAAACACCCCTCAGCTCACGTTTTTATGACCAGATGAAAGCTTATAAGATCTATTGTTGACTTGAATTTGGCCCATCATCATAAGGGCCAAGTTATTGGGCCGTTGATCGTTTTATTGGCATATTAATGCCTATACCTGGGTGACTTGGGTCTAAGCATCCGGGTAATAAGTATTTGCCAAAATACTTACTATTACAAAATACTTTTTTCAGTTAACTGAGCGTGAGTACTTAACTTAAAAACTACGCGATCGATGTCGATCAAATTTATATGAAACCAACTTGGTCATCGAAGTTAATCACCGATGCGATATGTTCTGTCTAAATGGGCCGGTGCGGTCATCATAAGACTTCTATATACTAAATAACTAGCTATATGCAATACTATAAGCTCAATATATTTTTTACCGACCTCTTACACTGAAAAGTATATATAAATCTTTATATAAAAATAACGTGTCATATTGTTTGTCCGCGATAGACTCCTAAACTACTGAACCGATACTGATACTCCTAAATTTTATTTGCACACCGTGTGCAATTTGATCCAAATTAAAAGATAGGATAACTTAGATCTCAATTTATGGTCGTAATTACCCGTGCAAAGCCGGGCGGGCCACTACTTTGTATATATAAATAATTATTATAAATAATTAGTATAAATTATATAATTAGTATATATAAATTATTTTTATAGTTTTGCATGCTCTGCGGATAACTTTACAAAAGGAAAAATTATAGTTCGAACACGACTATGTTTTTTCCTCTCGTAAATCTTAAAAAAAAGATTAAAATTATAAGGTGTCTATAGTGCTTACTATAGGTGTCGCTCCATCACCATATGATGGTTAAAGAACGAGAGGAAAAATTAGAGTTATGAGTCATTGTCATGTTAGCTCAGTTGATCAGAGCATACCCCGGGTATAGGGGTGCATGACGCGGGTTCGTATCCCGCACACGACTATAATTTTACCCCTCGGAAATTTGTAATTTTATAATAACAATTACTTGTTAAAGTCGGCCCCATATGCTGATTCAAGATCTGAGATCAAATTTTCATGGTCCGACTTCAACAAGTTATTTCATAGTTTTCAGTGCATGTGAGAAATATTTTGATTAAGAAATCATACTACAAAGTTTGTGATTACTTAAACGACATAGATACTTGGAAAGTTTCGACTCTGCCAAGCTAACATCTGTCACCTACGTAATTTAAACAAATATTGTAATAATCGTATTATATTGTATATAACACATTGTTAAAAGATGTTTAAAAGAATGGCCCCGAGTTTCTTGCCCGTTCTTCTCGCAGTGGCTCTATAATTTTTTTTGCTGAACGTGGCAGTACAATGTAGAATATTTCAATATAAAAATTTGTAATTGACTTTCATAAGAGCGTTGTAGGCGCCTAAATTGAATAAATGATTTTGAATTTGAATTTGAGTGTTAGAAGTCGGTCCCACAATTATTTAAATAGAAAATTCACCCTTTTTAGTGATAATTACTGGTCACACGATCGATTTTCACTCACCTACAATACTGCAACTACCATCTAGATGTTAATATTTTTTCAGTTAGTTGAGTGTAACTTAAAAACGATTTTGATGAAATTTATATATGACCACACTTTTCAATTAAAAAAAAATATCCAAATCGGACTAATCTATAAAAAGTTATGCGTGGTCATACATAAAAAAACGTGTTGACTGAGAACCTCCTCCATTTTCGGAAGGTGGTAAAAAAATGAAACGGTTTTATAGGCGGTGATGAAAACTTCAACAAGACATACTGAAAGCCTCGCCATCGTCCACAAATACTGGTGCTGGAGGGATAAATACTGCCGCCCTGCCAGATACAACGTCTGCGCAAGAGACCGAAGGAAGAAAATCACAAAATGGTTTGCCAACGAATGTGCTGCGTACCGACAAAACTGCAACAATAACTATGGTAAAATTATATACAACTAAGTGACAGTAGTCTAAGTCAGCCCCGTGGGGTGCCGGGTTAGAATTGCACCTCCCCATATCATCCCGTAAACGTATGCAGCCCGAGCCGTGGGCGATTGCCTAAATCAATCGAGTGTAGGTATAATGAGCAAGTTTTATACGCACAGTTTCAACACCCGTGCGAGGAAAAAAAAATTGCACAAATGCGATACAAACGACATACGAAAGGAATGGAAAATAGCGCGAAATTTTTCTTCTTGCGCGCGGCAAATGTATGGCGGTTGATTACATATAAACCTATTTGTTTTTACAAATCTGCATTACCCGGTTAAATTGAAAATGCTCTGTTTATTCGCAATAAATATGCAGTTAGCTACTAACTTAACTTTGTAGGGATAAATTATCCGGTTAAATTGAAAATGCTCTATTTACTCGTATATAATTTGCAGTTAGGTACTAACTTAAATTTGTAGGGATAAATTATCCGGTTAAATTGAAAATGCTCTATTTACTCGTATATAATTTGCAGTTAGGTACTAACTTTAATTTGTAGGGATAATTCTATTATGCACTATTGTATAATATTATTGTATATAATACGAGGGTGTTATAATAAAGCTCACTTTACGAGCAAGGGTGTTGAAAAGATACATATTTACCCATTTTTAACCAAACTTTAAAAAGAAAGGGTTCTTAAGTCGACGATATATTTTTATATGTATGCCCACGTATATTTTTTTGTAGAATAGTAACTATAAGACTTTACATAGTTATACGTATACAACGGAACTTAAATTCGCCATAAAACAAGTATATATACGGCGGACTCAGTCCGCTCGTGACCACGATCAATACAACTTAGTCTAAACGTCGAGATAAATAAATAATTATACAGGGTTGTTGGTAAAATGCTAACAACCTCTTAGGGTTGACTTAGATAAAGTAACACCTTCGGCCTGTAGATTCAGGACCATACAAAATGGTTGAACACTAAAAATGTTGTTTCTGCTCTTTCTGTATATCTTGATGTTATAAAAACCTTGTGTGTGTCGATTTGCCTCATTAAAATAACCTATAACCTTTCAGATTTTACCATTACAAACGATACGTATTGTAGTTAATGAAGAAAACTATTATTAAATGCTAATTGCTGTATAAATCTGAGTTTCATTAACCATTAAATTCTGAAATGTCCTTGCAGCACTTTGTTTTGTTTATATTTGGTAAGAAAAGACAAATCATAATATACAACAATACTCTTATTCATTGAAAATATTCTTATCAGAGCGTTTGGTTGATGCGACGCGTGATCATAATGCTGTGAATAAATATTGCAATTTAACGGGGCAATGCTGCCAGCACGCTGGGCAAGCTGCCAACTGGTAGTGGGCTGGATTGCCATTTGCACTGCCTGTGAGTCAGCTATGACTTGTAGGTTGTCTAAACGCTTTCATTGTAGTAGCTGTAGTGTTTTATATAGTTTGTAGTATTTTTTTATAAAGGCATTTTAAAGGCTAAATAGGTACTCTATTAACAATTTTGTTCCTTACAGTTTTATTGAATGTTGCTTATAATGTGGAAACAAAAGACACCTCAAACGCAACTGAAATAGATCCTGAGTCTGATTTATTTCTTCATCAACAGCAACGATCGGTAAGTCTTAATTGGACATGGAGTGAAATCTATATTCAATGTGAATTGGCCTACGAACCAGACTATGATGTTACCTTGGTTACGATGACACAGTCTAAAGTTAGATGGGTGGTAAATGATTTTCTACTTTAAGATTTACAAACAGACCAAGCACCATGTGATCCCAGTAATAAATTGACGTATGTAACGCCTATATGACGTGTATTAGTTGTGTCTTTTTAGGGTCAGTCCTATCAACATGTCGTTATGAGAGTATGTTCGCGGTAAGTGCTTTAATGGCCGGTACTTTATACATACGTCTAATTATGATGTTACGACTTGTATGACTGATTCCTCATAGGTTAGAACTTTATTCACGTATAAATGACGTCTTTCAGGCGTTTTACGACGTCGCTCTGATGTCCATATTTTGATGATGTGGTTGAAGGTGTTATCAGGCTTAACATAGAATTACTGGCTCTCAAGGACAAGAAAGAGTTATTAAGAAGTAGAAGTTACTACTTATAAGAGGTCGGGTGCAGCTAAAAGGGACCTCTATTCCCAGTGAAAAAGCTAAAAAGTCTTTATTCGTTAAAGTATATCATTAATATTTTGTAGCAAACGCTTGCGATAGTTAATTTTACCTGTAGCACTATCTACTAAGCTTTGCGAAGTAAGTACTAACTAAGGTTGGAGTAGGTATAAGACAGTTCCCCCGACGGTTCCCGCCTTGTCGTGGCGGTGGGGCTTAGTAGCCGTGGCTTGGTCACCCACGGTGAAGCGAAGAGGAACCAGGGGCCGTGCCGACTTGGGACATCGGCCGGCCCCGGAGGGGCCGCTCCTCTGGGCTTTGCCTCTAAGTCCAGTATGGAGCGGCAAGGGGGGGTAGGCTGCGGTGCTGTCTGGACAGCACCGCATCTGACGGGGAGGGGCCACGGCGGGAGAGGAGTGCCGGTATTACGGTGCGCCGCTCTCCCTACCTTCCGTGGCCACGGCGGGGCCGCTACCGTTCGATGGCGGACGCGGAGGGGCCGCAGGGGAAGAGGAGTGTCGGTATAGCGAGGCGCCGCTCTCCCTATCCTCTGCGGCCGAAGTAGCAGGCGACGGGGCTACTTATCTGACCCGTCGCAGGGGGACCTCGGGCGTCAGAAGCGGGGGTTGTCTGACGCCTATTTGCGGGCTAGGTCCCCGGGTGGTAGCGACGTGCCATGTGTTCTGGTGCGTCGTGAGGGGTAGCACCCCAGGAGGGGTCCGGCAACGGACAACCGTGGCGGGTTCGTGGTCGAGAGCTAAAGCGTCCCTGCGGCCCGCCGAGAAGCGGTAGAGTTGGAACACCGTGTGTTATTTAGTCGGTAGGGGCACTTGCTGCTGTGGGAGTAGTTGGTGTCGAGCCTGACATATCCCGGCCACTTTCCCCGAGGTGGACGGGAATGCGTAAATGCATTTTTCACACGTAAATAAAAAAAAAAAAAAAAAAAAAGGTATAAGACAGTTGTATAGACTAAAGGTTCAATAAAGTGGTCCTGTAAATGTCATTGTTCAAACAATAATAAGAACACAACGACTCAAAAACATATAGGTACTATATATTTTTGAAGCGCTCGTAGCGAAGTGTGCTTAGCCATTCTGAACCGATCAGCGAAGCTAAACAACGTCCGCCTCGGTTATGAGTTGGATGGGTGACCGCTGGTGACATTAAATTTACTAATCAGCGCTTCCATGCTTCGGAGGGCACGTTAAGCCGTCGGTCCCGGTTGTTGTATTAGGATGGCAGTCGTTATCATCCCCTTCCACCACCCCCATGGTGGAAGGGAAGTGCGTAGGCATTTCCCCCCTCAAAAAAAAATGGTGGTAAGGAATATTGCGAATGCCCGGCTGGCTAGCTGCCGACCTCAAGTAGAAAATCTGTCGCCAAGCAACGTATTGTACGTAACAGTGTGTTCCGGCAGCTGTCCTTGAGAGCCAGTAATTCTAGGTTGGTCTGAACAACATCTTCAACCACATCATCACTTACCATCAGGTGAGATAGTGGTCAAAGGCTAACCTATCATGCATCAAAAAAACTACCATAGAGATATGAAATACTCTTTTCTGTGGGTGCTACACACAATGATATACCCAAGGATGGTTGGCGTCTGGAAGACGGCTGGCAATAGAATCAAAACCACTTTTGATGATAATGTTCTAATGTTTTTGAAGAGGGTATACTCTTCTGGGTGAATCTTAAGTCAACAGTGGGGTATGGGCCATAGCATAGCAGGTAATAGTGATTATCAATTAACCATAATCCTTCAAATAAAAAAAAACAGTTAGTACCTAACTTGTCTTTAAATGACGTCTTTCAGAATTTTTTTATTTGTCGCGTATAGGTCGATACTTTATTAAACTAAATAGGTCATCTATACGTCTATTAATGGTAGTGATCGTATAATATATTTTTTTTTATATATAACGCAATTTTTTTAATTCATTCGTGGCGCAGTGCGTCCATAACTGACTTCACCAATGCCCAGAATTTGCACCATAGCACAGTAGCCAAGAAACTTGTCGTACTACAAAAATCTAGTAAAGTTGTTAATTTTCTTCATGTAGCCATAGGGGCTCCGACTATGCACTGTACAGTCCGGGGGCGAAGTCCTATGTTAAACACCATGAACAATACATGGCACGACTTTCGCACGACGACGCTCGATTTGTGACGTAATAGAAAAGTTATAATGCTACGTTGCTTTTCACATTGTTTTTAAGCCTGTTTCTTGACAGGCGTTAAACCTAAATTACAATCTTCTGTGGAACTTCTCTGTGACGTTATATGGACTTTTTTTTCATTGTGACAGAAAAAGCTTGAGGCCGACCTGATATTAAGCGGACTAACCTCTGCCTATAATGCATTTCGTCACAAGTCACGTATTGCACTGCGCCCGTCACCTTGAGACATAGTTTTTAAGTCTCATATGCCTGTAATTTCACTGGCTCTCAAGTACTGCTGCTGGAACACATTAGGTACTTGGCGACAGAATTTCTACTTGAGGGTAGTTGCTAGGTAGGCGGGCATTCGCAAAATGCCCTTCCACCATGCGGTGAAGCTCAAGCCCGTGGAGGGATTCGAACCATGGACCTGCTTAATAAACATACATAATGTCCATAGCCAATGCCATTGAGCATCACTGCTTCGTTTCACGTTGTCACGTACGAAGTTACGTAAAAGATCGCCACCGTAGAACGTAATGAGGACTTCTAGAGGACGTTATTGAATTACGAAGCGCCCGTAGCGAAGTTAGCTTAGCCATTCTGAATCGATCAGCAAAGTTAAGCAACGTCCGCCGCGGTCAGGAGTTGGATGGGTGACCGCTGGTGACATTACTACTGAGCGCTTCCGTGCTTCTGAGGGCACGTTAAGCCGTCGGTCCCGGTTGTTGTCTTAGGATGGCAGTCGTTACAGCATGGTGGTAGGGCACATTGCGAATGTCCGCCTGGCTAGCTACCACCCTCAAGTTGAAAATCTGTCGCCAAACACCTAACGGTGTGTTCCGGCAGCTGTCCTTGAGAGCCAGTAATTCTAGGTTAGCCTGTACAACATCTTCGACCACATCATCACTTACCATCAGGTGAGATAGTGGTCAAAGGCTAACCTATCAAGCATAAAAACAAAAAACGTCGTATACGTTGTGGTGACTTTCATAAAACGTCACTCGTACGTCTTTTAGTTACCTGCGATACAATATTTATAAAAAAAGTAGTAGGTATTGCTGCATAATAATTTTGTTACACTCTCTGATTTTCTGTAGTTCCACCCACTGTCACTGGAGAGATTTATGCAATTTCACTGCATGAAGGAATACTTTTGTAATAGAAAGGTAACCAAAACCAAAGTGTGTGCGCGGGATTTTTTGACGCTTGAATATTACTGGTTTGAAAACAGATGCGTGTTTCATATGCACAACTGTAAGGGAGAGGGTCGTACGTATCGTTTTATTTAAAAAAATATATAAGGTAAATGTTATTTTGCCTTTAAAATGTAAATTGCTTTTTTTAATGCCTAATAGGTTAGCCTTTGACCACTATCTCACCTGATGGTAAGTGATGATGTGGTCGAAGATGCTAACCTAAATTAAGCTCTCAAGGACAGCTGCCGGAACACACCGTTAGGCGCTTGGCGACAGATTTTCAACTTGAGGGTGGTAGCTAGCCAGGCGGGCATTTGCAAAGTGCCCTACCACCATGCAAAATGCTTTTGCTAGCATTTATGAAGGTCAAGGATAAATGTTTTTTTTTTTTTAAATTTCGACTCTACAGACTCAGGGTCCGCACTCTTGATAGAACTTCTATATTGTTTTCAATTCTGTTTACAAAGTATTTGCTGTCTCCAATACTTCAGTCTTTTTGAAGGGGAGTGTGTTAGTTGGTAAAAATCTTAACACCAAAGTGGGTCAATGTTTTTTTTTTATTATTATTATTTTGTTTGGTAGGTCAGGATGTATGTCACCTTTTTGTCTTGTATCTATTTTAATAGGGAACAGTTATATTATTTTTTTTTAATGGTTTGGTTAGGCCCTTTTAATTTTATGCAAATACTAGTTTTCCGGGCGCGGCTCCGCCCGCGCGTAAGTCGGTTGTCGCGCAAATACATTAACCTCTTTTTGCGCAGTTGGATTGAGAGCAAAGTGATAGTGAAGTGGCTAATGATACATTAGAATAAAATTAATGCGTCGGGGTGACGAGTGCACTACCATGTCACGCAAAACTTTTCAGTTTGAATCTCTTGGAACTGCAACAGTCAAGTGCAAATGTCATCAGCAAGAGTGACGTTGATGACTTGACAATCTCGTAATTAGATAAAAAAAGTGGTGTCTGTTACTGTACCAGCCGGATTGTCAACTGCTGAGCACAGCCTCCCCCATTAAGAGGGGATTTGCCCTAATCCCTACGCTTGGCAGGCGTCTTAGGATATCATTCCTCTGAAGGCGCTGCTGCCCACCGGTATTTTACCTTTAGTCGCCTCTTACGATAACCACAGGTCGCAAAGCGGGGGTGCCATTCTAACCCGGCACCCCTCGGGCGGTGTCTGTACTAGATATATGGTTAGATCATTTTGTGTAATATGCTTTTTTACTCTTTGTGTGTCTGAGGTCTGTTACAAATCAATTAATAATCATTTTTACATGTCCAGTGAACTTCATCAAAGAACAAGCGGCATGTAAAGGTATACCTCTCAAGCACATGAGAAAAGACGAAGATCTGGAATTGCCGAAATTTTTTTTCTCTTACGGCTTCGATCCTTCTTACTACCCTAATCTTAAAGGACTCGAAGACCTCCCAGTCATGACTGGTAAATGAAACGTGAATGCCGTAAATTAGAAGATAAATCTTAGTTCTACTACAGCCATATATTTTTTGACTGCAAATAGTACATTATGCAACAAGTGCGCGAAGTTGTTTATTACAATCGAGACGGTTTTAGTGATAATAAACCTAAATGGAGTAGAGATTGTAATAAACAGCGCGCACGAGTTTCATACGAGGTTTTTCAACACACTTGCGAGGAACGAATCCGAAAATTTCGATACGAAAATATTTTCTTGATCTCTTTCATAGCAATAATAATCTGACAAAGAAGGTTTATAGTTAAACCTTCTAAAGTTCTACTTCAGTAGGTAAAAAACTCTTTGGTTTGTTTATATGAACAACGAACGAAACAAACTACAATCTCCTTGGTGAGAAGTGCGGAAACGTTATAACTTTTTTCTATTTAAAACACTAGTGCGGTAAAGTAAACAAAAAGCACGAGTGCGTAATAGACTATAATTATGACACTAAAATTGGTGCATTTAAAGGCCTGTTACGAGCGAGTGTGTTGAAAAAGTTATTTATGTTTTATAACCAAATGAATAACAGAGTTATATATTACATTACTGTCGTGATCTACAATGACTACGTTGCTGGCAGCGATGATGATGGCCTCAAGTGCAGTGCCGGTCTAGGCCATCACAGCGCGTTCGCATTGCAACTCTTGATGGGCAAGATGGAATACATTTTAGTTGGTTTTATAACGCGGACAGCAAGGGCTGCAACGATGACCAAACTTGAAGGCCTAGACAGAAGAGTAGCGTATCTAAGGTAAGCCCGAGAGCATCACAGCGTGGCCAGCAGTGCAGTCATTGCCAAGAGATCAAGGCTTGTATTATATAGTGCTTTACTTAAACTATGCGTCTGATTTAAATAAATCAGCTTAAAATAGTAAGAATTTATTTTGTTTCATTTATTTCATGCTTACAAATAATATTTATTGTCTCGTGATACGAGCTAATTATGTTTGCCCCGTAAGGGCACTGCAAGAATCAGTAGGTATACAATTAATTTATATTACAATTAAGTTCAATCAAACTTATTAAAGTTTCAATTTATTAATAGTCATATACACTATAAATGTCAGTAAAATATTAATCTATTTTTGCACCTGACCATTTTTGAAACAAATTTGACAATAGTGGAATCCAAAGTTAGTGACTAAAACTCACCAGCAATGGAATTCCCGCTTCGTCTTTTTGCACTTACTAAGCAGACTCATCAATGGGTCCCTAAAAACTAACATGTCTCCAAACCATTTATGCGGCCTCTGAGACGTGAATGTTTTTGAAGATTCACATTTACAAACCATCTCTTTTTATTGCGTCTATAAAACTTTGCTAACGCCTATCCAAATAGCGCAGAATACTTAATTGACAGTTCTCAATAAAATGGCCAAGAAAAATGTGACATCATTGAATTTTCTTTACTTTCTAAGCACAGAAAACTAATTTTAAGTGGTTTTTTAAGTCCTTAAAGTATTAATAGAGATTAAAGTGAGTTTTTTGAGTTTAGTTATTGTAACGAGTGAGTTTTGAAACGGAAAAAAACGCCGATGCTATTTTGTTTAGTCATTTCTTCGACAATGCCTCTGCATTATTTAGTAGCCAGTTATTATGTTTACTTCTACTTTAAAGTTTTATACCCAACCCTATAATTTTAAAAACATCTGCATAAACTGACTTTAAATAAGTGAATATTTTATGCAATAAGGAAATAAAACATAGAAATAAAGGCTTCCAAACTTTATCGCGACAATAATTATTTATATATCGCAATGAATATCAAATGTCGTAGCTACTTTTGTATATACCTGTGTCATCATATGTGTCATCGACTTATTCGTAATTTCAAACATTAAACACGAAAAAACTTTCTTCCCGATCTATTTGTATGTATTTTACTGAAGAATACCCACGATTAATAATATTAGGATATGTTTAATATGGCCGTCTATCACCATTTCTTTCAAAATTAGAAAATTATAAAGCCAGAACTACATTAAAGGCGTATCGTTACCCTGGCTAACGAATCACAACCACTGAGTTGGTTCGGGGTGGTGCAAAGCGGTGGTCGTGTTCTTTCAAAGCCTACCGCCTTATGGATGGTATTACCGTAATCCCCACGCTTGGCTCGCAGCTCAGGGATCGCAGTGTAAGTTTGCAATTCTCCAAGCACGCTGATGCACACCTCGGCTCGTCTTAGCCCGGACACGAGCCGGTGGTGATAAACGACGCGTGATAGCGCAGATAGCGCCATCCGCCCGCGACGTCCGCGGATGTGGTTTTTGTGACCTGTAGCTTTATGATTTCATATAAACGGTTCCTTTTCATATCGTTGAATAAAGTCCATAATCATTTAATTCACGTATATGTTTCAAATAGAAAATTAAACTCCAAATGGGCACCATGGCTCTGCACCGTCTGGAGGCTCGGCTCGTCAGAGGTGATACACGGCGCGTGCTAGCGCGAGCCGCGCCGCAGGCCGCCCGGGGGCTTTCGTTCCGTGTCGAAAAACGACGCACGATGGATAGCGCGGACGGGGCGGGCGGACGCGTCGTCCGTCGTCCGGCTCGCGCTAGCCCGCGCCTTCTATCACTAGTTTTACGGTTGTCTCAGGAAGATATGGGGGTGCAATACTAACCCAAACTCCCGTGGGGAATATTAAAATGTACCAATAAGTAGTGGTAGTAAGTTTATTCATTATTTGAAACTGATGGTGCCATGCCATTCCCCTCTTCCTTCAATTAGAAGCGACAAAGGATTACATACATCCCATCATAAGTGGCGACAGACACGCCTTTTGAGAAACTGGCGATTCCCAAGACGCCTGCCAACTGTAGGGATTATGACAAACCCCATTTTAGTGGAGGAGGCTGCGTTCAGCAGTGGACAATCCGGCTGATACAGTAAATATATGTATAAGTTGTGTTGAAGAAACTGCCGCAATCTCTAAGTATAAAAGGGGGAACTCTCCTCAAAATTAAGTCTTTGTTATGTGATCTATACATGTATTTATGTTATACCTATGATCTATAATGTTCTGTTATATAAGTCTTGTAATTTACAAGAAGACTCTGTAGGAAATTAATAAAATTTACAATTGGTTTAATACACCCAGGTGAATTTGGTGAATAAAGTATAACATTAGTAAATTTTTTTTTTTTATTATTGGTGATATAGGTAAGCCTTTGACCACAATTTCACGTGATGGTAAGTGATGATGTGGTCGAAGGTGTTAACAGGCTTAACCTAGAATGACTGGCTCTCAAGGACAGCTGCCGGAACACACCGTTAGGTGCTTGGCGACAGATTTTCAACTTGAGGGTGGTCGCTAGCCAGGCGGGCATTCGCAAAAATGCCCTTCCACCATGCGGTGAAGCTCAAGCCCGCGGCGGGATTCGAACCATGGACCTGCTGCGCGACAGTCCATAGCCAAAGCCACTAAGCTGTCACTGCTTCAAAATATGTATTTAAAATATGTATATTCAGTATATGTATATTACAATAAGTAAATACACCTATAATGCCTCGTGGGGTGCCGGGTCAGAATTGCGCCTCCCCATATAATCCCGTGGGTGTCGTAAGAGGCGACTAGGGGAAAAATACTGGAAGGTGGGCAGCAGCGCTTTCTAAAGTATCTCCAGAATAATTGCTGCCACCTTACACTGCGATCCCCAAGACGCCTCCCAAGCGTGGGGATTATGGCAAATACCCCCTTAATAGGGGAGGCTGTGTTCAGCAGTAGAAGTTTTGGCTGTTACAGTAAATACGCCTAAGTAAAAAAAGTATTCGGATAGTAATACGAACAAATTCTGAGCATAAAAAAATATACTTCCGAATAAATGTTATACCCATAGATAATCTATATCGGTTGTGCGAATTTTCTAGATCACCAGAGGAATCATTATTAAGTACCTAATATTATACTCCCTACCCATACCTTTTTCAGTTTTGTTGATAGCGATACCGTCATGCGTTAAAGTTCAACAATATTACCATTTCACAACTGAAGATTACCATGAACATGATGAAAGGGTATGAGGATATTTGTGAGTCTATAAATTGCGGTCGGTACAATTCAGAGAGTCGAAATACTAGAGTAGTTATATCCGAACACTGCTCTAAAAGCTTACTAGAATTTACCTATCTACATACCTACGCACATGTATATGCAATTTGTAATGACAAAGAAAGAACGTTCAAATATTATGCGTCATATCTGTTGTAAAAAAGAGATAAATAAGCAATTCGTGTAACCACCGAACCGCCACGAGATGTTCCGATCACCATTACACTGCGATCTCTTTCACTCACTCACACCAAACGATACACATATCTGGCTCATCCATTACATTGAAATTAGTTCCTAAGATAAAACAAAATGACGATATTTTCTATTTCATCAATAAAAGCAATAATTACGCGTGAAATGAAACATTTTTCTTATCTCTCACAGTGCTTGTATAATTAGTGCAGAGTCTAAAGACACAAGGAAGGCATATTGTCCACAGATTAAATTAAATAACACGATTAGCGGCGATGTATTCACCGGACGCTCGGAAGTGCACGACTGGTAGTGACTCTGGTAATTACCCTGTATTCGTCTAGTAAATATGGAGGGCATACAACGCATCTACAGGTAAAAAATTTTTAGGTACAATTTATATTTATATGAAAGCTAATGCTTGTCGTTTGGTCCCATTTAAATTTCATCAAAATCGGTCAAGCCGTTTTTATTTTATTTTTATTTTACTTGTATTCGGGGGGCTTACAGCTTTCATTACAAAGTAATATTAATATAAACAAAGAAAAGCCATTTACAAGCCTCCACAGTTTTTTAAGTTACACTCCAATGACTGAAAAATATTTTCCCATATTGATGCTACAGTGAATGACAATCGAACCAGTAAATAGCAAGAGTCACTAAAACGAGTGAAAAAAAATTTTACCAAAAAATGGAACCGACTTCATCACTCAAAAGTGTGAAATAACTTGTCGAAGTCGGTACCATGCGCACAATATTGTGATAATTAGGTACTTTTGACCTATCATGGTACTGACTTCAACAAGTTATTTCACACTTTTGAGTGTTGACGTGACCGTTTCTTGATACACATCTCGTTCTTCCAATAAGGACTTAATTTTGTTTGTTATGTTTATGCTCGGTTAAGCCCTAACAAGCCTACTGGAAACTGATATAGAAAATTCTTTATTCTTCTAAAGCTTTTTAATCAGTAGGTACTTCAGTACTAATATTATAAATGCGAAAGTAACTCTGTCTGTCGGTTACGCTTTCACGTCAAAACTACTGGACCGATTTGAATGAAATTTGGAATGGAAATAGTTTGAGACCCGGGAAAAAACATAGGATAGTTTTTATCCAACTGCGCAAAAAGAGGTTAATGTTTGTGCGCGATAACCGACATAAGCGCGGGCGGAGCCGCGCCCGGAAAGCTAGTTCAGTATACAAGCTCTTAAAAAGAGGTAGGCACTCGGTACCATAGGCGTGTCAAGACAGGTGATACTTCAAGTGTACAAGTATTAAGTACTGAGCCTGGAATACCACCAAGTCCACAGGTTGTATATACGTCTATGTACAATCAATTCATATCCAAAAACTGAACAATGATTTGAAATACATATGTGATATTCATAAACATGCGACCTTTATGGAAATGAACTACGACATAAGATAATGAATGGTAAAGAAGCCGCTTTATTTATAGTCAGACATAAGTATATTATAATGCAGAGGGATAATGTTTGGGATTTTGTTGGTAGTCACACAATTAAGTACAATAAGAATAAAAACATAGACGTCAGACGTTAAACATAATGCAACAAAACATTGACTTAATAATGCTCTTCGTCAATTCAATCGTCTTCGTCATCATCATCGTCATTGGCAAAAATTACTACATAAACACCTACATTAGTACTGTACGTCTTACATGAATTTACAAGCTGTTTTTGTTTGACAACCATAATATTGTTGTGTTTACGCTGATCAAGCAGGTATAAATTAATTTAAAAAAGTAAAAACCGGACAGCAAATTATTATGTATAGCTGATAGACAGCCTTTGACCACTATCTCACCTGATGGTATGTGACGATATGGTGGAAGATTTTGTTCAGGCTAACATAAAATTACTGGCTCTCAAGGACGGCTGCCAGAACACACCGTTAGTTGCTTCGCGACATATTTTCTACTTGAGGGTGGTAGCTAGCCGGTGGGCATTCGCAATATGCCCTACCACCATGCTATAACGACTGCCATCCTAACACAACAACAAGGCACACGGAACACGGAAGCGCTCAGTAGTAATGCTACTAACGGTCACTCATCCAACTTATGACCGCAACGGACGTTTGAGTTAAGAGCGGCTAAGCAAACTAAGCTGTGAGCGCTTCAAAGAAGAATACTGTATTTAAATGTCTATTATGTACTGTTCTATGAATTTACTAGGTTTTTTTAAACGTTAGTGTCGTTACACGTGGCTTAGGCGCAGAATGTCTCTTTCGCAAAATGTATCTTAGTCGTAAATTTAATATTTCTCACAATGTCTCTTTCGCATAATGCCTCTTTCGCAAAAGATCGCTTTCGCAAAATGTCGTGATTGGAACTTTGAATAAAATTTAGATTTTTACAGAAAAATCATTTATTAAAGTTATAAGGTACACAAATCGTAAAAGACACAATTCTGTAAAGTTTACTTTAGTAGGTATTATTACAATCCAAAAAATATATATTGAAAGGCATCTCAATTTTTTACCAAAAAGGTACCTATAAACATTGACATAAGGTAAACAAGTGATAAGTACACAAATCATAAATGTCATAATTTCGTACTAAAATTAAATTTAGTAGTTATGTATTAAGTTAGCCAAAATGTTACTCCTCAAAAATAATGTAATGCAAGAAAAAATATTTGTCAGGGCTTAATCGCGATAAAACATGTCCCGATAAATACCTATAACTATGTCAATATAATAAAAATGATTTTTCTGTAAAGAACCTTAATTTTATTCAAAGTTACAATCGCGACATTTTGCGAAAGAGACATTGTGCAAAAGTGACCTTTTGCGAAAGAGGCATTATGCGAAAGAGACATTGTGAGAAACATACATTTTACGAAAGAGATATTCTGCGCAGCCCCACAGATACATCCAAGCATTATAGTGCAAATACATTAGTGTTTAGGTAAAGGGTATTGTAGCAACTGAAAGTACGATTGTGACATTATATTATTATCTTATGTCACTTCCACACTTTATGACTGAGACAGTAAATATATACTTAGTAAATATAGGCAAAAGCAATTCTCAAAAAACTTTGAAAGGTTTTAAACAAATTTACAATGAAAGGATTTTTCACTACGAGCGACTAGCAAAATTCTCAAAAGCTGTTATTTATATTCTGCCTCAAAGCTTTGACAAAATAGCTGGCATACATGACTGAAGCGAGCATCTATATATATAAAAATCAATTGCGGTTGTTTGTCTCGCTAAAACTCGAGAACGGCTGAGCCGATTTAGCTGATTTTGGTTTTAAAATGTTTGTCCATGTCCAGGGAAGGTTTTTAATTGATGAGAAAATATGGAAAAATGACGAAGAAGGTAGTAAAAACAAAAATTTCATTTCCCCATAAAAACTGTTCTACCTATACTTTTCTGTCAAACAATTGATGTTCGTCCTTTAGGATAGGTGATACGAAGTACACCGAGCCATCTAGTATTTGATAAAAAAATGTGTATGAATGAACACAACATCTTCCTTCCATTTTTAAACTAATGGCGCCATCTAGGTAAATTGTGTTTCTTCAACATAACCTTCACTTCACAAAGCTACCTTCATATTATCAAAGCTTTAACACATGCAATGCATGAACATGACGTGCGTTCTTAGCAGTCTAAGAAAATAGTTCATAGCTTTCGTTGTAGATGGCGTAAAATAAAATGATTTTCCCAGACTTTTTAAGATCCTAGCAACGTCGATTTTTTCCCACGAAAAATTCTATGCTTTTTTGTCTCAAAAAAGTATATTTGAAAAACGATTTATACGATAAGCAAGTGAGAACTGACTTTTTAACCTATTTTTTTTTTCTATGTTAATCAACCCCCGGTTGCTGAGACACTGAAGTGTACAATGCTCAAGCTGCCATAATAGCGAAAATTATTTAACTTTTTTATTACTTAAGTTTGACTCGGGATAAATTCTTCAGTACAGTCACACTTTATTCATGCTGTCACAGTACATACACGCCGAGATTATACTTCACAAATATCTCACTAGATAGCGATGTAGTCAATGTGAGATGCTTACAATCCAACGGCTAGATGTCGCTGTGCAGCCTTAAAACACGCAAACGTTTTTATCACAATGAGAAGATTGTCTCTCGACTCTCGTCCGTGTTTTATCGTTTTCGAGTGTCATAAATTAAGAATATATTTTTAGTAATTGACTACATTTTCTGTTGTCAATTGTGTTTTATTAGAATTGAATGTAGGAAGGACCAATTTATTTATACAACTGATGTTACTCCGCCGAAGTCGTCAGTTTCGCAGTTCCGCAGTTTCCGCACCTAATTACTAACTAAACTTGTAGGGACCGTTTTAGGGGATAATAATTAAGTACTGGGCGGATGCTAGTACAGCCCGTATCTGTTTGTTGTGTGTTTTGTTTTGTAGTATATTTTCTATGGTGTTTTGTTGTACCGTGTAGTTTTTAACGTGTGATGGACGATAATCTAACTCGTTAAATAAATAAATGCCGAAGATTTATACACAGTATATAATACACAATTAGATACTGTTTGTTACGTATCCGAACGTATATTTTGTATCTATGGTTTTTCAAGTTCTTTTTGCTGTCTATTGCATTCGCCCGTCATGTCGATGAAATAAAATATAGTCACTCACCACCAGGCAGGTGAAATACTAAAAATCTTAGGTCACCACAATCAAGAATCCAGTGTTCTCTTTTTACTCCAAACCTGCCACCCCACCATAACATGGTGTCAGAAGAACTCCAGAAGTCGCAGAAAGAAAATAAAGAAGATTCTAACAAGTCGCAAAAATAATTTTCGAGAAACGTCGCCGCGTGGTCCCATCCTACAAATCCTACAATGGCCGAAAATGCAAGTACAAATCGTCCCCTGCCGCCGAGTAATTTTAATCTCAACATCAATGCTTCAAATATGTCGCTGGCCTGGCGAAACTTTAAAACCAGTCTTGGAATTTACATGATTGCCAACGGTTTGGAGAAGGAATCCGACTATAGAAAGTTCGCCATTTTGCTACAAACAATGGGCCCGGACGCTCTTCATATATTTTACTCGTTCAACACGGACATGGAGAAGATCTCTTACAAGAATCTACTCGCCAAATTTGAAGATTACTTTACGCCACGTGTAAATATCTCCGTCGAAAGGTATATAGTCAAAGACATATTCTCATGGAAACTAAACTCGACTTGCTCGTACATCAGAGAACGTATCCTGATCGAGAAACCAACTTCATTCGATGCAGCCGTAAGTCTCGCTAAAACTATAAGAAACACAAGGTCAGAAGCGCAAGCATTATCAAGCCACGAAGTAAATGTTGTCAGTCAATCAAATCGCAGTCAAAGAAGGCACAGTCATCATGGAAATCACAGTCGTCAAAGAAGTCAAAGCCGTCAAGGAAGTCACAGTCATCAGTCTCAACGAGGTCAATATCATCAGTCTCAAGAAAGTCAAAATCGTCGAACAAGTAAAGCATTGTCCAGTCAAGAACCTCAACAGTCTGCCAAGATCTGCTCAAGATGTGGTCAAGTTCACCGAACAAAATGTCCAGCTGTGGGTGTCATCTGTAA
This sequence comes from Plagodis dolabraria, assembly GCA_963854805.1. NCBI lineage: Eukaryota > Metazoa > Arthropoda > Insecta > Lepidoptera > Geometridae > Plagodis > Plagodis dolabraria. Next base: position 20,127,854 of record OY978460.1, on the reverse strand, counting down.
CAACTGCCACAAGCTGAACCACTTTGCCAAATGTTGCCGCAGCAAACATGTGAGAGTCATAGAAGAAGAAAGTAAGGGTGATCCATCAGATACTTATTTTTTAAATAGTCTTTTCATGAATGAGATTAATGTCAGTCAAAAAAACCCATATCATACAACTTTATCTATAAATAGTAAGAATGTAGACTTTTTATTGGACACAGGTGCAGATACTAACATTTTATCATTCCGTACATACACAAAACTTAGTTTGCCATTGAGTAGTTTAGTGAAAAGTAGTCATAAACTCTCAAAATTTTTTTTTTTTTTTTTTATTTAATAGAGTGGCAAACAAGCAGACGGCCCACCTGGTGGTAAGCGGTTACCGTCGCCTATGGACATTTGCAACACTTGGGGCGTTACCAATGTGTTGCCGACCCTGTAAGACTCTTTTAACACCCTTTTTGAAGGAATCCATACTGTAGCTCTGCGGAAAAACACTAGATGGAAGATCATTCCACATTTTGCAGGTATGCGGTAAGAAGGAACGCATAAATCGAGCTGTGTGAGATTTCCAGGACTCGATTATATGTGGATGAGCATTTAACTGGTGACGCGAGGAACGATGATAGAATCGCGATACCGGTATAAGATCAAAGTCATCATTTAGTGGTGAAATATTACCTACAGTAGGTCAATGCATTCTGTCTGTCACCCATAACATCATAGCTTACAAAGTCAATTTTCATGTTGTAGACATACCTTGTAGAAATATTATTGGTCGCAATAGTTGTGAGATTTTAAAATTAGTTAAAAGAGTCCATAATGTACAATTTCATGAGTCAGTCAATGCATCACAGCTTGTTGAATACAAGGATCTCTTCTCTGGCATAGGTTGTCTTAAAGATTATGAATGTCATTTGTCAATAAAACCTGATGCTATTCCTTCAGTTGATGCCTGCCGTAGAATTCCATTCAGTCTTTTGGAACAATTAAAAGAAGAATTAGCTACGTTAGAAAAAGATCAAATTATAGTCAAAGTCGAGGAACCTACTGAATGGGTTAGTTCAATGTTATCACATCAAAGAAAAATGGTAAGCTACGCCTGTGCATTGATCCAAGAAAACTTAATAAAGCTATTATGCGTCCTCATTACCAATTTCCAACGATAGACGAAATTAAATCCAGCCTCTCTGGTGCACAGTATTTCACTACCCTTGATGCCAATAAAGGTTTTTATATGCTCAAATTAGATGAAGCTTCTTCAAAGCTATGTACATTCATCACCCCTCAAAGCAGGTACCGCTTCATAAGACTTCCCTTCAGGATAAATGCAGCCCCGGAACTTTTTTTTCCATTATGTCAAAGAAATTCTCTGACATCTCAGGAATTCAAATCGTGATGGATGATTTTTTAATTTATGGTAAAACAAAGGAAGAACATGATTTTAGGTTAAAAACAAGTCTTAGAAAGAGCTAGGGAAATAGGAATAAAATTTAATAAAGAAAAGTCTAACATATGTAAAAGTGAAGTCAAGTACTTAGGACACATCTTTTCTAAAGATGGTGTGAGAGTTGATGAAAGCAAAGTCAAAGCCATTTGCAGTATGCCAACTCCTACAAATGTCACAGAATTACAACGTTTCTTACTTAGGCTCATACATAGAGAATCTATCAGAAAAAACTTCCAATTTGAGAACACTTCTGTCTAAAGATAATGAATGGTCTTGGCAAGATAAACATAACCTAGAATTTAATACCTTAAAGGAATGTATAACTAAAGCCCCTGTCTTGACATACTATGATCAAAATAAACCAATTACTCTATCGGTCGATTCGTCTAAAGATGCCATGGGTGCAGTAATTTGTCATAACAAACACCCCATTGCATTTGCTTCTGCTTCATTAAGCTTATGTCAACAGTCATACTCCCAGATTGAGAAAGAGCTACTAGCCATCTTATTTGGTTGTACTAAGTTTCACCAATATATATATGGTCGCCATACTTTAGTTGAAACTGACCATAAACCAATAGTCTCACTGTATAAGAAACCAATTTATAACATTCCGCCTCGTCTACAAAGAATAATGCTGAGATTACAACCATATGACCTGAATGTAACTTACAAACCAGGCAAATATCTATATGTTGCTGATACTCTGTCTAGAGCAGCTTTACCAGAACAGTCATTACATGATCTTGATTCTGACCTAGATTTACATGTCAATTTAGTTATCAAATCACTGTCAGTTAGGCTTAAATATATAGGTATATATTTATATCTTTGTCCACTAGTCCACTATCGGTCAAGCCGTTTTTGAGTTACACTGCAATCCAATAACTGAAAAAGATTTTCCTATCTTGATGATATAGTCGTTGGCAGTGAATGACAATTCCGTAAGTAGCAAGGGTCACTAAAATTAGTGATTTTTTTTTAACCATAAAATGGAACCGACTTCAACACTCAAAAGTGTGAAGTAACTTGTCGAAGTCGGTACCATGCGCACAGTATTGTGATAAGTAATAGGTAATTTTGAACTACCAGGGTACCGACTTCAACAAGTTATTTCACAGTTTTGAGTGTGTTGAAGTCGGTTCCATTTCATGGTTATTGTTTTTTGCGATATGTTAACAACAACAAGACTAATGTTATGAATCGGTTTTTCAGGTAAGTATAAGTAACTTATATCGACAAATTGACTATGGAAATATTATGGTGGTTCGGTGTTTTTGTCCGGGCCATCTTTTTAGCGAAATCAGCGCACCATTGACACGGTAATATTATCTATAAATATTACCGTGCCATTGATAAATAATTTATTTTTATCATAATTTCGTATTTGTTCCTCGTAAGTGTGTTGAAATGAAAAACGTCGTATGACACGCGTGTGGGATGACTCACTCGACTCACTCATCGCTATATCGCCTCGTGTGTGAGGAGTGTTTATGAATGTGATGTGGTATAGGGATAGAAAAATTTTACGTACCTATGAAATAAAAATCATCATATTATATAAAGTTACATACTCATCTTATTTTATTTAGCAAACTCACAATGCATGTGTTGTTAGCGGTGTTGCCTATACCTCTCCACTATCCAAAGTCTTTATTATAGGTATCTGGGATCCTGACCCTCATAGTACTAGGCGCATCGAAATCTAAGTCATTGTACGTTTTTATAGCCTTGGGTGTTTTCTTTTGTATCTCTACACACTTTTTTCGATCTTGGCTGAAGTAATCTGAAATTAGACATCATCAACACAATACAAATTAAAATTGGTCAAGTGTAAGTAGGGCTTGTTTTAGGATAGCACCGCATTGCAACAGCCTGTAAGGTAGTTGGTTCACCGGAAACGATGAATGAGTAACTAGTAGCTAGAATTAGAAACGAGTTGGCGAGCCGCGGGAAGCGAGTGCGTAGTTCCGATAGTTGTGTAGCTCGGCTACGCCAAACTAGTGAAGGGAATGCTCGCCGGCGGCAGTGTGAACAGTCAACGATCAACTATTTGTATATGCATCTCTCTTATTTACACGGAATGTATATCTATTGTACGTTTCTTGAGCGAGAAAATAGTCGATATAGTTACTTGTTTTCTCGTCGGCGCGCGGCGGTGGGACAAGTGCCTAAACACAATAAAAAGAACCAGAAGCCATTCCAATCAATAAGCGACTCTAACTTCGAAGCAATTAAGTGAACTTCAGGTCGTAAAGCACGGAGTATCTAATATTTATATTCAGCTATAAGCCGTGTCTCTTTCTATCGCATAGCCACGCAAAGCTCTGATCTCTTCTAACGCGGCATAGCTCACACAGTAGAATAATCCCGTCCAGACGTAGCCTTGTAGAGCCTGGCCTGTCGTAGATTAATTATGTATTGTTGGTTTTGTCTTGATCACAGTTTCAAAACCACTTATAAATTGGTGTTTCCAGTATTCGTTGGTCAACTTAAAAGAAATTAATAAACACATTATGGAACCAGGTGGCAGGTGAAGTATTAAAGAACAGATATGACTTAGGAGCCTTTAAGAAGATAGCATATTCCCTCCCCTTTCAACTCATTATGGAATAGATCTATTCCAGCTCGGTCTGAATTGAAAAAAAAATACCTGAGCGCAACGCATCCTTCAGACTGGTGTTACGGATGTTTGTGGGCGGCGGTGATCACTTACCACCAGGTCAGCCGCCGGCTCAATTGCCCTCCAATCCCAATAAAAATATATATATACTCGTCAAATCTTTATTTGTCAAATTAAAGTCACGACAAATTCTAGATATGTGGACATGGTACGTGATATGTAGGTACCACGGGTGTTAATTTTTTATAGTCACGTTATGGCTTGTGGTTCTACCGGCGGCGATTGTTTTACATGAAACTGACTTACAGTAAGCTTTTGATTCGGTTTAATTCTACGAATACATATTTATTCGTAGGTCTCATCATAATTGTTTTATGTTATTGTGACGGAACAAGCTCAAGGCCCAGCGGTTAACTCTCCCTGTAACAGATGCATTTCCTCACAAGTGACGAATTGCACTGCGCCCGTCACCTTGAGACATAGTTGTTAAGTCTCATGTGCCTGTAATTTCTTGTATAATTATTCATCTTGTTTGTAGGCCAATTTACATTGAATAATGTATATTCACTTTCAACTCATAATTGGAATAAATGTAGGATACATCTATTCCAATTATTAGTTCAGTCTAAATAGAAAAAAATATAAAGAAGAAATTTAAATAATTGATACCTATAGTAAATAATTATAAAAAAATTGATTTACATATATTTTAAAATTTAGGGTACCTACATAACGTATATAAATACGACTTGGAAGCCTACTTCTTGTTTTGAAAGACTATGCCTATGAAAAATACTTACGACCCTTTTTTTTACAGTTACACAAATGAAACGCGCATCTGTGCTTGAACCAAGCCACTTCCTTTGTGCCAAAATCGCGGGCGCAATGTCTCCGATCCCGGGGAAGGTTTGGATGTAAAAGCTCATCTTGATACCCGAGCCTGCACTCCCACTCCTTAAAACAATGGTACTCAACAAACCTGGTTTGAAACAGATCGGATTCCTAGAACAATCATTGGCACTATTAGGTTTTTTATATTTTATATATTTTTTTATTTTTCTCGAGGTTCACCAGATATCCACTAAGACTAACCTCTGACCTACATTACATACCTACATAGGTACATGAACCCTGGCACTCTTCTTTTTGAATGGCTGTGATGGCTCAGCGGCATTGACTATGGACTGCCGCGCAGCAGGTCCATGGATCGAATTTCACCGCATGGCGGAAGGGCATTTTGCGAATGCCCGCCTGGCTACCATCCTCAAGTGGAAAATATGTCGCCAAGCAACTAACGGTGTGTTCTGGCAGCCGTCCTTGAGAGCCAGTAATGCTATGTTAGCCTGAACAAAATCTTCCACCATATCATCACTTACCATTAGGCGATATAGTGGTCAAAGGTTATAAATATGAATTTGCAGTCGGGTTTTTTACTTTTTTAAATTAATTTATACCTGTTTGATCAGCGTTAACACATCAATATTAAGGTCGTCAAACAAAAATAGATTGTAAATTCAAGTAAGACTTTACTAATGTAGGTGTTTATGTTGTAATTTTTGGCGATGACGATGATGATGACGAAGACGATTGAATTGACGAAAAGCATTATTAAGTCAATGTTTTGTTGCATTATGCTTAAAGTCTAACGTATATGTTTTTATTCTTATTGTACTTAATTGTGTTACTACCATCAAAATCCCAAACATTATCCCTCTGCATTATAATATACCTAATCTATGTCTGGCTATAATAAATAAAGCGGCTTCTTTCCCATTCATTATCTTATATCGTAGTTCATCTCCATAGAGGTTGCATGTTTATGAATATCATGTAATGTATTTCAAATCATTGTTCAGTTTTTGGATATGAATAGATCCTACATAGACGTATATAAAACCAGTGGACTTGGTAGTATTCCAGCCTCAGTACAGAATACTTGTACACTTGAAGTATCACCTGTCTTGACACGCCTTTTGTACTTACCTCTTTTTGAGAGCTTGTATAATGTATTAAATAGTTAAACAGATAAATAATATAATCATAATTTAATTAAATATAATTGTACCGACCGCAACTCTCAAATTTAAATCAAACAGTGACACTCACGATTATAACACTAGGAATAAAGATAAAATAGCGGTGCCAGGTTTTAGATTAGCAAAGACAAATAAAAGGTCCTTCTTAGGAAATGGTGTGCGGTTTTATAATAAATTGCCCAAACATATTACAACGCTCACAGAAAGAAAATTCAAGTTGCATGTGAAGAATATTTTGATAAAGAAATCTTACTACACAGTTTGTGATTACTTAAACGACAAAAATGCTTGGACTGGTTCGCCTCTGCCAAGCTAGCGCCTAACACTTACGTAATGTAAATTAAGTATTGTAATAATTTTAATATATAGTATGTACTTAACACATTTTTAAAAAACGTTTAAAAGAATGGCCCCGAGTTTCTTGCCCGTTCTTCTCGCAGTGGCTCTATAATTTTTGTTTGCTGAACGTGGCAGTACAATGTAGTATATTTCAATATTAAAATTTGTAATTGACCTTCATAAGAGCGTCGTAGACGCCTAAATTGAATAAATGATTTTGACTTTGACTTTGACTTTGACTCATAGTTGGGATATAGGGAGAGAGATGATGTTGACTCACAAATATCCTCATACCCTCTTCATGGTAATCTTCAGTTGTGAAATGATATTGTTGAACTTTAACGCACGACGGTATCGCTATCAGCAAAACTGAAAAAGGTATAATTATAAAAAGGGTATAATAGGTAAGGGTAGTAATATTTATAATGATTTCTCTGGGGTGATCTAGCAAATTCGCACAGCTGATATATATGGATTATCTATGGGTATATCAGTTATTAGGAAGTATATTTTTTTAAGCTCAGAATTTGTTCTCTATTCTAAGCATTCACGATTCTTCAAAGTACCAATAAAATTATATAATCATATTCATAGAGTCGGACGAGCTGTTCATTTTATATAGATATATAACTAATAAGTTTTAGAATTTCAAACGAAACGAAAACTCACCCACAATTTTAGGTATAACAGACATATTCAAACCAAACTTGATATAAATTCTTGCAATTTATTTCTGAAAAGTCGTAATGAATTGTTTTAATTCATTCAAGACATAATTATGTCGGTAAATGTACTTGTAATCGAAATGTTGAATCTGAAAGCCAAAACAATTAGCTTTAATTACATGGATATCAAGTACTTGGATTAAAATTACTCATTTAGCCAGACTCGTATGTACTCGTCGTTGTTCGGTATTAGTTACCTACCTAATAATTAAGAAAGATACTGATTAGTTTTAATCATATTGCGATAGCTTTTGTCGCTTTTACTTAAATATATATATATATATATATATATTTTTTTAATAGATCACATAACATAGAATAAGTTTGAGGAAAGGGTTCCCCCTTTTATGCTAGGAGATTGCGGCAGCTTCTTCAACACAACTTATATATTTACTGTATCAGCCGGATTGTCCACTGCTGAACTCAGCCTCCCCCATTATAATGGTGTTTGCCACAATCCCCACACTTGGCGACCATCGTAGGAATCGCTGTTTAAGATATCAGTTTCTCAGAAGGCGCTGCTGTTTACCAATAGTAAGATTAGTTAGGTATTTTCCCTTAAGCCTTATAACACCCACGGGTAGAAATGGTGGGGTGACATTCTAGCCCGGCGCCCAACAGGGCACCTACGTATTACCTACCTCTATTATGTTATTATAGTATTTTTATAACGCGTACCTACGCGTTATAAAAATACTATATACTATAAATATACTTTCATTTGTCAGATATTATAAACTTACTCGTATACTCCATAAAATCTCGAGGCCTCTCCATACCCAGGACAACTACCATGGATACATAGTCAACAGGTTTCTTCTAGGTAAGCGTGCCCTATCTTAGACCACATCAATGCATTATTATATGTTCTATGTCAATGTTTAATATCAGGCCAGGGTGTGGTCAAACGTGAACATATTATGAATTAAAAAAAAGACTGGTGATTTGCATTTTACTGACGAAGAATTTTCCTTTTCCTCTTTGGAAATACCTTCTCTCTTCTCTATTATACCTACTACATTTCTGATATCCAGGGCATTAAGATGGTAAAGAGCCTTGTTGTGCACTCAATGTGCAAAACCCCACTCACATGGCCCCGACCTGAGTGGCATGTCTCTCATGGGATGTATTCGTTGCTTCTTACGCTTGAAGGAAGAGGGGAATGGCATGGCACCATCAGTTCCAAATAATGAATAAACTTACTACCACTACTTATTAGTACATTTCAATATTCCCCACGGGATGTTGGGCTACTAGGTATTGCACTCCCATATCTTCCTGAGACAACCGTAAGAGGCGACTAAAGGAAAAATACTAAATATACTGCTTGGAGAATTGCAAACTTACACTGCGATCACCGAGCTGCGAGCCAAGCGTAGGGACGACGGAAATACCCTCCATAAGGCAGTAGGCTTTGAAAGTTAGAAAATTATAAAGCCAGAACTACATTAAACGCGTATCGTTACCCTGGCTAAAGAACCACGACCACTGCGTTACACCCTGAACCAACGCAGTGGTGAAAGCAACTTAACACGGGTGAAAGGAATCAATTCATACTCCGACTATAGCCGTATAAAACACCTCGTGTTTGGAATTGACGCCTTCGACCCTTGTAAAACAAATCTATTATATCTGGTGAGTATTCACGTGATTTATGTCAAAGTTATTTTGACATTCACTTTGAGATATTTTGTAAAAATGGAAATGCTTATAAGATTTATTAAACATACAAATCGTTTGTGACGTACAAAAGAGTAATGTATTTTTTACCGTGTTCAAGAAATAATAGGATTTATCATCAAGACACGTAAAAATAACGATTTCCTCAAGTGGAAAATCTGTCGCCAAGCACCTAACGGTGTGCTCCGGCAGCTGTCCTTGAGAGCCAGTAATTCTAGGTTAAGCCTGTTAACACCTTCGACCACATCATCACTTACCATCAGGTGAGATTGTGGTCTAAGGCTTACCTATAAGCAAAAAAAAAAATAAAAAATTTCACCATTACCCCTTTTCAACAAGACGAAAACACAGCGTATATGAGTTCACGCCACGAGTTTAAAAATGTAAAAATGCACTGCTCATTCGGTATTCACCATACAATCAACTTTAACGTTAATTACTGTAATTATTTCTTAATCAATGGGTATTACTAAAACGTTGAAGAGTAGAAACGTAAAAGTATAGAACCGTTTATATTATCAACCCACTTACATACTTATTTGCATAGCCAAAACCACAGAAAAGAGAAATAGTATTTTATATCTCTATGGCCAAAACTATGATGTGCTCTTATTTCTATTCCATCGTATTTTTTGGTAAGATGTCTGTATATGTGTAACTTAAAAAATAATTACCAAACAATGGAACCGACTTCAACACCCAAAAGTGTGAAATAACTTGTTGAAGTCAGTAGTCAGTACCATGATAGTTCAAAAGTACATATTATCACAATATTGTGCGCATGGTAACGACTTCGAAAAGTTATTTCACACTTTTGGGTGTTGAAGTCGCTTCCATTTTTTGGTAAAAAAAAATTTCACTCTTTTTAATGATCCTTGCTACTTACGGGATCGTGTGTCATTCATTGTAATTGCATGCATATTTTTCAGTTATTGGAGTGTAACTCAAGAAAGGCTTGACTGATTTTGATAAAATTTAAATGGGACCAAACGATAAGCATCAGATTTCAAACAAAAACGAATTTTCAAAATCGGTTCACTGTAAGGTAACAAACATATGAAAAAAAAACAGAAGAATTGAGTACCTCCTCCTTTTTGGAAGTCGCGGTTAATTACTTAAACTTAAACTGGTAGTGGGCTAAAGCATTTGGGTTGCTTGTGGGTCTGCTATGACTTATAGGTTGTTCAAAATGCTTTTTTGTAGTAGCTGTAGTGTTGTATACAGGGTTATTGGTAATATGCTAACAACCTCTTAGGGTTGACTTTTGCCAGTCGTTACAAACATTTTAAGATGTTTTTTTAGTTGTAGTATTTTTTTAAATAAAGGCATTTTGCTAATATTTAGGATATTAATATATCAACTATACTGCGGGGGTGGGTGGCATCGGTAACTGAATCTGTTCCACTCAAGTTTAATTTTCACACTCACAAAATCAGTAATAACTACATTAACTATTGCCTAAGCTGTGGCACGTGTATGAACCTGGTGTATCTACTCCATTCACAATTCACACAATTTACTTATCTACATTATTTTTAATTTCAAATCTACGTAAGTACCTAATGTACCTAGGTATGCCGTATTGTGTTAAATCGCAACCGCGTCACGCGTGCTTTTGTCGCAAGCCGCCAAAGACCGACCAGAGCAGAATAGGTAGGTACACGAAACAGCTGTTTTGTTGTGCCTACTTTAGCCGGTCATTGACTTGCCGTGGCGTTCGTACGTGTGTGAATGGAGTAAACCGTGATAATACTATATTAATAATATATTATAATTACATTGTATGCATTATATTATCATTATATAGTTTGTATTGTAAACATTATTATGACGGCAATATGTCGGTGGGATGACGAACCTTGAAGGTGGATAGCCTTGTATTTACGCTACGAGTTTCCAATTTAATTGTTGGTATCGAGACCCCAAAAGATTTAGTTATTTTAGCTTAGCTCTGTATTGGATTTTGAACTTAAATAGCATATGATAGCTCTACAGTAATTGCGTTCTGTGTTCCTAATATAATAATATATTCTTATTGATTATTTTATCTATCTAATAGTAGTAACGACAAACATTTTTTGATCTTTTAATACTTATTTGTATCATGTTTTATTTTCAGTTTTGGTGAATATTACAGGATTTAGCGCACAGCCAACTGATTATGTAAGGAAATGTTACATTTTGTAATAAAACACTTAAAAGGATTCAAACGTTTTTTCACGCCACAAAAGAAATTAAGGTTTTAAAATGATTAGTATTGGCAATTTAATTACCTCGTTCACACAGTTTGTCTTATCAGTATGCCCACGACCTATACAAATAATGCATAGGTATTTGTAGCCGACGAGAGATATCTATATCTGATTGTTCTACTGGTGCATCACACCGAAATCGTAGGTCTGATATGGGTACCTATAGCTTTTTGCCAACAAGAATAAATTGATTTTCGGTTTTTAAATGCAGACCAGTCCTGCATTTAAAAACCAAAAATCAATTTAATTACTATTCAATTATTCGTCAAGGCTTACCTACATCTAAAGACTAATAGTTTTTATGCAAATATAAAAAAAAATATTCAAAAAAACTGCTAAACCTAAGTCTGAATGAAATCAATCTTTTTGCAATATAATGTTCAGTGTGTCTCAAGCAAATACCCTAGCTAGACTTTGGTCTCAAGCTGTCCCATAGATAAACAAGACATTCATCTGTTTTCTCTCTGCTAAACACGTAACAAACGTACGCAAGTAGGTATATTTGTAAATAAAATTACCTTGCAAATTCTTTGAAGCGATAATTATGTGATAATTTTGTTTTTTGATACTGTCTGAATCTAGAACATCTACAAGTCACTAAATTTTTTGTCCTATTTATAGAGTATGAGTGGAATAGGTGAAAGTTATTCCCAGTATCAATGCATGAAGCTAAAATCATGCAAGTTTACAAAGAAAAAAACACTGGAGAAAGTGTGTGGATTCGATGAGTTTCAACCCAAGCTAGCTGTGTTCGATGACATATGCACTTTGTACAAAGCTAACTGTAAAAAAGCAGGGCGTAAGTAAATAACAGGTTTTCTAAATACAAGATTTCGGTTACAATTACGCTGAAGGGCTACTATAATTCTGTTGCTATGTCCTCCGCAGTCCGAAGTCATTATTACGTTTCCTGTTTTGTTAAATAATAAATAGGCAGAATAATACACCTCTAAGGAAGCCTAAAAATTTCACCACTCCGAAAATTATTAAAAGAACAACGCCCACGGGAAGAAATGGTGAGCTGATATTCCAGCCCGGTACCCTACGGGCACTATCTACTCATATTATGTAAATAAATAAACACTATAATATTACTATAATTACAGTGTACATGGAAGTCGACATGGAAGTATGTGATACAAAGAAAGACCACGAAGCTAAATATGGCGATGTTTTCGATTGGGAACCAATAACATCTCGGAACCAGACTGCACATATTCTGAAAAGAGTTGATTTGAATGCAACAAAATCATTTGACAATATAAAATCATCACAAAGGAATGATTCAACTTTGAACCATTAAACTAAAATGTAAAAGAGAAAATATATAAAGTAGGTACATAGTGAAAATATTCAATTCTCTCTTTTCTCAACTTTTGCATAAACAAAATTTATAAATTTCTTCCCCTTGTGATTCCTATTCCTTTCATTGTTTTTCTTTAGATTCAAGCCTCGTCCATTCAAATAATTTTGCATAGTGGTAGGGCATTTTGCGACTGGCCGCCTGGCTAGCTACCACCCTCAAGTAGAAAATCTGTCGCCAAGGACTTATCGATGTGTTCCGGCAGCTGCCCTTGACAGCCAGTAATTCGAGCTTAGCCTGAACAACATCTTCGACCACATCATCATTTACCATGAGATACTCGTCAAAGGATGGCATATCAGGTATACAAAAACAAATTTTTCATTGTAATCTTGAAAAAATAATGTAAATGTTGGTGACAATTTATTGAAAGCCTATAAAAAAACTAAATTAAAGTCAGATATAAAAATGTATGCGCTCAAAAATATGTGTTTGTTTGGAAACCGCCACGAGCACTCTAGCCTTAAAGGGTATGAAATTAGGTAAGGCTGCAGGATATGATAGAGTGTCAGTTGAGATGCTGAGAGCTGGGCGAGGCATAATAGGTAGTTAGTTGCAAATGTGTTGTAGTAGCAGCCACCAGGTGACTGGTGCAAGGCTGTGATTGTTCCGCTATGTAAAGTAAAAGGGTCACAACCAGAGACTTGAAATACTAGAGTAGTTATATCCGAATACCACTGCTCTAAAAGCTTACTAGAATTTATCTATCTACATATTATCTACGCACATGTACATGCAGGTTGTAATGACAAGGAAAGAACGTTCCCGCTTCACATATCCCGCTCATCCATTTCATTGAGATTAGTTCCTAAGATAAAACAAAATGACGATATTTTCTATTTCATCAATAAAAGCAATAATTACGCGTGAAATTAAACAGTTTTCTTATCTCTCACAGGGCTTTATAATTGGTGCAGAGTCTAAAGACACAAGGAAGGCTTATTGTTCACAGATTATTCGATCCTAAAAAACACGATTAGCGGCGATGTATTCACAGGACGCTCGGAAGTGCAAGACTGGTAGTGACTCTGGTAATTACCCTGAATTCGTCTAGTAAATATGGAGGGCACACAACTCATCTACAGGTAAAAAAATCTTAGGTCACAGCAAGACTGCAATAATTACCGTGGAATCAGCCTCCTCAGTGTCATCGCTAAACTATATACGAAAGTACTGATTGAACGGGTGATAGAAGAGACAGATCAATGACAAAAGAAAGAAGAGGACTAGAAATATATGACCTATATATTAGTACGTTATAGAAATACGATGCACTTCAACACAGAAATAAAAAAAATGTATGCATTTCACTCTCATGCATGTGATTGTATTAATATAACAAGAGATAACATTACTTTTACAGCTTTCTAAAATTGCAACAACAACATATGACGTCACTTTGGTCATGCCCATCGGGCAACCCGCCATCTTAGTTTCTGGTTTTTGAGTAGAACTAGAGATGGACATTTAAAATATACATCGATGTTTTTTCGGATGTAATGCATCGATCGGTTGCATCGATGTTAATAAGATGTATTAATACACACATCGATGTTTCAAAAACATTATTAAGTAAATTTTCTCTAAATAATTGACTTTTATTTATTTAATATTTGATTTCTTTCCTGTTGATTAAATTTGAAATTATACTCAAATTTTATAATTTTCATTTACTTTTGCCATATTGTTTTCAGTCGATAAATTTTCTCCTTGAAGAATTGATCTCTCGAATTGTCTTGCTACAATTATTCTATTAAAAAAAAAAACTTGATAATAATTATTTAATTGGATCTGAACGATCACCTTTTTTAGGTGCACGAAAGCCATCTTCCATGATTTTGCAACAACGCCTGATGAGTAGAAGAGCCGGAATATGTCTATTACAGTAACAGTGCCAATCTACTTCCTTGACACTACACTTACCTCGTCACTCCGGAACAATTTGCTATGTCTCCTTGGCTCTTCAATCCTAAACACAGTAGCGTTTGCACAATACTGCTTTTGGTCAGAATATCAGTCACTGCGGTGGTACCCCGCCTCTTGATTGAGACTACCACCAAGTTGTCACCCATTATAAATTGTAGTGTAGAGTTTTATACTCCTGATACCTACTTATTTTGAATTCGGCGCTGCTACGTGAGAGTGGAACTTTTCATACTACAACGTATTTCATAACCATAAGGTAAGCGTTCGGTTGCAAACAACTCGACAGGTCAAAACTCTGTAACATAGAGAAATGCACAAGGTATCGCTAAAAGTTGCAACTGTCTTATTTTAAGGCGCTCAATTTGAATTTACAAATAATTATTTGTAGTATAGTAATAAAGTACTTCCTATTTAGGTGGATGTGGATGTCAGAAGATAAGAACTCAGAGTACTTTGTTATATAAGATAAAATAATATGTAATTCCCTACTGTGATAATTTTGACATTATGGTCGATTAATCGAACTTGTAATAAATAATGAGTAATTATTTACACACACGAACAACACTGGGAAATGGGCGGAGCCGACGCCATTTTACTTTCTGTTTTGGCACTCGATATGACCATAAACTTCATGTCCTCTTCTTTCTTTTGTCATTGAGACAGACGAGTATGGGATGCACAAGCAGGGTTTAGAAAAGGATTAGGATGTACGGATCAGGGCCGCTACTACAATACAACGAAGTTTAGTTTTTCGTGTTACGAGTGACACTAGACTACGAAAATAGAATTTGCGGTACGAAGTTCGTTGTTTCATATAATCTATGGTCGGATCGCATCGTTCATCACCAATCGTGCCCTTGAGGGAATCTCTCATACTACTCTGAGAATGCTATTATGCCTCAATCAATTTTAAGTCTAAAATGCGGGATATTAAAGAACATTTTCACATGGTAAGAGTGGGAGTCCTATGTAGTTATGTATCAGCGAGAGGTGTCGCTACTGTTCTGATGTTAGATCCTACTCGTATTTAAAATTTACGTTAATTTCTCCAAAGGTATTTATATTGTCGTTAGTATTTGTGTTCTTTCTGCATATTTAGAACTCGACTTTGACTAGGAATAAATTATGATTTCGGATATTGCAAATGTACAAACCATACGAATCCGATTTAAAAAGTATATTATTCTGAATCTACACCATGGAAGTAATAAGTACTACGTACAACAGGAATGAGCTGTTGTCGCACAATTGAAACCGAACGAGAGCGCAGTAACTGTACCTCTTATCCCTCTCTGGCAATGGTGACAATATTGAAATATGATTTAAGGACAATAATTTTTATCTTTCAGTTTCCAGGTTATTTAGAAAAAAGTTATCTCTGGTTGCGTTTTTACGAATTCGTGCAACCAGAAACAGCACAATATATCCTACTCGTCATATTAAATATGTAATATGTACATTGTACATAAACTTATCTTTAGTGAAACTATCTCTTATATATATTGTTAAAAAAAATAACACACCGTCTATTCGTTACTGCGGCACAGACGCGACTGTCTGCGTACTGAGCGCGGGCCGACATCGAGGCGCGTAGATATAACTTGCGATGGTAACCATTGTTGTAAACAAAAATAGATGTCTATGTTTTTCATGGTTAAATACTCTGCTGTAATGAAAATAATGATAACAACTACGCTTGTGTTTGTGTAAAGGCTAAAAATACTAGTTCTTTTTATAGAATGATTGTGACTTTCTCATGTAAGTGTATACATGTACTTAATATAAAAAAATTGTCACTGATTATGTTTTGGAGGAGTTATTAAAATAATACCTATTATAATATTATAAGCGGGATGGCGCCCGAGAGAGACGCATAGTGTTTCATATTTAAATTTTATAACAGACTATACATGGTCTAGGCGTAGTATATTATTGTACCTTCACCGTTGCAGCTACTTAGAAATGGTCTTAGGAGACTGTCCATAATTTTTTATGGAATTTTGATCCCCATTCACAGATTTTCAAAAAAAAAAAAATACAGTGAGCAAGAAAATAGCAATTTTACACAAAAGCATTTTTTGATGCCAATCGCTCCTGTTTCTAATACTGATCAAAAACTTCTAAGGGACCAACCATCGTTGGAGTACTAATTCAAAGTCACAAATTGCAAAAAACTTTTCCCTTATATTTTGTAAAGAATTTGTGTAACTGAAATACAAAAAATAAAATAAATGACAAATGATCACGTAGAATTTTACACATATCAAAAAGTAGGCGTATTAATTTTCTTTTTGTATTAACTAACATAACTTGATGATGTTATTGTTATTTACTTAAAATCTTAAAAATTAAAAATGAAAAATCTAAACGTTCTAAATTGGAGGTCATTTTTCTCAATAGCTGTCGTGTAAAATTCACAACACACTCAGAGCTTTTCTGACGTAACAAACTGTCAAGATTGTTTTTTATTTAGTAATAACGAGTTCGAAATTTGGATTGTTTGTAAACTTATCTTTTTATTCTGTCAACAAAAAGATCTCTTGCGTAAAATTTTCATACAAAAAGTACGGGACAAGTTTTTTGCAATTTGTGACTTTATGAGTACTCCAACGATGGTTGGTCCCATAGATGTTTTTGATCAAAAAGATTTTTGAGGGATAAGCGTGGAGGCGTGGTCGTCGCATCCCTTGCCAGTCCGGTTAGCACATGCCCAATATTAGTGGTGCCTGTGCTTTCAGGACTGCAACTCCACTTGAACAAAACTGGTGGTAGGCTTCGGCCGCCGGTTAGTTACCACCTTCTGGTCAAAGCCTTGGTGCCAAACGATCCGTCGTGTTCCACCATGATGGCCAGGATCACCGTTTTGACGGGCTTTTTTGTGTACAGTTGTGTTTGGGAATAAGATTGGCTTCGACTAACTCGTATTGCTGTGACGGTAGGCTTGTTTCGGAGGGTAGCGGGATCCGAAGCACGGTGATCTCTGCTGGCCGACCGCAAGTTGTAGGGGACCCATATAATAGCCTAGCCGACTATGAAAGGCTGTCCCGCCGCTTGTGAAAAATCCTGCGACTCATCATCGGGCCGGATGGCGACCGGGTGTGAGGAACCGATGATGAATTTCAGGGGGGTTCGGGCGTCCCCGCGGTCTCCGCGCAAGTCTTTCAGTTTCGCAGTCTTGTGCTTGTGAGTCGATTAATTTAGTTCCTAACATCTCGTGCACATAAAGCCTGTAAACCTATTTACCTTCACCAAACATGAAAAACAAATATAAAAAGAGTAAGTTTAAACGGCAGATGCACGTCCTCACACTAAAAGTGCAGCTCTCAAACATACGAGGACTCCACTCAAATCTCGAATCAGTCTTTCATCATCTCGAGACTAACAAACCCCACCTACTCTTTTTAACGGAGACTCAGATAAAAAATCCAGCTGACATGACATACCTCCACTACCCAGGTTATACCCTGGAGACCAATTTTAAGCCACGAGCTGGCGTGTGCTCCTACGTTCGTGACGATATCTGTTGCAAACGTCTCCGAAATTTGGAAACACCAGATTTTTCCGTCCTGTGGACTTTGGTGGATACAGGTCAAGAACAAATCGTGTACGCCTGCATTTACAGATCACACAGCGGCGATCTGGAAACTTCGCGACTTCTTGAATACCTGAGCGATTCGGTCGACATTGTGCAGCAGAGATATCCTCAAGCCAAAGTCGTGATCCTAGGGGACTTTAACGCTCACCATCAAGAATGGTTGTTTCCCTTTCAGAAAACTGACCATGCTGGCCGTGAAACGCACAACTTTGCGCTATCACACGACCTTACTCAACTAGTTAACCAGCCCACAAGAATACCCGATGTGGAAGGCCACACAGCTAACTGCTTAGACTTAATCTTAACCAATGATCCGGATAGATACTCAGTCTCTGTATCTGCTCCCATAGGAAATTCTGATCACTGTCTAATTAACGCTGTGGCCACATTTTCTCCCCCAGATTATAGTTCTAAAAAATGCAGATGACTGTGGCGCTTTACTTCAGCGGACTGGGATGAGATGCGACACTTTTATGCAGCTTACCCTTGGCAGCAGGTCTGTTTCCCTTCTGAAGACCCGTCCATTTGTGCTGATGCCATTTGCGATGTTATAAACCAAGGAATGGAATATTATATCCCGTTTCGTGACCAGGTACCCAATTCCGCGGCGCACCCTTGGTACAACTCTGACTGTGCTAAAGCCGAAAGACTTAAGCAGGAAAAGTACAAGGCGTGGGCTGAAGCGCGTGTCTCCAAATCAGCAACTCTCAGTGACAAAAAACGGGACTACAACGCTGCAACGAAGCAGTATAAGAAAGCATTGCGCCAGGCTAGTTTTGATCGAGTTAGCCGCATTGGAGCCAAATTAGCATCCCACCCCTCAGGAAGCAGAGCTTTTTGGAGTTTGGCTAAATCGATCGAAGCTAATTTTTGTCACAGCTCTCTCCCTCCGCTCTTGAAACCAGATGGGTCATTAGCTCACACTGCAATAGATAAGGCAAATCTATTTGCTAACCTTTTTGCAGAAAGCTCACGGATGGACCCCGGTAATAGCACTCCTACTCTCGTTCCTCAATGCGAATACGAAATGAGCAAAATCTCAATCCACCAGAGAGAAGTGCTTAAGGTGCTGCGGAGTCTAGACGTCAACAAAGCTTCTGGACCGGATGGTATTCCCGCTATAGTTTTGAAAGTGTGTGCGCCTGAGCTGGCTCCCGTGTTGACGCGCTTGTATCGCCTCTCTTTAAGAACCGGCAAGGTACCAAAGGGATGGAAGCTTGCTAATGTGCAGCCTGTACCCAAGAAAGGCTCTCGAACAGATCCCAGTAATTACAGACCGATAGCAATCACTTCCATTTTCTGTAAAGTCATGGAACGTGTACTAAACACCAAGTTACTTGACTACCTCGAAACAAACGATTTGCTCAGTGACCGCCAGTACGGATTTCGCCGAGACCGGTCTGCTGGGGACCTTCTGGTGTACGTCACTCATTACTGGGGAGAGGCTATCGAGCGGCAAGGTGAGGCTCTGGCAGTGTCTCTTGATATATCAAAAGCTTTTGATAGAGTTTGGCACGCCAGCCTATTAAGCAAGCTTCCCAGATATGGTCTCCCACCAGATTTTTGTAACTGGATCGCCGATTTCTTGAGCAACAGATTTATTCGTGTGGTCCTAGATGGCTGCTCATCAGAAAAGATGAGTATTAATGCCGGAGTACCCCAGGGCTCTGTTCTCTCTGCTACTTTATTTCTTCTGCATATAAACGACCTCCTTACACCAGGTATTGTTGGGTATGCAGATGATAGTACAGTAGTGGAGAGATATATTCCTAATCCTAGAGCCAAGAAATCTGAGATCCAGTCTTCAAGAGCTGCCATGATCGAGAGAGCAAATACCACTTTACAAGCGGTGTCCGATTGGGGTGCAGTAAATTTGGTTGCTTTTAACACCAAAAAGACGCAAGCTTGTCTTTTCTCTGCCAAACGGGACTGTATCGTTGTTCCTCCGTCTTTCCAAGGTGAACCGATACCGTTAGGAAATGGCATTGAGTTGCTCGGCATGCACATATCTTCCAACCTTAACTATGGCCAATCTATTGAGTCCAAAGCCAAGACCGCAGCCAAAAAACTTGGCATACTGAACAAAGTGAGACGCTACTTTACTCCATCGCAACTGCTCACTCTTTACCAGGCCCAAGTGCGCTCATGCATGGAGTACTGCAGCCACCTCTGGGACGGTTCAGCTAAGTACCAGCTTGCGGCTCTGGACTCAGTAGAAAAGCGTGCCACTAAGCTAATTGGTGACAGTAAGCTAGTTGGAAAAAACTTCTGAGTTTGTCGCATAGACGCCAAGTAGCCTGTCTGTCGATTTTCTATCGCATTCACTTCGGTGAATGTGCTCAAGAGCTACATGATGTCATACCGTCTTCTCCATTTCACTATAGGACTACTAGACGTGGAGAGAGCTTTCATCCCTTCACTGTCAATTTGCCACAGGTTCGTACAAAGCGTTTTCAGAGCTCTTTTATCCTGCGAACAGCGAAGCAGTGGAACTCTCTCCCATCGTCAGTCTTTCCAGGTGCGTATGATCCTGGTGTTTTCAAAAAAAGAGTAAATAGGTTTCTTCTGGGCAAGCGTGATTCATCTTCGACTCCATCGTCGCTTACCATCAGGTGAGATGGAGTCAAACGCAAACCCATCAAAAGTAAAAAAAAAAAAAAAAAAAAAAGTCTAGTGAGATATTTTTGAAGTATAATCTCGGCATGTATTTAATGTGATTTTTGACTGCATGAATAAAGTGTGACTGTACTGAAAATATTTCAGTACAGTCACAACTGTAATTTGTCCTGATATAAAAGTTAAATTTCTTTACATATCGTTCGTACATAGATAAGCTACTATGGCAGCTTGAGCATTGTCCACTTCAGTGTCTCATCAACCGGGGGTTGATAAGCATGGCGTACAAAAGTAAGTTGTAAAGTCAGTACTCACTTGTTTATCGTATAAACAGTTTAATAAACTTTTTTGAAACAAAAAGAATAGGATTTTGAGTAGGTAAAAAAGCGACGTTGATAAGATCAAAGAAAGTCTGTGAAAATCATTGTATTTTACGCCATCTACAACGTAAGATTTGAACTATTTAGACTGCTAAGAATGCACGCCATGTTCATGCAATGCACGTGCCAAAGCATTAATAAAAAAGGTAGCACTGTGAAGTGAAGGCTCTACTGAATAAACATACGTTACCTAGATGGCGCTACTAGTTTTAAAATGGAAGGAAGTTATTGTGTTCAAAGTTCAAACAGATTTTTTAAATCAAAATAAGAAAAAAATTCACCTAAAAGTGGAACTTTTTCCACTAGTCGTAAGTCGGTACCATGTGCACCATCATGTGATAATACGTACTTTTGAACTATCATGGCACCGACTGCAACAAGTTATTTCACAATTCTGCCTATATACAGATGCATTTCTTCACAAGTGACGACTAATACTGCGCCCGTCACTCGAGACATACAGTTGTTAAAGTCTCATTTGCCTGTAATTTAACTGGCTCTCAAGGTCTACTGCTGGAACACACTGTTAGATGCTAGGCGACAGATTGTCTACTTGAGAGTGGTAGCTAGCAAGTCAAACATTCGCAAAATGTCCTTCCAACATCCGGTGAAGCTCGAGCTGGCGGTGGGAATCCAACCATGGACCTGTGCCACGGTAGTCCATAGCTATAACCACTCGGCCATCATTGCTTCGATAAAATTGGATCAACATTAGTGAAAACAACAGTAGATGCTGATTGTGACTAAAAATATAGTTCTTTTATAAAGTAACATTGTCATATTAGTTATTATCAAAACCACACAATTTGTTTGGTAAATATCAAACCCAGCTTTTCCAGAAGTCCATACCAAAACCACATTTTTCCAAATTACCGTGTGTGACCTTTTTTTTAAGCCTGATAGGTATTTTCACCACTATCTCACCTGATGGTAAGTGATGAAGTGGTCGAAGATGTTGTTCAGGTTAACCTAGAGTTACTGGCTCTCAAGGACAGCTGCCGGAACACACCGTTGTGTGCTTGGCGACATATTTTCTACTTGAGAGTGGAATTTTAGAGAATATACATAATAATGTAGGTAAGCCTATACGCTATAAAAAAAAAGCATTAGAGAACTGGAAAAGTGAGGTTTAGTTCTTAATCTCATTTTGTATGTAAGGCTAAAGACATTGGAGAGGTACCTACCAACTAAGTGAGATTGAAAGATACCTACCAACGTCTTTCTTCATTGACAAAACTAGAAAGGCCTCAAATTCGCAAAAACATCAATGCCATATAAGTGAATATATAACTTAATGTTTGTTCAGATCTAGATTAGATATTTTAAACCACGCCACTCACCTG
The DNA here is from genome assembly GCA_963854805.1 of Plagodis dolabraria. Taxonomy (NCBI): domain Eukaryota; kingdom Metazoa; phylum Arthropoda; class Insecta; order Lepidoptera; family Geometridae; genus Plagodis; species Plagodis dolabraria. The sequence goes on along the minus strand of OY978460.1, from coordinate 20,105,541 downwards.
TTCCCACGATCTCTCTGTCATAATAATGTTTTAAGGTTAAATTAAGTGGTTCATACATTTATTATTTTGCATGGTGGTAGGGTATTTTGCAAATGCCCGCCTGGCTAGCTATACCACACTCAAGTAGAAAATCTGTCACCAAGCACCTAACGGTGTGTTTCGGCAGCTGTCCTTTAGAGCTAGTAATTCTAGGTTAGCCTGAATAACACCTTCGACCACATCATCACTTACCATCAGGTGAGATAGTGGTCAAAGGCTAACATATCAGGCATAAAAATAAAAAATAACCTACAAACGTACATACATACATGAACCCTGAAGCACATCACTCCTTTTATTTAGGCAGTCATATAAAAAAATCACAGGTTATATTATACTATTATATTATATATATTAAGGACCAGTTTCAGAATGTCCTAATAAAGTTTCGGGTTGCTATGCAACACATAAAGTAACTGAATGATGAAAATGACAGTTAACATGCAGCGCGTTTCAAGTTTTAACCGATGGATAGGCTAAATCGATCACTGTGAAACGCAAAGATAGTGTTTTGTTTAGTAAATCTGTTCTGGGTATTGTAACCGGAACTTACTTGAACATTCTGAAACAGGCCCTTAGTATATTATATTATCATACTTACATATAAACTCCAATCTCACAATCTCATGTAGACTAATCCTACTATATTATAATCATACTATATATTCTAACTAATCCCTAGATTGCTCTATCAAAAATGTAAAAAAATTGAGTCAAAACTTAATTTGGCAATGTTTGTTTACTCATTGTTTTGAATCTTGATCTTCAGTGTAATTGTCATTTTATGGCCTTTTGTTCTAAAGTAATGAGGAAGTAAGTAGAAAATTGGTTTCGATGGTAAGATTAAGTGGTGTTAAGATTTAGTTTTAGTTTTTAACTAAACTCATTTCTCCGGTATTTTGCCACGAATTGTAATCCCCAAATAAATAAATAAATATATAAAGTTAAAGGTATTATAAATTCATCAGCCAGATGGCACCAGACTCCATCACAGTCAGTACATCAAGTAGACAGAACCGTAATTAATATATCAGGCACCTAGCTACCTAGACGCATCCAGTAACCTAATAGGTGCCCGCACATTGAAACCTTCCAAGATTGTTTCATGGAGGTCCATAGCGAGCGACACAATTTCCGTAGATTTAAACATTTTGTGGGTTTTTTATTTTAATAATAAAAAAAACTAAAAATAACTTTTAAATAACTTGAAAATAACTTTTTTTTTTTATTATAATTTTTCTCGTTTTTAACCGACTTCCAAAAAAGGAGGAGGTTCCCAAGACGACGCGTAATTTTTTTATGTATGACCATGTATTGTGTAACTTATTGTAAAGTAGTCTGATTTTCTAATTCTTTTTAATTTGAAAAGGAGACCGGGTGAAGCGTCAATGCCTTATGTACTTAATCATTTTATTTCTCATATATTATACTACTCATATATCTTAGTTCTAAATTGACGAACCCTCAGGACAGCGCCAATATGCTGCAGAGCCCATCGTATCATCTGCTTTCTGAGTTTTAGCTCAACGGCTCCCAGAGATGGCGTTAGCAGTGTCGTTTCGGTAGATATTTGATGTTATAATCTACCTACAAAAAGCCATACAAGGCGCTCGCAACGAATATTTTTGTATAGGAGGTAAAGTGTAGATATTCCATTCGTGTTTACTTCGCTAAAAAACGCACATCGCCGCTCTGTTTTAATTTTATTTATTTGATTGAACACTTGAAGACGCATGAAATAACTTGTGATTTATACTCATTTTTGTATGGACATCACAGTGCAGTAAGTGAAATATATTTTGGGCAAGACTTTATCCCGATTATTTGGGATTTGTGTGTCGCCGGCCGGTCGCCATATAGGAACGCCAAGAACGACGTCTGCTGTAAATCCCAGCTAGAAGGATGGATTTGCTTAAGGTATGTGGGCTATTTACTACTGCATTGTGTATGTATTGGTGTTTTCAGGAAGATTCATCAATTTTCTCTAGGTCAGTCATACATTTTAGGTGCCATTGACCCCAACTTATTATACTGTACGCAAGTAAAAATCAGGTGTAAGCTATTTACACGCCTCACCAGGTACATATACAAAGATACATAAAATAACGCCTCTTTCCCGTAGGGCTAGGCAAACATATCTCTTTCGTTTCATCTACACTCATCAATCCTTTCATACATAAGCATCGGTTTAGGGTACTACTGACCTGGACTTTTTTCAGAACATCTACAATCTGATTTCGGAACGTTCGCCTAGGTCTTCCCCTTCCAATACTTCCGTTCACTTGTCCCACGTATACCTGTTTAGTCAATCTCATATCATTAATTCTCTCTACATGTCCAAACCATCTTAACATACCTTTCTCGATTTTTGTCACTACATCCTCATTCACACCACATCGTACTCTTATCATACTATTCCTTATACTGTCACTCCATTTGACTCCGATTATGCTCTCATCTCCACTGCATTTATTCTACTTTCATGCTTTTTCTGTCATACCCAACTTTCACTGCCATACATTAGTGTCGGAACCAACACTACTCTATGAACTGCCAGACGAGCCTTCTTAGACACCTTCTGACTGTTCCTAAACGCGTGCATTGCTCCGTTCACCATGGAAAGTGTATACCTTCGTATATCCTACAAATTACATCAAAATCGGTAATTAAAAGTATTAAATCAAGAGTCAACACTGCCGAAATATCAGAAACTCAAAAATAAGCATATACTTTTATTCATGTGATAGGAGGGCAAACGAGAATACAGCTCATCTGGTGGTAAGTGATCACCGTCGCCCCCAACACCAGAGGTCCAGAGGATGCGTTGCCGGCCTTTAAAATACACCGTAAATATTCATTTCGAGCGTTTTTTTGTTTATTCTTTGAGGTGAACAAACAGTAAATCAATTCGGAATATACTTAGAATAGCGATAATGTTACACAATTGTGTTATTAACGACACTTATCACAGTTACTAACTGGTAATACTTCGTTAAACTATGTCTATCATCATCATCAACAACCTTTATACCTACTGTTTAACGAAAGCCTCCACTGGGTGAAGAGTGATGGGAAGTGTCTTGGAAATCGCAGTGTTTCTTCCGAGAAATGGTGGAAGGAGGCGCAATTCTAGCCCGACCCTCCACGGGGACTTGTAGTAAAAAGTTACCTTCCAATTAAATTATGGGCAATGCAGAGAGTCACCCATGATTTTTTCTAGAATTTATCATAAAATAATGGGCATTATACAACTAGATATTAAATACTGAGATGTATTAAATAGAATTATCAGTAAAATATTGTACCTAACCTGCAATAGTAGCAAACATTACTTCATAAACAAATATAACAGGGTATAATATGAAGATACCTCTATTTTCTCTGCGTGGCAGAAATAATACGGTTTCCCAATATTTTAAACCCATCGAAGCCGTCTTTCCTCCCTTTTTGACGATACATATATAAAAAATCTTCAAAGCAACCGAAATATTGGCATCGATACACATTTAACGGTCCCAGACATCAATACAATCGGCTTACCGTTAACGAATGAACACCCCTTTGTTTCAAAATCGATAAGGAAAAAATGGTAAAAAATCGATTTGAATTCAGGCGCGTACTCGGCACGTGTAAAGAGCGTGCGTCAAAACGATTAGAATTAGAAAGGGTAAAATCGAATATTATTATTGACTAATTAAATATTCAGGGTGTAAGCTTGTGTCGTGTATACGCGGTGCACACGTGGCAAATGACATGAAAATCGTGCGTTTGGATGAATATGAGTGATGGAAAATATCGATGAACATATCGATAAATTATACGCTCCTTTGTTCTATTACTAACGATTTTAGAGCTATCGATAACTTATTTGGTAGGTTAACTTGCTTTCAGTTCAGTTCAGTGATTTATTCATAAATATAGTATATTGGATTTTTTTAAAATATTACCTACACAATACTTACATATAAACGTGATAAGTATTCTACATGTTTATTATATACAGGGTGTCCCAGAACTCAACGTCAAGCGGGCACGGGGTGTGTCCACACTAGTCCCGGGAAAAATAAAAAAATACCTATTGGTTATTTAAATTTTAACTTGCAAACTTATAAAAATTAGGAAAATCAATACCTCTAATCATATTTGTTGGTACTGTGACCACAAATTCCACAATTTACGGTGATTTTTTCACTAACGTGTTCCTTAATAAACGTGCTAAGGAATTGCACTCACTAATAAAGCATAAAAGATTGCTAGGTTAGTTAAAATTAGCATATTTTCTTTGACTTGTAATTGAAAAAAAAACTATAGCACTACCCTCGGCAAGTTACTTCAAAAGATGGTCCATTTAGTTAAAATTTTGGAATGGTACAGCACTAGCTACTTTTCTAGCTACAGCAGCTATTAGATTTTTTTCTTCTTAATATCACCATATTCAAAATCAAATACTTAAGTCAATACTTTACTTCAGTACAATGCTTGTTTGTAAATTCGGCTAGTTATTTACTAAAGGTTAATTAAGAGATCGTTCTTGAAAAGGTGCATAGCCTGCATTCGTGAAGGTGAAAAACAATTTTAACATACTGTATTAGTCAGAAAGTCCACATCTAAACACAGCCTCTTCCATTTAGGGAGGGGTTTGCCATATCCCCACAATTGGCAGGCGATTTGGGGAATGCAGTATAATGGCAGTACCTCAGAAGGCGCTGCTGCCCACCTTGTTTTATGTTTCATACATGACTTAATAAAAATATGTTCATATATACATATTGCTACAGGCGCTAAATGTTGTGATCGCATAATTTCCTTTAATTAGGTGTAGTAACTATTACCTAATTTATTCCGTCAGAATAATAATCATAATCAGTTTGTATTAAACGAGGCGAGAACAGCTCCAAGTAGGATACATAACTATAGGCTTTTTTACAATTCCATTGGCATATCACCAAGACTGCTAAAATTATAGAACTAGGCCCGGTTATTTAATCAATAGATTGTTACTAATTAGAATGGAATAAAATGTTACGTAAAACCAATATAAAAAAACGAACAAGAAGAAAAGTTAATTTTTTTACGTCTGATATTTTTAAATGATTGGAAAACCTGAACTAAAAATAACTTGTCTATTACTCGTTTATTTCTTAAATATTATTTAAAAAACTAGTTCCTCTTAAAATTTACAGTAATTATTAACTTTTGAGATGACCCTGATAACAAGTCATTTCATATAATGTGGCTATTGGGAAATGAAACGATTCGAAGGATATACCTACGTACAAATCTTATACCTACCCAATAGAACTATTAGTTATTGTGCCGTTTACCATGATGACAAATATTGCCTCTTCCTACTCTATGCTCACCTTTCGATAAATCCGTTTCATACTCGAAGTGGTGAAACAAGAGACTTGACAAATATATTGATGCTATCGATAAAAAGTTAAGAAGAATTATTTTTTTATCGATAACATTGTCACACTTCACTTGAATCCATATTAAGTCGTGCTACCCTGTCGATTGTTTTCAATATCCAGTCATTTCGATTAACACGAATAAAGGAATCGCTAAGGCTTTGACGGTAGACCACTTAGTATTCAATATTAACAGTAAGCGGTTACCAACCATGCATCTTTGCTCCCTGATTATAATAATTATGGTATTTTGTTTGAATTTTATGATTGTGTGCAATTTTCTTTATTTTTGCGAGGATTAAATTTGAATTCTATTTATTTAAAATCATCCGTGTTTTATTTACATCTCAAAACATTATTAAAATTATCATAATACACATTAAATTTGTCTTGGGTATGTAATTTAAATCTTTTTATTTTTACAATGACGTATCGCTGCTTACATTTACAAAATTAGTCAATACCGTTACATGAATATAATTTTTCCACTCGTTGTAATTTTGCAATTGCATATGTATTTAACAATAATATACATGCTTAATATCATTTATATGTAAGACTTTTAAAAATGTGTTGTGTATGGACTGTAATATTTCATAATGTATTGTAGTCTGAAATAAATAAATTTTGATTTGATAGTGCTATAAATTTTAAAATCAAATCTCCTTTAAATTAAGTTATAGATTTAATAAAATTAAACGAACATGAAGGTATTCTGTTCATTGTGTAGCAAAACCCAAGCAACATGTACGCTGTTAAATAGATAAGACATTGTGGCTCGTATAAATCCACTTCAAAGTTAAGATCAATCTTAGAAAATAGTTTTGAAGTTTCATTTAAAGGAATATCTGTCAAAAACTGCATATTCCGACCCATCTCTACTTTGAGATTCATTTATTAATGACAAGTCTAAAAATCGTGATTCTATGACACTGCTTTGCTGTGTTTATAGTAGAAATGATAATAAAGTATAGATTTACATTAATATTAAAATCCATACCTGTTATTATTGACTTGAATATCAAAAATAGAGGTTGGCAGTAGAGCAGTTTGCCATAACTGATCCATGTATGATTGTCAAAGTACGAGTTAACATATTTATACACTAGCGGTCCGTTCCGGCTTCACACGGGTAATTGTCAAATTTTTTTAAAGAAAAACATTTTTTTTTTAAATATTCTATATTCATTAGGGATAATGTGGGATTCCAACGGAGAGATAATTTTTTTAATCGTACCTGTAGTTTTTTAGTTTATTCGTTACATACAAAAATACAAATCTATCCTCTTTATTAATGTGTGTAGATGTAGTTAAAGGTATTGCATGGCAAGCGATTCCCTTGCCACTCCACTATCAAAGGTTTTACATTATATCTATCCCTTGTGTTTTATGCAGTCAATTTTTTTTTTATGCTTGATAGGTTAGCCTTTGACCACTATCTCACCTGATGGTAAGTGATGATGTGGTCGAGGATGTTGTTCAGACTAACCTAGAGTTACTGGCTCTCAAGGACAGCTGCCGGAACCCACAGTTAGGTGCTTGGCGACAGATTTTCAACTTGAGGGTGGTAGCTAGCCAGGCCAATAAAATATGTTTGTTACACTAACTCATTCAATGGGTATTGCGAAGGTTTTTACGGAAATACATACAGGAAAGGCGAAATCCTGTCAAGTATTAGCATTTTTATTGCTTTTTCCCATCGGGAATTTAATATGCGGAAAAATATTATGCAGTGTGAGGTTTATCGTGAATCCATTGACGGTTAATCTCTGAGGTGATGCATAATATCATTGAAGTAAGGGTGGTATTAAGGACACGGGGCGTGGTCTACTAGAGTCTTACTTTTTACGGTTGCCCCTATCTGGCTACCTAATGTTGCTGAAGAATATCATACAGAGCAGTAAGTCGTCAATAAGAAAATATTGACTCTATAATATAATATCAACATCTTCTTAAAAAATCAAATTTATTATTTTTCAAAGAAATATTTAGTCCTAGTTTTTTACTATTTAACGATTATTATCTACACATATACGTATAATAAGTAACGAATTGAATTAATCACGTTTATATTACTTTATTTTTCCCGACGTAAACACTGCATTTGTAATGGTCACGGGTAGACTAAGATAGCATACACAAAGCTACCTTTGACTACTTTAAATTATTTCAGAAATTATGTGCCAATGTACTATTTAAGATTTTATCATAACTTTTATTATGCCTATTCACTCACCGTGTTTAGAAGTCTTGCAGTATTATGTCGGCCTTGTGATTTAATTGAGATGGTTTGTAAGCGCCTGCTGCTTGGGGCCCAGTCATCAAATTTGATAAATTTCAAGACCTATACAATACTATAAAAAATATCCTAATATTTCTCGTACGTAACCATATTTTTGTTTATGTCTTGTGAGAACGTTATAATAATAATAATATTACTACACATTCTCAAATATATATCATAAATATTTGCAGTGAATATAGAGAACTGTATTATTAGATAATGTTTATTAATAAAAACTTAGGTAATAAAGACATTTTCTTCCCACCATCTCGGAAAGAGTATTTTTAATCTTCAATATCTGAGTGGAAAAGCCGTTTTTATTCTCTAGAGGATAAAGTAAATTGAATTTAGAACATCGTGTGTACTAAGTATGTGAATTAAAAAAACATTAAACCTATTTACTGCTACCTCTATGGTGCCGAATATATCATACAACTTTTTTTTAATTTGTTAAAAACTCAGACTCGGAACCTTCTTGGTGTTCTTTTTTCGATTTTTGCATTTAGTCATTTCCTCGCTGAGGTGGAATGAAAAGTTACGTGTTGCACTCGAGTGCAATGATTTTTCACCTCGTGCTCTTTTGATTCCATCGCTAACGCTCAGGATTCTAATTTTGAATCACTCGCTGCGCTCGAGATTCAATTTTAGATTCCTTCGCTTGCTCGGTCATCAAAATTGAACACGCGGTTAAAAAGCAACTTTGCACTCTTGTATAACAAATAACTATTTTAACGTCCAAATTGTTATCATTTGATTTCCCCAATGTTTCCAGCCTAGATATGTCCACGTATTGACTATATGGTATGAAATAATCTAGCCGCGTTGTTATTTTCCTTTTTCAACGGAATCCAGGATGTGTATTAGCATGAATATTTATCGCGTATATCGTACGTTTTTGTCGTAAAACGCATTTTAATGCATTTTTATCTGACACTCTTGAGTAAGTGCGCGCTTGGCCTTAAGACTATACCTACATTGATGTTTATGTGATTTTAATGGCTCAAGAAGATTGTTTTAATAGTCATAGTAAAGATAACGAATGAGATAAGTGTCAGGTAGATGAACAGAATTGGATGCCATGAAAATTTTAAATTGAGATTGATAAAGACTTAGTTATTTAAGTAGCGATTTGAAGCGTGCGTAGCGTAGTTTGTTTAGCCGTTCTTAACCGATCAGCTAAGTTAAACAACGTCCGCTGCGGTCATGACTTGGATGGGTGACCACAAGTGGCATTAATAATGAGCGGTTCCGTTCTTCGGAGGGCACGTTAATCCGTCGGTCCCGGTTGTTGTCTTAGGATGGCAGTCGTTATAACATGGTGTTAATACATTTTATGAATGCCCGCCTGGCTAGCTACCACCCTCGAGTACAAAATCTGTTGCCAATCACCTAAGTAGGTGTTCCGGCAGGTGTCCTTGAGAGCCAGTAATTCTAAATTAGCCTGAACCAAGTGTGGTAGTGGTCCAAGACTAGCCAGTAAATTATGTATTTATGTAAAAAAAAGAGATACGCTTGTTTGTTTAGAGATCGATCGCATCATTAGTGAAATACACATGTTATCAAAAACTGCACTTATTGACTTTATTCATCGAACCGTGTTTTATCGTTCCGCTGAGCACTATTAAATGAACCCGATTGACACCACAACGTCCACAACATCTCAGTTCGAGGCACGAACGGTAGATGTCGTTTTAGTTAATGTTAATAGATATATTTTTGGTAATATTCTTAAGTAATATGATTAAGTTTTCAAAGTTGAACCTGCACCGAAAAAACTGGCTCGATTCCAAAATCATTCATTGGTACCATTTCGGCGTTGCGATTAGAAAATCTACCGTCGTCCTGGGTAATAAATACGTCAGTCTTACGTGGGCCCCAATAACATTTTCATTTTATTGTCTTTGCGACTTATAATTTAAATATTTTCGCTTATATTTGGCACAGGTGTATGCAAGTTAGATTTATTGGTTTTCTGACTTTTTCGGTGCCTGAGAATGGGTATGGAAACGTGTAGATGTCAAATTACTTTAGCTTTATTTGTATTTACCTGAATCCGTACAATGTTTAAGATGTTTACGAGTACCTACATCATGTTTTTATTTGTAAATATTGTGGTGAGTTTGAGTTAGTTTAGTACATTAGGAATTGAGTATAATTTATTATCATAATCAAAAGCTAAATAATATTCAATTGATTCGTAATACATGCGCATGGTACATAATGGTACCAATAGATATGGACGATATCGTCCATTGCGGATGCCAAGAGGATGCAAGTCCTTAACATATTCTATCATAGTTTTTATTTTATTTTGTGCAATAACGCATCTGTGCAGATTACATTACAATTTTGAAGCGCTCATAGCGAAGTTTGCTTGGCCATTCAGATTCAGTTTGCGGTCATGAGTTGGATGGGTGACCGCTGGTGACATTACTACTGAGCGTTTCCGTGCTTCGAAGGGCACGTTAAGCCAGCGGTCCCGGTTGTTGTCTTAGGATGGCAGTCGTTATAGCATGGCGGTAGGGCATTTTGCGCATGCCCGCCTGGTTGCTACCACTCTCAAGTAGAAAATCTGTCGCCAAGCATCTAACGGTGTGTTCCGGCAGCTGTCCTTGAGAGCCATTAATTTTAGGTTAGCCTGAACAACATCTTCAACCACATCATCACTTACCATCAGGTGAGATAGTGGTCGAAGGCTAACCTATATATAAAAAAAGAAAAAACAATATTACGGGAGGAAATATTATAGTCATGTGCGGGATTCGAACCCGCGCGATCCACCTATAGCCGGGGCACGCTCTAACCGTTTTAGCTAACATGACATATGACTCATAACTCTCTTTCCTCTAACTCTTTTAACTATTTCTTTAAATCGTATGAGGATAGCTTGTTGGTGTCTGGCAAAACTACTGATATAACAATGAAAGCATTAAGGCAACGTAAAGGCATTGCAAGCCCACAGCCAATTTGGCAGCGCCCAGCATGCTTTTTGACTTTTTAACTGTAAGCAAGCAACAAGCTATGCTTATGAAGCGCTTGATAGCATAGGTAAATATTGTGTCGTTAGATTTACGTTTTAGGCAATGTCCTTTGTTTTAATTTTAATATGTTGAATAAAATAGGACTTACAAGGAACTATTAATAAGTATTTGTATCATGTTGAACCATTGTACATTTATTTGTGATAATATGACTAACATATGTTATATGTTAGTCATATTAAATATATTATATTTGTTCAATACATATAATTGTATAAAATCAATAATAAGATTAATGTGCAAGTCAGTCGTCTTTAAGCAAGCTCAGAGTGAACAACTCAGATCTCACAGTGGTGTCTAAATACATTTTCAAAGTAGTCTTTAACGACGAAGTGCTGCCCGATCAAGATTGTGTGAAAGTTAAGTAATTTATTATTCTCTTTTATGATATTACTGGACTATCCTTGTTTATATGTAATGGTTCTTAAAATCGTTTGTTAAAAGGGTTTTGACAGTTGTTATAAATTATATTGAATTATAATTATAATAATGTTAATTAATAGTTGATGAACCAGTAAAAATGTAAATAAAATGTATTTAGAAAGTAAGTAACACATTGTTAAAAGATGTTTAAAAGAATGGCCCCGAGTTTCTTGCCCGTTCTTCTCGCAGTGGCTCTATACAACTTTGTTTGCTGAACGAGGCAGTACAATTAGAATACTTCAATATTAAAATTTCATTAGAGCGTCGTAGACGCCTAAATTGAATAAATAGTTTTGACTTTGACTTTGACCTTTTATTTTATTTAAACTAACATCAGAAGTGGGATTGGCCTTTTAGAATTTTTCCTGATACAATTCTTGTCAGTTTCAGAATGGATCTTGCCATCCTAGAGGGCCTTCTTAAGGCAATCCGCGATGCTGTCTTAACCGACGACGTGGCATCGGCAACAAGCGACAATGGTGCAGAAAGTTGGTGCAACAACACTGTGGTGCTCTCTGAGGAATTTGGATGGAGCAGCGTTGAAACTGTTATTAAAACTGGTAAGGCCCTATAAAGGGCTGCTTTATTAACGTTCTTGGGAAACAATTTCGAAACGATTTAACAATTTTTTTTTTCGAGTATTAACTGAAAACCAATTGATGGTACTAGTCTGTAGTAGTAGTATTACTGATGTAAGCGTAATGGCATCATTCAACAGCAAAGTGAATATAAGCAAGAAATAAAATAAAAGCGTCCTAGTGAGATTAGCGTTTCCAAAGATATCACCGATCCTCTCAAATACAAGGGCATCTCAAAGTAGATATATTATATTGAGAAATTTTTTTACGTGTGGAAAGTTAGGTTATATTGCATCATAATGTTTCAAAATGTAGTTCAGCAAACTGGTTTTAAGAACTAAAACTTCAGTATCAGTGTTTTGCGGATTCTGTAAAAACGGTGGCCGCACTGACTTAGTGTGTTTTTATAAAGCACGTACAACTCCGAGAAACCTTCGCTAGTAATTACCGACCGAGGTGCAAATTTTAGCTCTAACCAAATTCAGTCTCTTTTTAGACAGTTGTAAGTTCATCACCATTTAACTTATAAGTACTCCAAGGATTACTTCTACACGGTATTTGAAGTGCGAAACACAATATTTACCTATATAAATAGCGCTTCCGTGCTTCGGGGCCGTCGGTCCCGGTTGTTGTTTTCAGATGGCAGTCGTTATAGCATGGTGGTAGGGCATTTTGCGAATGCCCGCCTGGCTAGCTACCACCCTAGAGATAGTGGTCAAAGGCTAACCTGTCAGGCATAAAAAAAGCACTGGCCTTTCCACTGGTTTGACTAAACGACCGCAGCCAACCCACAAGTACAGCTACCAGCTTCAAATCGCCCTTTCCCACGACGGATGTGATCAGAAATACTTATCGTAGTATAATATATTAATTTGTTTCCCACTAACGAAGTCTTAATGCGAATCACTAACGCACTCGCATGGCGATGTGTTATGCAGTAATGAGCATGGATTGTTTACTTTGCGTTTTAATTGGTCTAGTGATGAAAATACCGGGAAAATTGTAGTACTCCTGAACTTAGAAGTACCGTTGAAATTGCAGCTAAGTTACGACTGAATTCTAATTTCGAAATAAACAGTCGGTACTATTTTAATATTGTTAAGTTTACAATAACGCCTGCTAGGCGAATTAAATTACAAAATTACAAATTTACGAGAGAATAAATTATAGTCATGTGCGGGATTCGAACCCGGAGGGGTGGATGGACACGGGTTCGAATCCCGCACATGAATATAATTTTTTCTGTCGTAAATTTGTAATTTTGTAAAGTCGATACTATTTTTACTGTGTTCTAAAAAAGGAAAGGAGGTTTATAATTAGATTGTTTTTTTGTGTTTGTTACGTACTCCAAAAATTAACTTTTTTTTAAAATGTAATGGAGTGGCAAACAAGCAGACGGCCCACCTGATGGTAAGCGGTTACCGTCGCCTATGGACATTTGCAACACCAGGGGCGTTAACAATGCGTTGCCGACGTTAACTGAATTTGATGATTCTTTTTTTGTTGGGTAGATAGACATATAGCCATATTGGTCCCATTTAAATTTCATCAAAGTCGGTTGAGTAGTTTTTTTTATGCATGATAGGTTTGGTGCCATTGAACACTATCTCACCTGATGATAAGTGATTAGTGGTGGAAGATGTTGTTCAGGCTAACCTGTTAACTGTAACCGTTAGTTGCTTGGCGACATATTCTCTACTTGACGGTGGTAGCTAGTGGGCATTCGCAAAATGGCCTACCACCATGCTATAACGACTGCCATCCTAAGACAACAACCTGGAACTAACGCCTTAACGTGAAGCACGGAACCGCTCAGTAGTAATGTCACCAGCGGTCACCCATCCAAGTCAAGCTCGAGGCCGACCTGATGTTAAGCGGACTAACCTATGCCTGTAACAAATGAATTTCGAAACAAGTCACGAACTGCACTGCGCCCGTCACCTTGAGACATAATTATATTAAGTCTCATGTAACTGTAATTTCTGTGTTACTACTGTGAACATATTTACTTTACTGACTTTTATAATAATTATGTGTGCTCTAAGAA